>CAKLNU010000356.1:622690-1245380 GCA_922788865.1 Poeciliopsis turneri | reverse complement strand
AGAAGTGAAACCCTATTTTGGTCTAAGTTTGGAACAATGTCTCTTCAAGAAATTTTCTTTGCCTGAGCATTTTGTTTTGGCATAATTCAACAGAACTGGAGAATTTCAGAAGACTGAGCGACGTACCTGAAAAAGAAACTTGCCAGGGCCAGGAACCGGACACTGCATTCTCGCCATTAACAATCTTGTTGTATCCACTCACCTGGGGAGCTTAATAGTAGGCACTCCACACCCTGAGGCCCAAAGATTAAATCTAGCATCATTCTTGTTCCTAATTGCAATGGCTATGCTCAGTTACATTACAGTGTAATCAATGCACATGTAGGCACAATCCAATTAAAATGTGAAATGTCAATGATTCTTAGACAATGTTTTTACTGCAATTCTTTTATGTTTTGCCTGGAGATGAAAGCATAAAATAAAGTTATAGTGCCACTCACCCAGTGTGGAGGCCACAAGCGCAAAAACAGCTAATAAGCAAGAACATAACTGTGGCCCAACCTTGATTCAAGTCGACCCGATCTTGTAACTTTGTGCTACACACGCATTTATAGGTGCATCCCCACACGACTGACCCTGACTTCTGTGGGCAGCCATCAGTACAAACCCCTCCCCATCCATGTTTCGCCATTCCCCGCGTGAGAAAACACCACCTGCTGATAAGCACCTTCAACAATCTAAAGTCACACCTGAATTAGAAAAAAATTGGTCACATAATTATTTGATTTGGCAGAAGAACCAACACGGTTTTCCTTTGCTGTTGCTATTAAAAATGATTCAGTAAGTGAAGATTGATGCATGCATCAAGAACAGACAACTCATCCTGTTGATAAATGCTTACTAGGAGCTCTGTTTTTAACACCTTTTCTTTCATTTTCTGTGAGGTAAGTTGATACACATTAAAAATATGCTGATCAAAATGTGGTTATATTTCAGGAAGAGTCTGTCATATTGGTAATATAGTTGCCACATTGCATGTATTGTCATTAACTTCTTAATTTGTTGGAGAGTTATTTAAAGTAAACCTTAATGATTTATACAATTAAACACGGAAGACTGAACACACCTCAAGCCTGAGTGCATTTCACTCCATTTTTGCGTTTAATGACACACGATTGTCAATAGGAAGGAGGAAATACCTCATCTTTTTCAAGGGTTCTTGCAAATCAAAATCTGAAAAAAAGCAAAGTGTGGCATGCAAATTGGATGGACTGGGGTTCAACTAATTTAACTTTTTTGCTCCCAAAAAAATCCACTGAAACTAATTTTCAAATTGTATGAATTTCTCAGAGGTTTGTTTAACAACACAAACGGCATCATGAAGGTCAATGAACACAGCAGACAGTCAGAGATAAAGATGCATAGATGTTTATTGCAACATTTTAGGCTTTGACAGCAGAAATGCCACCAGCTTTAAACATGTTTTGTCTCACTGTTCAACCCATCTGAATGGATGTCTGAAATGTATGACTATTCAAAAGTGAAAATTTTGCTTACATGCTAAGTGTGATGTTGGTGAGTTCGTTTGTGCTTTTCTTTGTAGGGATTGGAAAGTGGACAGAGTTGATGGATTGTGGTCTTAAATACACGGCAATGTTGGAAGGAATCCTGTAAAATTCAAAACTGGGGTTGAAGGTCACCTTACAGCAAGACAACGACCAGAAACATACAGACGGAGCTGAAAATGGAACGGTTTAAATGAAAGCACATGTGTCTGAATGGAATAGGTCAAATTTAATTGTGATTGTGATTTTCTTCTGACTAGAATTAGAAAATGTTGTTTACAAAGACTCTCCATCCAATGGAACCAAGCTTGAGCTCTTCTGAAAAAAAAACTGAAATGCCTCTGGATTTACAAAGCTTGAATAGTGATATCACAAAAAAAGCTCTTGCATTGAAATATGGTCGGGCAAACTTTAATTCAGGGGTCTACTTCACATTTGCCAAAAGTGTTGAGAACCATACATACTTTACTATTAACTTCACAGTTGTGTATGTAAATGTGCTGGCCTATAAAACATCTCTATAAAGATTTGTAATTATGTCTGAAAGGGAGAAAGTTCAAGGCTCTTTCTGGCAAGAAGGAGCCTATTGCTATTTAGCAACAGCTAACATAGAGTAATGCTGTAGAGCCAAAATAAGTTGAATTTTTATGGTGTGCCCATTTGGCACAAAATGCATGGTTTGAACAGCCAGTACATGTAATCAAGCTAAGATAAGTAACTGTTGTGCTTATTGCTTATATTTAGTCGACTTCCTCGATGGTTGGGCCAGAGGAAGAACCAGCTCTGGCTCTGCCAGGGAAGCCTCCTGGCATTCCTCCTGGCATTCCTCCTGGCATTCCTCCTGGCATTCCTCCTGGCATTCCCCCCTGGTACAGCTTAGAGATTATTGGATTGCAAATTTTCTCCAGCTCTTTCTGTTGGTGCTCATACTCCTCCTTCTCAGCTGTCTGTGTAAAAAAGACAAAGAAGCAGATCATTCTTGTGTAAGAGCTATAAAAGTAAAAACACAATAAGGAACTGGAAAAATGTCTGTCACAGTTTCTCTGCTAAACATCTGTGACTTCACAACGTTTTCAAACATGAAGCTCTTGTTCTCGGATAATAATGAAAGCATTTTTGATTTACGGACATCTTACCTGGTTCCTGTCCAGCCAGGCGATTACTTCATTACACTTGTCTATGATGGTCTTTTTGTCCTCAGGACTGATCTTTTCTTGGAGCTTCTCATCCTCCACTGTGCTCTTCATGTTGAAGGCCAGAGACTCAAGAGAATTTTTGGCGGTGATCTTGTCTCTCTGGGCCTCATCTTCAGATCTGAACTGTTCTGCTTCCTGCACCATGCGCTCAATGTCTTCCTTGCTCAGTCGACCTGAGGAAGAATGAAACACAAAGCTTGCGTCAGTCACTTTAGAAGCTTTTCTGATGAACAGTCTTTGCCCTGTAATTTGTGGTCCAACCTTTGTCATTAGTGATGGTGATCTTGTTCTCCTTTCCGGTGCTTTTGTCGACCGCGGACACGTTGAGAATGCCGTTGGCATCGATGTCAAAGGTCACTTCGATCTGAGGGACTCCTCTGGGAGCAGGCGGAATACCAGTCAGTTCAAATTTCCCCAAGATATTATTATCTTTGGTCATGGCTCTTTCCCCTTCTTAAACCTGAAACAAGGCAATTTTAAAAATTGGCGCTTCATTTATATTAATTTATATTTCCACCATGTTATTTCCAAATATTTAGGTTGCCGCTAAATAGTTTTACATTCTAAACTAAATATTCAAATTGGAAATAAATATTTAATTGGCAAACATGACACAGCAAAACAATATTTAGCTTGCTATTTAAATATGTAGTTTGACATTTATAAATGAATGATTTTGAAACCTTTATCTCAAGTGACCCAATAGCAAGAGGTGTGAACTTTTGTTTGTAGATTGTGCTACCTGAATGAGGACCCCAGGTTGGTTATCTGAGTAGGTGGTGAAGGTCTGGGTCTGTTTTGTTGGAATAGTGGTGTTTCTTTTGATAAGGACCGTCATCACTCCTCCAGCTGTTTCAATTCCCAGGAACAGGGGTGTGACGTCCAGCAGGAGCAGGTCCTGCACATTCTCAGACTTATCACCAGCCAGGATGGCAGCCTGTACAGCTAATGGGTTTCCAAATAATAACATCATAGTTTTTATTTGCACCTTCTTCAGGCAGACAGGAGTAAATTCTGTGTAGACCTACCCGCACCATACGCAACTGCCTCATCTGGGTTGATGCTCTTGTTCAAGTCACGCCCGTTAAAGAACTCCTGCAAAAGCTTCTGGATCTTCGGAATGCACGTGGAGCCACCCACTAGGACAATATCATGGATCTGGCTTTTATCCATCATACACAATCATACACTTTTCTGTTTAAATTAAGAATGAGCTTTAAAACTATTGGTGTTCTTTCTTTGAGCAACTCACCTGTCCCCATGCTCTGGGCAGCTGCAAAGTCTTCATTCTGAGTTGATTTATATCTCATCTTAACTATATTTCTTCTCTCTCTACACTCCTCCCTTTCCGCTGCTGCATCTGCCAATAAGACAGTGTGGACATACCCAAGAAGTGAACCAAACAAATGTACCAGCTAAGACTTTTCACCATGAAATTAAATTTTACTAATTGCATGAAAATGCAAAAGCCAAAAGAGACAGATATTTGTGGATTTTACCATATGCAAATAATTTATTTGTATATTTCCCCAAACGTACGACTCTATCCATCTGTCCAGCCCAGTTGTGAAGTAACCAATAGATAAATGAATCCTGTTAGAATGTAGTGCTCATTTTTAGCACCGGGGAGGGACTGGAACACAAAACAATCCCGGGTAATAGACCCAATATCCACTTGACGTTCAACTGGTTACTATGATAGAATACCTTCTCACTTGTGCACCAAGTCTAGAGATATTTCCTCTTTAGCACAGGCTCCACAATCAGCTGATATTGCCCTTATAACAAAGTTCAAACACCCAAAACAAGAACTCAAGAAAAAGTTACTAAAAGTTAATGTTAGGCTGTTTGTTTTCATAACATGATATTTATGTGTTATTTTCTTTAAATTCATTAGCTGTAGTTTATCGAACAAAGTATGTGTCATGTACTTTTGTTCTCACCAAAATGCCACAAGATAGTCCTAAAACATCTTTTATTCCCTTCCAGCAAATCCACCAGGCCCATATTTACTCAGTCAGATTTGATTTCAACACTTTTAAAGTGTCTGTATGGGTCCACTCCAGAAAGTGTTGATTTTACTCTTTTTGGAGAGTTGTTTGCTTAACTCTAATTAAGTGTCAAATATCAAATCTGCGGAGTGATATTAACACTTTCATAATCATTTTGGAGGTTACCATAATTATTTTGGTAACCTCCACAACCTCCATTGGTACTAATATATAGAAAAAGGTAATAAAAGCATATTTTAAAAGAATTAAAACCTGCAGGAATAATGCTTTCAACATGAAAAAGCATTTTACAGTTTTTCAAAGAAAAAAAAATGATCAGAAAGGTTGATAAATCTGACCAATATTCATGTAAACATTCAACATCATGAAAAAACATACTCCAGGTTATTACGGATCTGTTGAAGTTAGCCAAGAATTTGTCTGAATGTTCACCGGTTCCATTTTTTTCCCAACACTTAAAGGACAGTGGATTTTATTTTCTATTTTCAGCAGGTACCACGTCTTTCAGTCTACTTACAAAACAGCAATACAGTAACTAGATTCAATGCGATATGTTGAATGCAAAATACGTTTTGAAATATGTTTAGTCGTTCATAAATTGTTTAATGTCCCTTCCTAACTACATGAAATAACCATGACTCAAGTGAAGATTCCTGCAAATAAAATACGTGGTATTTTATTTGTCACATCAACCAAAATCCTCCTTTTGGTTGATATGATACTATTATTACTCACAATTAGACCTCAAGCTCTGCGTTTTTCTTGAGAAAAACCACAAGAACCTTTGATGAAAAAGGAAGCTTTGATGACATGTACAGTATGTCCTGTTTATTTAACTAGGTGTGTCTCATTGAGATTAAAAATCTCTCTTTCAAGAGAGACCTGGCCAAGACTGGCAGAAAGACATGGATGGTTACAAACCAAAGCTGCAGTATGGATAATAAAGGAACAAAAACAACAAAGCAAATAGAGCCATTAAAGTAAAAATAGGAGTAAAATGCATCCTGATATTAGTCAAAGCACTAAAAACAAAAAACAAACATTCACAAACTGATTAAGAATGGCTTTAAATACATCAAAAGAGACCATTTTCTTCAAGATTACATCTTTATGCAGTTGATTCCCATCTGAGGGAGCAGCAGACTGGAAGGATTTCTTGCCATGATCAATGTGAACCTTAAATAGTTAACAAAAGTCATCTGAGTGCAGAAAACCACCGCCTGAAAAATGTCCAACAATAAAGTACAGGAGTTATGGGGAAGAATATATCCAAGATATCCAATTCTTCAGTAAAACAACAAAGTCAGAGGTTCAAAAACTGAAGAACTGAATATTATGAAATGAAATAAACCCAAAAACAAATCAGAAACTTGGAGGGCAGAATTACTCAGGGTACGACTGAACAGATAAACCAGTCATGACCAAACGACCCAAGGGGATAATATTCTAATGGGAACTGATGAGAAGAACAAGAGACAACTGAGACTAATGAGCTGAGAGGAAGGATCTGAGTGCGTAATCAGAGAAAAGAGATTGAGGAAATGAATGACAGAACAGGAACTGAACAGACACCAGAAATTAATAAGCAGTACACAAACAGAACACAATTAGAAGAAAGACTCAAAACCAAGAGAAATCTGGGAAACATAGAAACAGTAACAAACCAGGAAGTAAAGAGACTGGAAAGGGCCACACTATCCCAAACAAAACAGGAAGCTTCCAATAAGATACCAAAGACTAGTTTGGTTTAGTCAATGATAAATATGCTATATTTAGATAAATATAATAATTAATTACATAAATACATTTCTTTGAAAGTAAATGATGAACAACAAACTCCTGATCATCACTTAAGTTTGTTGATCATGATCCTGAACATGATCAACAAACTACAACACAACACTTAGTTTGTCAGAAACACTTTGGACCTCCCCTCTGTTTCATAAAATGATTTTTGAACTTGGTAGATGAGATCACTACTCTGTATATATATGTTCTGTCTGCCCACCTTTAAACTGAAAAGAGTGTTTTATGTTTGTTCCTTGTTTATAACTCAACCTTGCAACTAAACTGTTCTTAGCTGACAGTGTCATACATACATACATACATACTAAGATAAATTCACAAAAATCTGCAGTTTCACAGTTTATTAAGCACACAGATACAATAAAAAAAAAAAAACATTTTAATACTTACATTAGTTATCTCAACATACTTCACACAGTATAAGGGTATAGTATAAGGATTGGTGATTGGAAATGTTTAAAAAATAAAGACAAATTATTTAAAGAAACATAAGAAGCACTCATAACAGCAAATATTCTTCTCATTTCACTCCACAGGAGCATGGCATTGTCTATCAATCCACAAATGGGTATCAACTGTATCTTGATCTTATTTTTTTTTTCTTGTCGTTTCAATAAGAATTGCAACATTTGATTTTGTTTCATTGCCTTTCCTTTACTCTATGTGACCCTACTCTCCGTGAAAGTCAACGTATGCACACGCTTATCTTCTGGGGTTGCAGAATCTGACTTTCGAGAAATCCGTGAAAAGTGAGATGACAGTGAGCGAGATGATGCAAAAGACAAATGTTCCTCTGCCAGAGCACTTTCTAGGACAAAACATACGGACTTTTTGAGCTTCTTCTGGAACTCGTCACACACGAAAACATAGAGGATGGGATTCAGGCAGCTGTTCATGAAGGCTAGACTCACACTTAGAGTACTTCCAAGTCGAACAACTTTCAGGACATGCTGGTCACTGACTTCTATAAAATTCAAAACATGAAAAGGCAACCAGCAGATGAAGAATGCACAAATAACAGAGAAAAGGATGCGGTGAAATCTCCGTTTTCTTGCCCGCTGCAGATGCCTGGAACGGATGATTATAGCAACAGAGGTGAAAAATATTACCAGGAATGGAATGAGAAAGCCCATCAGAAAACGGAAAATATTCAGACGCCATACTATGTCTCTTAAAGGGTAGTTGCAGTATGTGTTATTACCATATTTTATCAGATTGCGAAATAAGGCGTAAGGTGTGCTGCAAATCCCTGCACACAACCATATTACCGCGCTGATGATTTGAGCCTTCAGGACGGTGCGCTTGTTTTGTGCCCACACCACCACCCAGATGGACAAGCAACGATCCAGACTGATGGCTGCCAGAAAAAAGACGCTGGCAAACATGTTGACCAAGCTCACAAAGTTGTTGAGTTTGCACATGAACTGTCCAAAGGGCCAGTGGTGCTGCTGAGCGAGAGAGACTGCTGTAAACACCAAGAACGCTGTAAAGAGGAAGTCTGCCAGAGCCAAGTTGAGAAACCACACAGAGTTGACTGTTTTCTTCATCTTGAAGCCGGTCACATAGATGACCAGACCATTTCCCAATGTCCCAACCACTATAATCACACAGTAGACGACCAGTGAGAATGTTTGGACATGCTTCAGCACCGAATCTAATGACAGAAAATTGGAAATATTTGAAAACATATTTGTAAGAATACACTGAAAGAAAAAGAAATTGTGATATAACAATGTAGTCATTTGATGTGCAATGTAAGATGAAAGACAAAGACATCTGAATTCCAACTATTTTATCTGAATTGACAGATAAATAACAAGATTCCCTGTTTGAGCAATAGGTAAAGCATATCTAAACATTGTCATTTCAAAGGTTAGTTAGAGGATACATTGTCTTACTCAATCCTGCTAGTACAACATATCAACAACACTACCCAAGTTAAGTGTAGTTTTAAAAACTCTTACCAATATCCATTGTGCAAGAGTGTCTGTTCAGTCTGAGTTGGGCTCTAAGTGTTCAGAGTTTTATTTCTTCACCCTGTAATATCACTCCTCCCTCACAGCTCGTCAAGCTGCCAATGAGACTTTGTTGCTCTCAAAAAGGAGTGAGCAAAGTGACAGTAGTGCATTGCAATACAAAAAAGGATATTAGAATTTTTTTTTCACAGTGACAGAAAGCCCTTTTAGGATTTATCATTAGTTTGTAAGAGTGATTTGTTTTAAAAGAGATGTTTTGTATCACTGTGTGGCTGCTCAGGTAGGACGTATTTGCACAGTATCAATTACAAATTCTAGTGTATTTCCTGTAAGTAATGTCTGACGCATTGATGCAGTGTCATCCACTTGTACAAATCACACACCTACATGACAACAAACAAAAATAAGTGAAGGACTTATTTTGTGTCTGAGTAATTATGAGAACACATACCAAACCATTTGGTTGAAAATCAAACACCATCAAAATACCGCCTCTTCAAGTTTATGGTTTTGGTGACATTGAAATTATACATCACTATTTTTTATTGCATATAGCAATAAATGCCATGAATCCTGACTTTTTGGAGCACCTCCTGCATTCCGTCCTGAACTGCACGTATAGTCATTGAATCCCACAAGAGCAATATTTCTACGTAAGAGATAAAATAGAATAGAATTCAACTTTATTGTCATTGCACATGTCACAAATACAAATCAACAATATTCTCAGGATAACGTTTCTAAATGTGTCCATATTGTTCATCGATGTGAAGAAGCAATGTTCTTCAATTTCTGTTCAATAAAATATCTGATATTTGTAAAAGGTTTCCATCTTATTTTCAGACCTTATGCAAAAAAAAAGGAGAAAGAAGCTTTTAATAAACAGGAAACATATATTGATCATGAAGGTGATTTCACAGGAACTGCCATTTTGCAAAACATATCACGTTGCATTCCTGCTTATTAACAGCTAAGTCCTCAAAATTGCACAATATTCACATACACACACATACACACACACACACACACGCACGCATGCATGCACGCACACACGTGCATATGCAAGACCCGCAAGAAGCTAAATACCCTTTTAAATCAAAAGGGTTATGCAAATATTTTGCTGGTTAATAAGCAATCAAATGGATGGCTCAGACTGCAGCCTTACATCTAAAGTGTTCAGATTATATCTGTGCTGTATAGGCCTTTCAGTATGGTGCTTGAGTCACCTTCCTGAGTGAAGTTGCATACTCTGGCTTCCTCCAAAAGTCAAAACAGCTTTTACTTCTCTCCATTTCACCATTTCAACTTGTTGAGGGTTTGGCTTTGACAGACCTTGCAAAGGTAAAGGGTTTTGAAAAAGCATTATTAGAATTGCAGTTGTAGTGTCTGGTTGCACTTTAGGTCTCGAGACCCCAGTTTAGGATTGCAACACATTTAAAACAGAACCTTTTGCTGAGAGTGATAAAAAAGCAAAGTATGAATTCTCAACAGAGCTTGAAGACAGTCAAAGCTATTGGCTAATGGGTTGCCAAATATGGTAAGTGTGTGTTTGTAGAGAAGACTGCTTATAACTAAGAACAGTTTAGAGGCAATAAGCCAAATATGGGAAACTGTGTGAACACCTGATTTAAATGCACAAAAAAGGCGAGTGTGGCAGCAATTTGGCAGGATGTGTCCTAGACACTGATGCTGAGAAAACCACCACCTTGGGAATAGTTTTAGAGTTTATATGTATAACTTTAACCAAAAAACAAACAAAAAAAAAAAACACAACCATTAAAGAAAGACTCTCAGGTTTTTTTAATTCATAACAAGACTGGTTAGTATTACATGTACACTTGATTGTCTGTTTTAATAACAAATAAACAAACCTGCTAAAAAAAAAAATCTGGACAATTCATTGATCAGGGACAAACTGAATGGGCTGAAACAAACACAGGACACTAATTAAGTACATTAATTATTTTATTTTCTTGATTAATCTAACTTATGATATTGATATTTATTAGTAATATCGATCATGTCAAGAAGAAACTGTCAAGTTTGAAGACATGTTTGGTAAATATGAATAAACTTTATTGTACCCATCAGTCGTTGTAGATCTTACTATGGGCGACTGATTGACACTTATGGAGACGTTCAAACTCACTGGAAGCTGGAGAGACACACAAAGCTTTAGATGCCACTTCCATATTAATGTTATCTGAAAGACCATATATGTGTTGTGCAACAAGAATGATCACCCTGTGTTTATTCTAAGAAGTAGTTGGTGTTATAATGACGATACTATTGGTATACTGGATTTATCTAATTGGAAATCATATTCTAATTTTACAAACGCTTTTGCTGACTTAATTAGTTCAAAAAACAGCACAAATGTTCACAAGTTCCTAAAAACACATCTACTGCTAAGAGCATTATGTGTGTTTTTATCTCTGGATAAAAACACACATAATGTGTGTTTTCTTTTCTTTACTTATTTATCTTAAAACTAAATGTTTTCAAACCTTTAAAGCTTAAATTAAGTAAAAGACATTGTGGTTTTTATTTTACCATCAGAAGTTCTTGTTGACCTCATGTTGACCTCATGTCAACAAAAATTCTGAAACTGCACATATGCACACAGACACACGCACATGAACACGCAAACACACGCACCCACACATCTTATTTAAGAACATGACACAAGCAAGTCTTCAAGATTTTATTACTTGATTTCTTGAAAAAGCACCAAACAGCAACCTTTGGGACACTGGTTCTATTTATTCACAGTGTAATCCTACGTCAGCTTTTCTATGTTTCCATCAGAGTTATTCTGATTTGTTGTGAGCAAGGGTCTGGTCGATCCAGCTGCGCAGGAAGGACACGCGGGCATACACCCCCGGGGCCTGCACATTGCAGATGATGGAGCCCCAAGACACGATACCCACAAGATACCACACACCATGGCTTTCATACACCAGAGGGCCACCAGAGTCACGCTGAAACAAGGCAAATAGTTTACAAGATTAACTTAAGATGAATGAACTTGCATTCATACAGTATCTGTGTTCTGCCTTCTGTGAGCTCCGGGCTGGCAGATTTTAAAAACAGGAAAAAGTGTAGCAATAGGACAGTTGGTGACTCAGATGATACATATACACAATCACACACTCACATTTAAAGAGCATTTTGTACAAAGATTTTAAAAGAGCATATTTGATTTCACATTTCACACATTACAAATGTGTAATATTTCAGTAGTCGTTTTAAGCTTATATGTTTTTAACCATTGAACTGCACGTTACCTGGCAGGAAGACACTCCAGAAGCACCAGCACAGATCATGGAATCCTTGATTCTGTAGGAACCCCAGTGATTCTTGCACTGAACAAGGCTGACCAGAGGCAGAGAGGTCTGCTGCAGGTAACGAGGTCTTGACTGAGAAGACAGAAAAAAAAGCCACAACCACTCCAAATCCATTACAGAGCTATTTTTAATATAAGGTTTTCCAGCTTTGATGCTTGTAAAACGATCCTGATTAGACATGTAAAGAGGCTCACTCACAGGTTTGTCCTGTCTTGCCCCATCCGGTGGTGACACATTTGGTTCCAGAGGGGAGACTGCTGTTGGAGGAGAGCAAACACACTGGAGACACGCGGGAGTTGAACTGTGCTGGGGAGGAGAGCTTCACAAGTGTGATGTCATAGTTCAAGGTTCTTGAGTTGAAGTTAGGGTGGGTGATGGCCTGGACACAGAGGTGAAGAAAAAATGTTAAATTATTTCAAAAAAGTTGAAATATCTGTCACACAGAAAAAAAGCTCATGTTTTAGAAAAGTTTTTTTTTTTTTATGATTTTTCTTACCCTAGAAATGTTCTTGATCTGAATTGGCTCGCTGTCGGACTGCCGATCGTGCTCACCCAGAATCACATGGTGGCGTGACGGCCTACCAAAATGAAAGGCCATCTTATTAATTACTTACTTTTAGTAAACACTTTTCAAATGTTTGCAATGGGACACATCTAGCAACTTACAACACACGGCAGTGAGCAGCTGTGACAACCCAGTTCTGGTTGATCAGTGATCCTCCACAGAAGTGAAACCCTATTTTGGTCTAAGTTTGGAACAATGTCTTTTCAAGAAATTTTCTTTGCCTGAGCATTTTATTTTGGCATAATTCAACAGAACTGGAGAATTTCAGAAGACTGAGCGACGTACCTGAAAAGAAACTTGCCAGGGCCAGGAACCGGACACTGCATTCTCGCCATTAACAATCTTGTTGTATCCACTCACCTGGGGCTTAATAGTAGGCACTCCACACCCTGAGGCCCAAAGATTAAATCTAGCATCATTCTTGTTCCTAATTGCAATGGCTATGCTCAGTTACATTACAGTGTAATCAATGCACATGTAGGCACAATCCAATTAAAATGTGAAATGTCAATGATTCTTAGACAATGTTTTTACTGCAATTCTTTTATGTTTTGCCTGGAGATGAAAGCATAAAATAAAGTTATAGTGCCACTCACCCAGTGTGGAGGCCACAAGCGCCAAAACAGCTAATAAGCAAGAACATAACTGTGGCCCAACCTTGATTCAAGTCGACCCGATCTGGTAACTTTGTGCTACACAAGCATTTATAGGTGCATCCCACACGACTGACCCTGACTTCTGTGGGCAGCCATCAGTACAAACCCCTCCCCATCCATGTTTCGCCATTCCCGCGTGAGAAAAACACCACCTGCTGATAAGCACCTTCAACAATCTAAAGTCACACCTGAATTAGAAAAAAATTGGTCACATAATTATTTGATTTGGCAGAAGAACCAACACGGTTTTCCTTTGCTGTTGCTATTAAAAATGATTCAGTAAGTGAAGATTGATGCATGCATCAGAACAGACAACTCATCCTGTTGATAAATGCTTACTAGGAGCTCTGTTTTTAACACCTTTTCTTTCATTTTCTGTGAGGTAAGTTGATACACATTAAAAATATGCTGATCAAAATGTGGTTATATTTCAGGAAGAGTCTGTCATTGGTAATATAGTTGCCACATTGCATGTCTTGTCATTAACTTCTTAATTTGTTTGAGAGTTATTTAAAGTAAACCTTAATGATTTATACAATTAAACACGGAAGACTGAACACACCTCAAGCCTGAGTGCATTTCACTCCATTTTTGCGTTTAATGACACACGATTGTCAATAGGAAGGAGGAAATACCTCATCTTTTTCAAGGGTTCTTGCAAATCAAAATCTGAAAAAAAGCAAAGTGTGGCATGCAAATTGGTTGGACTGAGGTTCAACTAATTTAACTTTTTTGCTCCCAAAAAAATCCACTGAAACTAATTTTCAAATTGTATGAATTTCTCAGAGGTTTGTTTAACAACACAAACGGCATCATGAAGGTCAATGAACACAGCAGACAGTCAGAGATAAAGATGCATAGATGTTTATTGCAACATTTTAGGCTTTGACAGCAGAAATGCCACCAGCTTTAAACATGTTTTGTCTCACTGTTCAACCCATCTGAATGGATGTCTGAAATGTATGACTATTCAAAAGTGAAAATTTTGCTTACATGCTAAGTGTGATGCTGGTGGTACGTTTGTGCTTTTCTTTGTAGGGATTGGAAAGTGGACAGAGTTGATGGATTGTGGTCTTAAATACACGGCAATGTTGGAAGGAATCCTGTAAAATTCAAAACTGGGGTTGAAGGTCACCTTACAGCAAGACAACGACCAGAAACATACAGACGGAGCTGAAAATGGAACGGTTTAAATGAAAGCACATGTGTCTGAATGGAATAGGTCAAATTTAATTGTGATTGTGATTTTCTTCTGACTAGAATTAGAAAATGTTGTTTACAAAGACTCTCCATCCAATGGAACCAAGCTTGAGCTCTTCTGAAAAAAAACTGAAATGCCTCTGGATTTACAAAGCTTGAATAGTGATATCACAAAAAAGCTCTTGCATTGAAATATGGTCGGGCAAACTTTAATTCAGGGGTCTACTTCACATTTGCCAAAAGTGTTGAGAACCATACATACTTTACTATTAACTTCACAGTTGTGTATGTAAATGTGCTGGCCTATAAAACATCTCTATAAAGATTTGTAATTATGTCTGAAAGGGAGAAAGTTCAAGGCTCTTTCTGGCAAGAAGGAGCCTATTGCTATTTTAGCAACAGCTAACATAGAGTAATGCTGTAGAGCCAAAATAAGTTGAATTTTTATGGTGTGCCCATTTGGCACAAAATGCATGGTTTGAACAGCCAGTACATGTAATCAAGCTAAGATAAGTAACTGTTGTGCTTATTGCTTATATTTAGTCGACTTCAGAGGAAGAACCAGCTCCGGCTCCGCCAGGGAAGCCTCCTGGCATTCCTCCTGGTACAGCTTAGAGATTATTGGATTGCAAATTTTCTCCAGCTCTTTCTGTTGGTGCTCATACTCCTCCTTCTCAGCTGTCTGTGTAAAAAAGACAAAGAAGCAGATCATTCTTGTGTAAGAGCTATAAAAGTAAAAACACAATAAGGAACTGGAAAAATGTCTGTCACAGTTTCTCTGCTACACATCTGTGACTTCACAACGTTTTCAGACATGAAGCTCTTGTTCTCGGATAATAATGAAAGCATTTTTGATTTACGGACATCTTACCTGGTTCCTGTCCAGCCAGGCGATTACTTCATTACACTTGTCTATGATGGTCTTTTTGTCCTCAGGACTGATCTTTTCTTGGAGCTTCTCATCCTCCACTGTGCTCTTCATGTTGAAGGCCAGAGACTCAAGAATTTTTGGCGGTGATCTTGTCTCTCTGGGCCTCATCTTCAGATCTGAACTGTTCTGCTTCCTGCACCATGCGCTCAATGTCTTCCTTGCTCAGTCGACCTGAGGAAGAATGAAACACAAAGCTTGCGTCAGTCACTTTAGAAGCTTTTCTGATGAACAGTCTTTGCCCTGTAATTTGTGGTCCAACCTTTGTCATTAGTGATGGTGATCTTGTTCTCCTTTCCGGTGCTTTTGTCGACCGCGGACACGTTGAGAATGCCGTTGGCATCGATGTCAAAGTCACTTCGATCTGAGGGACTCCTCTGGGAGCAGGCGGAATACCAGTCAGTTCAAATTTCCCCAAGATATTATTATCTTTGGTCATGGCTCTTTCCCCTTCGTAAACCTGAAACAAGGCAATTTTAAAAATTGGCGCTTCATTTATATTAATTTATATTTCCACCATGTTATTTCCAAATATTTAGGTTGCCGCTAAATAGTTCTAAACTAAATATTCAAATTGGAAATAAATATTTAATTGGCAAACATGACACAGCAAAACAATATTTAGCTTGCTATTTAAATATGTAGTTTGACATTTATAAATGAATGATTTTGAAACCCTTATCTCAAGTGACCCAATAGCAAGAGGTGTGAACTTTTGTTTGTAGATTGTGCTACCTGAATGAGGACCCCAGGTTGGTTATCTGAGTAGGTGGTGAAGGTCTGGGTCTGTTTTGTTGGAATAGTGGTGTTTCTTTTGATAAGGACCGTCATCACTCCTCCAGCTGTTTCAATTCCCAGGGACAGGGGTGTGACGTCCAGCAGGAGCAGGTCCTGCACATTCTCAGACTTATCACCAGCCAGGATGGCAGCCTGTACAGCTAATGGGTTTCCAAATAATAACATCATTATTACAGGATAGTTTTTATTTGCACCTTCTTCCAGGCAAATAGGAGTGAATTCTGTGGAGACCTACCCGCCCCATACGCAACAGCCTCATCTGGGTTGATGCTCTTGTTCAAGTCACGCCCGTTAAAGAACTCCTGCAAAAGCTTCTGGATCTTCGGAATGCACGTGGAGCCACCCACTAGGACAATATCATGGATCTGGCTTTTATCCATCTTGGCGTCCCTCAGGGCTTTCTCCACAGGTTCGAGAGTTCCTCGGAACAGGTCCGCGTTGAGTTCTTCAAGCGAGCCTGGTGATGGAAGTGTAGAAGTCTGTTCCCTCGTAGAGTGAGTCGATCTCGATGCTGGCCTGGGTGCTGCTGGAGAGGGTGCGCTTTGCCCGCTCACAAGCTGTACGCAGACGGCGTACGGCCCGCTTGTTGTTGATGATGTCCTTTTTGAACTTGCGCTTGAACTCGGCAATAAAGTGGTTGACCATGCGGTTGTCAAAGTCCTCCCGCCCAAGTTGGGTGTCCCCTGCGGTGGCCTTGACCTCAAAGATGCCATCCTCAATTGTTAAGACTGACACATCAAAAGTACCGCCACCGAGATCGAATATGAGAACATTACGTTCACCCCCAACCTGAGATAAATAGAAGAAAATGGTGAAAGCAACATAAAAGCAAGAGGTTATAATTTTAGCCATCAGACTGACGGTCACCTTTTTGTCCAAGCCATATGCAATGGCTGCTGCTGTGGGTTCATTGATAATGCGAAGCACATTGAGGCCAGAGATGGTACCAGCATCTTTGGTGGCTTGACGCTGGGAATCATTGAAGTAAGCAGGAACTGTGATGACTGCATTGTTCACAGGCTGAAATGATGAAAATAATTTCAGTTAATGAAAATACATGTCTCATTTTAAGTCTTGGTGCTGGAAATGGATCGTTCTGTCGTAACAGCATTCCAAGCAGCGCACCTTGCCAAGATAAGCTTCAGAAATCTCCTTCATTTTGGTGAGAACCATGGAGGAAATCTCCTCGGGGTAGAAAGACTTGATCTCCCCCTTATATTCAACCTCCATCTTTGGTTTTGAGGAATCATTTATAACCTTGAAGGGCCAGTGTTTCATGTCCGATTGCACCACAGCGTCGTCAAACTTGCGACCAATCAGACGCTTAGCATCTGTCGTGAATTCAGCGACAATGAAAAGAAAGTTTCACTGTGTGTACAGAGATTTTGCATTTTAAAGTGAATTGATGTTAAAAAAAAAATTAGAAATGAAACAGAAGATGGAGAAGTGAAATCATATTTTGTTTTGTTGTTGCTGATAGTGCAGTCTGGCGGTGGTTTTACCAAATACGGTGTTGGCTGGATTCATGGCCACCTGGTTCTTGGCAGCATCTCCAATGAGCCTCTCTGTGTCTGTGAAGGCCACATAACTTGGTGTGGTTCTGTTCCCTTGGTCATTGGCAATGATCTCCACTTTGCCATGCTGGAAGATGCCCACACATGAATAAGTGGTACCCAGATCAATGCCTACTGCTGGTCCTTTAGACATCTTCAAAAGACAAACAAAAGGACTTTTAGTATCTCAGCCCCTTTACATTGGCAGTTCAATCTCAAATCAGTGCATTGGTGTCTATCACACCAATGTCTTCATATGTCTTTCTGCTTAAGCCTCGTAACTTGTTGTAACATCACTTTGAACACAAGAAACTAGATGCTTTTCAATTGTAATTTTCCAGGCTTGCTAAAGGTCTTATATCCAATCCAGTCAATCCGAGCTAGCTTTATTAAGAAAGAACTTTAAATTTCCAGAAGAACCAAATTGCTGAACAGAATACATTTGAAAAAAAATGTTAAATCTTAAAATGCCAAAATAAAGACACAAATATAGAATACAAAAATAGAAAGTATGTTTAAAATATTACCAGCCATGCAATAAAAGGCTTATAGAATAAGTAGAAACTCAAATCAATATGTCAAAGGCTAGGGTGAAGAAATTAATTAGTGATTTAAAAACTGGCAGTGATGTAGTCACACATTTCGACCTGCCACAGCAAAGGCCTCCCTAAGCCTCTGTTTTTTATTTTAAAAAAAGAGGCTCAGCTCACTCAGGTCAGCTGTAGATCAGCTATAAAGAAAATTGTGGCTTTGTTGCAAAGAGACATAATTGATTAGAGAAGAAATCTAACAAAGCCCCTGAGAGGCGGAAGCTCTTGGGAGTTGCACTCGCCCAACTGAGAACCATTTTTAGAACAGGAAAATGTCACAATGTTTCAGTGGAAAAGCAGCTGCAAGTGACTTACTGCCAGGCCTGACACCTTCCTTTTGTAGAAAAAACTTTTATTGACTTAGAGACAGAGCAACACGAGAAAGAAAAAATGCTGACATAATGGCTTGCACACACCACAGACAAAATCACTTAGAAATGAAAATTACTCAGACTTTGGTTGAACAGCTTTGCAGTTTTACTGCATTGATTTTGGTTTCATGTGTCCTGACATCATTTGATAGAGCCCATGCAAACCTCAAACATGTCACTACCTCTTACATTGTATGCAGGCTTTCCAAACAGATAAGATTATAAAGCGAGGCCAGAAGAGCGGCGCTTCCCGTATATTCAGTTACCTTGTGAAGTTAGATGCTCGAAGTGATAGTTTTCTGAATTAAAGTGATGCCTTTTTTTTAAACACCACTGTCTTGAGCTCCTCTGCAGCACTCCCTTCTTCTCCTGGCGGGCAGCGGATGAGTGTCTGTCCCTCCTGTTTTTATTAGGCCTGGTGCAGGCAGAGCCCACTGGAGGTGTCAGGTGACTCCACCAAGCAAAGTTCTAGACCCGTGTTTCTGCTCACTGGCAAGATTTCCTTGAATGAAAGCTGGCTATTATTATCTCGGCACTAATTTTCTAACTAAACAAAATTAAAACGGGAAAGAGGTAAATTTGTGGAACTTTGAAAAGTTACAAAGACTTAACTGTTCAACGACAATATAGGAAATATGAAAAAGAAGCATTTCTCAAGAAAACTAACGTTATTCACATGCCTTATTGCATGTGCAAGTCGTTAAGCGAATGATACACAGCATTGCAAATGACATTTTTTCAAATGTTTTTACAACTCTTGTTAGTTATTCCCAGCAAAAATTGGCAACACATTTAGCAACATACAGTGACGATTTGTGGGAAAAATGACAGGGGATATTTTCAAGGCAAAGTTACACAGTTGTATACCGTTTGAGGTTATGCTTCTGTATGTAATTCTTTTGCATTGTTTTTCCTGACCAACTCCAAATTTGGTCAAAATGACAAAGCAAAACAAAAATTAAGTTTCATAAGTTTAATTGATAGACAAACCTGATGTAACTTAATGAATAATTTCTAATGTGGAATACATAGGACATGTCTCCAAAAGTTTTGAAAATCTAGAAATGTGGTATGCCTTTGAATTTAGCCAACTTCCATATCCGAGATTATAAAATGTAATATCCTATCACATATTTTCTATTGGATTAAAGTTTTCTCTTTTACGAAGCCATTGAGTGATATGGTTAAATGTAAAACATTTTTTGTAGATATGGATCTCAGTTTTGTCTCATTGTCCTGCAAAAAATGAACCTCCACCGCAGGATCATGTGGTTTTCAGTCTCAAACATGTTTTCCTCTAGAATTTCCCTGTTTTTAACCCCACAGCATGACTCCTCCACCAGTATATTTGCAGAAGGATTCATGTGTTAGGATTTTGGGCACCTACAGCTGGATGAGATTATCCAATAACTTTGCCACAACCTGCTCTGTCTGATTCATTCCTTCGTCTTGATAGAGTTGCTTGTTCACTAATGTTCATCAACAAATAATTGAGGCTTTATAGAATCAGCTGTTATACACTTAGGTTAAAGAACACTCAATCTGCTTTGTTTTTTGTTTTTGTTTTGTTTTTTTAATTGAGGAGTTGTTATAATACATGTTTGCTCGTGAAAAGTTCTGAATACTCACAATTGTGACACTTAAATTTTTTGTTTGCAGCTAGTTATAATTTGTTGACGTGGCTTTACAGTTATGGACCACTTTGTGTTGGCCTCTAGCATAAAAGAAACCAAAATAAAACACATCAAGGTTGCAACGTGACAAATTGCGGAAAAGTTCGAGGAGTGTAAGTACTTCTGCAAGACTCCCTCTGTAAGGCGCAGTGGGTGTGTATTTCACTTCCCTGTTACTACATGGTCTATTCTCGTTGCATTGGCCTCTCCAACACATTCGCCATCTGGCCTTAAATATAGCTACCGTTTTTTTTTGTTTTTTTTACAGACAGCAGCTGTTGGGACAGAGCACATCAACGCATTGCTGATGTGGGCCTGTTGCATAACAGCAGACCCCTATTTTATAAAGTGATAATTCAATTGCAAGAATCATAAAACCATTAAGCTCAGACTCAGTTTTTAATGCTGTTGACATTTGTAAACACAATAACTTACAACAGTTGTAGAATAATTTTCAATAAATACTGTACATTAATAGTAATTATAAGCAATTAAGCAGCTTTAAACAAGTGGGGTTTTTTTCAAGATAAAGTAAATCAAACAATATGTCCCAGTAGGAAAATGTCAGACAGAAGAAAACTGTGATTTTATCGCAACTGAGAAAGTTGTCACTTTAGGACAAACAAACTACGAAGCTGATAAAAGAAGTCTTCGGGTTTGCTACTGTTTTCTCGGCAGTGCCCATTCATATAATCCCATGCACACCGCTTGCAGTAGTTGTAGAAATGGCTCTCTGCTTTCTCCAAAGTGCTGTTCAGGTCCAGTTTTCCCTGAAGACTGCAGAAAAGAAAGTGTTTTTAATACATTGAAAAGGCAAACATATCCAAATGTGTCCATTATGAGCTACAGGATCGAACCTGCTGGTAAACTGGATTAGCTGCACGTCGTCTCGGCACCGAAGCAGAGACTCTCTGTTATCTAGCAGGATGGCTGCACAGATGAAGAGCTCAAACGTGAAGTCTGTGTTGAAGGTTTGCTGTGGTGACTCTGATCTGTCCCCTGGAAACATCATAAGATGAAGATACAGCAATGTGAGGTGTTTTACCGGAGAACTTTTAAGTGCAGTTATTCTGCTTTTTACCCGCGTTTCACCTGTGCAGTGTTTTTGGTCCAGTCTCTCCTGATAACGAGCGCGGTCAACCTGCTGTGAGATCAGCTCCAGATGGTCACAGCTCAAGATTTCAAACAAACGCAGTGCATCACTGTGCTCAAATTCTCTTTGAAAACCCAGCAGCAGCCACCTTAACACAAAGAATATAAACCAAAGACTTAAAGATACGGTTTCACGTTGAAATAAAACAACAAAGTCATTAAAACAAAGTATGTGCAACATGCTACAGATGCTCTACCTGTGGCAAAATGTAAAACTTTCCATGTTGTCTTTGACTAGATGAGCATAAAGTGGAGGGTCCAGCTCCTTCAACAAAGCAGCCTCCAGCTCTGGAATACAGTAAGTAAACATTTCCAGCTCAAGTCAAACTCATTCAAAACAAAAGACTTGATTTGAACTTTCAGATCAACATTCTACCACTCAGAAACTTTTCTGTTTGGCAATGGCAGACAATAAATGTTCAAATGTTTCCCCCAAAACAAACACAATTTTCTGAGCTGGAAAATGTCATTTACTGTGTTTGACCACTAGAGGTCTCAAATGTATTTTGCAGTTGAAATTGGGAACAAAACATCATCACAAGATCTTGGGTTCATGCAGGTTTCATAAATATAAAACTTTTATATTATGTGTAGCCCCATTATGTGAAAATAAGAGCCCAATATGAAAGTAAAATTATATGATCATGCATTAACTAACCTGGTATTAAACTATCAGCACATTATTTAAAATCTTTTTTGTTTTGTGAAACAAAGGTGGTCATTTGAATTTTCTAAAATGATTCTGATTACCTGATATTTTCAGTGCTCGGTCTTGGCAGCATTCATTTTTAGAAGTGCTGCTGATGAGAGCTGCCTGACAGAGAGTGGTTTATAAATGCACCAATATTTAGAGAGAGAGTCCAAATATTTTCTAGCGATTGTCCTCTGGTGTCTCGTCTTATAGTTCTCAGATGGAGGAGCAAGGCCACAGAAAAACCGACAATTCAAATAAAACTTTCTATGATTTATATGCTCCAAAAAGTGCAATGTATATTTCTTTAAAATATCAGAATGATGGCCCACAAAGGATTTATTGGATTTATTGAAGTTTCTTTTTTGTATTATGATTCCAAATATTTTGGAGTTCTGGTTATTTTTCTGAACTAACTTGTCAAAAGGAAACGTTTGAATCTTTAAGAAAAAAAAAGTGACTCTCTTCCAAAGCTAGCATTTACATTTAAGCAAACCTTTCAAATTAGGGTTTTAAAAATGAACACATATTTACCTGCTTAAATGCATGAACTTGAGCTGTGCCTGTAACAACTTCACAAAGTGTTTGTTTCCATACATCACAGCTGGGGCTGTAGTTCCAACCATCTTTACCTTCTTTGAAATCAGTGGCTTCAGAAGCCATTTTAGTTCTGTTACCTACATCTGCCCATGTAATGTTATGCGGCTTAAAAAGCGAGATGTGTGGGTTTGAAGGTAACTTATACAGCTCTTTTTGACTAGTCGGAAGGAGCACAGTCACAGCTGCATAAGACCTTCGGTCTGTGAACATTTCAGTCACAGCCAGTGTCACAGGATTTGTTTCTAAAAACTTTTGCACATAATCATCCTGTGGATCATTTAGGATGTTCATTATTATATGCAACTGATTGTAATTCTTTTCTGTTTCAGGTGTGTCCAGCTATCCTCGAGCTTCTCTAAGAAGCTTTCCTGGGACATAAGGATTGTCAGCTGGCTTTAGATCATATGAACAATAGATTTTTTCATCCTTGTGAATTGTGTACAGATCAGAGTGTTTTAGTCTGACTGCCCTCATGCCACCTTTTACAGGGACTACTGCTATCCCTAATTTTGTCATTAGGTCTCTACCTAACAGGTTTGTTGGACATTTAGGTGACATCACAATAGAAGCTTTTACTTTAATACCTGTTTCAGGATCTTCAAAAGATGTACCTTGTGACATATTTTCTCTATGCGTTTGTCCATCGGCAGATTTCACCCAAATGGACTCGTTTGTGGGGTTTACACCTTCTATTTTAGTTTTTAGAACTGTTTTGCATGCGCCGGTGTCACATAAAAATCCAACTTCTTCCCCACAAACAATCAGTGTAATATAAGGTTTTTCTTTTAATGCATTTAACATATGTTAATACTAAGATAGGAGCAGACGGAGCTGCTGCAGCGGTTCAGGGCGGAGCAGTCGGCCGTACCTGCTCCCCCTGTCCAGCCAAAGCATTCCGTCTGTTTGACACCTTTTCTTTTTCCTCTGACCTTACAGATAAGTTATTTGATTCTTTAAGCTTTTTATCTTTAACCTTTTAAATTTGTTCTTTCCTGTCTATGGCTGCTTTTAACCATAATTTAGCACACCTTAATTCATCCTCTTTTTTTTTTTTAGCCTTTTTCATCTATTTTATATTTTTTCTTCCATTTTTTCATGTGTACAATGCTACCAGGAAATCTGGACAGCATGTATTTCTCATCCCCATCGGGGCCCTCAACGAGTGAGGAATTACAAGAATTTGCATTTCCCATTATTTAAATCACTTGCAATTTTAGCTTCAAAATTTTTATATTTAAATTTAGTCCAGGTTCGTTGACTCCTAGGGAGTCCTAAGAACTGGAGATCTTTTCAGTAGGCCAGCAATTAAAAATACCTTGTTGTGGTATTCTCCACTTCAACTCTTTCGAGTGGGAGAATCTTGCCTTTGCATCCACAAGAGGTTTGCTGCTTACAACCCTACTGCTTTATATGAGGTATAATACAGAGCAGTATTTAAACCTCCAATCAATCTCTCACGCACACACACACACATCAACAAAGCAGCAAACAAACCAGCAATGACAAATAGTATTGACAAGACAGCAAACATCAAACATCCTATCTACATGAGGATTTACCCTTATGGGGTTACCTCGAAAAGAGAAAGATTCTAGCAAACCTGCAACATTCCTGGTACAGAGTTTTAGTCAAAACGCTGTTTAACAAGGGCACTCACAACCTCAGATTTTTTAGTTAAAACGCTGTTTAACAAGGATTAATCAAAACCTCAGAGTTTTAGTTAAAACGCTGTTTAACAAGGGCACTCACACCTCTAATATAACCATTTAAAAATTCACCTACGTTTCTGTAGTTATCTGGTTGTCCAGTCGGATCTCGTCATTCCGCCGTTGGCAGACAAAGTCGGACATGTGTCGCTGGCCCAGCGAAGAATTCACTTCCTGGGTCTTTCTTTCCAGGTCCCTAATTGACTCTGGCCGTGCACGGATTCAGCGCGTCTTCCTCTGCCTGACAGCGGGGGGTTGAGAGATCCCGGGTTTCGGCACCAAAAATGTAAGGTATTTTCCTCAAACCTACAAAAATAAAAACCACAGACAACGTATATGAATTATATGGTCAAGCTTTTGCAAAAGGAGAAGTCTCCTTGAACAACTTCTTTAAGTCGTTCACAGAGAGTTCTGATCTGCTTTCACGTGAGCTCCTTCTTTTATTGTCAAAGAAAGACAGTCAAAGGGGGCAGTCAGGAAACAACAGAGGTAGTAAAATACTTAACAGCAATTCAGTAGCAGGTGTGATATCTAATTTACAATCCGAGCCTAGTTCAGCTCTAGGTCAAATTATCATCTAAAGAATGGGTAGATAAACATCAGAAGAATTTACGATCTAAAAACCACATGGCTTGACTATCTCACATGAAGATAAACAGACAGCAGTAACCTCCAGGTCAGTTTATACACACATAAGGAAGAGAACACTTTAAACTAAAAATCACAATAATACTGATTAACATTAGACTGAATATGAACTAAAGTAATAACAAAATGATAATACATAAAAATATCTAACAGACCTGCACATGTTTTTTTAATTTCTTAAGCGGTGAAAACAAAGAGTCAAACATGAATGCTGTTTTGAAAGTCATGCTGTATAAATATAATTAGCAGTATAGGCTTAGACCTCTATGGTTTAAACAGTTATCAGCAACAAAATACATGATCAACTTGGATTACACACGCACATGAACACGCAAACACACGCACCCACACATCTTATTTAAGAACATGACACAAGCAAGTCTTCAAGATTTTATTACTTGATTTCTTGAAAAAGCACCAAACAGCAACCTTTGGGACACTGGTTCTATTTATTCACAGTGTAATCCTACGTCAGCTTTTCTATGTTTCCATCAGAGTTATTCTGATTTGTTGTGAGCAAGGGTCTGGTCGATCCAGCTGCGCAGGAAGGACACGCGGGTATACACCGCCGGGACGTGCACATGGCAGTTGGCGGAGCCCCAAGACACGATACCCACAAGATACCACACACCATGGCTTTCATACACCAGAGGGCCACCAGAGTCACCCTGAAACAAGGCAAATAGTTTACAAGATTAACTTAAGATGAATGAACTCGCATTCATACAGTATCTGTGTTCTGCCTTCTGTGAGCTCCGGGCTGGCAGATTTTAAAAACAGGAAAAAGTGTAGCAATAGGACAGTTGGTGACTCAGATGATACATATACACAATCACACACTCACATTTAAAGAGCATTTTGTACAAAGTTTTTAAAAGAGCATATTTGATTTCACATTTCACACATTACAAATGTGTAATATTTCAGTAGTCGTTTTAAGCTTATATGTTTTTAACCATTGAACTGCACGTTACCTGGCAGGAAGACACTCCAGAAGCACCAGCACAGATCATGGAATCGGTGATTTGCTTGAACCCCAGTGATTCCTGCACTGAGCAGGGCTGACCAGAGGCAGAGAGGTCTGCTGCAGGTAACGAGGTCTTGCTGAGAAGACAGAAAAAAAACCACAACCACTCCAAATCCATTACAGAGCTATTTTTAATATAAGGTTTTCCAGCTTTGATGCTTGTAAAACGATCCTGATTAGACATGTAAAGAGGCTCACTCACAGGTTTGTCCTGTCCTGCCCCATCCGGTGGTGACACATTTGGTTCCAGAGGGGACACTGCTGCTGGAGGAGAGCAAACACACTGGAGACACGCGGGAGTTGAACTGTGCTGGGGAGGAGAGCTTCACAAGTGTGATGTCATAGTCGAAGGTTCTTGAGTTGAAGTTAGGGTGGGTGATGGCCTGGACACAGAGGTGAAGAAAAAATGTTAAATTATTTCAAAAAAGTTGAAATATCTGTCACACAGAAAAAAAGCTCATGTTTTAGAAAAGTTTTTTTTTTTTTTTAATGATTTTTCTTACCCTAGAAATGGTCTTGATCTGAATGGGCTCGCTGTCGGACTGCCGATCGTGCTCACCCAGAATCACTTGGTGGTGTGACGGCCTACCAAAATGAAAGGCCATCTTATTAATTACTTACTTTTAGTAAACACTTTTCAAATGTTTGCAATGGGACACATCTAGCAACTTACAACACACGGCAGTGAGCAGCTGTGACAACCCAGTTCTGGTTGATCAGCTAGTTTGTATATAAATTGGCTAGATTATTTGGGCAAAGCAAATCATTGAGTACACATAAACACTGCACCAGATGCTCTGTCAGAAAGTACTGGGAAATAAGAACCTTGGAAAGATGGAAACTAGTAACTGATTAAAGATTGCCTCATGTGATCTTCTTGGAGAGTCGTAATGTCTATGATGCAATGTTTTAACATAAGAAGAACTGTAGCGAAGCAGAGCTGAAAGCTGCGTCTGGGGCCTATCAGTTTACACTGATGTGAAAAGACGTTTGGGACCACATCCAAGTCATTGTCCCAGTTCAGAAGAGTTTAAATAGGGAGAATCCCAAGACAAAATGTGGATGAGATTATGGGGCTCCGAGACCAGCAGTCAATTGGATGTAGACAAATCTGAGCACATACTCACACACTGACAATTAGCCAACAGCGTTGTAGTGTCTTGTGCTGTCTGGCAGCAAGAGGCTCAGAGGTTTAGCTTTACATCACTGCTCAGAGGTTGTTTTCAAGATAAAAGTCTGCTGTGCAAAGATCTCAAGTGAACACTCACTGGGTTATGTTTAAAAGAACACAGATGTTTATTTGGAAGACCTATTTGTTGCTGAGATTTACCTACTTTGATGATGTCTTCAGATGTTGCTTTGATATTTTTATTCAGTGGTCTTTTCACAACACAATCTACTCTGTGAAGTGTACCAGTCCCTCCTGCAGCAAAAAATCCACATAACAGGGATGTTGTGACCCCTGAACTTCAGTCAAAATCATAATTATTGTAATTCTGGCCAAACCCTTCAATTTTAGCTTTAATGGCAAACAACATCTCTGAAAAAGTTGATGTTTTTATCTCTGTGTGAAAACTGTAACCAGGCGTATTGTTGTCGTTAGTGTCATAGCATACAGAACTCAGTTCATCAGAGATGATGAAACTCTCCCTTCAGCTTCAGTCAGACTGGGGTTGATTTGCACCTGTTGCATCAAAACATGTTGTCTCCAGGGACACAGAACTCGTCAACTTCCTCTATTGTTGAAGGGCTGTACATCCCTGTGTTGTTTTAACTTGCAAATAACTGATAGAGCAGATGAATGTCCCTTCTGGCATCTGGAAATTGTACTAAAGATTGACACACCAGATTTTGGAGGTCCACCATTCTCACCCTGATTTGTTTGTCGTTTTTGATTTGTTGTCCTAACACACAATCCAGTGTTGTGCCGCTAATGCTCAAAAACTTACAAAACCATTTCATACTATCATCATGACTTTCCAAATGATTTATTTGTATAGAAGGAAGTAATTAAGAAAATGAACTAATTATTTTGGTATTTAGCAAATAGAAACAAATTTGGTAATCTTAAAGGACTTAAAACAGAAACAGTTTAGTCTGATTTGATATCAAGGAGTGAGAAAAAGTGGTTATTGTGTCTTTTCATACAGGGTATAATGGTAAATATCTGGTTTCAGCTGTTAGCAATTGTGCGGAAATATTTTAACCAAACTGCCTGGAGGGGAAAATAGACTGGCCGCTTAAAAAACCAATGAGGGTGGTACATGAGTGTACACTAAACAAAATACATGAGGCTTTTGAGTCAGCATGGAACTACTGTAACTCATTCTGCAGCATCACACATTTCAAGGTAGACTTGTTTGGTTTGCTGTAAACTTTCCCATCTAGATTTGAAAATGTCACAGACAAACACACCAACACATATACGTGTGAAGACTGATGCTGACACAGAAAATGGTTGAAAACATCTCCCACACTGGTAGACATCCAAGAAGGTTTTTTCTCATCATGGGCTTCCTGACTTCATATGGGTGCATAACCCATGAAGAGGAAGTGGCCACTCTGCTACTTTTCAGACACAAACTGCAGCTGAGTACATACACACACAGGGTCGACACACACAAACCATCCAAGCTCCTCACACGTACATTTCAACCAGCGAAAAGGAAGTGGTATTTTCTCATTTCATCCAACACACGCAATGTTAGTCTCTCATACAGCCTCTCAAACCCAAACCATAACACGCATGCACGCACTGGGTCAAATTTACACATTTTCACACGCCACTTTGTTTAGTTTTTTTCTTCCTCTGACACCCACATCCACTATTTTTTTTTTCACACTTGCACGCAATCCCACACAGAGAGATTAACACAATCACGATGGTGTTAGCCTGTGACACTGACATCGAGTGGCTCTGATTTTCCATAATGGTGTTGGAAAACAAGGTGGCCTTGGTTGAGCTTAAGTAAAAATATGTCACACAGAGCTTTGCTGTCTGGAGACCAAAGTGGTGTCTTATGTAGCAAAAAAATCATTTTCATTTGGAGGAGTCCAACGACAAGAACTCATATTTTGAGGACTTGCATTAAGCGTTTGAGTTTCTGTCATTATTCACAAACTGTGAGTGAATTATTGGAGTGTTTTGAGGTTGGCTAAAGGTCAGCGAGCTTCTTCTGACTTAGGTACAGCTCCAGTCATAGGTTGATTTTGTAGTACAGAGTCAACTTTCAAGTTAGTCCATACATTTTTAACACGGTTGAAGTTGGGGCCAGTCCAGAAGCTTATAGTTAGCCAGTTCTTTGCATTCTGAGATCAGTTGATCAGTTTTTAAATAGCTGGACATCTGTCCAAATGTCCAAATGTTATCAATCTGACCCAGACTGTCCTCAGATTAAAGGAAATTAAAATTCAAAGAAACACAATCTTTGTTTTTTGTCGTTTTGAATCCACAAAATACTTTTTTACTTTTCCCCATCTCCATGCAGCTTCAAGAAATGTTCCCTTAGTTTTGCCGGTGCGAGTCTAGAGTTGTTCAACTTAGCGTTGCATAAAATGCAGATGGGACGCTGACTCCCGTCCCATTCCGTGATATACATGAATCCATGTTGTACATATTCGTCCGACCACTTTCTTTTTTTGCTCGACATGTTTAGTATGGATTGAAATATTGAGAAAGAAACCACACGGCATACAACTACGACAGCCGTTGACGACCATGCGCACTAAATTCCCCGCAGCACTGATTGGCCAAGCAATGTCACGTGATCCTCTGAAGCAAGTGATGGCCAAGCGAGGCGTGTCATCACCACTTTACCCAAGTGTGTCTTTACCTCCGCGGCAGAGGCTCCGCTGAACCCCTGAGACCGACTCGTCGAACCCCTGGGGTTTAATCAAACCCAGGTTAAGAACCACTGCACTAGAAGGTTCTGGAACACCAGTCTCACTGTCAATGTATAACATTAACACAAACTAAGCACTCTACAAGTCAAGTATAGCAGTGATAGTGTCATGCTGAGGGCCTGTTTCTTTGCCAGTGCTACTGTTGCAATGCCCAAAGTGAGTGGCATAAAAAAGATGACTTCTTACAATTTTTTCTAATTCATCAAAAGTCAACAGCTAGGTGGTTTAACCTTTGACACAATGTGTGTTAATGTGCGTTTCAAAATTAAATTAAATCCATTAAATTATGCTTAGAAGTTGAACCTGTGTTAGGAAACACACCAATCTAAATCTAAACTTTGCCTAAGAAAGTATTCAAGTTTTGCCAATGAGGCCATTTTTAGGGGTGAATGAATAACATTTAACTTCTTAACATTTCAGATAAGATGATGTGTCAAATATTCAACCAGCATTGTGATGAAGTTTGTGTTTTAAATCATCACCATCCAAAGAGAACAATTCAAATTTATCTTCAAGGCTCAACATTGATAAGACATTCATGCTAAGACACGTCTCAATTCTATTGAGGAATTTATGCTTCCTCAATAGATAAGCAGGAAATGAGTAGTCTTTTTCTAGATGCTTAGATAAGTTAGTGACTTGCTTTTTTATATTACATGATGTATGACTATTATTTCTTTGTTGTTTGTAGCAATACCATATGACTTCTGGATTCTTGTCAATGTGGTTTAGGAAAGTAAGCATTAGCTCATAAAATAAACTCCTACTGCACCTATGTTATATTTGTTTTCTTGATATTTTGCAGCTGGCTTCTGCTCTGGAAGAAGAAAGACTAAAGAGTTATTTGCACCTACAGAAGAAGTTGGAAGAGCTTCGTAGGGAGTTTGATCTACAGCTGAAGACAGAGAGGGAAAAGAGCCAGGTGTTGCTTTCAGAGCTTTGCCTAAAGGTGCATAATGGAGTCCACATTCAAATTACTCACAAATGCAGCATGCACAATGGTATTTGGGATACATACCTAGTGCTGATTTTCTTAACTGGGAGACAAAATTTTGAGCTTGTTATCAAATTTACATATTATCCATCCGATAGCAGTTTTTAAGCTTGAAATGTTTAGCCAATATTAAAGCTAGTTTTTGGTATGCAGACTAATTGAATAAGACCCAAACAGTTTATTTTGTATTACGAACAAGTTTGAACTAAGAAACAGATATTCTAGTTTCCCCCTGACAGCTTCCCTCATAATTTGTCTGCATTTCTGTCTTCTATGCTTCCTGTGTAGTTATTTACCTTGCGTGCCTGTTTGGCATTCCTGCAGCACACACACTCGCATGCAGACAGCATGATTAATTTTGTGGTTTCAAGAGATTTTAAATCCAGACAGTGGAGGTGAGACTGCAGAAAGCAACACGCAAGCAGCCCTCCTACATCCTCAAATAAGTTTCCACCCACAGTACAAATCTGTGAGTAACAAGGAAGCACACTGAAGTTCTAGCAGAAATAGGATCACTAATTTGTCAGACAATGCATTTCCAGATTTTAGTAAACTGCTGAATTCCTCCTTCTATTCTTGCTGTGATCATCACTGCAGATTCCCTCATAGCCACATCCTGTGCAAAAAATACCCAGCCCAATGTGATTTTAATTTTACTGCTACCCTCAAACAATATTTGATTTTGTATGAAAAAGAGCAACAATTCTGCTGAAATGTGAAAATGAAGATTAACTGTTAACTGCTTAAATGCACAATCTGAAATCAACCCCGTTTTTAGCTGGAGGAGGAGAGGCTGGCGGTGCAGCGCCTGAGACGGGAACTTCAGCAGGAGAGGAAATGCAGAGACGATGAGAGGAGGCAGAGGAGAGAGGAGGAGGAATACCGACAGGGGGAACAGAAACTGAGCCAAGCTAAATCTGAATTCGTTCTGATAACTGAGAAGAATGCCACACTTACAGAACAGGTGGGTATACAGTGTTCATACCACCTAAACTGCTCACATCTTGTCACAACACAACCAAGAACTTTAGTCTACTTTATTACAACCAACAAAAAGAAGTGCATAATAATAAAGTGGGAAGAAAAAAGGGTTTTGTGTTTTTAAATGAGTAAGTATTCGAAAAACATCCCCTGTATTTGCATTTCAAGGCTGCAAATGTCCAAGAAGGGAATGAATGATCAGTGAATGATGAGACTAAAGCTGAACGTTTGGCTTTTATGCAAAATGCTAGTTGTGGATGAAGCCTCACACTGCACATCAACCTGAATGAAAGTGAGTGGTCACAGCATTAGTGTATGGAAAAATATGGAAACACTTATGCGAAGCTAACAGACCCAGAATGACTAATTGCAGCTTGAGGTGATTCTGTATCATCAGTGGGGGATTAATTAAGATGTTCACCACTCTTTGCAAAGTTTTAACTGTCAAGCATCTTTCCCTCTTTCTCAAAATTATGAGCTACTCTGTATTTCTGCCACCTGAAATCCCACTAAAATGAGCTGAAGTTTGTTTACAAAATTTGAAAAGAGGGCATAAAAACTTTATGAAGGCTGAGCTTTTCATTGTCAAATCTGCTCATGTGTGTCACTAACATTTCTCCAAAGCTTGTTCCGTTTCTTATGATGTCTTTGATAAGAGACATTTTCAGTCGCTCAATATTTTCCACTCATGTGTTTCTTTGCCAACTGCAGTCACACAGCACCAGGAATAAATTTAGCCACTGTGTATTTATGAAAGTGTGACGGCTGACGAACATAGTGAGCGACTTTTAAATGGACAGAAAAAGCGAAAGTGCTGGAGACAAAGCTCACATTTGTCCCAGGTGCCGAGTGTGTAGGAATGCATCTCTGTGCCAGCACTGTCCACATGCAGCTTGTTTTGAGTCCAGAGATAAAATGTGAAAAGAGGGAAGGACATGAAAGGAAGCAAGACAGGATCTATATATAAATGTTTTTAGAAAGGCCTGAATGAGGGAGACACACTGCATATGTATATGTATACGGATTGTATGAACAACAAAGAGGGTTCTGAGGACCTTTGCAGTGAATGTGTTAGCTGTGTTGGAGTGTGAGGCTGCAATTACGACATGCATCAGCTGTCTAACCACTAACACACACAATCCCATGCAAACAAGCAAACGTCTCATTTTTTTGTGCCTGCCTCCCTGTCTGGGTTTGAGACCAGCTTTCTATGTCTTGATTGGCAAATTATCTACCAAAACAAATGGCTGAAGCTGAAATAAATGTTCATGTTTTTATATATCAGAAACCTTAAATGTTCACTTCCAGCAGGGATGTGGTAAACTGTCACCTCATAAAATTTTGATACGACTGTCAAGCCTGCGGTTTTTTAATGACAAAGAAAACGAGGAAAATTTGCATCTATCTAAAGCTAACTGAGCATACATTCCTGGAAAGTTAGTATTTTATTGTTGTTGTTCTTTTTATTTTCCAACTTGATTGCAGTCTAGAGACATGCCATCGTTATGTTTTCTCCAAAACCTTGTAAAAGTATTTTGAATGTTTGCTCTCTTCAGGTCTGTTCTGCTGACTGAGAACACCTACATGCTGTGGCTTCAGAAAAGGGTTATTGAGAGCTGTGAAGCATCAAAACTCTAAAGTCCCAAACGATCAAAGCAAAACCAAAATGCTTCACTTTGATCTCTTATGCATTTACTCATGCATAGTGGGAGAAGAGCAGATTAGGTGATTTCTCAGTTTGATGGGCACTTGTCACATTTCAAGATGTACATTTCTTCTGTATATTTATTTAAAATTCTATAACAAACTGTTAATCAAAACGAGAAAAATGCTTAAATCAGAATGCATGGGTGAACAGAATTTCATGTCTTCTATAAAAAAAGAAGACATGTGCAAATCTGTTCAGTTGTAAAACATGGAATTATTCATGAGGAACAGATCTTTCAGAAAAATGTATTTGACTTGTGTGTATATCTATATATGTACATTATCCCATAGTAGCCTGTAAAGGTTAATAAGTCCCATATTTGTTTGTTATCATCTTGTCATTATTTGATCATCACAGTGCATCTCTGCCTCTCACATTTATGCAGCTGAGCTTTGTAGTGTTGTAGTCTGACAGCCTTCTAACAGCTCTCTGCTCTCCATCCAGCCTCTTTAACTGCCTTCCTTTCAGGATGCCTGTCCAGAACAGTTCAGCCAGTTCAAGGTGCCCTGATGCCAATTTCACAGCTGACATGCTCTTTTATGTCAGTCGTAGACCTTCAGCTCAGCAGCTTCCCCCACCGCCTCCGCCCTCATCTTTCTCGACTCATTTAAACAGCCCTTTTCTTTTACCGTTAAGTGACAGAAGTCAATGCAGATCTCTTTCCATAATCCTTTCACCCCTTTTCTTCCTATTCCTTTTGCTTTTTCTGTTTGTAACTACATCTTTTAATGATCTATCCCAGCTTGCATCTGCTTCATCTCTTTTATTGTGTTTTTTCCTCAGTAGTATTGATCTGTGAATGTGTATGTATGTGTATGTTGGTTTGAGATAACTTGGTTTTGATCATGACCTTGTGATATCATCCTGTTGCTAAGCTACTGTGTCAAAGTCTGAGCATTTTCCTCGACTGCTGAAGGACATCAGTGACCTTTCACCTATACGTTTTTCCAGACAACAAAATAATGATCATTCTCTTGGGAACTATACGTCATTTTAAGACTGGGGAAAAAAAATAAATAAAAAAATCAGAACAACTTTCCATCAAAACCACTTACTATCATTCAGTGTAGGGGCCACAGTTGTGTTTATGGATTTGTGTCCACAAGATTGAGCATCTTGTAAACTGCAAATTCCAAATGGGAACCCACCGAAACATCAATTTCATATTTAATGTAGCTTCCTGCTGCATTCATAGAATTACATTTTTTTATTTCACAATAAACTGTGTCTGTGTTTTAAAACACTGTCTATGGTGCAGCATTGTTAAATTACTTGATAAAAATGTGTTCAAGTTGTTTGCCATATTTTTAAATTCCTAATTTAACTTGATTAGTGCAACAAATTTGTTGCAGCTTTTTTAATATGTCGCTATTGAAATAATACATATGCACATATATGGATGATGATCACAAAGGCCCCGCTGCGAGACTCCAAATATTTCAAACAGCAGCTTGTGACTCTCAGAAGTTGCATTTCAAAAGATCGGAACTTTACTGGAAAGTTTATTTTAGGTATTTATTAAAAAAGGCAAAACTTGTATTTGATTTTATACACTTGTACACTTAGAGATAAATAATACCAAAAGTTTCCTTGGAAATTTAAATATTAAATATTAGGACCAATAAAATTAGGAGTTTTATTCCAGAAATGTCAGCCAAGTACATACTATACAATATAGTTCAGTGTTTCATGGAGACTTTAATAGCAGCCTGCATTGTTGGGTTTGCTGTCTTTCATCTTCCTCTTGACAACACTCCATAGCGCTTTGCTGGGAAATCAAGCACAATAGCACCATTGCCATCAAAGCAGCTTTTGGTAGTTGTTTTGCAGCTTTCCCTCCTTGTATGTGGTAATTGTGAATTATTTTACTGTTGCTCAAGTGCAGCACTTTGGGGCAACTGGTTTGGTATAAAGTGCTACACAAATTAAGTTGAGACAACTGCCATTATTTTAAGTAATACTACAATTTTCTGAGGAAATCAAGTAGTGGGTTTTTGTCGGCTGTAAGTAGGATCACAAATGCACATACACTCAGGTTGTTGTTTTTTTGTATTCAGAGTAAGATTATTGCCTGAGTTATTTGCTTTCCCTCTTTCCCGTTTTTTTCCGGTCAGATTCTGGCTAAAGTCCAACACTAAAACCCAAAGTGTTGGAAGTGTTGCCAAAGTGATGCAGAGAGAAGGAAGAGTTCTCTCCCTTCTCTCTGCCGAATTATTTCAGTTGAGCAGAACAACTGAAATAGATCCCAGTGTCTGGAGGAAAAGACACCTGCCTGACCCTTAACCTCTCGCTGAAGACTAGGGTTATGTAAAACACACACACGGACAAAAGTGTGTGTGTATGTTATTGTGTCTGTGTTCCCGGTGGAATTTGGTTGAGAGTGATGCACTAAAAGCATGAGCTTTGTGAGTTTGTTGGTGACGTCCATCTGTTTACCTTCTCTTGACTTTGAAAGTCAGATGTCCTTTGTCAGCACTGAGGTCAGATGCAATATGGCTGATGCACGCCTTAAATGTAAATCAGGGGAATAGTGTTCCTTTACAAAGCCCACTGGTTTCATGACTTACACCAGTAACACACACACGCACACGCACACACACACACACACACACACACACAGCATGAAAGGTTTGACCTCTTCTCCTGATCTGCTGTACAAGACAAATTAAACAGCAATATTCCTGCAAAGTTGGTTGTCAGTCCTTGACTGAGAACTAAAGTTAATAACAGATTGAATTCTGCTGGGACCAAATAAGTTTGAACAAATTAGTAAAACATGGACAGCACAACAACAACAAGGGAAGACGCTGGAATTCTGTGCATGACGTGTCTTTACACAGACTGACTGCTTTGGAAACAATACAACAGTCTGTAGCAGAAAGAAGAACACTAGTTAACATGTTAGCATTAAGCTCAAACTTGGCCAATTAAAGTTGTTAAAGTCCATGTTGATGTAATTTGTGGTAGGCAACTTCTGTGCTGGGCAACTGCAATATAGGCAAACAGGGAGGCAACAGGGAAGCTCCTAAGGATGTTTGTAGCAAATACTTCGCATTAGTCTAAAATATAATCCCCAAGGTTTTTGTTGTTTTTGTTTTTTTGCCTCCAGAGTGGCAACAAATAAGTTACTTATATGCTAATTGATCCACTCAGTACATTTTCTTTAAGGACCAACATCTCTTATTGAGGCACTAATTTTCAGAATCCCCCTCTTGAGCTTCTGTGCGTACATGGAGGTTTATCCTGTAATTATCACTGATGGTCCAAAATGGATGCCACGTCTCTCCTTAGCCCCTCCTCTGGCCTTGTAGTTGTTTTAAAGTCACATATGTTCCAAATATGGCTGTAAACATTTACTGTGAGTGTGGTATTAATTAGAAGAAGAGTCCACAGAGACTGCCAACGGGCATCTGTTGGAGTCTCCTATAGCTGCTGGATTGGAGAGATCAACATTTAATCACAGGATGATGGAAACAACACATGTGTCGTCAAATGGCAGATGGCCTTAATGATGTAAACTGTTCAAACGACACATGTTTGTGGTTAAATGCGCCAGTAGTATTTATAACCTCTTGCTTCGTGTTAGTTAAAAAGGCAGGTGACCTCATCATGCAATCTTGAAAGAACTTGACAGAATGACTTTTTATTTCCGATTTCTGGCCTTGGATATAAAGCGAGCAGCTTCTGTATATCATCCTTTATTTTCTGTGGGGCTGGTTCTAATCACATTTTCCCGGATCACAAAAAAACATTTATTTGTCAGTAGTCTTCTGAATGTAAACAGCCTAATGTGTCCCATATTGCTCCCAGTGATGTAATGGATTTTAACTTCTTCTGTAATCATGAAGGGGATCGTTATAACTATTAGATTTGCAGAGTTTTTGTGCATCACTACAATACAGAGTCTAAGTGCTTTTAATTCAGCATTCCTCCTGCTGTTTGGGTATCTTGTCTGTTGGGTCTTGCTGACCGAGTCTCTCTCTTTTTTTTTTTTGACCACTTTTAAATGTCACCGGTGCGGCTCGGAACAGTCACCTTTTCTGTCACCACAAAATTGATTTTACGTTTAAGTGTCAGGTTGCTGCAGTTTCCTTCACTTTCTGAACGTCTCACTTCCACATTCAGGTTTGTGGGACTAAGATGGGCGTGGTTCAGAGCCACTTTTGCCAACTCCTCAGTCAAGTAAGCAGGTACTGACTGCTCTTAAAATAATGAAATGACATCGTAGTCTAATCTGCATGATGCTCCTCCTTCATAAAATTGTAAATGACAAAATGAAATGCCATAAAAATCTAGGCCATTTACACTACTAATAATAACTTAGATGTAAAACAGCTTTGCTTTAATATACATTGCTTTATGTTTTGATTTTAAATGTAAAATGTCCTTTGAGTTTGGTTGAATTTTCATTCAGCCACCACTAGGGGGCATGTCGTTTCCTGTTCCTGTGTTTTTCCTTCGAGAATCTGCATGTTGCTCTGTCGACTTGTGTAACAAGTTTCAGCTTCATTTACCAACTTCTGCTTAAATCATGCTAAGGTTGACTCATTTTAAAACGAGACTGTTTGATCATGTCTTCTGACTTATCACTTGTAAAAGAAATGCTGTAATGCTGTTGATTTATTTGTTTAAATATACCACTGATAATAGAATTATGCAGTGATCTTTAAAAGCCGTTAATTTCAGAAACAAAGACAATAGACTTCTAAAAATGACTGAAGACTGTTGAAAAGGTTCAGTTTTACTGGAAGTTTGCATACAAGAACACTGCCACAACAAATATTTCCTCATTTGCAAAGATTATTGTGTGCTTTGTTTCATAAGTTCTTGTGAAAATATATTTAGGTTTGCATTTGATTAAATATCTCACAATCTACTAATCCTCAATGTGATGTAAACAAAACAAATTCTCAGTATCTTTTGTACACTACCTTCTGCTCCTTGTTGCAGTGGATATCATCAGTGGTGGTTTTGCAGATTTATTCATTTTATATGTGAATAGAAGGTAGAATAGTTTTATGTCTGTTCTCATCACTTCCAGGTGGCATTTCTCCAGGATACGGTATGGAAGGAGTGTGAGGAGCGGGAGGAGCTGACTGCTGCTCTGTCTCAAGCCCAGCAGGAGCTTTTCGGGCTCCAGTCCATAATGTCTCCCCAGAGTTCTGCTGGGTCTTTTCCAGACCCCCAGAAGACGCAGGCAACCCCGGGCAATGAGTGTGTTTATCCCCAGGGTAACACCAGAGGGCCTCTTCCTCGCTCGCCAGCCTCACTCCAGCCCCCCTCTGCCTGCACAGACAAAGACAGAGGCCTACATATAGAAGTGGGGGGAGCAGAGGAGAGTCTGGAGTCCAGGAAGGGTGGTGGAGCTGTGGGTGGAGCGAAAAAGCAGGAGGGGAAGCTGCCTAGACTGAAAACAAGCAGCACAGAGAGGGAGATCAGACGCAAGGTCAGAGTAATGATGGGGAAAACAGAAATGCTCTAAAAACCAAACTGAATGAAGACGTTTTGCAAGATTAAACATGTGACCCAAAAAACAGAATTTTCTTTTTGTCCTCAATCAACTCTTAGTAAAAATATTTTTAGTAGTATTTTCCTGTTTAGCTAAGAGTCTTATGTCCTTTTAATCAACTCATCTAAAACACACCAACCTTTCAACTTCAGTAGAAGGAATGACTCCTGCTGGCTTTTGGAGCTGCAGCTTATTGCAGGCACTCTCAAAACTAACGCGCATCTGTTTTTGCATTTTCTTGCAACCAAAGTCCCACACTCTTTTTGGCACACAAAGAGCTTTACAAACACACCAGCACATAATGACACAGACAGATCCACAGCCTGTCACACGGAGCAGGCCCGAAGGAGCACAACAGCCTCCCTGCCCCCCCCCCCCATGGACACAAACAAAAGGCAGGCAACCACAAAAGAAACTGTCCAGCAATCACCCCCTCCAAACACACCCACACTCACGCACACAATTACACAACTCTCCTGCCATCAGGCTTGTGTTACTGACATCATTCAGTCTCTGGAAGGTCTTTCCCCCGCTTCTTTTGCTTCCGCTCCCTTTACGTTTGAGATGAATTGGCACAATAGGAGAAATGCATGAATTGTGAGAGGCATGGAACTCATTTCCCAGCTTACTGACACACATGGACGCAAGCTTTTGGTTTGATTTCCCCGTTTTCCTCTCTCCCAGTTCGTCTGTGAGACAATGCACACGTGCACTTCGCTCACACATAAAAGACGTGGGAAGATTATTTTCTCCTGGCAACACATCCTGTTTGACTAAACACACGTGCAATTGGTTTATCCGCTAAACCCGGCGAATCTTGTACAGAGAAGTGAACAGTGATTTCTGATTTAATATTTGCACCTTTTTCACACTGTGTTGAATAAGATCCTTTGAATGAAGCCGATGTATGTTTGTCCAGGAACCTTGAACGGAAAATAATAACTTGAACTGAGCTTTCTTATCAAGCGGATAGCTTCTTTATTTCCACAAGTCAGTTAATTATTTTTTATTAACTCTTTCATGTGCAAGTCTTTAATTAATTTCAGAGTAAAGATTCTGTTTATATGTTGTTCGATTAACACAACACAGACACAGATGAATGTTTATAGTAGAAGTGAATGTTTAATCTGAAGGAATGAAACCAGAAAGAGCAAATAAGTAGAGATCACATGCTCAAAAGGAGAATGCTTAAATGTTTAATACCCCATCTTTACACCACAGTTTGATCACAATCAGAATCTTCAACTGACTGACTTTTTTCCTTGTTTTATTATTAAGTATGATTAAATATTGCTAATTTTCAGTTTGTGGTTCCAAATGTTACAAGAAGTCAAAGCATTTCTAAAAGCCAGTCTGTGGGCAAAAATGCAATTTTTTATGAGTGAATTACTGATTACGGTTTGTTACATTTTGAAAATGTCTTTTCTTTAAAATGTTCTGTCCGTGTTCCATAATTGTGGTTCAAAAACTTAAAAGACTAAACTTGAAATCAGTACTTCACAAACCACTGGCCAGAACTAGAAACTGTGTCCAAAACCTACCCATCATGTAAGTCTGATAAAAAAAATAATAATAATAATGAGGGGTGCAATCCCAATTTGTGATTCATGCAGAAATTAGTTCCAGGAAGTTTATAAGAAATTTTCTTGTGGGGAAAAAGACGTTTACAATATTCCTTAGACTATAGTTTAATAATCTCAGGTGAACAGCAGTTTCTCATTTTGTAGAATCTCCATCTGTTATCAGAATGCAGCTGTTTTTCGTTTGGTATAGAAGCATTAGCAAAAGATAAAATAATAATGATAACGAAACAACCAAACACGGTCTCTTTCAATGATTATCTGTCAATTCATGAAACAAATCGGCGCAAATTGCTTTTTTGTGCTTTCTCAATAGAATTTTTATTGTTTCCAGACATATGCTGCTCTCTGTGACAGCGGCTCTTACGCTGACCTTCCTCCATGCCACGGTATGAAGAAAGCCATGCTGAGCCGTCCACCTCCTGCTCCAACACCGACTCCTTCAATAGTCAGTCTGCTCTGACCGCATGCACTTTCTATCTCTGTCACCCTCTAAAAAACAAACATCCGCCTCTCTCCCTCTCTGTCAGACTCCCTCTGCACCTCTGGCACACACATGAATCGCTCCCTCTGTGTCAATATTCTTTTAATCTCTTCGGGCCTTCTTTTGGCATTCAACCCCTCTGACCCTGTTTCTAAAAAGCAATTCACATTCAGCCTCTCCTCCTCAGCTATCTGTGCCTTCACTTTATTTTTGATCCAGTCAGCGCTCTCCTTTATACTCCCCTCTGCTCTCAGACCGGGCGTTTTCCCTTTGCTCGTGCCCTTGCTTTGTAGCTCTTGACTTGGTGTCCATCCTGGTTTGTGTGTTTTTTCAGCAAGTGAGGAGGCATATGTGTGAGCGATAAAACGGTTTTGAGCTTTTCTTTCATCCCACTAAAAGATAAAAAAAAAAACAGCACATAGCTCCATTAAGTTGCCATAAATTCCTAAACATTTAAATTAGTGCCCTCGTAAAAATGCCACTGCACGCAAACATTCATATGTGCAAATATGCATGTCATGCTCACACAGAGTAGGTCTGTGATCTCACCACAGTAATTATCATAGTGGGGCAGGCATGCACATGTGTCCCCGGGGGAATATGTGTAGTAGCCTGTAAACACACACGCTTCAGGGAGTGGCGTGTGTGTATAGCTAAGCCCTTGTTCGTCATTGGGTGTCCCTGAACGCCTCTCCTGCGTCCTTATGGCCGTTTTGGAATTCTGTTGTCCCACAAGTCCTCCCACACCCTATAATTAGCATCACCGGGGCAACCAATGAGAGAATACTTAGCATTCTTGTTGTTGTGGTAAATGTATGAGTGCTGGCCGGAGGATGATTCTTAGAGGTGTTGATTAATGGCATGGACAAGAGAGACTTCAGTCTGTCACTTTGTGTGGCTTGTTACCAAAATCAGTGAAGAATAATTTCTGTGTGCGTGTGAATGGGAGGATATCTCTAGGTCCCCATATGTGCCATAAACAATCTCTGAAGATAAAATACCAGGTATTCGTGATCACTTCTCTTGAAAACTGTTGAGTCCAGAGACAATAAAATAGTTTCGGGATTCCACTGATCCCTCATTTCCTCCATTCGTGAGTCGTCTGAGTACCCTGTGATCTCAAATCCTGCACACGACAGTATAACACAAAACATGACATTGAATTATGATTGTTGAAAATCTCCCCGTTTTTCTCTTCTTTTTCCGTCGTCGCCATTATCTACATCAATTTCGCTGAACTGTAGTGTTTGAACAGAAAGGTCAAACTGACGTTGGGGCATAAAAGACAATGAAAGGCCATCCAAGTGGCCAATTTGACGACCAGAGTCTTAATACCTGGCAACTAAAATATGACAGTCCAATAATTGTGATATTACAGACATTGTAATGAGGATTTCAATTTGACATATTGTTCAGACCTATGATGACTTCATCTTACTTATAAAAAAATCGAAAGGAAAAAATCCATATCCCGCTCGCTGATGTAAATACAGCAATTACATTGCTAATTCCCCTACATTCCCAAAATGTTGGAGTGAAAAAAATCCATTGTTGTCATTAAATATTATAGGGCACAACTGCTTTTAAAAAGGACTTGACATTTTATAGATTAAACTCAGTCACCTCAAAATGCTCAGAACGATGTGAACTGCAGTTTTCTAGTGTCTGCTGCCCTCTATCGTCCATTAGTGGGCTATCACTGCTGGAAGTCAAATTTAAATTTGGCAAAAAAAAAAAAAGAAAAAAGAAAAAAGAAGTGAACACCGTGTTCTCTCCAAGAAACTGGACTGCTAACTTTTTGTTGTTGTTGTTTTGGCCAAATTCTTGAAATTGAGATCACAATAAATATTTGTATCTGTCTTGCTCGTAAATTAAAGCACTTATTTAGAAGGTAAATGTAATAAGTTCTCAGTACAAGTATTTCACACTAAGTGTAATTTAACATTATCAATTCATTGATTGATAATGTAATTTGGTTATTTTAAAATATTTTTATTTCCATTCACATTTTTTTACTTGGCGGAAGGATATGTTCCAGCGGTAACTGTGAGAAGTCCGTACTTTCCCGTAAAAGACGTAACAAAAACCATAAAGAAACCATGTGTCGTTAGCAGTTTTGAAAAGAAAAAAACTATATTTCAAATAAAGAGTGTGTCCTACCTAGAAACTAAAACTGACAGTAATAATTGTGAAACTTTCAAATCATACTTAAGAAAAAATACCTGATACCTGATTACTTTTTTGTTCAAACAAGGGCGCCTGCCGATTCAGTCTGCATAATTTTATTATATTCAAACTTACGTCATGTAATGACTTCAGTTGTTTCAAATGAGCAGAACTGATGAGGAGAACTGAATTCTAGCAAACTGTTAAAAGCACTTATTTTCAAACTGAATTTTTGTTTATATTTTGCCACTTGGTTTAGGAGTAGTTGTGGGTTAGTGACGCTTAAGCATTGAGAACTACTTTCTTCCATCGCGGATGTGCACAGACGTTTGCGTCGCCACAGGGCGCTGACGTACAGCGCTTTGTCACAGTCTCGCTTCTCAGCCGTGGTGTTTGTCGAGGCTGCGTGAGCCGCTAACAGCCGAGTGTCCGATGAAGATGGCCGCAGGTCCTCTTTCTGTATCTTCTAACGCATCTAATAACGATGGCATTCTCATCGGTGACAAAGTGTACTCGGAAGTGTACCTTACGATAGACAACTCGGTGATACCGGAGGAAAGGCTATCGCCAACCCCGTCTATGCTCGACGGCCTCGACCTGAACACCGAGATCGACCTCCGTATCCTCGGCTGTGAACTGATTCAGTCGGCGGGTATTCTTCTCCGGTTACCCCAGGTACAAATATATATGTATATTTAAGTGGATGTTTTTCTGAAAGTTATTTATGTGAAATAAGACATGTTTTCAAAGGTGCGGCCTAGTCATTAGCTTGCTAACTTTAGCCTTTTGACGTTGGCGTGGTGGAATTAAAATGGCGGCAGGCCATTGTGCAAGGTTAGGAAGGTTTACATAAGACCTGGTATTAATAACATGGCCTATGTTTTTCTCGCAGGTGGCCATGGCAACGGGACAGGTCCTTTTCCATCGTTTCTTCTACTCGAAATCCTTCGTCAAACACAGTTTCGAGGTAAGTTCATTCAATTAGCCGGGTTCTTCAATCCCCCGAGATGACAACTGAACGTTATAGTGGCGTTCAGCGGCAGCCATATTGTTTAAGGTTTTTGAAATGCACAGCGGAAATACACTAAGGCCTGAAAAGTGAATGTGAAACTCTTAAATAAAGGGGGTCAGTTCATATATTTGACGTTAATATTTAGGCTTTTTATATTAATATGAGCCAATAGTTAAAAAGTAAGGTACCGATATATAGTAGCACACTAGTTACTGCACATGGCAGCTAAATCTGATTGAAACATAGCGCCGATTTTAACATACTGAAAATAGAATGGTTAGTGGCCGTCATTAATGCTTCAAAGTTGATTTTCTGACCACATTTTAACATGTTATAACTCATTCAGAGATAGAACCTGTGCCATCTTACTGGCAGATATTCTGCTTAGTATTGGTACATAGATGTTAAGCACCAACTAAATCAGGCCTTTAAACTCATTATGCCGAAAGTGGACATCAATTAATACATGTATGTTGTTCATGCTAATTCATGCTAATAAGCACATTGTCAACTTCAGGTGACAGAGTCCAAAATAGATTTGGTAATACATGATGATGTTGCCTAGTTATATATTGGTCAAATCTTATGAATATCATTAGGGGTTGACTACTAAATATTTTCAATTTCTAATAATGGAATTTGCTCAACTTTGATTGACAAATCAATTATTGAAAGAAAACATTACCTGAAGTAAAAAAGGTAAAACTTACTTCCGTTACAATCTGAACATGTTCTGAAACTGAATCTGAAAAACCTTCACAAGTTGCTTCATGAAAGTAGATATACTTTCCTTTCAATCTTTGTGCTTCATTATTGTCTTTCAGATTGTTGCTATGGCTTGTATCAACTTGGCGTCTAAGATTGAAGAAGCACCACGGCGAATACGAGATGTCATCAATGTTTTTCATCACCTCAGACAGCTAAGAGGCAAAAAGTAAGTGTCAGCCAGAAATCTTAACCATGTTTGTAGATTCAGTTTTTTGTTACATGGACAATATGTTGCACTGCATTTATTTGGTGTAGAATGTCGTCTACACGATTTGTTTTTAATGTGAAAGTGCCCTTCTGTTTATTCATGCACTCTAAACCATCTTAAATCTTTTCAGTTCCAGCCTCACTGGTAGTTTCAAACTGTTATTGTCTACATGTAACATCAGTTTGATCTTTGAAGTTGATATTGGAAAATGAAAAAAATTAAGAACAGAAATTAAAAAGAAAAACAAAAAAACACACATTTGGCTTTGTAAAGGATGAGGCATTTGTACTTTGCCTCATTTCTTTATGTCCTGATTCTAGTCCTTGGCATTAACTTGGCTTCTTTTTTCCCTTGCAACCAACTAACAGCGACCAGCTACATTTACCAAATCCTGGGTGATGTGGAATGGTACGTAAGATGAAGCAGTCGGCATGACAACCATGATGCGAGGGGGTCTCTGTCGTCCCCCGAGGCCCATCCCGCCCCCACCTGTGGGAGACTACCATGGTCTGAGCCACCGCGGGGCACTGGGATTGGGGATGGCAGGTTGGCCGAAGGTCGTTGGCCCGTGGGGCACCTTGAGGACTCCTGTGGTTCAGTCTTAAGCTTGGGGGTTCTGTCCGTCAAGCTGTGGACCATGGGGTAATGTAGATTTCTTCTCTGACCGCTTCTCACCATGCATTTTTGATTATCCAAAAAAAAAAGTTCATTCATCTTCTATAACCCATGGCTTCTACAGAAATATCTCCTTGTTTTTAACTGATCCCTTGGAATCAATGCTAGTCTTTTTTTTTTCTTTTTTTTTCCTTAAAGTGCATGCACTTCAATGAATTTAGTCATTTTTTTTATTTTCGACTATAATTTTAAATCCTTAAGAAGTGAGAGTAATTGAGAGACTCCTAGCGCTACATTTTAATGCTAATATTTATTTGGTTTAATAGATTACAATTTTGTGAATATATTTTGCCTTGCATGTCTGAGTGTAGCATTAGTTTTCTGTTTTTTTTCTCTGACATCAAAACAGCCTTATGAATTCATGAAAAGTAGTGTTTGGTGGCACGAAGGAGGGGTCTGTTGGTTTATTCATCAAATTTAAATTTCAGGAGTCATTTTATAGCAATTTTTGTGACATTAGAAATAGAGGAGAGTATGTCTGTTTAAATCAGTTTTTCTTTCTACAGTTTTTGCTTAAAATAAGATCTTAGTATGTTTGCATCACTTATGTATATGTCTGTGTTTTAATCCAAATAGATCTGACGAATCGTTTAGATTGGGTTGTCCAATACACATTAGTGAAAACTTGTTAGCAATAATAAACTGGTTGGTAGACTTTCCTTTGGTGACATTCTAGTTGGGAAATGGTTTTCCGCCTTGAAATGACTGATTATAGTTGAAGTTGATATTTCTGTTGAAGCGATGGTTTGGGATGATCATGTCAGGGACAATCCTCCAAGCTTTCACTGGAACCACAAGAGTCCACAAGCCCCCAGCACACTGTTAGGCATGCAAACAGTGTAACTTGTTGCTTAAAGTTGGTTGGCAAGGGGGGAAAAAAGTGCAAGAATTCAAAAGGGCACTTTCTCCTTCATACATTTATAGCGAAAGGGGAACCACTGTTTGATTTTGAATTTTTTATGAAATAGGACTCCAAGTCCATTGATACTTGATCAGAACTACATAAATACCAAAAACCAAGTCATCAAAGCGGAACGTCGAGTCTTGAAGGAGTTGGGCTTCTGTGTGCATGTCAAGCATCCGCACAAGGTGAGTTTACAAACAAGATTCTTTTTATGCAATGTTGGGAAAACTTATTTTCATTCAGGTAGACAGCTTCTGTTTTTAATTTTTCACATATAGTAGAAGTAAGAGCTGCTATTGTTATCAGTTTTGTGTTTGAGTGGCAGATTGTTCTGTAACATGTAATGTATATATGATTCCAGATCGTCGTTATGTACCTTCAGTTCCTGGAATGTGAGAAGAACCAGACATTCGTCCAAACGGCCTGGTAAGTTTATGTACAGGTTCTTCACCAACTTCCCCACAGCAGCAACATAAGTCAGAACTGTAAGAAGTGCTGGCAGACCTGGGCTTAAAGTGGAGCTGAATTACTTTCAAATGGTTGAAATTTCTGGCATATTCAGATGCTCCTCATAAAATCCAAACAGCCCCACATGCCAGTAAAATTATATTAAAGTCCTCATGTTGAAGATTTGCACATTTGAACCACTTTCAATGTTAGTTTTGCCCAGGTCTGAGAGTTACACTTCACCACTTCCATTAAATCCTTCCAACTGTTATTTTCTATTTATTCTTATGTGATTTGCTCATTTTTGGGAGGTTTAGCAAGTTCTTTTACTGCAAACGTGCTAATTGCCTCACTTTCTAATCTGCCCTTACATGTGAGAGTGTTTATTTCCCAGTGCCCAGGGAACTTGGTTTAACTTTGTCCTTTCTCTCTACTCTTTGATTAAAGGGTAGTCCATGCTGGTAAGTCACATAAAGAACCTCTGAACTCTGCCTCCTCCAACCACATGACCTCAGGAAGCTCCCCCTTTTGGCTGGCTGCCCCTCTCCTGACAGCCAGTCCCAGTGCAAGATTCACTGAAGGGGGCGGGCGGGCCTTTCCCAACAGCCAGCATCATCTTGTTTTCTCTTGGGTGTCCAAAAGGATTTGTATTTTTTGGTCTTGCTACACAGATTCTCAAGTGTAATAGCTCTCTTTCCAAGTAGTTACAGATAGGTTATCTTGTTCTAGTTTACTTGCATTTAGAAATGAAGTAAACTCAGTCAGAACAGAATTTTGTTTCTATTGGCCACATTAGCTGCCTGTTTGTTACATTTACCAGTAGAGTACTGTGTCTTGTCCCACACTGACATGGTGTCCAGACATGTGTCTGTTTTACAGGCTGATCCGGTTCTCGGGTTTTGGCTTCAAGGACCCGTCTCATCCTCGCATCAAACAGAATCGAACGGCCACGCGTTTTCTGTAGTAGTGCTAAAAGTATTTTCACACTGGTCAGTTTTCAAAGGCAGGTTTGAAGGAAGGAAAGCTTTGACCAATTAAGGAAGGTCTTGTTTTATATAGCTTAGAAAAAAGGACATCATTTTGATGCTCATAATATAAGAGCTTTACAGTTGTATCGACTCGCAATTAGTTGAGGTATAATTTGTTTGTGGTTTCATTTGGGTTAGATTAGGATTACTGAAAGATTTTACCATCATTTTCCATAAAAGGTTTCTACCTAATCCCATCATTAGTATGCCTAATTCACATTCCAAGCAATGCCGACTCTTCCATATCTCAAATCATTGTTCTAGACAAACTCTTGGCACATGGTGCAGATTTCAAATACATAGCCAGTGTAGATGCATCAGATATTTCAACAAAGTGAAGTGGATGCCGCTTATCACCTATAGGAGTTCATTCTTTGCTTGAAATCATTCACTGAAGCAAGACATGGTTTTAACAATGCACCCTAAATCCACATAAACCAACGTGATGGTAAAAAACTTAGTCTCCCCATTTCAGAACCTCACAGTGCTTCTGAATCATAAGTTTCCCCCGCATGCCTCCATGCACACACCATGCTTTTTTTCTTTCAGATCCAACCATCTGAAAGTGAAACTAGTTTTTTTGTTTGTTGTTGTTTTTCTTCATCGTCTTTGCATGTCTCCCTTCTTAGAGAGCATGTGTTTGTCTTCATCATCATCAAACACCCTGGAAAGTTAAAATTTCTTGGATGGTCATCAGTCTTGTCTTCATTCTTTCTGTGACATGCAGCAGAGACATGGATGCCCTGGAGAGAAACGGACAAAGTTAAACGCAACAATAAAGAGATCTTAATTTAATATTGTCAGTCATTTTTAAACTAAAGTAAAAATGTATCTTCTGTGGTCCTGCGTCAGGGTAATGATTTGTATATGGCATCAGTGAGATACAATTACATTGTGACTGAAATACTTGCATGCAGTCATGCTTGAACTGCAGATTCTAGTTTTACTGATTTATAAAAGAAAAAAAAATCAGATTATATGTTGGCAGTAGAAATAAGTGCTGCAAATTGATATTTAGTTTGAAGTTGTTGTTTGGTGCTGCATGATTGGTTGAGTTTGGTTTGTGTAGCGACGATGCTATGTTTTTGTCTGTGTCTTCTGTTTGTCCCTTTAGGAACTACATGAATGACAGCTTAAGGACAAACGTGTTTGTGAGGTTCCAGCCTGAAACCATCGCCTGTGCCTGTATGTACCTCGCTGCCCGAGCTCTCCAGGTGAGACAACATGCGATCTAAAAGCATCTCCGTCACCCTGCTTTTACTCCAAACTCCATCACAGAAATGATTAATAATTCACAGCACGGTGCAAAGGTTCACAGAACTGTGCATGTTTTCCCAGATTCCCCTGCCAACCAGACCGCATTGGTATCTGCTTTTTGGAGCCACTGAAGAGGAGATTAAAGAAATCTGCATTACTACTCTGAAACTGTACACCAGGAAGAAGGTAATTATCGTGAAGTGTGGTATGATAATCCGGTGGTTCATTTTGAACTGCAAGAATCTTTTACAATATTTGCTGCAAATGTCTCCTTAAATCTGTGTTTATTTAGTTGAAATAAAGTTTGACGTAAACTATTGCAGTCCCTGCAGATGAGTCCATGCAGAAACCAAAGCAGTTTAAGGAGACATGGCTTCAGATGGCAGAAATCACTGCTCTAACATCTTGCAGGGTTTCTGTACAAGATTCTTTTATTTAGACAGCAATTTGACATTTTGGCTTTTAGTAAATTGAACTGTTTCCTTTATAGCCTAATTATGAACAGCTTGAGAAGGAGGTGGAGCGACGGAAGGTGTTCTTGGCAGAGGCCAAGCTGAAGGCGAAGGGCCTGAACCCAGATGGCACGCCGGCGCTCTCTGGCATAGGCGGCTTCTCTCCGGCCTCCAAGCCCTGCTCCCCCGTGGTGAAGGTGGAGGAGAAATCCCCAAACCCCCAGACTATGAAACTAGTAAAGAAGGAGCCCGACAGCCGCACTCAGGTCAACAAGAGTCCACATAATGGGTAAGAAACTTAACAGGTTTATACCAAGGGTCGCAATATTTCTATGAAGTTTACTTCATTTAGTGATATATTTTCACTTTTACTGATCAATCTATTTGCTCTGCAGGCTGAGGAAGGAAGTGAAAATCGGCAGGACCAGTAGGAGCGGCAGTCGTTCCCGTTCAAGAACACGATCACGGTCCAGATCTCCCTCTCATCGCAGACAGTAAGTTTTATTTCGGTCTTCACCACCGTTCTTGTTCATGTCCACACATGTAAGTTGTGTTTATTGTATCTACAAGTTAAAAGTTTAACTCGTATGTTTTTGTGTTTCCAGTTACAACAGCAGACGCAGTCGCTCAGGAACGTACAGCTCTCGGTCACGCTCACGCTCTCACAGTCGCAGCCCGTTGCCTCATCGACACCCGCCCTCGCCCCTTCTCCCTCATCTCAAGTCGAAGTCCAGCCACCACAGCAACAGCGACTGCAAACTCAGCGGGCGTCACAGCAACAGCGGGGGTGGTGGTTCTGGTCACAAGAGGAAGCGCACCCGTTCTCGATCCCGCACTCCAGTCAAAGCGGACAGGGACAGAGAGCGGGAACGCGACAGAGAGAGAGACCGCTCCTTTGATTTCTCTTCAAAGAAACACAAACATGAGCGGGGAAGCGGACATCGCGACCGGAGGGAGAGGTCTCGGTCCTACGAAAGGGAGAGGGATCGCAGCCACAAGAGCAAACACCATGGCAGCGGCGGACACTCAGGACACAGCCGCCACCGGCGCTGAGAGACACATGGAGACGAGCCCTGGGGCTGATGGTCACCAATGTTTGACGCAAATCAAACGAGTTGGACACATTCTCTTAATTATGGTAATATTAATTTAATACCCATGTCAGAAAATAGAATATTTGCAAATTGTAAACCCAATAATCGAAAGGTTACTGTTTGTTGCATAAAATTCTCCGGTGGGAGGGAAACTGTCGCCAAATGATGCAATTAAACAAGTGTACCGTGACTGGGAGAACATGTCAAATTTGAAGTTTTGAAATATTACATCCTTTAACAAATAAGTCGTGTTTCTGCGTTCAGATTTTTTGTTTTTCTTTTTCTTTTTCTTTTTATTGTTTTATTTTCATTTAAATTCAACAAAGGTATAAAGAAAACATTGATGATGTTTCTTCTGGTCCAGAAGAATTCCAAAAGTTCTTAACCTGTCTGGGTCCTAAATGCAGCATCTGCATGGACAGATATCCTGAGTACTTAACTCTTTGTCAAAGCCAGCCTGTCATATGGAAAGCCCAAAGTGCAGCAGTGAACTCCAGCATGAAGTGATGATTGTTGGTTGACCTGCTGGAAGGGACTCCATGTCGATGAGGGCAGCAGTGTGACCTCAGCCTCCGGCCTCTTCATCTGCCTGTGTTTTCCTCTTGTCTCAGCAACGAGTGCACCCCTGCCCGACTACCTAGCCCTAATCTTGTTTTTAGTTTTATATGTAAAGTTACAAATTTTTGGAAAAAAAAATAAATTTATTTACAGTGTAAAGCTTTGATATCCACTGACGGAATGTGAACGCTTTGATTTATAGAAGCGACCTGTTCAGTGGAGGGGTTGAATGAGTAAATGTAAAGTAAATGTTATTTAGGAAAGATCAATAAGTTTGCACATTGCAGGACTAGTGGGCAGTTTTTTTTTTTTTTTTTTTTTTTTTTTTTAATGTTTTTTTTATTGGAAAGGTTTGTCTAAAAAAAAAAAAAAAATACTGGTGACTTTCATTTTCTTGCTCTTTCCAAGCAGGAAAAGCAGACAATTAAAATATATTTTAGGGTTGTCAGTTTGTTGCACTGGTTTTTAGTGTGCATGTCTTCATGTCCAATTTTTATTCATTAATAAATGAGGAATGCCACTGACCTATGGTCTTTTTGTTGGGTTAGTGCTTCTTAATAAAGAACCGTTATGAACAAATTGACACTGGCAATGTCAATTTTTAAAAAATATAAAAGTCCCTGCATAGTTTAAATGAATTTTGGTGATGTACAATCAGACTTCTAAATACAGTTTTTGGCTTTTTGAAATGACTAAAGTCAAGATGTTCAGTTTGTGTTACCCTAAATTAATCAGATATATTTTTTTTCAAATGCTTTTTTTTGTCCACCAGAGGGCGATATAGTTTCAGAATAGCTATGTTCTTTGCCTGAGTCAACAGCATCAATTTTGAAAAGGAAAAGTGATTTAGTTTCCTCATATTGAGACTGTGTACTGTAAATCAGATTAGATGATTCTAGTATCTCCAACAGAGTGAAATCTGACTACAGAAAGCTAAAATTAAAATTTACGATGAGCTGTAACTTAACCTGTCAGCCTGACATTATTGTTGACTTACATTGACAGGTACGTCAATATCGATTGATTCCCTTAATTCAAAAGTGAAACTTGATCAATTACTGCGTAATGCTCGCAAGGGATCTATTTTTGTATGGTTAATAAAAGCTAAACATTCAATCAAGAGAAAACTTAAAAATTATATCACATCAATAAAAAAAGATTTTCAAAACAGAAATTTTAACATTCTGAAAATGATGTTAATATATGCAGTTGGTACTTGGTGGAGCTCTTTTTACATGAGTTACTGCATCAGTGCTGCGGAGCACGGACACGATAAGCCTGTGGCTCTGCTGAGACGTTAAAGTCTTCATCGCTGGATGTTCTGTCTCTCTCCTCTTAACAATACTCCATAGATTCTCAGTGAGGTTTAAAAGACTCGATAGAGAGAACTGACTGGGCAGCAAGCACTTGCACCAGTGACACTACAGTCATTAAAGCACGTATTAGTGAGCAGATGCTGAATCCTGCCGAAAATTAAATAGACTTCTCCAAAATGTTTGTCGATAGAGTAAAACAAGATGTGTTCTCAAGTTTCCTGGTCGTAAAAACACACTGCACCAACATCAGCAGATTTTATTGCTACCCAAACCACTGGACCTCAAGCAAAGTCATCATCCTGGATATGTCTGTGTGTTGGCTGCCAAAGCTCTAACTCCAGCTGCAGGCCAAGCCAACGGCACATTCCACCAAACCCTTGAATGTGTTTTGCCTTAAACTCTCCTCAGTTAAATCCTTTTGTTTTTTGTGTGACATTTGAACCTTTAGAGACTGATTTTGGGTTTCTGATCATCAAAACTTGAAACATATCACTGTGTGGAATCAATAAGTATGAGTCTCTCCTCTCAAGGTGACTTGACAAAATAGGTGAACTTTATCTCCAATTTAATGAGATGTTGTATTTTATGTTTTACTGTCTGGAGAGAGGAAACAAAACCACTGAAAATTATTAAATGGATGTTTTTTTAGTAATACAGAAAATCTCACAGCAGCGTCTGCAGGTTTTGGGTCGTTACTTTTGTTTCCAATAACAGAACTTTTTCATATCATCAAGCCTGTTGAGATCAGTGTCTCATATTACTCGTGTGTCACTGCAGCCATAAAGATGCTCAGTCAAGGAGATGCATGAACATAAATTCATGCATCTCCCCAAATCCACTGCAAAAAAAAAAAAAAAGGAGCCAAGAGATTTGTTCAGTTTCCCTGAAACGGACATGATGTCAAGTATCTGTCTGGTCGGCTTGTGACTGAAGTTATAATCTATGATTGAGAGTATTGATCTTATTCTCAAGGTCAAGTAAAGGGCGACATGCTTCACTGTCTATGTCACGTTTATGGGCAGAAATTACTAGAATGCACATCTGGCAGCAGTAGAAATATTTAGGAAATACTAATTGCAACACTAAAAGAAAGAGATGGTTGTTTTTTTTTTTTTTTTAAGAAACAAATTTATTCCAAATTGTTAGCAGCTGTAAAACGTTTCGTCATACAACCATCAGTCACTGCCGGTTGTTTCATTATGTGCGTCCATCTCACTGAGTCATCTGCTTGACTTGGTCCATCTTTGCTTTGCTTTTCCTTTACGTCAAACCAGTTTGAATGGGAACATTAAGGTAGCTTGAGAACTTGTTTCAATCAGAACGATCCACGTTACTCATTTTCCACTGTGCGATCTGAGTGTGCAAACTGCTGTTGGTGTGGGGCCAACCTGAGTTAAGTTGACTCTGTTGTTAATAATACCAAGTATAGGATGTGCTCCATGTAAATAATGTTGAATGGAAATCAATTCTCTATTTGGTCATTTCGCTTTAGATTTCATGCAATCTTCTGAAATATTTTTCAGCAGCACGTGCTGCGGCTGCAACAAGACAAGGATCACTCCCAAAAAAACACTGTTTTATTGTCAATACAGCACAGCGTTCATTTGTATGCATTCATTTGAATTTAATTGTTATAAAACCAGGAAAAGAACAATCAGACAGAGGAGGAGACAACATTTCATCTGTCATTTGTTGTATGAGGCCTTAAAAACACACAATAAATACTGACCTTTCAGCAAAATCAAATTTAATCAAACATCAAAAAGGAAGAAAAATATATATATATATATATATATATATATATATATATGATTCATATTCCTCAAGATTGAAGGAAATGATTTGAAACATTCAGATAACCTGCATGAATCATCTTCACAGTGTTTGTTTAAACTACAGCAGTTTTCTCATTGAGCTTCATAGCATGGAAAGCAGCGTCATACTATCCTCCAGCATGAGAATTAACTATGTGTGGTACAGGCTGATGGATACAAGAGAGAGGTTGCAGAGCTGCCTTTGGAAACCTTTTATTTGAAGAAGAATATTTTAAGTTTTGTGGTCAAATGAAACAAGCAGCTGCCCATGGATTTGGAGGATTCATGCCACATTGTCCCACTTTTAATTTCAGGCATTAAATCCACACACAGAGCAGCTGAACCTTACTTTTAGGGAGCAGAGGTTACCAAAATCAGCTTACCTTGACGTTGACTAAGAATTGTACAGAACACTGATCTGATCTGATCATTTCGGGACAAAGTCTTCATATGAGAGACGGCTGCAGGGAGGTGATTAGATTTTACCTTGACAGCAATCTCAACCATAAAAACACAAGAATGCAATATTACACTTCATTGTTTTCTGAATGTTTTTTCTGGATTTTTACAATGCAGCACCCTATGAGCTAAATGAGTTCTTTGTAAAATATGAAGTAAATTTCAATAGAACATTTCTCCGATGGAAAGATAAAAAATAAAAAAATTAAAAAAAAACTACTAGAACAACACAACAAGATCGTAAAAAGGAGAAACTTGGACCATTTGTATTTCCAGCCACTTCTCTTATGAGAAACATTCCTTCAAAAACTCTTCAGCAGAAAAAAGGTAGGAGAGCAAATGAAAATGAAAACATGGGATACAGAATTATTTAGGCCATTATTTTATGTGCAAAAGTTGCACATAAAAAAAAATATCGGTCACAAAAAACCTTGACATCTTGGAAAAAGGAATGTATATTAAAGGTTAGACAAAAGTTAGCTTAAGTCTTTCGCTGACGCCACCAATTTTGTAATTTGTCGTACTTTGTAAGTTTGATGTGTCGACATAAAAAGATGTATAAAATAATAAAATCTAAATCAGCTTCAAAGCAATTATTGTACATTGTACCCACTATTTATCTCACAGTAAAATACAGCAAAAATGAGAATTTCTATGTTGTTTTATCCGGGTCATTTATAGATACTAAAAGATTTTGCGTTTTGCGCGTGGTCCACTGATGAATGTATGTAACATACAAGCAGGTCTTGCCCACAGGTAACAGTAGGTACAGTAGATCAATACTTCAAGTTGGCAATACATCCAGTCTGTTTTTGCTGGTTTCTTATGTTATATACTAAAAATACTGCATAACAAATCTAGAATGCTCCATCATCAGCAGGATTGATGTCCACATGTGGAACAGATAGCTCGGCTTTGTTCAAAAATAATTTCACAATATCTGCAGAGAATAGCCTTTACATATCAAAGCTGGCACTGCAGGCCCAAGGAGGGACAGAAACGTGGTTTAGGCGATCCACTTCACACCAACCAGCTCGGCTCTGCGCCCACTTCCTCAAGTTATCAGCAGTGAATGTTTCTATTTCCACTCTGTCCATTTGGTTATGCATAAAGAAGAAGAACGTGCTCCAACTGAAAATTCACATCCAGGTCAGCGTCTGTGTTGGATCTGTTCTCACAGGTAGGTGGTCGCCTCTCTGTTCTCCCTCTCTCTGGCCTGAGCCACGGCTACGTTGATGCACTGCAGCCACTCCTCGGCGTGTTTCTCATCCTCGGCTTTCAGCACGTACGTCTTGTTGCCTGTGAAGATCTCGAAGGCCCTCGGCAGACCCCGATCCCGGCGCTTCTTAGCTACTACCTACGGAAACAGCGGAAGATCAGGAATGAAAAGAGAAAAGAAAAGAAAAAAACATCTCCATGCTCAGCAAAGCAGCTGCTGTCACTTTTGTAATTCAGATCATTTAGGCTTGATGTACATTTGTTTGTAGCTTTAAAGTATTTTAGGATAAAACACACCTGCTTACACTATTAAAGCCTTTATTGGGAATAATTTGGTCCACAAATCATTAGCAGACACATTGTTACAGGTTGTCAAGTTACAACCACAAACCTCAATTTAATTGGTTGGGTTTCCAACATAAAGTAGCTCCCAAAGCCGCGACTAAATTTAAAGTAGGGTTAGGTAGTAAAAGGTCGAAAGCTAAGGGGATCTCTAGGAGAACTATGTATCTTAGCATCAGAAAATAGAAACAGTTTGTGACAAGTGTTTTCAGCATCGATTGTAAAGCTGGACAGAAATTCATGAGTAAAATCGGAGCAATCTTGGAAGAAAACCTTCTAGAGGATAATGCAAATGCAAACAACATTTTCTTTATTCTTAGATATTTACACAAGTAAAAGCTCTGTGTGGTTTTTGCTGAACCTGGAGCAGAGGGTACCTTTCCAGCAGATAAACACATTAAGACGTTAATAAAGAAATCCTAGAAATTTGATGAATGTTTTGTAACTTGATGTACACCGATACAATCAGAATAAACGTTTGCAAAAGTTGGAGCAGTGAGGATTAAGGAACCCCTGGGGTTAGTCACCTTGACACTCTGCACTTTGCTCAGCTCTATGGGGATGTCATCCAGCTCATCTTTCTGTAAATAAGACAAAGAGTTGATTACCACTCAATAAGATGACCTTTTTTCTGTAAATGTGATTTTAGCATCACAATGCCAAATGAAAACCCTTGAATGAAACCATTGTTGCCAGTGAAATCTACCTCAGGATCAATCATGTCAAAGAAGAACAAATCCACTTTGTTTTTCTCCAGCGCAGGAAAAGCGAAGTTTGTCTCGCTCGCCGCTGATCAGTCCAAATGTGGGTGGTGTAGTGGAGTCAGAACCATGTATCTTACACCATCGTTAATTATGTGGCTGCAACCACAGCATGAAGCAAAGTCCACCGCAGGACTTCACATCCTTACTGGGGCATTTTTCTGCCCCAGTAAGGATCTAAACAACCTTTCGCATTATTTATTTACTCATTCAGTGACGGCCTGTGTTTGGCTTGCTGACCGTTCATAACGGTCAAACATTTCCTGTTTTTGTCTCCATGGTGTTTTTTTTTCTTCTTGTCAGCACTTTTCAACAAATTGGTGAGTACAAAGGTGGATGTGTGGAGCTTTTCATTTGAAAACCACCAAAAAAAACAACAAAAACAAAAATATGTGTGAACTATATTAAAATACCCAGTGTTGTATAGTAACGAAGTAAAAATACTTCACTACTTTACTTAAGTATATTTTGGAGTACTTCATACTTTCCTCGAGTAAGAAATTTTTTGATAACTTTCACTTTTACTTCACTACATTTCCGAACTTAATTGCATACTTTTACTCCGATACATTTTCAATGTGTGGTTTCGTTACTCGTTACAAAAAAGCGAGAGAGAAACGCAAATGTTTTGACCCACCTACTGATTGACTGCAACAAAGCCTGCTTGCCTGGGCTTGTTCATCACCACCAATAGGATGCACAGGTTCCGCACCTCCTCACTACGTCAAAAAGTCCAGCAAACAGTCTGATTGGTTAGTGCTCCGTTTGTGTTCGTTTGTGCAGCTTTGGTTTCCGAGATATTAAAATGATTTTTTAGGCCATCCAGAGTTCATCATCCCCGCATTTTGCTCCAAAACAAAGCAAAGTGGGCTGGTTCGTTAATGCTCCGTTTGTGCAGGTTTGTGCCGTTAAAACAAACGCAGCAAAGTTGTTTTCAATTTGGATTTTGGCTATTCCGACATCCGGTGTGAGCGGCGCCTAACTTGAGGTTGATCCGATTCATGAACGCTAATTTCGGCCAGCCGTTCTCTCGGTCTCCCCTTCCTCAAGGTGTCGGAGTTTCACTCAGGGAGAGTCAACAAATTTTACATCCAAACTCTCCTGAGAAACTAATGGAAATAGATTTCTTGCCTTGTGACCAACTGACACAAAATTCATTTTACTTACTCTTTAAGTAAGTAATGGATGGCCTAAAAAATAATTTTTAATATCTCGGAAACCAAAGCTGCACAAACGGAGCTCTAATCAATCAGACTATTTGCTGGATTTTTTGAGTAGGTGGGTGTCAGCTTCACCTTTCTCGCATTAAACACCAAGTTAACAAAAAGCTCTCCCTCTTCAGATGCCAATAAGCTGCATTTCCCTCCCAATTCTTTTTTCTTTTGCATAATGACCAGTTGTGTGCACCTATAGTTTGTGAAGTAGAGTAATCGTAACAGCTTTTTTTCTTCATGTTGGTGCATTTTCTGTACTGACTATTTATTTTTCTCATTTTCAGCACTGATCTTACTGAAAGGGAAAACTTAAGGCTTACAAAAACTTTATTTTCTGTCCTGGAGGGTTTACTAAGAAGCTGGTTCAGTTGTAAAGCAGGTTAAGTTAACCTAGTGGTTTAGGTAAAGCACCTAATTTTCTTAACTAAATGATGCTGCAGGTTTATCTATTAGCAGGTTTCATTTTGCCTGCACTTGGTTGTGTTCATTATTTTAAGTGTATTTAACAAGCTTACCAAAATATAAAAAATGTCATTCAAACTGCGTTTGCCTTGTTTTACTTTTTACTTGTACTTTTCATTACATTACTTGAGTACATCCATTTTTACAGTAATTTTCATACTTAAGTACAAGACGTTTCAGATACTTTAATACTTTAACTCAAGTAACATTTTAATCAGTGACTTTTACTTTTACCAAAGTCATATTTTGGAGCGGTACCTATACTTTTACTTGACTCCGAGATTTCAGTACTTTATACAACACTGAAAATACCTTCTCCAACCTGGTGTCATATTGTGTCAATAATAAAAACTAATGGCTCCCTATAGCATCAGAAACTGACATTCATCACATCCAAGCCATAGAAATACTGTAAAACAGATATGTGTTTCACAAAGGCTGTTATATTTTAACCACAAAAAATCCCAAAAAACATTCCAAAAGGTTGTCTGATACAGATGACAAGGCTGAAAATCTATATATCTAACTGTATAATTTTATATTCCCGATGACAGTTGTGTTTTTGGCACATTCTGCATATGAGGGAATATAAAGATCCTTCTAGTAATTATGATATTTTATATCGATGATATTTCCATCTGTCCCTGAACAGCAGGACTTGCCAAACCGTGCTTCAGGCTAGCCCGGGGTTTGGCTTCAGTTCCTGTCTGCTCCTAATTAAAGAGCGAACGTAATCTTCACCAGAGCTCCACGTTACACTGCAAGGATAAAAACATTGTTTTGATTAGAAATTAAACTTTGTTTGATAGTATCTGTCTTCAAACATGAGGAAAACTCTGATATGTGTCCAGCTGAACTCCAGGGATTCAATTCAGCACTTTTATTTTCATGCAAAGAGTCAGTCAACATTGCTCTGTATAAGTGTGTAGCTCTTTCTGTTTAGCCAGTAATTAGCTACTGAATAATTACTATTCTGTCTTGCAAACTTATTTCTATAAGCATTTAACTTTTTAAAAATATACATTTTGTCATATTCCAGCCGAAAAATGTGTTTCACTGGGATCTTAAAGTGTTAGACCAACACAATATGGCAAATAATTGCAAGGTTTTATTTATTTGTTTTACCTTTATTTTGCAAATATAAAAGATCTGGTGTGCCTATGCAGTCAAACCCCATTTAATAAGATACCCCTAAGTGAGATCCAGTATTTAAATCTATAGCAGCATCCACTGCACTGATGGATTGGATTAGAAGAGCATTGACCAAGATGTCTATGATAACTTTGGAGGAGCTGCAGAGATCCATAAATACGTCAGTAATCAGGTGCTTGTGGGGGGTTAGCAACATAGTTTTGTCCAAATTATGTCAGAAAACTAACTCTGACCTGGAAAGAGCCTCTGCAGGATGAGAGGATGAGACGTAGCGATGGTGGCATCCATACTGAGGAAATGCTTTCATCCATCTGGAGAACATAATCTGTTTAAAGCTGAGGACGATGATTGGAGGTGAATACGAAGCAATTCTGAAGTTTAACTTGACAGAGACTGAAAAAGATTTGATGCATCTTTGCCGCTGCATGAAATCCCAGTAAAATACATTGAAATTTACACTAAAGGAAAATCTTTTGAAAATCTAATTTCACTTTTTGTAGTAGCTCCCTTTTGCATGGATGTTTAGAAGATTTCACAATTCTGCTGTAATTGGCAAAGAAAGGTCTTCCCTTTCCATTTGAGGAAAAATCATTTCACAACAAACCAACCACCTCCAGAACCCGCTGGCAGAGGAGAGCTGAGCTCCGAGAATAAAGGCATTCAATCCTCTCAACGTGCGGCTGCTGCTGCAAAACAGAATCCATCAACATCTGGAGCAGCACAAAGACTATTGTTTAATGTGGGAGGTAAAGAGAGGAAAAAAAAACAAAAAAAACATCGGTCCTGTTTCTGCTTATGTTTTACAGATGCTGAATCATGATTTTGAGCCAAACTTGAGTATTTTGACTGCAAACGTGCGACACCCCTGGGTCACTAATGGCTCCGAGTTTGCATAAAATGAAACCTGGGATGCGTATGTTGTTAAGGAGCCAAGTAAAAAGATTTTATAAGACCAGTTTTCATTCTATAGCAATGAAAACTGCTGCCAATCAACTATCCTGATTTTTTGCTGGATCTTTCTGGCCAGGGATGGTAGTTTCTTTTCTTTTTAAACTGAAAACAGCTCAGTTTTATTTGCACTCTGCCCTTTCTAATAACCACCATTCCTCATGGGGCATTAGTCACTCATTCAAGCACAATGTGGTGTATTAATCTAGATCTCCATCTCTGTTTGCGACTTCTGAATCAGGATATCTGATCGAAGTTGAGAAAGGTGTCATTGACTCATGCCTCGGATGTTCCACCCCGAAGTTTCCAAAGTGGGCCAAAGTTTGCTACAGCTGGATTCACCTCATGCTCCAGAGGGACAACTTAACTTTTCAAGAGGTGGGATTTTTACTGTTACACAGTTTCATAATAATTCAAATGACTCGGAACATGGGGAAATACTGATTGTTTCAACACCGAGATGCAAGAAACAGGAAATATGTGCGTATGCACATATTTATCCTTTTTTCTGTTTTTACGTTTTCACTGCCTACGTACAGATTTGCCCCGGCGGAAGAGGAGCTGGTTCCCTGCCAGGGTGTAATAGCGGGTCTTCCAGCGCTTGATAAACTTCCAGCGGACCTGTTTCTCCTTCAGCTTCCCTTCGATCAGAGGTTGTCCTTCCTGGTTCACGACTAAAGGGTCACACAGACACAGACCAAAAGACGCAGGAGAAAATGGGATTATAAAACGAGCCATGTTTTAGAAAAAGACATCAACAATATTTTATTTTCATTTTACTGTTAAAAACTGAAAGCAAACAGAGTCTACCAGGAGTAAACAGTCAAAGGTCAAGAACTCCCACCAAAAATGTTTTTTGAGGTGATTTCAAATGGATTCACAATCAAAGCATCAAGGCTTTAAAAATAAATAAATGAAGATACTTGCTAAATATCTGCTAAACATGAAGAGTCAAGCATTTCAACTCACAATACTTAGAGCATCTTAAAACACATGGAAAATATGACTTGACAGAATATATGAAATGCAGATTAAAAAACAAAAATAAAAAGAAATAAGTTGAACTCTGGGACACACAACACATGACAACCATTACTTAATCTCACTATTGCAGCAATCGGTTCTCATGACTTTTGCTCTAAACTATTTTAACTTTGGGACAGTTTTCATCTGCATATCTGAGTGATGAAACTAATGGATATTTTTTAATGGATAAAACTTGCTGAAGGCCTAGATAACCTTATCAATGAACTCCATCCCCAATAAGAATATAGTAAAGTAGCCGTTGCAAGCAACGTCTCCCCTGCTTTGGCGTTCAACGTCTCAGCTCAACAACCTCTGATATAATCTACAATCTGCAAGCATACTATACATCCATAAGCACGCACACTCCCCACCGATCATTAATATACACTTCAAAGATACTCCAGTGGCTTTGTAATATCATAAATGTGATGAAGTTGCAGGAAATGCTGGTTCCGCTGCAGTTTTTATAGGGGCAGGAAGTTCATCTCACCAACTGGTGAAAAAAACCATTCAAGAGCTGTTGATCTATAGCAGCTGCTGAATGGATCAGTGATGAAGTTTTTCCGTGTTTCTGATCAATCTGATTCAACCATTTGTTTTAAATGCCAAATTCCCTTTTGTTAATTTTTATTTATTTATTTTTTTGTTCCTGGTTTGTTGTTTTTGTTTTCTGCAGCAATGACTGCGGCCTTTTGTTCGACCTCAGTAAGTGAAGCTGTATCAAAGGACATGGAGATTAGTTCTGTTAGACAGCAGGATGTGCCTTCGGTCTACTTAGGTTTCTGATGATTGAACTTTTGTACAGCGATCTTGCCAGCTGAAATAAACACAGAAGAGAGGAAAAAAACAATAATAATCAGGGATGATTGCAGAATTAAAGATTAAATGCAGAAAATATGTCAGCTTCGTTTCGTGGGATTAAGCTTAATCATACTTGAAAGTTTCCTTCAGACCTGGAGAGTGTTCAGCGTTGATTCTGAAAAACTCAGAGTTAGTTTGTCAATGAAACCTCGGACTCTGAGAAGTTGGCTTGGTCAGACCAGTTTGCTTCCAGCTATTGTGTCTTAACAGGAGACTAAACATTGATTGTGCCAAATTAACCTTCAGCTTTGTAAATACAAATCCACATGTGTGACAGCATAAATACTAATACATGCAACCTGACACTGCATACATTGTTTGTTTGGAAGTCGGAAACAATTAGGCAGAGGCATTTAGCTTATATTATCATCATTATTCACATGTACATCTATCTATATAAATATTTTGAGGTACATTTATTATGCAAAGAGTAATAATTGCAAGATATTACAATACAAACTCAGAAACACGGTTAATAAATAGTGCAGTTCAAGCGCTCTTCATAAACTGAGGAAATTCAAAAAGCTGTTCAATATGCTACATTTTTCCCCCTCATGTTTTGCACCAGCTTTCTGATTTATTTCTGCACTGGAGTCATGACAGATTACACTGAGAACACACAGACACAGACATCTCCACCAAGAACCACACATCCTGTTGGTGATCAACATAACAGGTGTACAAATGATCAAGGACAGAAAAATATTTCCACACATCAAGGGAAATGAGTCCTGATGAGATCATAGCAGACTGACTGACTGACAATCCAAAGTTTGAAAGACATTTGAAACTTTGGACTGGAGGTGCCTACATGCTAGTGGAACGGCATGGCAATAAAATGAAGTCGGAAGTGGATTTATTTCTGATCTGCTGATCACGTGTACAATTACAACAATTAGCTGTATTATTTTGAACAAAACTGATCTAAGATCAATCAAAAATAATGACTTCATGTTGACAGACATCAGCTCATCTGAGCGCAGCATCTGGAACATGTCTCTGTCTTTTACTGGTCCACCCTGCTGAGGAGACAAACCAGGAGGAGCTGAGTGTTTGCTCCTCTTTTTTTAACTTACGCTGACAGAAATACAATAAAAACACACATTGACACTTGCAACTGCTTTCTTTTGATACAGGAAGAATGACAGATCCCTCTACTTCTAAATGTCTGAACACAACCAAACAAAGGACTTAAATAACCCAACCATTTGTTCTGCATCTCAGTCATACGTCACAATATCAAAACTCACATTTCAGGTAATGAAACCCTCAGTCTACGTCACACAAACCCTCATCTGGACTCTGTGAGGTATTGATGTCAATCTTCAGTGAACTAAAATAAAATCCTATAACCTTAAAGCCTCTTGAGTCTACTTTATGTGTACATCCCGTTCCTTTCTCAGTTTACTACACAAACTGGATTTGTCTTTCTTTTCTTTTTTTTTTTTTTTTTTTTACTGGGCTGTAAATATGACAACTTCTGCAGCAATATATAGCAGAGATCAAGCAGACAGGCTGAAATAGTTATTGCTATCTCCTCAGGCAGTTCCTGTTTTCTGGCTTCTCATTAGCAGCCATCAAACATCAGAGCAACGTATGTTATAAAGGCTTAAAGCAACTCATTAGTGACGATCCAGTTGTTTCCCTGAGTATTCCCACCCTCCTCTTTAATAGCATCCATCTCAACAAGCCTTCATCATCTTCTTATGTAACCATGTTAAATGGTTTTTAGCTCATAATTTACTGTTGTGAGTTTTCTACAGTAAAGGACTGATATAAATCAGCCTATCATTTTATTATGATGTCAATCATCTAAAGTCAAAGTGTAAAATTACACACATGTGGACTCTATAATATTAATTAATTAGGCTACTTCTGAAGGGAAGGCGTTTCACCTTTTCTTAGGAGTATTAGATTAGACTAAAGGGGCAGAATGCAAATATATGATAAATTACATTTCAATGTAAATATTTTTTTTTGTTTTCTCTCATGTCTTTAGTTATTTGTTTTTTCTGTTTGAGTCTCCAAGAGAATCTTCCTTTTATGAAAATCCTTTTTTAGGCTCTTTTTCTAACGTAGAGTTATTTTTCTGAACAGAGTCAACTTTAGAAATACAAATGTCTGTGCTTTAATAATAAAGGAGGTAGATATACATCTGTGTGATGAATCCAGTGTCTACCTTCTTTATAGTATATAAAAGAAATTTCTTTGAGAAAAGATTGGTTTCCTTTTAGAAATCTTGAGTGAAAACATCCTACTGAGAAACATCTTTACCCAAGACTGGCAGTGAGATGACAAGAAATGAGAAAGCGCTCTCTCAAAAACCTGTGCTTGATTTAGGGAAGACAGCAGAACATGGTGAGCAAGATAAGGGGAGCAATTTGACGGGCCGAGACTTGAACGAACAAGAACTGCCCGATGTGTGTGTGTATGTGTGTGTGTGTGTGTTCACCTGTGGCCTTCTCAGGGTTGTTACACATGAAGCAAAGCCAGCCCCCCTCCTCTTCGCTGAACCCAAACAGGTCAAAGAAGCGCACCTCCTCCAGCTGGATGTGCAGGTTGTCCAGGTCCTAAAGATGAAAGATGAGAAAACAGGTTTTATATCTATTAGGACCAACCAAATCCAGACCTTTCACACAACCACACACACACACACACACACATATATATATATATATACACACACTTTGGATTGACTTCTATTAATTTTTCATTCATTTCTATACACTAACCCTGATCTTTACCCCAAACGTAACTGTTCCCTGTACAGGCCTGACTCTAAACCGAACCCAGAACAGAACTTCTTCTTTTACTGTTCTTTTGGTTTTGGGATCCATAAGAAGCAGTCAGTCCTCACAACTTATCGTTGGTTGGAAAAACGGGCCTTACAAGGTGATAAATGTTAAACACATGCACAGAGTAATATCAGACCTCCCTAAATAACCAGGGGAAGTCTGATTGTGGATACAGATAAACCATGTGAGGATAAAACAGACATCTGTGAGGTCAGAACACGTATATTCTGACTGATATTTTCTCCCAGCAGAAACTTCTGGGAGAAAATATTAGTCACTGCCTGGAAATGGAGAAACACAAAGCAGCAAATGTTATTGGTGAGTGAGTTACGTCTGATGAAATGCAGCATTTTATTTTACTGCACTTCAAGGTCACTGAGTTTATAGCACATCAATAGAACTTATTATCAAAACTTTAACAAAATAATGTTCTTAAATGACTTGGATTTATTTTGGAGGATAAAAATCTGGATTGGGCATCCCTAATTGATTCTTTGACAGTCAAAGTAGTAAATTTGCTATCCTACTGATTCCACAGCAGGGCTTTCAAACTGCATTCCTCAACGCCCGATGTCCTCCAGCCTTTTACAGTTCTCTGCTTCAGCACACCTGGCTCCAATATTAGCTCATTAGAAGAGCGCTGCAGAGCTGACTGGATGCTAGTGATGCAATCCACCATTTAATTCAAGTGTGTAGGCCAAGCGACACATCTAAGACGCAGGGCTTTGCCCTTGAGGAATGCAGTTTGAGACACTGAAGAGAACAGCTTTGAAGCTGGGGTTCAGTTCAATAAAAACTCATCAGAATTACTAACAACCAGCATCACGGAAAATCTGGAATATGTTATCATCTGTGAGATACCATTCGTGTCTATGGCATTTCATGATTTTCTCTTTTAGAAAACAGAACAGGGAATAAGAGTTAGGAAAGCAATTTTTTCCCATGTTTTCAATATTAAATTAACAAAAAGGCAATTTATTTTGTGTTTCCATACTTGTCCACTCTTGCCAATACTCAAATTCTACAATATGATATTTATTACTTTCCCCTTCATATCAAGGAGTAGAGCACAATTATTATTTCAATGACTGAACTTTAAAAGGAAGATGAACACAGACCGGAAGGTTGAAGTCATACCAACACATGCTCATATTTTATCATGCAAGCTGTCTTCTTTAATGCCAGGAGCGATCCCAATTTAATAACATCAATCATAGAATCAGGATATACATTGGCAAGGAACAAAATACCTCGTTCTTTAAATGGTACGCCTGCAATGCCGAGGCAGGACGTGTGGGAAAAAAAAAAAAGATTAATCATAAAGAAGATGTACGGTTTTATAGTGCTTACAAGTTTGAATAAAAAAAAACAAAAGAAAAACAAACAAACTTGATTATTGTTTCCAGTTTGTGGTAAAAACAATGTGTCAGCCAGAAACTGACCAAGAATGCAAAATTGGTACATAAATTTGCAACAGAACACATTCAGGAATGAATTATTTCACAACAGCAAATGAGTAAGATGGCACTCATTTACTTCTGAACCCACTGCTAGAAAAAAGTTAAGCAACACAGCATGCCAGTCAAATGAAAAGTACATACTGTATATTTAGAATAAACTTCAAAGATGCTGCGTGACAAACTTTCTGCTGAGCTGTGAAACAACGCAGTATTTTTGATTCATCAGGGAAGAAAGATAAATCGTTCTAATAAAGACATAAAGAAACAACAAACATGATGTCTCCTTTCCCTACGGCACCTCGCCTACATCTGTCTGCCTCCATCCACTCTTTAACTTTGTGTTCCGGTTATAATTACTTCTAAAGAAAGATAAAAAACTTTAAGTACTTCCAAAAAATGAGCATGTTCTGCCCTGATTCAGCACAAATACGCTTTGATACCATTTACGAACCATGTTTACTTTATGTATATGTATCGGATGTGCAGAAATCTTGTATTTCTATGAGAAACAAGCTGAGTTTATGAGATCACATAAGTTTATCTGAAACTGTTGAGAGGAACTCAGATGAGAAACAGGCTTCATTTCTGCCTCCTTGGACAATTAGATTTCATAAATGAAAGTCAATGAACAACACTAAAAGCTTTTTTAAAAGGGCACATGGAGGAATTGCATGTCCTTAAACATCTTTATCTAATCAGCTTGAGCTCACTCTTTATCACCATGTAACCCACTTTCCACCCATTTTTTCCTCCACCACACACAAACAAACCAAGGAAACAGAAGGTCAAACAAGACTACCCCTTCTCCCTTCAGCCTCCTCCTGTTTCTTTTGGTTTCCATGGCTATATATTATTCTAACTTTATTTATGCTACTTCTTGCTTTCATTCCTGTCATTTATTTTTTTCTTCAGATTTTCTTGTGCTTAAAGTCATGCATATAGAAGATCTATTGCAGCTTAATCCACAGTTTTAATTATTACTCTATCTCCATCAGGCCCTCCTTTTTCATGCTTCCTGTCTTCTCCAATCCATCACCAGCTCTCCACCTTGTTGTCTTTACCTCCCTTCATGTTTCTCATTTTGTCTTCCACCAGCTTTCTGTTTTCTCTGGACCATAAAACTGCTTAAAGTGAGCTGTCAGAAGCCAAACATAAGTCCCCTCTTAAATCACAGAAGCCCCATAAAGCTTTGCAGCCTCCCTTTAAATCTCCCTGCTGATACAGTTGTAATTGCTAACCTTTTCTGCCTTACATATACATGTCCGACATATGGTTCTGATTGGCTCTCAGGTCCCGGAGAGAAACTGTGGACCTGATTGGGAAGGAAAGATGGGGGGAAAGAGGAAATGCTGTGCATATAAAAAGGTTGTGACCTTCTTCCTTCTTCTCTCTTGTTAAGTCTTGTCTTCTTTTTGGCTGTTTTCTGCCAAAAAGAGAAAGAGAGGCCACACTGATTTTAAAGAAATAAACAGGGATGTAGCCACAGCCAACAGAGTTGTGGCTACATCCAGTTCTTTGCACCAAACGTGTTTCTGGTTACCAATCTGTGCCACAAGCTTAAGTTGTTTTTCAAAAATTGGTTCTGAAGTGCATTTGAGATCAATGTCCTCTTCCGACATTCAATTCTGTTCATCTTGAACAATGCACAGGGACTGCAAGTCGCATAAAAGACCCTCAGCATGATGCGACCACCTCTATGCTGGACATTTGGTACAGTGTTGTCAAGTTTAAAAGGCTCCTCTAGCTAAATAGCTTAAACTTTGCATTGTCTTTGATATGACGCTAAAGACATTGCTTTTCTCTGTTCAGTGAAGTTGGACACATGTGTGAGTAACTTCAGGGCCCAAACTAAGCTGGTTGCACCGAAACTGTATGCTCAAAGTGAGAGAAAGGACAGATGTGCTTTCTTTGTAGCTGTAATCATTTAGTAATGACCCCTGACGTTGTGACATTTTCAAAAAGAGCTTCCCACGACCACAGGATAAAAAACGCATAGTAAAAGCTACACACATACTGAAACACGTGACTTCTCTGTGTGGCTTGACTTCAAGCTGCATGGAGCAACAAACAGACATGATAAAGATGATTGAGAGCGAGGCGAGGACTTGTATAAAGAAATGTCCATTTACCAGAGTCAAAATGTAAATACAAATGACGTTCACACTTTGTGATGATGATATCAGTCCCACTGCTGGGAACACACAGCACACACACACTTTATATGTGTGTCTAAATATTTGTTTATAGACACACACATACATGCACATATATATATATATATATATATATATATATATATATATATATATATATATATATAAATTTACCTTTCTTTGTGGGGTGGATTGTTGTATCATGGCCATGGAAAAGCTGTGTGAACCTTTCAGCTGCGTCTTCTCCCAAAGAGAAGCTAATCTTTCCACACTTTTGTCTCTGCTGCTCAGAGTGGCACTTGACTTACTCTGTTGAAACCAGATACAAAATTAAACACCAGGAAAAATCTACAGTGCATGAAAATGAGTTTAACTGACCCCTTTTTAAGATGGTGAGTTTTTGTGATAGAACAATCACAACAATGTCAGCTTTATGCTCCAAACTCATGAACACAAACAAGGAAATTCATTTTTATTAGTTGTTTGTCGCGGTTTGGACCTGTCCATTTTTGTTGCTGAGCCAAACCACACAGTCATGAACGAAATATATCTTAGGACAAAATTCAAATCTCTAATATTCATGGTGATAAATTTGAATTTTAACTGGGTGAAGCCATGTGTAGCTTGTTGGGAGTTATGGCAAGTCAATAGTATGAGCTGTAAGTTAGAGCTTAAATATCCCAGAAAGAAAGTTTAAATTTTATTCTCAACAAAGTGTTTGAAAGAGTTGTTAAATCACCACATCACTAACTTCTAAGCCTCATGCAAATTAAAACATCCTGTGTCTACAGGCACCTTTAGATACCGATTAGCAAAATGTCTGGAAATAAAGTCATCTTTCATCAAAATACCGTAATTCACAAAAAAATTACTGCAGTTCTCAAATCATACATTGTTGATTGTTGTGATGCCTAACGGGTCAATAGTCTGATACCTTTTTGTTTGTTGCATCATAAATTTGTGGTGCAAATGTATTTATTTTATTTTTTTTCCCTTTGAATAAACATCCTGTTAAAAATAAATTTGATTATGTTTTAAACAGAGAGTGCATGCAGACTGGGGACTTGGGTGCACCTGTAGATGCAGCAGCATGATGTGAATCCAAAGGTGAGGCTGTTGGCTGGTCAGGAGGAAACTGGATTTGGCGTACAGGCAGTAGTAGCCCTTCAGGGGGCAGGAAAACGAGAGCTTGGCCACGCAGACTCGATTTGAATCTGTTGCAAAAAACACCAAATGTCAACCAACAAATTTTTAAAAAATTGCAGCAGATATATACATTCACAATCTTATTGGTCATGGTAATAAAAAAAAAAAACTTAACTGGAAGAACTGGACAGGAGTATGTAAACATTTGCAGTTATTTTCTATTTAAACATCTTTCTCTTCGTGTTTATTCTTCTCTGAATGCTAAACATCAACAGCTCAGCTCGGTAACACAGTTATGGGAATTATACCCAAGAATTACACCACATCTAAATCATCATAAAAAGTCTTTTCTTTCTACCATCGCCTCCCAAAACATTCGGGGGAAAAGCAAATATTTTGACACTGCAGAGAAATCCTGTGGGCTCATAAAGAAAAATAAAATGAAACAACAGATGGGATCCCGAGTCACATTGTCAGCTAAATAGAAGTGCAATTGCTCTAACCAGCTGATGTAACCCTCAACTCAGGTTCTGGGGTCTAATAGTGCAACTCATACAGGTCAAACTAATCTTGTTACCTTGACACATAAAACAGGCTGTCAGCACCGTCAATGAACGTATTCAATCATATTGGCTCACTGATTTCTGCGCTAGAGTATTTTGTCTACAAGTTCTAACATTACACCATCATAACCTGATTGCAAAAGGTTAAAGCAGAGAAAAGGCCAAGGGGTGGACAGAGTGAGTCCAACAAGCAAGTCCAGATGAAGTTGTCTTTCGCTGCAGCATCATCATGAAACTCTGTGTGTCTCATCCTTTCCATTGTTTACATTCAAAGCTCAGTGTGACGCAGTTCTGATAAAGCAGCTCTGATAGGAGCTGGGCTGCGAGCCACGGAGTCGATTGTCATTAATACTAAGAGAATACATTCACAGTAAGAGTAAAGAGTGTTTTTAGAGCCCCATGCTTTACATTTCTGTCTCGATTTCATCAGATTACCAGAGTTCAGAGAGGATTTCATTAGTTTCATTTTCTTTCATGTATGAGAATGCACAAAGTGTTTTACTCTTGACCACTATGAGATACAATGACTAAAATGAACTGATTATGAAATTTACTTTCCCTCAAATTATCATTGTCTCAGGTTGTCCATATTTGGATCTACCTGTGTGTTTAATGGAATCTGCGTCTTGCAAATATTTAAGAACAGAAAAACTGCAACTATGAGTAGAAATCTTTGCCTGGTTGCAAATAGTTAGGTATTTCATTCTGTATATGATTTTTATTTCATTCAGGTTATCTGCTCTTCTGTCCATCTGTCAAATACCATGTTCTCATAATTTCACTAACATTACACGTTGCGAAGCTGCAGCAAAAACAAACCCCTTCAAAAGCAGAAATAAAAAAGATGATCTTGGTTAAAACATGCCAGCCAAGGTTCGATTTAGGTGAATCAAATTGATTAGAAAAATGAAAATAAGCAAACGTAATCAAACATAAAAATATCTGATACCTAAATATCCCAAAGATGACTGACGACATGTGAAAGCGGATTAGATTTGGATGCAGAGCCGTTTCTCATTTCATTGTTTTATTCATGTGAACCTCTTGAACTCTTTGTTTCTGCTCTGTGTTGGCTGGAGAGTCTGCAGACACACTGAAACTGCTTCCATATACTCATGCCTGTTCATACTTTGCAATACATTACCTTCATCTGTTTCAGCTTAGTGTCACGGGCAATTCTTATGCCACTCACTTCTTACTTAGTGGGTGTTTTTCCAAAACATGTGAGCTTCTTCTCTTCATCAATTTGCTCATCTGCTTTGCTTTTACTGACCTAATTAAAGACTCTGTTAATCACCCCTGTTTCATTCATTATGTCTCCTCTGACAAATTGTCTCTGGCCAGCTTTAAAGCAGCATCACTACACATACTGGCTGATTAGACCAGAGAGTGAGAGTTTCTAGTATATAAAAGGTACACTCAAAATTAGCAGGGGGTTCAGGAGGCACACGGGAAGTGAAATTGTGTATGTGTGCTTCGGATGCCTTCATAAAATCATATTTTGATGTTTACATTTAGAAGACGGCAAGAAAGTAAAGATTTTGATGTTCTTTTACCAAAAGCTGCTCGAAATTATTATGAGGCAACACTTCAACCACAAGTATTCATTTACAACCGTCACCTGCATGGATTATTTTACCTTGTGAGAGATGTGTTATATCTAATAACATTGTTTACAGTGAAACATGTTAATTTTTGTGTTGGGCATTTTTTTGGGTTCTCTAAAGGTGGATGGGAGCCTGAACCCTACAGTTGCTACTTGTGGAGGAAAAATCTGGCAAGAACTTTAACAACAAAGAAAAAAAAAACATGACGTGAAGTTTATACATGCTAAATCAATTATCAATGCTGTCTACAGTGATTTAAGATGCTGCAGGCGGTGCAGCAGTCGTTGGAGGCTTTCTCAACGTGGGGACGGGATTTGGCAGGGTGGCTTGTCAGAGGCCAACCAGGCTGAGATCAAACCAGTGAACAGCTTGAGGAACAGGAGAGAAGCCACTGTGGTTGTTTATGGTTTCCCGACTCATAACTGAGGCGCATGTTTGCTAAATACAATAAACAATATCAAACAACAGAAAATATCAGGGTAAGCTGTTAGGTGTTGTCAGAGGGGATATACCTAGTTTTTCCTAGTGTAACCCACAAACTCGACTCTATTGTTCAACTCACAAAAACATTTTCCTTAAAAATGTGACCGATTAAACAACTAAAATGATTTTTTTTGTGCAAAGCTTACATGAAGAAATTCCTCTTTTTAGACGTCATACTATAATACTGTTTTAGATTTTATACCAACCAGCAAAAAAAAAAAAAAAAAAAAAACTTAGATCACAAGCAAAGTATATCAGGAAGTTTCAGTGGATTTGAATTAGTAACTTTTTAGGTCTGCAGTATCACCTGAAAGCAGAAATCCAGACCCGGTATAGTTGCTATGATTTCAATGTTTCTATTTCCTCCAGTAAATAAAGACTACTCACAGTTACTCTGTGCTGTAACGTACACATGTTTCAAATCAACGTGAAGCCTTTGAAAAATCTGTGAATATTCCATATTTCACATTAAGTGTAGACAGATCAAGGTAAAGAGTTGGAGGAAGCCAAACTGCAGGAGGTGGTGCATAAAGAACAAAGATAAACCACAGGAACATCATGTGAGCCTTATCCCTACCTGATGTGGTCATACATAGTAAATGGAAACAGATCTCAGAGACACAATGAGAGGTGTCTCAACAGACAAGACAGAAAATAATTGGGGGATTGAGACCCATGAGAAATAAATCTGTCTTTTTGGGTCTAAAGTGCAACTAATCAGCCAAGAGTTGGAGGAGAAACTCAGGTGTTTCCATAACACACCATTAATCAACACCTGTCACCACATGCAACTATCAACTCGTTTAGTTTCAGGACGTTACGTAAAATCTCCACTGTCCCCTTCCTGGAAAATCTTGGCACCATCATTTTTATAATTACTGCACCACAGTTTATTCTAGCACTTGAGCTCATTCCAGTACTGTAGTACTACGTGGAAAACAATGTACAATGCCAATCTTAAACCAGTGGTGTCCAAAGTTGATCCCCAAGGGTTGGTAAGTTTTATTTGTTTTCCCGGTTCAACACATCTGACTCAAATGATGGTTCATTAGCAGACCTCCACTGAAGTTTACAATATGAGAGGAGCTGGTTGGACCATTTACCATTTACTGTGAAGATTCAATCAACAGAGATATCTAAAACTGGCAGGACAAATCTCAAATTATTTTATTAGAATTTAATGTGATTTTCCATTCCAATGGAGAAACATAATTATCTAGTGGGAGACGAATAAAAATCTAAATGAAAGCACAATCCAGTGGCACTGATTGTTCACTAAAATGCATGTGTTCTGTGAACATATCATTGGGTTAGTTGTGTAATTTTAATGAACAGGCAGCATCAAGAAGATCAACAAATCAACAAAGTTGTTGAGAAGTTTATAGAGAGGAGTTGGGCTTCAGAAATATTTACTCTAAATAAAGGCAAATATGCAACATTTCTGACTTTCTTATTTGTAAAAGACAAGAAATAAAAAAACCTTTCAGCTTCGTTCACCTTCATAATAATGCATCCTTTTTCCTTGGTCTGTAAAATAAAATCTCTAGATCATAAATCTTGTGGTCGACATGTGGCAAAGCTTAAGCTCCATCAATATTTTTGCGGCACATGGCTCTCATAGGTCTGGTTGTAGAAAACCTGTTAGGAATCACTCACTTTACCTTCAATCAGACACTGCTCTGGAACCGGGATCCGCTTCACCATGTCTTTGCAGAACTCCTTTATCGTCTCCATATTGTCTCTTAAATGGATGAAGAGTCTGTCAGTTTGCTCCTGTTCTGCTCCCTCTCTGTTCACATCGTTAATCTCAGCTTTTTCCACCTCCTTTTTCTCCACCGTGACAGACAGGGAGTTGTCACTTGTCAGTGTCTTTTCTGCCGGTGAGACTTCACGTCTGTCTGAGGGCTGATTGGACGGAGCATTGGAAACGCAGTTCTCTGTGGTCGGCTCTGCAGCTTCGCTGTCCTCTCCTGTATCTGAGCTGATGGACCGTGAACGCGCAAGATGAAGAGCCAGGCTCTTTGATCTGTTGAAGATCAAAAAATTTAATAAATGAAAAAAATATCAAACTTAAATTACTTAAATTATTATCTTTGTTTTAACAAAGCCCTCCTGTAATCATAACGTTAAGCAATTCCACCTTTAACATGACCTTTTTTGTAAGACTTTTAGTGGCCATACTGTTTGAAAATGTGATTTTATCAGATATAGTTGTGTTAATTCGCTTTCGTGTTCAATATTTTAGTTGCTGCAACTAATTCCTCCAGAGAAATATGTTTTATTTTGGTGCCTTCTAAGAACATTGTTCCATTCACCAAGTTAAACAAATGATTTGATGCGCCATCAGAAACGAACCTGTTGAATCTCATCTCCCGTCTCTCCTCCTTGGTGCCTTGGCTCAGGCTGTGGCGTCTCTGCTGCGGAGGAGACTCCTCCCCCTCCTCCTCCGTCGTTCCCACATTTTGCCTTTTCTCGTCGAAATTCTGGACTTTTACCTGCAGTCGCTGCTCAGACGATGTCCCTCCTCCTCGACCAGCGGGAAGATTTCCACCTGAAGACGCACATGCCTCTTCCACCCTTTAAGAGATTTAGATTGTTCATTTCTGATTGTCAAAATATTTGGGTCCATTCCCGACACAGTTTCTTTGATTTGATATTTAATTTTTTACTTCCTGGTGCCACGTTATTGTGTGTATTTTGTAACTCAAAATCATTCATTCTTACAGTTTTGTGTGGTTTTCATGCTAAATCTTTGTTAACATGCACACATCAAACTTTTTTCCAGCTTTGCATGCGCAGCAAACACAGAACGAAGAAAAATCAGTGTGTAGAACCACCTGCATTCAGACTTATTGGTGAAATTGTCACAGAAATGATCTGATTAGTGCAGACAGACTGCAGTCTAAGGTAATAACATTCAGTGTTTTGCTTGCCGTCGTTTTCACATGAACCTGCAGTGAAGGGTGGTTTTCTCCTCCAGTCGTCTTTCCAACACTCTGGCTATGGCAGTGAATGAGTTGCTCATTCTGTAGATGTCTTTCCCACAGCCTCCCAGTAACGATGGGTATCTGTCAGTCAGAGCTCTGATCTCCTGCAGCAAGGTGTGGTGAAAGCTGTGCTCCATACTGCCCAGGAGGGACACCAGGTAGACCAATGAGCTGTGGGCATGGGTCTGGAGGAAGAAATCAGCAAGCGTCCAGTTTGGTAGCAAACACACAAATGTTTAAAGTAGGTACATTACAGGAAGACAAAGTACACTAATAACAGAAACAAGAAATCTCTCTCTAAAGGCAGGAGATAAATCGGTAACACTTTATTTGATGGGTTGTGAATCAGACTGTCATAAACATGACATGATACCCGTCATGAACAGGAATAAGTCTTCATGAATATTTATGACTGTTGTTACAAAGTGTCATTCAGTAAATCGTGGCACTTTTAATACAAGGTCATGACAACTTGACATTAACCAAGAAATCATGATCTGACATAAATTTGTTATGAAAGTATTACTAATTAAACTTTAAAAATTATGTACCTCTATGTTATTAAAGCTAAAGTTTAATCAGCAATATTTTTAGCAAATTTATGTCAGATCATGATTTCTGATGGCAGATGTTGTGTCATGACAATCTAAATTTCAACCGTCAAATAAAGTGTTACAGATAAATCTAATGATAAATTCATTTCTGTTTCTGCAACAACAAATTGATTTATCTTTACAGAAAAAAACAAGGTCGTGTTAAATATTATTTTACAGGCATAATGTTTCTTGAATGATTGGGATTGCTAAAGTGCAATTAATGTAATAATAACGCTGATCTCATCAAAAGTTAACTAAATAAGGAGTGAAATCTAGTTTCTTACAGTGACACTGAAAAACACGACTGCTTTTTAAGAAAGGTTGTTGTATTGTTTAGCTAAACTGTCCCAATGAACTGTAATTGATCATTATATTTTGATACAAAGGGCTGCACAGTGGCGCAGTGGGTAGCGCTGTTGCCTTGCAGCAAGAAGGTCCTGGGTTCGATTCCCGGCCCGGGGTCTTTCTGCACGGAGTTTGCATGTTCTCCCTGTGCATGCGTGGGTTCTCTCCGGGTTCTCCGGCTTCCTCCCATAGTCCAAAAACATGACTGTCAGGTTGATTGGCCTTCCCAAATTCTCCCTAGGTGTGAGTGTGTGTGTGCATGGTTGTTTGTCCTGTTTGTCTCTCTGTGTTGCCCTGCGACAGACTGGCGACCTGTCCAGGGTGAACCCCGCCTCTCGCCCGGAACGCAGCTGGAGATAGGCACCAGCAACTCCCGACCCCGTTAGGGAGAAGGGTGACGGAAAATGGATGGATGGATTTTGATACAATTCCATCAGACAGTACTTATTTGTATCGTGGAAAAAAACCCTTTAATTTATCTTTCAATTTAATAGCCTCAGACTAAAAACACAATCTTTATTTAGAGAACAGTTACTGGAAAAAAACTACATAAAGTGTAATCCGGTAAATAATTTTGTAATTTTTAAATATGTATAAGGCAATATTTTGTCTTATACATATTTAAAAAATATTTTAAGAAGTTCTTAAACTGAATAAAGTAATATATTAGTGGTTGATGTTTGTGTTGTTAGTATCGGCTTTTTAATTTGAACCATGAGATTATGCTGCTGCAGTGAAGGCTTATTTTTCAGACCTTTTAAAAAATGTTTTCAAAGATGCCAGAGTAAAGGTGGAGGTTAGAAGGTCACTTAAAAAAACATACTTGTTTGTTCAGATGTATTCAGTCATTGTTATTTTCTAATGTTGCTCTTCTTGAAGTGCCTCTGAAATTGAATCTGCTGTGTTACGGGAAAACACTGGATCTGGATGAATACGTTTTTGCTAAACAGGTGATTTTAAATGTGATTAATTTTGCACTTCCAGCCAGGTTGGAGGTCGGCCCTGCTCTCTGCTCTTTTCTTCCTAAATTATGACAAACTACAATAAACACAAGCTCATGCAGCGAGCTCTCTGCAAGCCGAGGAAGTATAAACTCCTTCATTGTCCAAAATGTGATTTCCTAGCAAGGGGTCTTTGTAATAATATTCATATTTCATCATCCTCTGTGTGCTATTGTTTATCTCCTGTTCAACCGGCCCAGCGCTGACGCAAAGCGGCTTCTGGCTTCGTCATTTCAAGGGACGGTTGTTCACACCTGTCTGAGAAAGTTTGATATTTGAATCGCAGACACTTGATTTTCTTCCAGCCCAAAAGCTAACCAAGAAATCACCGTAATCAGAACAGATGCGAGAAACACAACCTGGCTGCGATCCAGGTCAAAGCATTCATATGGTGACACAAATGAAACGTTTCCTTTAAAAAAAAAAACAATGAAACCTATGAAACAACTTTTCTCTTTTTTTTCTAAATAAGGGCAGATATGAAAACAAAGCCAAAATCTGCTTACATATTTTAAAACACAGAGTAATGAGTTGAGAAGGACGAAGCTACATCTGGCACCTTTCATAAGTACTCCCCGTAGAGCCATAAATTTATTCGCTGCTCCTAAGAAGAGTAGAATATGTAGAACTTGACCTTAGACTTTGGTAATATGCCACAAGGATTTGCAGGAGTTTAGCCCATAAATGAGTCAGAAGCTCGCCTGCAGCTCAGGCTGGAGGTAAAACGAATAGAAGGATTTCTATTCGCACAGATTGAAGTTTAATTTTCTTTTAAAACAAAACCACATTGCTTTAAACAAAACATCAATACATGTGTATTATGCTATGCCTCCATCGTAACACAGCAAATGATTTGCTGTATAATTATTTAGAAGCACTTGGCAAGGATTCAGCATCCTAAGCATCCGCTTAGTTTCGGCTAAATTCTTATGCAAGAGATCACTAATCAGTGTAAACAGCTTTTAAATTATAAGTTTCTAAAAATTGTGGCAGCACAACAAAGTTCAAATTATAATATCAACTATCTCTTCTCAGGAGGAAAATACTTAATATTATCCTGACAAGAGGATTTTAGCCTGAAACTACGACCAAACCAGTGACGATGTGTTTGGAGCAAAAAGAACTAGAAATGCAGCATAATTAAAATCATTTGCAAAGCATTTTATCTCTATGGAGAGCTTCTGAGCTGGACATACTCTTAAAGGAAATCTGCATTGCATCATTGATTGAATGACTGAATTGAAATAATTTGTTTGTAAATGCCTCAAGGCTACATTTGTTGTAAAATAGCTTTTTATAAACTGTACGGAATTTAAATGAATGTATCCATTGTAGATAAACTTTTTTGTGTCAACCCTATATATTTTTTTATTGTGATTTTCAAGCATGTGCTCAGCTGTGAACCAAATAATCCAATCTTTAAAAAGTATTAGGTTGAGGAACAGGAATGAATCCTATATTTTTTGTGAGTTATAATGTTTGATTCATTAACGTTTTAGTTTTTTCCTAATCCCAGCCAAGACAGGATTTTTTTTAGGTTTCATAGACATTTTTCATGTAGTGGATGTGCTCTATGGGAATATTTTTAAAATGTAACCAGATATTCCTCTGAACAAAATATAAATCTTTCAGATTCGTGAGGGATTTCAGAGAGAGAAAAATAATCCTCCTTTCATTAAAAGTGAAACATAATCATCCCCTTAAGAAACCTTGATATAATATAGAACCAGAATTTATAACTTCTGGGAAAAGTTGAGTATTGGTAACAGGGAGAATTATTTATCAGATTATGGACACTTTTATAGAGAAAGCTACTTAAAAATAATTTGATTCATTGGCACAATCCACTGCTGGTCAGTTTGTTGGATCCTGCACCGGCACTCAAGTTAATTATTGTAAAAAAAGATCTTCATTTCAAGTTTGCCGCAAGTGGAGAGTGAAGATGCTGAAGAAGAGGTCAGATGAGATCAGTACTGAACTTTCTGGTCTACATATAAAACAATATATGTGGCAGAAAAAAACCCTCCACATGAAGCCATCCTTTCTGCAGAACATTATGGGATGAGGAGGTGATGTTTTATCAAAATAGGAATCTATGGTGATATTTGAACATTTAATATCTGCAGCTCAATCTGAACTCGTTAATTTGACTTATATTTGCCTTATGAAGAGAAATTTTCTGGGTCAGTTGTTTTCTGTTGTCTTGGTTTCCTTGATGTTGCCAGATTTAGGGAATAGGTAAATCCAAATCTGCTTTTGAGTGACCATTACCGGATACTTCTGGTTCTACTTATTTAAAAACAAAAAGGAAACGAACAAATGTGGTGATGAAAGGAAAAACTACTTTGTGTTCGACACAGACCTTTCAGTTTTAGGAAAAGCTCAATTTAATTACATTTTTTTTAAAGTCTACATAATACAAAATCATTCGGAGAGGAAAAGAATTACACATCCCAAAAGACTAAATGCAAATGCTAACCACACAGATATTTATTTGAATACCATTTATAAACCATCAAAAGTCAGAATTACACACAATGATCCATCGTTGTATCCAAATTGCTTGCAAGTAACCGAGGTCCAAAAGTCAAACATGAAAAATAAAATGCTCATATCGGCTTATTTGCACACCAAATAAGCAGACATGGTTTTATATTCATTAAAAATACTACTAATTCATTTATTAAAACTGTAATAAATGTACCTTGAAGCTAAACAAAAACTTGGCAAACACTGAACAACACGATAAGTTACTGAAAGCTTTAAAATAAGCAACACAGTCTCACCAAACCCACTCATGAAGGAGTTCAACAGCATGGAAGAATTATCACTATTATTATTTTCAGATGGCATATTTATTTCAAAACTTTTGGACTGGACTTTTTGCAAAGTGTATAGTGTTTCCTTCACTAGTGATATATTCTGATCTAACAAGCAATAGAGCCACACACAGAATCCAGCCTGAGCTCCCTTCGAGGGGGTCGAGGAAGAAAGGGAAACAGTTGTGCAATGGAGAGCAGAGTTCATCCCGCATGCATGTGTTCTTTGAAACGTGTGTTTATGAGTGCGCATGCATGCAGGGCACAGCACAAACCCACAGGAGGCATTCCCCACTGCCATCACCAAGAGGCCTCTGCAGGAGCATTTTCAGAAAACAAGCGTTATTTTCCAAATAGTTCTAAGGTGAAGAAAGGCAGGACACCGTGGTCCGAAAAACCCCTGTGTGCGGGCGTGTGTGAGTGGGCGCGGGTGCATTTGAGGGTGTGACGAAGTTGGGTTGGCAGGCTGCTTGACAAGAAGATTGAGCAGGAGGCAGCTTTTAAAGGAAATGTTGCCCCGGAGAGGTCTGTGCATGTGTTTACAGTATCTGCAAAAATACCCCGCGATGTGTATGTGGAAAGAAAATACCTCATCTGCAGACTAATATGTATTCCCCTGTGGCTAATTGTCACAAATCGCATTTAAGCTGCGCTAACTAAACCAGATAGAGGAGAGAAAGTGGGAACCTGAGACCTGAATGTCATTCTTCTTCCTGAGACAAAGTTATTTCTTTATCCAGAGGAAAACCTTCCCTGACATAAGTGTGCGGTGATTGATTGAGTGCTAAACTTGCCTTTACAGAAATGAGCCAAACATTTGAAAAGATTAACTCATATCACACAGGAGATCCTAATCTTAGCCTTCACAACAAATGAGAGCAAACACTGTACCTGAAATTTATGATGTGATTTTAAACTTCTCTGAACTCGTTCTAGTGCAGAAAAATAAGACAGTAACAAGACATGGTGATTTACTTTATCAAATGCAGTAAATACAGGTGTTTTGGCGGGGGAGAACTTTTGTCTCATTGAGGCCATTTTTGACCTTTGTCCTCCTCATGATTGAACCATGACCTCTACCCTGGATAACAGTTTCTGATCTGTCAAAGGCGTGAGTCAGGAAACTTTCATTGACCACAACGTCAGGTCGTAAACCTTCAGATCTGTTTACGATCTGAAGGTAAACAGATCGTATGTGAAGATTTCACATGTGATTGTGCATGACATTCTTCTCCCCTTATTCAATTAATAACTGTTTGTTGTGAGTGCTTTCCTTTTTTAAATGGTGTCTGGAATATATATTTATGAGGTTTCATAAATATATATATTTATGTTGATAAACCAACCCAGATCCTACAGTACTTTGGAGAACACCCTTCTCTGCAGTTTCAGCTAACGGTCTTTGGCGTTAGTTTTGACATCTCGGGATAATAAGATTTGCCCTTTATTCTTTCCAAAAGCTTATTTGTCTTGGCTGAAAAATGTCTGAAAAAATACATTTTTACGCCCTGCAGCTCAGTCCAAGGGGTTCGGAAGACCTATTCTTTTAGCGTTGGCTAAAAGAATAAATATACCAACTCTATTCATCAACTGTGACCAGTGTCCCTCTGAAAGATAAAAATTCCCACAGCTTCATGCTGTCACTCCCATGCATCACTAATGATGTGGACGGTGTGTGCATGTCCAGTGTCTTCCACCGCACAAAGCATTTTCCATGGAAGCTAGAAAGTTCAAATTTGATCTGACGCTTCTCCCATTTGTGTGTTGTATTCCCTATGATGCTTTTTACAAACTGCAAACAGGATGTCTTACAATTTTCTTTGAACTTCCTTACTAGGCCCAAATTAATGCTCTTCCTAGGCTATACCAGAGTAAGTCTACGTGGGCATTTCACTGGTAACATCACTGTTTTACTGTAAAAACCTGAAGACATGCCTGAACATCTTGTAGTATTGTGAAACATGGGAAAAATTTGTGTTCAGTTATTTCTAGCGACCCTCTCTTTTTTTTCTTCTGACAGGATAGTTTTTGTTTCTCCTTTCTTAAGCATGAGTCCCTCATGAAAAGACCTGCATGCTCTCCATTCTGTATCTCTTTTATAAATTTAACATTTTGATTGTGTCTGTGTGTGTATTACCTCACTCAGGATGCCAATAGCACCATGGATTTTGGCTACATGACTGAGAAAGGCAGCAGACTGCTGTCCCACCATCCTCAGTGCTGGCAAAAAGCTGACCAGTGACGAGGGGCTGGCCTGGGAAACATCCACAAGAGCCACCAACAAAGGCTCAGTCAGAGTGGCCTCACTCAGGTAATTGACCAGTGTGGGCACATGTGTGCTCAGCATCTGCAGGGATTAGGAGAAATAAAGCCAAAATAAATTACAAGAAATATACATCATTAATTCATGACTCAGCTTCAGCGCTCTGTACTAATAAAGCAAACACAAACTCTGAGCTCCAGCTCTTTCATCTGAGATATAAAGGGCGGAGTGAAAAAAAAACAAAAACAAAAGATTGCCGATAGGACTTTCTGAGCAAACTGAATGAATGAAGAGTTCCTGCTCATTATCTGAGCTGATCACACTGGGAGGCACTAGACTGAAAGCCCACTATTGTCTGCTCTGTTGCTGCTCCATAATGAGTCACGTTTTCTTAGAAATACACTAAATCCAACAACAATTTGTTCCTCAAAAAGACAGAGGATAACAGCTGAAAATGTGTCCCATATGAGGTATGTGTCATTTTTAACATTGCCAGGACATCACTTCCAGTAAGTGGCATTATAATGCAGAACATTTCACAAGTACTGTGGCAAACGCAGCAACAATCCAATTGCCAGTATTTCATGAGCATGTTGCGTGTGTGTGCGCGTGTGTGAAGTTGGGAGAAAAGAGAGAGGTTAAGAATAACTCCAGATGGCCGATGTTTCTCCTCTGAATAAAACTGTGCATGTTTTACTACTGCATGCTCTGTTGCTGGTATGTGGTATTCCCCTCCTGTTGGATAACAATGGCTGTGCTCCAACATATGCAGGATAAAAGGTATCCTTGCAGCGCTCAATTTTATGAGCTCTATTTAGCTTTCTAGGGGATTGTTCTCAATGCAGCAAACAGAACAGCTAAATAGTCAACAATCTGATTAGGTTTGATTAATGGGAGTAAATGTTTCAAATATACATAAGATAAAATAATAAACTCATTACAGTAAGTTCTATGCTGTTCACACCAAGAACAATATTGGTATGAAGATCCACAATATTGAGAAATAATGTTCTGAAGGCTGAGTGGCCAAGTGTCGTCTTTAAGAGCCAGAGGCATTTAGGCCTCATAGTGGACATACATTAACTTACTGTCATTCACTCTGTGTGACACAGCGCCTCCAGTGGTGAGGCACTGCACTGCCTCCTTCTTCTATTTCAACAAGCAGCGTTGATACATTTTGACCATAAAAGTTATATTATCGGTAAAAGAGAAAGACAATGTATAGAAAAGTCAAGACAAATGGATTCTCTCTCTCTCATTATTGCTGGCATTTGTTTTACTTCTCATATTCCTCTCTTATTTGTCAGGGTTACTTCACCTGCCTCTTCTGGTCCTCTAGTGCCTAAACACTATCTTGTCAAAGAGATGTTCAGGCCCTTTGATATTAAAAGTTGTTCTTGACCCAGAAAATTCCCTGAATTTTTGTTTCAGGTTCAGTGTTCTTGGCAGAAATTACCTCGGTGTGAGAAACTTTTGATGGAAAGCAATGATGGTTGGACACCCGGTAACCATTCATAAAACAAGAAGATCATGATTTCAGGCGGATCTGTCCCTCTGTATTCTTACGCTTTCAGTTCAGTTTATATCATTGAGTCTCCTGTTGTAAACTCCCACATGTCCAGTAACACCAAACAATCTCGTCTTCTGAAATAAATAAAAACAAGGACTTACCAGTGGGTGCTGCTCTGCAACCATCTGAATAAGTCTGATCAGGTGTTGTTGCTCGGGTGTCTCCAGCTGGGGCATCATTGCTGTAAGGCTGCCCAGGTGACGGTGGATAGTGTGTGGCTGTTTGGGGTAAACTGATGGCAGCACACGTAGCATCATGTGGTTACCTGTAACACACGAAGAGGAAACAATAATTATACCAGCATACTTTGCACAAAGAGCGCAAATACTGGCAAAGAAAAAGTTTTGTATTGAAGTTGTCCTGCTTTGACTAGAAAAGGCCTCATCCTGATTCAATGGTTTTGTTTGTTTTGTTTTTTTTTGCAGAAACACAGATGTTGCATTTTGCTCATTTTTTAGTTTCACTTTTTCTGTTCACATGAATGAGACATGAGTATTTAAGAAGATGACTTAATGATTTTGGAAACAGTGCCATATGAAAGAAGCAAAAGGATAATTTGAAAAGAATACGGTGAGATGATTTTTTTAAATATAATTGTGAAGACATAATTCTATCAATTCAATTACTGAAATGACTGGCTGTGATCTTTCTCCTTGGGAAATCTTACTGCTTTCTTTCAGTAATAAGAACAAAAATATTCCTGCCAATGTTTCACAAAGCTCAGGTTTGAGGATTGTGTTGCTGTTACCCGTCAACCGATTTTCCCAACTGAGTTGCAGATCTTTGCAACTCCTCCAGAATTACCAAGGCCATCTTGGGTATATTCTAACGGCCTGAATACAATACCAGGCCCTGTGTTATGTGTTGATCACCATGACTATCAAAATAAGAAACAGGCCACAGGAAGGAAAAAAAAATCACCTCTAACTTTCTTGTTTATTGCAGTCACAAGACATATGATTCCCAGCCATGAAATAATATCCACTGTTTAGAAATAATCATTTTCCCATTTTATTGTCTTGAATCCAGTCAAGTTGACACATGATCAGACATGAAGGCCTTTGCAAAGTGGCTTACAGGCCTGCAAAACCACAGGATTACACAACAGCCTCTGTGTGACAATAAAACATCTTTAAATGATCCACTTCTCTAAACAAAAACTCTTGTTTTCAAATAAAGGGGGAATTATTGGTGATTTTCAGGCATTTTATACAATAACTCTGGTATAATAGAAAGGCACGCCGCAAGTAATACTTCACATTCAATGTTTAAATGCAGTCGGATTGTGTGTCAAATACAGAATGTAGGAGAATATGGATGAAGTCCTAAAAAAGAGTTTTAAAAAAAGTAGAGCACGGTAGTTTATTTTTATAAAACTGACTCCTTTTATAGGCAATAAGGAGTTGATGAGTATTTATGTGATGGTACAAATATGGTGGAAAATTTCAACTGGTTTTATAGTTACAAAGGCTAATAGAAGATTTGTTAGAGTTTATTGAAAGAGAATTCATTCATGCAAGAACAAACTGTACGAGCGTCATACCTAAAGGCCCTGATAGGATCAATATTTGGGCCTGAGAGGTTCAAGTTTACATGTAACAATCCTAACCACTGAGCTCTCATGTTGCTCAAATAAAAATGGCACTGGGAAGTTTAACAATTAATAAGACATATTCAGAGGTCATGTGCTCAGTTTTTAATTAAGATGCAAAGTAACATGACTAAAACGGATTGATATTTCCCTGTTGCAATGTGTTGCTCAGTGCCATAGATTCAGGGACTCTATGTCGTCAACAGATGACCAAGGTTTGAGTCATAACCTGTATCACTTGCTGCAAGTTTTCCGCCTCTATTTCCTGTGAGTTATGGACACTAACGCCAAAAAATATGTAAAAGGACAAACATAACACACTGAGTCTTATCGTCCTTCAATAAGAAAGTCTCTCTCATTGCAGTGTGTTTGTGTAAAACATCACAAACACACCACCTTTACACAATTCAACACAAATCATCTTAAAAGATGACGTGTACAGTACAGAGAAAGCTGGTCGTAACCATAAAGCTTCAGTTAAAAGACTAAGATATCTGTTCAAAGGTACATAAAAAGACAGGAGGCAAGAGTCTGCATGAGATATTTACAGCCCTGAAACTGTGTCTCATGTTCATTAAGAACAACCTGGCCAGACTAAAACGACCCAAACAAATTCAACCTCTTATTACAGATCCTGCCTAAATCTCTCTCCATCTACAACAGCAGCGTCACACAATGTAGGAAACAATAAGTCAAACCAGAACATGCTGAGATGATAAAGGTATTGAGGAATTTGATTCCAGACCATAAACACAAACATTCAGATTACTATTTGACATTTCTGCTTAAATCTCTGGATGCAATCCAAGAGCCAGAACGCTAAAAATCACTTGGAAAACTACGTATTTCCAGGTGTACAGTATATGTGATCTTGTGGAAAAAAATCACTTGCCTTAACACAGAACTTTCCTTTTTTGCATTTTTGTCCCACTTAAATGTTTCAGATGGCCAAACTGATGTTGATATCAGACAATGATAACCTGAGAAAGAGCAAAAAGCAGCTTTAAGTGATGATTTTGTAAAGGATAGACATGAATAAAACCAACCAGGAAATGATGTGAAAAAACAGATTATTTGTTTATTAATCTGTGAATTGCCTGACACGTAGAATAAAGAAATCCCTTAAAGAGAACAGACCAAATGGCTAGGGAATCTCAAAATGCTACACATCATGCCTCAATCTAAAAAATTAATAACAAAACAGAGACATTGACATCTATAAGTCTGAACCCCCCCTGAAAAAAGCCCAGAAAACCAAAAGGAGTAGCCAGCTTACCAAAATTACTACACTGACAATTTATCTACAAGCTTTCAAAACAACCCAGAATGAAATGAAAAGCACTGGAAGTTTCTCTTGCCTTGGTTACCGTAAGTTCAGTGTTTATACATCAACAATAACAAAGAGATTGGATTAAAATGAATCCATGGGTGAGTTCAAAAACAAAAAAAAACATTGTTAACTAAAAAGAGCACAAAGGCCTGGTTCACATATCCCAAATAAATATCTTGATTATGCCTCTTTTGGGAGAATATTCTGTAAGTGAAAGGTGGAAGTTGTAGAAGCCATGCGTCCCATTCCAACTGGATTAAATCTAACACAGAATTTCAGTTTTTAGATTTTGGAGGGGTTTACTTTGTTTTTTCCTTTTTCTTTAAAAAGTCAGGCTGTTTCGGACAACTTTTATCACTTCGTAAAACGGTCTTGTGATGAATTTATGGAGCTCCTTTCCAGTCAAACTGACCATTCAAAGTGCTTTATGCAGAGTAACTCTTTCACCAACCATCTTGAACTTTCATCAGCATGACTGTAACCCCGTCCCATCCTTAATGACTTTTCCTTATCATCATGAGCCTCCAGCATTCAGACCATGACAAATACCACATTACACAGCTCCTACTTCCACTGATTCAGCACTTACTCTGAGTTGGCGATGCAGTCAGAAGGATCCGATTTAGAAAAAAATAAAAGAACATATTTGTAAAATGTAAAAATAAAGTATTTTGCTTTGTTTAGTGTTGTTTAATAAATAAAGAAGACAAAATCCGAAGAGATTTTTCTGCTTACACATTTATGATCTGTTTTAGTTGGATTAACCATCTCTTCAAGTGACAGTTATACGGCAATAAAAGATAAATATTTATACAAGTCAATCACACACTGAATTCACAGCAAATAGACCTGATTCCTCTCTGCCTTTAAGCGTGTAACATCTGTTTGCCTTCTGCTCTGCCTCCCTGTGATAAAGCCTTTCTCCCTTTAATCTAAGTAACCTCACTGGCTAAGGCTCCACTTAAATGTTAATGTTTAAATTCAATCATTCTTATGAATGTTTCTCTTCAAAGTTTAGTCAAAAATGTCCATTTCCTTCACTTTTTTTGGTTTTATTTTTTTTACATGTTACAATGCCAGAATTCGGCTATTATTATAAAAAACATTCTTACTGCGGAAACTTGATTGATTTCTTGCCAAAATCCCACAAACAGGAACAGTATTGTTGTTTGATCCTCATGCTTCAATGTGGAACCAATTGAAAAAGTCAAATCCACACTCAGATTTCCCTGCTTGCTTCTTTGTTTAAGGGTAACGACAAAGATGCCCAATCTCTTCTGGTCTTAGTTATACACTTTCATATTTTCAAGCTGAGGTTTTGGGCAGAAAGTGTAAACATGTTCTCAAAAAAAAAAAAAAAAAAGATTTGATTGCGAAAGCTAGAATATTGTTTATCTTTGAGATATGTTCTATTGTAAAAATGATACAATTTTAGAGCTGCTCTTTGGTTGCACTGGGGAAAAACCCCAAGCAGAGTATCGCCATGGTAAAAACACTGAACTCCATCTGAGCAGAACAAATTTATCTTAATCTCATTTCTGCAAAGAATATGAACACAATATTAATCAGTTCTCCTCAAAAGCTGTTGAGCTAAACCTATTAGTACAGTTTTGTGCCCCTGAGCAGAAAAATTTCATTAAAGCCGAATCATGTGGTATCCTTCAAACTAAAACCTGTGCATCGACAGAGCGAGTCAATCTGTTGCATCACAACATGTTTTCAAGGCAACATTTTTGTCACCTTTGCTAGTTGCTTCATCATCGGGGTATCAGGGTCACTGCTCTGAACAATTTTCACAAATTTATTGTTTAAGAAGTGTCACCGTCTGCAGAATGCATGTCCAGCAGATTGCATTGAGTCATTGACCGACAGCATTCACTCCACCTGGACGAGTATTTAGCGTGAGAGGAAGGCTACTAGCTTTGTCGTTGGCTTTGCAGGAAAACCCTCAAGAAACTTCAAGCAACCTGATCAGCTAATCTTCTTTTTTTTCTGTGTAGACTTTGATATGGAGTAGAAATCCCACCAAAAACCTGTGGGTGGGGCTAAAAAGACAGAGGATAAGAGAGGACCAAGGAGTATGGATGATCTCCAGGAACAAATGGTCAGAGATCTCTCTCTGGAAACGTGTGCACCAGTATATTAGTGCAACTGGGAGCGTTAAATTTCTTTAAAGCTTCTTTAAAGATTCATCTTCTAAAAACTACAGCAAACCCAAAAACAGAAATGCTAATCTTAATTTTTTTTCTTAGAACGATGTTTCTCGCAACTACACAGAAAAAAAACCCCACACACAACACTTCTCAAGTTAAGAAATCAAGGAACACATGCTTTTCAGTAGGCCTGTGTGGGAGAAACAGAAAAACACCACAAGAAAGACAAAGGCAGAGAGAAAGATGGAGTGGGGGCAGCAGGATGAGTGTTGGCAATTCCCATGAGAAAGTTATAGAGTCAGTTTGACCAAACACAAACAGGCAAACACAGTCTACATTGATTTCCCAGCCACATTGTGTCACATCAGACACAATCACGGGCCCACAGAAACAGCGAGGGTGAGAAGCTGACGGACAGATGTGTCAATATAAACAAACAGACAAAAGCTTTTAGGCAAACATCTCATCCATAAAGTCCAACAAAAGCCTGCACACCATCTCTGCATGGGGCAAAAGTCTAAATCTCAGCTTTCTTTCTCCCCTCCTGTTATTTTTTAGCTCCCTCCTTTTTTTCTCCTGCCTGAGAGTCACAGGAGCTGCAGTTATATCTGATTACACCACACAGCCTACCTCCAACAGAGCATGAGTCATTGCCTCACTCGCAGGCCGAAGCGCTGCCTCTGCTTCAGAGAGCCAGATGTTTGCACAAGGATGGAGATTCAGAGAGGGGGAAAAAAACTCGTATTTCCTCCATGGATCTTCCCAGTGTGTTTGATCTTTAATAATTCTGGTAAAAAGGTTAAATAGTTTTCAGGCGAAACATGAACAAGATTATGTTAAATAGAATTTTTAAATTTTTTTTTACCCCAGGTTTAAGCTGTTTCCCGAGAAAAAAATATCACTTCAGATTATGTTAGTTCTGAAAAAAATAAAAAATACTAACTGAGTTTGGGAAAAGATGTCTGAAAAAGCTACCTTTTTTTCCACCAAGGAAATCTACAAATTGTGCAATAAGTGAAATGTGTGTGTGGTTGCAACATGGTAAGTGAAAAAAGGATAGAGTAAGAACTCTTACAATTCAAAGATCCTCTGTGAAACAAACATTGCAAAAGTAATGCAATATCTGCCTAACATACAGGGTGCCAGTTTGTCAGGTTTTACTTTTATCAGATGGATAAAAGTTGTATGAACTTAAACTGGAACTCGGCACTTTGCTATAACTACTATTTTTGGGTGGCCATTGTGTTATGCGTCGATGCCCAAATTTGATGGGGCTCGACTGTCTTGAATACGTAATTTTTTTGTCTTTCATACATGAGTATAAATAGCTTACTGTACAAGCCTGAATACAATTGTAAAAGAAAAATCTGTGAAATGACGATAGTCCTCGTCAGAATTACGGGAATATTTTATGAGTGCTTCACAGAAAAACAGATGAGGATGAGTGAGCTCTCCCCGAAGCCAGAAATCCTGGGCTTCCTGTCAATAATTGCTCAGCATTTAGTGGAGGAAAGAAAAGAAAAATCAGTCAGAGATAAAGAGAAAGAGGTGGGGAGTCCTTAGAGAAGGAGGAGGGACTAACATAATAAGAGAGAGTTGGGGCTTGAAAAAGAGTGAGGTGGACCTGCAGGTCTGTAGAAAAGTGAGAGCAGCAGCAGCAGCAGAGGAATCTTAAACAAATACACACACATAAACACGCACGCACACACGCAGACAGAGAAGCAGGAAAAGGACGTGGAGCTGAGCAGACATACTTGTTCACATTGCTGACACACTCTCTCAGGCAGCAGCAGCATGCTTTGGTGGAGAATCCCTGAGGCAGCATTTCTTCTCTCTGTGTGCGCGTGTGTTGCTCTCGCCTACGAGGATGACATCGAGATCCAGTACACCGACTACTACAATGAGATCACTGATGGAGAGGCACCAGCACGTAAGTCTTTGACACTAAATATCTATCTGATTATCCGAAAGGCACATTTTCTGTTGTAATGCAATTGGCAACGACAGCTGTACTTTATTTTCTGGCTATGGTGGAAGAATATGGGAGTCATGCTTGTTTCTGAGGTGACAAAATGGGAGTGGAGAAGGAAAAAAAGCTCACTAAATGGCACCTTTACTATTAGATAAATGGCAAAACTAACATCTCTGACCTTTAAAAGACCATGACTACTGAAATAGAGATTCAGTGTTGCTTTTGTGTGATGCTCTCCAATCTATTCAGTAAGCTTCCTAAAACAATAACACTGACTTAGTTTTTTTTCTTTTCTTTTTTTTTTTTTTTGGTTGGCTTGTTTACTGTTGGGAAAGAGAAAACTAAAGTATCAAGGCTGTTGGCTGAGATAGAAAAAAAAAAAACAGTGCGAAATGACGTCAGTTGTGTTATTGCAGAATTACTAAGGGAATTATTTTTCGACATAATTAAAGTTGCATGAGTTGATCTGCTGGACGGGAGAGAAAAGGCAAGCACTGCATGTGTCAGTTTCTTATGCTTCAGTGAGGGCCTTCACAGCTTGCATTCATCATTTGTTTGTTTTTTTCTGAATCTAGTAGGAGGTATAATTGCAGCACCATCATCAGTTAAGAGGCTGAAATCTGGGCAAGCCGCCTGTGATGTGATAAAACGTGATGAAGGGCAAAAACAGAAGGGGCTCCAGGCAAACGACTGGGTGGTAAAACACACACAAATTAGTTCAGGGGATGGGGGAGGAGAGGTGCGACGAAACACAGAATTCATAATGAGGTTGCTGGAGAAGGGACAGAAAAGGTCAAGCACGTGAGTTGAGAACAGTTTGTTCACAGGTGTGTCAGGACGAGGGGAGGTCAAAGGTCAGAGTGAGACACGGGTCACTTGTTCTGACCCGCCCAAAGCTCCCAATCTCTGAGAGGAATCTGAATTAACAGGCAGCATGAGAGAGGTCACAGTACAGTTCATTTTCGCATGAGTGGCAGGCTGAAAAATGACGTTCAGCAGACAGGAAATGGGGGGTGTTGAGCTTTAAGGCCACGTTTTCTCAAGATTCTCATCAGTGGAAACAAGTGACTCACTATGCATTTACTAGACGTTTACAAAATATGTAGTTTAATATTTTGCAAAGAATGCATTGAGGATTTTAATAAAAATTTAATTCATTTTGCAGAAAATTTTACACTTAAAATTTCTTTTATGTTAAAAAACATTCTCTCTCATTAAAAAAGTAAACTAGTGTCTGCAGGAAACACACTGCATGAAGCCAAATTCTGCATCCTCTGAATAATCATGGACACTAAGAAGCCAAAACAAGCAATGCAGGTCTGTCGTAATGCCTCCCATCCCCCCAGAAAAGCTCTGCCGGTATAAACAGAGCCTGAAAGCGTCAAACGCTAACCAGAACAACATGTGTGACACACATATATATTCTCACTCCTTGTTTCTTTAACCCACCCGTTTACCCCACGTTTCCCACTGCTCATATTATCTCTTTCCTTCTCTAAGCACATCCTCCCCGCTTTATTTTCCTTCCGTCTCGCTTCTCATTTCACTGCACAGAGCTGGATAATCTCACAGGAAACGCAGCGGGTGGAAATTGCTCTCGTTCCTTCTCGCTTTCTCATTCATCTCCCAGCAGCCTGACATTCTCATTTGTTGTCATCAACTTGTCACTCTACCTGCTGACCTTCATCTGCTTTTATTTTTCAGCACATTGAAGTTTTTAAATCTTTAATTGATCTATGATGAATAGTGTTTTGAACATATATGAACAAGATATGCATCTATCTGTGTACAAGTGAGATTTTCAGTCTGCGGTTGTAACTGCTATTCACCATACAAGTTGAAGACATAGAATGAGAATTGGTAAATAGAGATTGTTCAGTAGTATCAGTGACACTGTTGCAATGAGAGAAAACATCCTTGAACTTTCACAGCATTTCATGACAGTCATACTGAATCTGAACTTGGGATTAGACTAGGCTGTTGGATCTTTCATGTTGAACTTCATACTTCTGGACATGTTTTATCAACACAGCATTTGAACTCGGGGCTCTTTAAGGACCTCCAACTCATCAAGTCGACTTCAGAGGGTGGTCTCCCCATCCTGCATATGAACTTGGTTTAAGAGACTTCCAACTTCCCATGTTGACATTCTGAATTCAGGGGTGTTGATCTGCTGATCTGGGGTTTGACATCTCTGACTCTCCAAGTTGAACTCCAGGTGGTACTCTACCCATACTGAATCTAAACTTAAGGTTGGTCAGAGACTTCAAACTGTTCATGGGGAATTATGACTTAAGACGGTCTTTACATCTAAGTTTTTACCTAAATGTGTTACTCCAGGGTCTCCTGCTAAGGCATGTGGTAGGGGCACTAGGGCAGTCCACCATGTGTTTGTGTTAAAAAATGTTGAAAAGGAAATATGATTATGTGCTGTGAAGAAGCAGTGATTTTTTCATCCTTCTAGTTTGTAAATGAACCGTTACTGTGGGTGTGTGACTGAAATATTTGTTACCTTGTGGATGTGTGGATGCAGCCATTCCCGCTAAAGAGCAGGGTTGCCTCACACCCAGCCCTTTTATAGGAAGTCCAGCGATAATTGCTGGAGTTTGATTGGCTAAAATAAAACTCCAGCAATCAAAGTAATTAAAAGAATAAAATGTTTTATAAGTTGTGCATTTGCATACATAAAATGTCTTCCTGATATGTTATTATTGATGAGTAATTCACATTATGTATTTGAATGTTAACTATGGCTCCTTTTTTTCACCGGTCAGGAAGGCTGAGGTGATTGGCCGCTGTAAATTAAGGAGGCGGGGTTTAACCAGTATGTAGGTGAAGGATTGATGGGAGGGCTGCCTTTTTTTTTAAATCTGATGTGTTGTTCCAGACTTAATAAAACAGCTTTGTTTGCTATACAGCCAAGGTTGACACCACAACCCTCAGGATAACTTGTGATATGAAAAGACAGAACTGACACCCGACATTGAGTGTCCAGAAAGGAAAACACACAAAAACATTTTGCTCTTCAATGAAATCCTAATTCAGTAATCAGTCATTGGATCATAAAACAATTTGTTCTTTCCTGGTCCAACTTTTCACCATGTCTCTCTGCAGCCACACCAAGTTCCACCCCCTGCAACTCTCCAGACCTGACAAAATGGGACAAGATCTTCTCCATGATGGAGAACAGCCAGATGAGGGAGAACATGCTGATTCAGTATGTTGATGACATGGTCAAGGTCGAAATGGGAACTCTGCGTGGTGAATTGCGAAGGTGGGTCTATCGGTGGGGGTCCTGTTGCTTTATCAAGCAATGATATGAATTCAGCTGAAATTTTGGTATAAAGTGATTTTAAATTAGACAAAAGTGGAGAATTTAAGCTCTTCTGCTAAAGACGCAAATCTTTTCCACTCATCCTTTGTCAGGTTTATAGCTGAGTATGAAAAGTCCTGCGGGGCTGCTGTGGAGACAGCAGGAAGACGGATGGTCTTGCAGCTGGAGGGCCATCTACGAGAAACTCTGGAGCTCCTCAAGCTCAGTGATCTGACCTCTGCTGTTGGAAATTTCAACCACCTGGAGGCCCAGATACAGCAACTTCTCTCTGCAGAACATACTCAAACATCCAGACTGGCCAAGCTAGAGAGCAGCTGCCTCAGCAGCAGAAATGCAGGAGCAGGAGCTGGCTTTGGGTTGAATGGCAAAAATGGACTCCATCTCCAAGAAGTGACGCCAAGAGAGGTTGCTTTGGATGAGGTGCTAGCTGCAATGCAAGCACTGAAGGCTGAGCTGGATGAAGAGCTGAAGTCATCAAGGCAAAGGAGCCTACCTGCAGGTAAACCGTCCATCTTATCACCAGCAGCTTCTCTACTCTGGTTCTCTGTTTCCTTTAGTTTGTGTTTGATATTCAGCAGTCGTAAAGTTGTTTATGTTTCCTCCTGCAGTGGCACATTTAGGTAACCCAACTTCAGCTAGGACAAACTTCTGTGGTCTTTAAGAAGTTGTGTGAGACAACTTCTCCTCACCCCAAATAGTTTAGACATTTCTTTTCTGGCAAGAGAATCTTCTCAGCCAGAAGGACAATCTTCTTTTTCCCAAGATTTAATTTAAAAAGTGCAGTCAAGATTGATTTTGTCATCATCCTAAGAGCCAGAGCTGCTTTGCTCATGACATCCCCTTTTTTAGAGTCTAGAAATGTCGGTCAGCTCAACACACACAGAGCAAAAGGAAGTGTGCTCATCACCCAGGCACCACAAAAACCACACAACACACCCCGAGAAAGTAGAACCAGATGTAAACCAACAAGAACTCACACACACACACACGTCAAAAAGCTCTTTTCTCCTCGCTACTATTTTCTGAGTGACAGAAACCTGAGACCAAGAGAACATCAATATTTAGGATATCCAATTTTAGCAGGATGGAAGTGAAAGCTGGCTGGAGTGACAAAAAGGGTTACAGCAGGAAGGAGGGGGCAAACCGTAGAACAAAAATATATACCGTACATAAAAAACATAAAAAGTGGAAAGATGATTTTAAAAAGAATGGGTGACATGGTAGATTTTAAAATATCATGAGAATTTGAACATTCTTATTTGACAAAAAAATAAGCCAGACCGTCTGGAGGTCAGTATTATACTCACTTTATTAACTTTTGTTTTTAATTAATTGATCGGTTTTTACTAAATCTAGGGAGCAAAAACACAAAATTATGGTTTGGTGTTAATTACATGAATCATTTATAAAAAAATAAATTATATGATCTAAACTATGCCAGAGGGGTCTTTCTGCATGACACATATATCTTCTCCCAGTTCATCAGATTGGTTTTTGCTCAAAAATGAGGTTTTGCATGTTTGGTTGTTTAGTGTTTCTCTCTTTCAAGTGTGCTTCCCCTCTTACCCTGTGACAACTTATGGACAACCAGGAATAGGCAATGTTGTTGACTATAATCAATCAAATTGGTCTCTTTGAGATGAAAACCATTACTTGCAAGGTTTTCATAGGTGTCTGGTTTAGGTTCAATATTTGTTACTTTAAATTCTTCTATTATGATAATTCCAGATGATATATAGTTATACCTATTAGTGAAAAGTAATCAGATTCTTCTACATTACTTCTAATTATCTTTTATGACGTTCAGGTGAAACTGAAGTCATTGCTTCAGTTTCTAGCATCTCAGAGTTTCACAGTTTGTCTTGCTCTTATCAAACTGGACATAAGCACTTCTGCTAACAACTTGGTGTCATTTTGAACCACGGCCTCCATTTTACTTCCCACGTTGAATAGATCACTAAAATGTTCCTTGTCCATGTCTGTAATATTTCAAACATTAGGGACTTTTTTTTCCCACAAACATCTGAGAACAATTCTTTGTTCATTTGCATCAACAAGTGTTAAGCAGAAACAAAAACAAAACACGACAACATATAGCCTTAACTAATTTGCAAAGCATGTCCCCAGATGGGCCTTTAACAACTTAAAACAATTCAAAAGACAATAAAGCATCATAGTGTGACAAAATGTCAAACATAACATAAAACCTAAATTAACTTACAACAGACCACAATGAAACAAGAGCCATTATGGAACCATCTTGAACTGCCTGGGAATCATTACTACAATTATTGTCTACTACCAGTCATCAAGTGTCTTTCTGAAGTGGATCATCTGACGAGTTTCTAATCGGGTTAACTCTCTGGAGGTTTTTTTGTTGATTACCCCAAACATAACCTTAGTCAAACAACTCTTTAATTGTGTTTCAATTACTCCAGAATACAGCAGTCTGGGTGCTGACATCTACTCCCATGAGAATTAGACTCTTAATCTCTTAATAAGGTTAAGAGATTATAAAACTTTGTTTTATGTGATGACATATTTTTTTGTCTTCCTTTGGGTTACAGTCAAGAGCTGCATGCCATGTAATAGACATTCTTATCTAATCTAATGTTTTACCCATTTGTATATGAAACCATGAGTTTTACTGACTGGCCCCATCTGCCGTCATTTCTACTTGTTGCACAGGGTGTGAGATGGCCCTCCTGTTTCCTGTGCGCTCCCGTCGGATTTACACTGCAATCATTCCAGATGTCCCCCTGTCCCTGTCCAGCTTTACTGTCTGCATGTGGGTGAAGCCAACTTCAGTCTTCAACAAAACTGTGCTGTTCTCCTACGGACATCGTCGAAACCCTTCTGAGATCCAGTTGCTGTTCTCCCAAACCTCTGCCGTGTTCACTGTTGGAGAGGAAGCTAGTCAGGTGGAGGCAAGGAGTGTGGTAAGCCCAGGACAGTGGATCCATTTATGTGGAGCCTGGTCCTCTGAGCAAGGCCTGGCGACCCTCTGGGTGGGTGGGAAGAAGATGGCGTCCAAACCCGAGATGGCCAAGGGACACAACTTACCCGAGGGAGGCTCACTCCAGCTGGGGCAAGAAAGAAACGGCTGCTGCCCTCTGTCTCCAATCAGCGGGAGTGGTGTGGCCGGGTTTGAGGGAAGCTTTGATCCAAAGCTGGCGTTTGCTGGGAAAATGACGGGGGTTAATATGTGGGACATTGTCCTGTCAGAGGAGGAAATTTCCCAGTTGGCTGCGCAGCGAGGCCAGGGCTGCCAGCACAGGGGGAGCGTGGTGGCCTGGGGGGTCACAGAGATTGTGCCACATGGAGGAGCTCAGTTCATCTACTGATCCATCATTTTAATAGTCATAATCATTTGTTGCATACATATCCTCCACTCTGATAAAAAGTCAAGCTGAAATTGTGGACCTTTAAGAGTTTCAACATCACATTTTTATTGATATTATCATGAATGGTTAAAGGAAAAATCATCCAATGCTGTGAGAGACTGTGAGAAATTGTGCTATAACCTATAAGTTAATTCAGTTTAGAAAACATGACCTGTTACTGGAAACGTGTTGCAAGCAGCATTTGCCAAAGACTTAATTAGAGAGCAAGAAAGACACAAGAGTTGCTGACAAAATTTTTGCTGACTCAACAAACTAGATAATGACCAGACAGCCAAGCAGAAATAAGAGGCTACACACAATGACAAGAGATGATCCTGTAATTGCAGGCTAATTACATTTTTTTGTTTTTACTTCTGGGGATTTCATAGAAGCAGCAGGTGCAAGTTAACAAAAACAAACAACACAGATTGTGTATTTCAACAAGAATCACAATCACTGGGAAGATGTTGCTGTCTTTTCACTGCGGCCTTAAAGGTACAATGAACTGCAGGAGGAGGAAGCTCAATACCTTTCAGTGAAATAAACTGCAGAACAACATATATATGCAACACTATTAAAAACTGCTGTACTTGCCTTCCTTTTAGATATGAAAAACTAGAATGTAGGGCTAATTTTATTATTTTTGTTGCAACGTTTCGGATGTGTGAAAAACTTTTAAACTCAAACATAATTTTTATAATAAAAATACTATATTCATTAAGTGTTTACATCGATTTTATGAATAATTAATTTTATGCTGTGTCTTTTCTTACTTGTGTTCAATAGTTAGATTATTCTTTGTCTTTGGAATGAGAAAAGTAAAAATGTTATTTGGAATATGTTTATGAACCATGGGGACGATGTTTACTCAGTCAAATCTTGCATGATTAAACTTGCATAACTTTGTTGCTTGTATTATACTGTACATTGTTTTTTTTATGTGAAAAGATGAAACAGAATGTATTTTGTAAATAAATATTTTTGCATAATATGAGTGAATAAATGGAAAGTTAAAGTGAGTATAGAAGCTTTTTTTTTTTTTTTGTCATTTTCCAGGAGAAGGCAAAACCTTGAAAAGAATTTGGAAGAGTCTAAGAAGGACTTTCACACTGAGCCTCAAGCCGACACAGCAAATTTAGCATGTTAAAAGTCTGTCCAAATTTATATTTCACATAATTTTGCATTAGCTGTTTCTTACAAAATGTTTTGCCATGTTTGCTTTATAGCTTATTATAATCACAGCCATGGATTTACTTCACTTCAGAAACAAATTAAAACAAACACACAAAAAAAAACATATTATTTGAGTCTGCTTTGCTCCTGCTACAGTTTGACGATACTTGGTTCTGTAACCTTTTCTTGAGGCAGTGAAGCTTCCACAGCTACGCCCTACAAACTGAAACCGAAACAGCTCCAAAATCAAAGTGGAGAAAGAGTAAATTGTTCTGTAGTCGTGCATTTTGTCTGAGGCATCACAGTCATTTTAAAATGGTTATTGTGTTTTTTTTTTTCATTATCATTTTTTACCAGGCTGTTATGGGCTTGTGGGGGGTGTGAGGTTCATAGTGTTGAGATTAGAGCTTGCTCGGGGGTCGGGATCGTTCCATCCTCGGGCTGTTCTGGTTGGCTGGCTGGCTTGTTTGGACCCTATGACCTTTTTTCAGCCCATTTCTGGATGAGGTCTGTGGTCTCCGTCATGTCTGCCTCAAGTTCTGGGGGGTAGATTTGTTTTGGCTTCCCAAAACCCCCAATTGAACATTCTTATGGAGAAACCTTATATACACAAGCATGCTTCCACACACACAGGTGTTTAGATTCAGGTATTTTGTCAGAAACTCTATGTTCGGCATGTTGGGCCATGGTTAACACTAAATGTATCTAGTATTAACTTGTACCGTGTACTTTTCAGGGATATTGAAATTATTATTAGCACATATGCATACTTTGACTGCCACTATTGTTTCTCAGTTCTGTTCTTTTTTCTCTCTTTCTCTTTCAGCAGGTATAGAAACAGGCTTCCAGGTTGTCTTGTGTTTTCTCTATCCTTCTTTCTCTCTTCTTACATCTCTCCTTTTTTTTATCTTTGTTCATTACATCTGATTACACCTTGGCATTCAGAATTGTTATCTGAGTCCCACTCAGCCAGACAGGACATGTAAAAAAAAAAAAAAAAGAAAAGCCACCAGTTGTTAGCTGGTATTAGTTCATAATAATATATCTATAACCAACCTGCATTCAGTCTACAACTGCATTCCAAACCATGTAACTAACTTAAGATCACATTTAACTTTAGCATTTAAAGGAACAGTTCGGCATTTAGCCCCTATGGAGCTAAACTAAGTTAAACTTTTGCAGGCAAGCATGTGTGAGTGAGATATTCGGCTGTAGCTATAAAACCCTCAAACTGCATCCTGCAGTAAGCTCTCTTTGGGTCGGGAACACAAACACACAGACACAATTTCTTATAAAACTGAGTATATACTAAACTGACAAAAATGTAATGTAAATACGTCAAAACATACGTTGGAACTGAGTCAAGCCATTTCTAAAGGAATGCATTAAATAGGACAATGTGTATATGACTACACAGGCCTTCACTGACTTCAGTATTAAATACACATGTGTGCGGTCTGCCCTTCCCGCGAGCTCAGAAACTAAGCCATCATCTACCTCACCCTTGTGTTTATGCTGAGGTTTCAGAACTCAGTTGCACAGCCGGCTTGTAAAACACAAAAGTCAACATGAGGCTGAAATGGCCATAGTAAAGTAGATGAGACCATGAGCAAAGACGAATCAGGAATTCAATGTTTAAACTGCTTAGTTTCTGTTTTAATCTGTCTGAGGAGGTGCAACTCAAAACTCCATAATAAAAATCTCTATCCATCTTCTCAGCTATCCGGTCAATGTTCAATAAAAGCAACCCAAAGCATGGTGTTTCAGAGTGAAGACACAAGTTGTAATGCAAACTATCTTCATTGCTTTTTTCTATTTACTAAATAATCAAAGCAAAACATTGAAAATACAACAAAGTAGCTGCAGTTTCAGGCTTACAGTATCAGGCTTTACATTTTAAAAATGTGTGTCATTGCAACACCAAACTTCTACTGAGTGGAAGTCGGAGTCGAACAAAGCATTACTGGTAAAAGTTACAATCGCATATTAAAAAGACAACAAATAAACTATTTGTGAAGGTTTATGTAGCATCCAAAAGTTATTTTTATGTATACATGTGTAACAATAAGCGTCAGCTGCAACTTATTACCATTATTTTCCTAAATGGTTTGATTGCAGAACCTTCTGATTGCAACAATCACTCCATGTTCCACCAGAGTAAACATCTGACCTGATTGTTTCACTTGTATTGAAAATGCTCATAACGAGAGCTCATGAGTACAACTTCTACAAACCATCCCCCCAAAGTTGAGAATCACCATCTGAATAAGCACAATTACAAAAAATATGAGTTATTAAATTTACACTAGGGTAGGCTTTTAATTTCATTATTTTTGATTGAAAATGTGGAAACTAACCTGGGAGTAAATCGATCTGTTTATTTCAAGAAATCACAAAAAAGCAGTAAGACGCTTTTAGTTGCATGACGATAAGTGTGTAGACTGTACCTCCCAGCACACTGATGGTTATGGCCTCTGTATGTTCAGCCAGCAAGTCAGCTTTTGCTATAGCAGCCAGTGAGAGATAGCTGGACATGTTCCTGCTCAGTTCTTGGTTCCCTCTCTGCAGGAATCGCACCGCCACTGGAACAGCCAGCGCCATGACTGAGGGGCAGCTGTAGTTCTGAGAAGACAAAGAAGAAAAGAAGTTCAGATCATGTGCCTAAGGAAAGACAAAATGATGTATTTCCTTCCTTCCTTAAAATACAGTGCCTTACAAAAGTACTCAAAGCCCTTTAACTTGTCCATGTTTATTAGTACTCAATGCTCTGTGCTTTCCAGGGGTTGACAGCACGTTGAAGCGTTAAGACGACCACATGCTGTGGGATTTCTTCCCGCTGAACCAGGGGCTTCCCAGATCAGGAAACCCCTTGTTTGGAGAGTTTTGCCGACTTCTGATCACTTCACTTGAATACACGTTGCATCAGCATCCAAACTATGCCATTGTATCAGAGCTAAAGTTAAGACCATTGCATACCAAGTGGCGGTTACTTCCTTGTTGCAGGAGGCCATATCGGTACTGCTAATTGAATAGCTGGCAGTGGCAAATTAAGAAGACACTTGTGTTAGCTTTGAAAAAATTGGTTACTAGCATGCATAGGCTCGTCACCCACTGGTCTACCTACTTCATCTATCCATTAACACCGATACCTTTTTCTTTAAGAAAAACTTTATCAACAAAAGTGGTTGGTAAATATCTGTAAGTGACATACATTAAATGTATTGATGTGTTCTTTTGACAGAGTTTACTGTAATTCAACATGACATCAAGCATAAACATACTGTAGGAGCTGGAAGATATATTCTAAAGTTTGAGTGGGAAAGGAGAAATGTTATTTGAGATGCACTAGCACCCTCTATTGGACAGTGTGATTCCAAATGTATTCATGCAACCTAAATAAATAGAAATTAAAACTCTGTCCCCTTTACTGTTACATAAAATTATAATTTGTTACCCCAAAAATAACTTTATTTAATGCCAATGCTTTAAATACTTTTAAAGAGTACGTTTTGCATGCGCTATGACTCCCTTCTGCCACATGATGGGAGTGTAGATACTGGATTACCAAAATACAATGAAGGCGATATGAACTCAGTTAATTATCAGTCCACATCAAAATATGGCAAGTTTTAAAAACTAATTATAATTGAGTGCACTCAAGTTCTTATTTTCTTATTGTATTTTTTTGCGTGCCGTTATTATGAAAGTAAAGACTGCAGTGTGTTCAAGTCTGCAGAATCTTCTGGCTCATTTTCTTTGAGAACAGATGTACAGGTTTATACCCCCAAACTAATTCTCTTTCTTTCATTTTTCTTGAGGGCTAAATTTAAATATCAAGATTAAGACATTTCACAGAGTCTGTGTGGTGAATGTTCATTATAAGACAAAAATCTTTGTTCGTATTTACACTTGCCTGTGTTCAGTTTCTTTACAACCAGCAAGTCAATAAACCTCTTCCTCCAAGAAACCACTGTCTACATCTCTCCTGCTCCTTGTGGGAGTTTCAGAGGAAGGGTAAGATAAATGTGTAGGTGTAAATTCAAAATGACAGCGAGATAAAGAGAGAATCAAAGATATCAGAGATCAGGGGAGCTAGAAATCAAGGAGGACGGTTTTAAAAAGGTAAAGAAAGAGAGACGCATAGTCTCCTGTGACAGCTATTGGAACTGGGACATGAGAATCAGACAGAGCTGTCAGAAGTTTTAGTCTCACCTCTGTGTGTGTGAGCATGCGAATGGACTTTTTCTGAAGAGTTGGACTCATTAGGATGGTATTAACGCATTCCCATTCCTGAAGGAACCAGGACCGGGGGGTGGAAAAGGCAGAGGACAGAGCTTGTTTATGTTTAAACCCTTTAGCTTGAGAAATCTGAGAGGAGAAATCCTATCTTAAAGTTTCTACATCAATTATTAGAATTTTTGTACCTTTTGTATTAAAATCAAGCAAAGTTCCTCTCATTTGAACATTCCATCTACCATTGAAATCATTTTTGTGTACAAACCTTTCCTGATAACACACTTTTCTTTCAATCAAATTTTTAATAGTTATAGGATCAAAAAAATACAGCAATGGGAAACCATATAAACTCCACAAGGGCCAGTTAAATTTATTTTGCACAGCACCTCCACAGGCTTTGGCACCTCTGATAAAGATGTGCAAAAAGCCTTCAAATAAATTGGTTTTTAAGGACAACTTGGTGACCTAGATGTCTCTGTTTTCACAGTTCTCTAACAGGGAAGTTTGAAGATTACTTTTTTTTTTTTTTTACCTCCCACAGCATCCATCTCTCTGTCTAAAGTAGGAAACATATTTAGGTCCTGCTCCAGTCTTGTATGTCATCATTCCAACTGCTTTTAAGTCTTTATTATTGCCTTGAATGTAAAAAGTGGCAAGATCAGTCAAATAGTTGTGGGGATTTTCTTGATGTATTAGGTTAAACATACACCTGTTTTACTTTATTCACAGGTTCTATAGAAAAAAATTGTCTTTTCTATATTGAAGAGCAGTTTAGACAAACAAGCCCCTGTGCCAAGTCCTATTTTTATTCTTGGGAGACAGGAAGTCGTGCGTTATTAATTCAACATTCCTAGACACTTTGATCAACTCCAAAAGTGAAGAAAGAACAAAATTACTAAAAGAAACACTCATGTTACACATATTTCTCATTCTATAGAAATGGTTTGGGTTAGCAATAATTTTACACATCTTAAATGGTAAACAGTGGTCTATGTGACACTCGTACGGATGTTTATACCACTTTTATTTATGGTTCTGCTCAAGCTGATCTAATAGGTCATATGAAATCATCACAGACCCTTTTCTTGGTCAGGGAAATTGTTTCAAAAGTAGTTATTATATTCAGGCATACGAGAGATGCTTAACATACACATACACACGCAGTCTCACTCTGAGGAAATAAATAACATTTATTTGTGATGTGCAAATATTATTTGCACATCACAAAGCTTGTGATGTGCAAATTTGACCCTTACTTTTCAGGCTGTGACATTTAATTCAAACAACCATTCACAAACGACCTTAGTGATAAACTTTAAACCAGGGGTCACCAACCTTTTTGAGACTGGGAGCAACTTCACGGGTACAGAGCAACACAAAGAGCACTTGTTTGATACAGTCTTTATAAAATATATATATATATATATATATATATATATATATATATATATATAATACTGCCTGATCATATTAATGTCAAGACCACTCACAATAGTTATCAGTAATAATTTACCATGGCAGCTGGTTAATTGCTATTATGTGATCAGAAGTTTTTAGCTCACAGAGTTTTAACTTTGATTCCCTTTTGGAGTTTTTCTCTGTGATTCTAAACTGGCCACAAGTGACTGAAATGAACAAAAGCAAACTGATGAATTGTTGCAGTAAATTTTCCTTTAAATAAAAAAGAAAAGAATAGTTATAGTTTTATTATCTAACTATCTGTTCTATTAGCAAAATTTTGGTAAATAAAATATCTTTTGTGTCAAAAGATATTATACACATACAGCTGTATCAGTCTTAGGGGTGAGGTGGGGAACCCCAAAGCCCAAGTCTTATTGGTCAGTTTGTTTTTGTTTATTTCAGGCTTTGCGTTTTTCTGCAAGCTAAAAATGAACGAGTTGGGTTTGAACCTCCCGTTGTTCTACAATCAGCCTGAGCTTCTGATAGTCTGCGCGGTTCTGGCGGGTCGCCGGTTTATTCGCTTTTTACGTGGTTTCGCGAACCGAACAGCTGACGGGTCACCCGCTGGCTGACCCCAGCAGATGTGGAAAAAAATAAAGGTCCGACACAAAACTATCACTGCACCTGACCTGCAAGAGCACAAGCGCCTCTCCAATGCGCAAAAATCAGCACAAGCCTAAACCACAAGAGCAGCGGACTTCTTTTCCAGACGATGCTAAATAATAAAGACATGAAGCGAAGCCTCTCCATGTGGTTCACGGAAAGGACGGTGCTGATTCCCAGGTTCAGGTGTTGCGATGCGCGCTACGAATAAGATGTTTTGGCACAATTTATTTATTTTTTCTTCACAGTTTTGTTAATAGTAAATAGGGTTAAATAATAAAAACTAAAGAAGTTATTCTTTTCTTTGTTTACTTAAAGGAAAATGTGACGGTACGCAGAGTGCAGCTGCAGGCGCTGCTGCGCTCCGACAGTTTCCTGCATGCGCCTGCGCGCAGTTCTGAACTTTAACAGCAGGAAAGAGTTTTATACATAAAGCAATTTATTTTAAACGTTTTTATCATTTCCCTCGTTTGAACTCTAAATATAAACGTCAAACGTTATTACTTCAATAAAAAAACATTTAATTAAATTATTTTTTTGGTAGTGCTCCCTAATAATAATGGCTATTTTTAGGAGTAGCTCTGCGGGCGACTGAAAAGGTCCCTGCGGGCGACCGGGTGCCCGCGGGCAACGGGTTGGTGACCCCTGCTTTAAACAGAAAAATGCCCAAATGGCTTAATCCCGTTACATTAGCCATGTCTTAGTTTCAGTTTCTCCACAAAATAGCACATTGTTAAATGAACTGATTAACAATGGCTGTCAGCAGTGCTCTTCTTTGAATTAGTAATGCACTAAATGATATCAGTACATCACTCTGAAAAAGGCTTTAAAATGTCATGCTGTTGAAAAAAAAAGGTTGATTTTAGCAGATGTCAGGAATACCTTAGTGTATGTAGTAAGAGTGTAATACCATTATATTATAGTAATACACAAGGTGTATCGCATATTTTTTTAAACTGGTTGAAGTTAAAAAATAATACTCCTATGTGTAATCAAATTTTGAAATTTTCGTAGCATTTCAATTATTTTAATTACAATAGAGTGCCTTGCAAAATTGAATAATTAATATAAAGAAATTGCATAGTCCATGTAATTTTTTTTACCCAGCTTGACACTTCTACACAACTGTATCCCTGACCTGCTTTTTTTCTTTTGAATGTAAGGGCTAGATTTAAAATTAAAAGACTGTCTACTAATCCGACGAAGCTATAAGCTTTACCAGTTTTAAGTATCTCTTGATAAGTGATATTGCAAAAGATAAGTGAAATATAAATCATTATTTATAGTCTTCAAGTGAGACATTGTTTTTTATCTGAAGAATTGCACCAAAATCTGTAGGAATCGTTATGGTCATTGTGAAAATGACCAGAATCGATTCGATTCAATTCGATTCTGTTCTGTTCTGTTCCTACTTCACCTTGTCAGTTTGTCACAAAATCCCAATAAAATGAAGCTTGTGGTTCTAATCTGACAAAAAGGAAAAAATCCAAGGACTACAAATAGGTTTAAAAGTTGCTATTGTATCCCTTAGTTAGCCAACTTGAGGTGCAGCTTTAAAAAGCATTGTATTTTCAGTCCAAAGCTATAAATGGGCCATGTTGGAAGAAAATACTAATAAAGCTGTAAGAGCCTCTTAATAGAGTTTGTAAACAGGGGAACATCTTAGTGTATACAACACACATTTTTCTGCACACATTTTCCATCTGATGACAGGTATGTGCAAAGTTCTGTCCTTTAAGAGTTCCAGGTCATCCAACCCCCCAGTGTCTGTCTCTGATGAGAATGTACCTGCAGGATGCAGCTGGTGATGTCAGAGGCTATCTTTGCGTGCGGCGTGTCTTCTGTGCTTTCCCCTTGAGGAGTCAGGTTGTGTTCAAGACAAGACTCCCACAGGCCCACCAGGGCCGTGCTGTGTCGCTCGATGGAGCTGGTCTCTCGGATGGCCGTGGTGATGCGTGTGATGCAAATCTCGACCACGGCCTGATCATTGTCGTTGGTCAAATAGTCCTGTCGGCCGGCAGAAAGAAGCAGGCAGCAAAATTAAGAATATTAATAATACATGACAAAATAAATAATTCATTAAAGTGGCATTTGCTATGTAAGTATTTACATAACTCTCAAAGGACTGTGTATTGGTTTTGCCTGTTTAGACATGCTTACTGACTGGTGAACAGGAGATGTCCTTGATCTGATCCAGAGCTTCAGACAGGCCGTCTTCGATCTCCGTGTCCTCCAGAGAGAACAGGTCTCCTGCTCTGGACAGGTCCCTCTGGCCGAGGACCCGACTAAACAGCTGGTGCATTCTGACCCTGAAGGAGCGGTCTGCTGAGACCAGCTATACTCAGGACTTTACGATCGAGTTTTGGAGAATGAATAAAACATAACAGTGTGGGGGAAAATCCTGAACTAAAGAAATACCTTTTCTGTTTCACTTTTTGAAGAAAGATATGAAATGTCAACCAGAGTTATTTGCATTTTAACAGTAGCACCTAAATCGACATCTGAGAGTCCAGGATCAGGTAGGCTGGATGTGACTGGACCAGTTTGGGCCAAGCTTTTCTGGCTCAGTGTGAAGTCTATTAGTGTGGATGACAGCCATATTCTGGAGAAAGGAGTCCTGAAAGAGCAAAGTCCTAAAAGAGAAAGAAGAGAGAAACAAAACAAGAAAAAAAAATCAAACACAAGACATACAGCCAAACTAGAAGGCAGAATCATCTGAATGTGTTTGAAGAGTCCCAGTGTCTGTCTCACTTAAGCATGATGGTAGGTAGACTTGATAGCAAACTACCAGATGTTAGGCCAGCAGAGCTGATTAGTTTTTCTGTCAGGAGTAGAGAAGGACAGCTGTTTGGGCAGCTCTTTTCCGTCACTGAACAGAGCTCAGAGACAGACGGGAATGCAGCTGGAAAGTGAGAACTTCTCCAAAATTCAGTGGAGTTTGGAAACAGCCTAATTAAATGTTGGTAGTGGCATCAAAAATAAAGCCATAGCAGTCAGAAGATAAACCCGGAATTTAGCAAACAATCCAGATCCCACAGTCTGGTTGTTTAATCATCATCATAGAAGTGCTGGGTGACGTGGCTGAAAAACTTATCATGACATATACATTTCATAACAGTCAATAACTGTTTAATCCACAGTTTTCACTGTTTGATGATCCTGTTACCAGTTCACCACTGTTCCTTTCTTTTGATAGATGTTAAGCCCTCAATAGTTCACAAGAAGTGGCGTTTGGGAGTTTCTCTGACCTCCCTATCAAGCCATGTCAAATCCACTGAAATCTCTGTCCAATTTTCCTGCTTTTAACACATCAAATCTGAGGACAAAATGCTCTATTTTTTAAGTATAGACAACGACGGCAGAATCGTGTGGTAGCCATCAGGTCCATCACACAACACCGCCACAAAAACTTCATATAAAGGTGAAACAGCCTAAAAAGGAAAAAGTGAGTCCAAGAATTTCCAATAAGTTTTAGTTCAATAAGAAAGAAAAAGTAGATATTCGCAGATCAACACCAGGCAACAACGACCCCAGATCCTCTGCAGTTGGCAGTTCACAGATTTGCTCAGTGGGAACACAATACTGTCTTTTTTCTCCCAGACTCCCTGCTTTAAATCCAAGGTTATTCTTTTAGAAACTGCCCACTCTTTGCAAGAGCATGGTTAATATATGATGACTTGATCTAAAGTATTTGGTAATCTGTCACATATCTGCAACCAAACGGTGCATAGCGTCCAAAATGCATACAAAGGAATTGCTATCCATCTCAAAAATATTTATATTTTGGTAAGACATAGTGTAAAACATGTTTTTACAATAACTACTATTGCTACGATCCTATAGTTCAAAGATTTAAACTACATGCCTTTACTGTGTGATGTGAAGAAAGGTAAAGTTGTGGGTTTGGAAATTAACACGTTAACCATTTACGTGTGACGGTCGCTCGCCTTGTCAGCTTTAATGAAACATTAAAACATTAACTCTAAAAGCAACACCACCACCAAAAAAAAAAAAGAGCAAACACTCCCACACCAGTTAAACTGGGATCTTTTGTTTCCTCTCCTCTGTTGATGTGAGGCTAAATAAATGTATCTGTGTCACTCTGTGCTTCCAGTATGAGCTTCCCTCTTCAATTGGACACAATCTAATCCTCACACAGTTTCCCTGTGAGCCACACAGAAGTGGGCCTGAGCCAGACCAAAGGAAAACACAAAGCAGATCATTGGGGAGACTTATCTCCGCTGCCAAGCCGACGCCGGCCATAAAGCCTATGCCAGGACACAACGACAGGATTCTTTATTGGTCCTCGCCTGAACCACAGAACCAAAAAAGTGAAAAATAAACTAAGCAACTATAGAGCAAAGAGATTTATCTTGAACCCGCAGGCATGCCAACAAAGGAGCATTACATTTATAGGATCAGAGATCTTTCTGTGGAAGGAGCTTAAGAATTAAAACCATAATGAGATCCTTTTATTTTCCCCGTACGTTTTTTTTCTCATCCTCCACCAACAGAATATTAGTTATACTAGTATAATCTATAAAATGTCTCTGATGTCCATGTCCTAATTTCTCTACAACATACAATGGTTGCATTAATAACATCCATAAAATGATTCTTTTTTTTCCCTGTCCATCTTATACTTACAGACTGTTGTGAACAATTAGGAACCCATGGTCTTTAAAGTGTGGGTTTAAAACCTAATCTGAATTTTTTGCTCATGCAGCACGAGTTTAACAGCTATTTTTAATCAACTTACAATATTTTCTTCATATTCTCTATTAATCAGTTTGTTTCCCTTGGTCTCTTTGGCTTCTTCCAAACAATGCATACCTCAGGAATTGGACTAATGAATTCTGGTAGGAAGCTGATAGATGTCGCTGTTTTCGTCTTGTAGCTGAGCACTTAATAAAGGTAAGGTACAACTTTTGACACCCATGACCCCAAATACAAGAATGCAGGTAATAGAAAGTCATTTTAGTACATACCTACTAGATAAAACCCTTAGCAATACAATTTTAGTGGGCCAGAGAGGCAATGGGACAAGGCAAGAAAGAAGGGAAAAACATTCAATAGGAGGAAGAAACAAAACTGGCACGGAGATATGCAGACTAAAAGAAAGATAGCAAACTGGGGACAGAGGCAAGGGAAAGTCAGACATGGATAGTGTTTCAGTGTCCTGAATTGGATCCTGAATTCTGGATCCAGTCCACATCCAGTCCACAGAATGCTGGCAAATACTGTTTCCATTAGTTCCCCTGAATACTGTACACACAATCACAAAGAGCATGATACAGTGCTTGTTTATGTACAGTGTGAAGCCTGCGCTCTCAATATGTCACAGAGCACCTGAGTAACTGAGCACCGGTGTGTGTTGGTGTGTGTGTGTGTGTGTGTGTGTGTGTGTGTGGGGGTGTGTGTGTGTGTGTGTGTGTGTCTGTAAACAGACACACACACACACAAGTGTGGATGTGTCTGTGACCCACACAAGTGGGTCTGAGGAATTTCAGTTCTTAAACAATCAGCAAGTTACTATTAATCACCCGGCTACGGCTCAACAAGCTTAGGAATGTACCCTTTAGACATTCATTGGTGTTTTAAAGTTCTGGCGTGTTGCTTTTGACAGTTGGTGGTTACCATGGTAACCAGTAACTGACAACTCCTTCCCTTTTTCTGTGGTGTGTATTGGAATAAGCTCTGTGTTTTCTTTACAAATATTATATTTTACGATATATTTTGGACAAATGTGATAGGGTACAGTGTTTCTTAAGTAAACTTGCTATGTTTTGTGTGTATTTTTAAATGTTAGCATTGTTAATTTTGCTCATTTTAGCTTGCTTAATTGTACAAATGTTAACTGCTTCTAACTGCTATTGCTAATGCAGACGCTGTCAGACTGGCGATAACAACCAAGTTTTTTTTTTCTGTCCAAACTTATTTCAGTTATTCAGTTATTATCTCTTTAAGTGTTTGAATGTTGCATGTATGATTTTATTTTCTGTTCTAAAATATATAGTTATTGTTATTTATGTTAAAGGTGAGATTTGCTATGAGGATTAATTATATGAATTTACCGCTATATTATCACAGCCGCCTTTTTCTGTTGATGTCTATTACTGTGGGGGCAGAAGCTGAAATCTTCAAAACAAAAAAAGTAGATTTGGGAGGTAAAGGTATAAGGCAATTTTATTTATATAGCACATTTTCAGCAACAAGGCAAAACAAAGTGCTTTACAGGAATCAAAAGGAAATACAACCAAAATAACAAACCAAAGGAAAGAGCAAAAGAAGAAAAATAATATAATGTTCTTCTTATCTAGGTTATTTATTTTAGATAATGTTGATCTAAAATAAATAACCTAGATATTCCCCTTCAGGGTTGGTAGATACGTAAGTATTCTCTGGTCTAATTCCTTATCTGGTTTGGAAGAATAAGAGTCTAAAACGTAGTTGCTAAGATAGTTTTTCTGGATTGCAAGTTTGTTCTAATTCCTTTTCTGGGTTGCAATAATAGGAGTCTTCTGACAGATATGTTTTTCACCGCATGTGTAAACTTGACTGGTGGAAAACATAATCCTAGGCGTAGAAACCGGGGGGATAGCAACAAAGCGCCTTCAACACAGCACTCCATTCTCCTGGCAAATCTGAACGTCCCAGCGTGTTGGAGAGGCAGGAGGCAGCAGAACCAGTATCAGCAAAGCGACCCGTTTCTCTAGAACCAGTATCAGCAACGTAATAAGTTTCACCAGAACAACCAGATAGATTGGAAAATCCATGCTGGTATCCAGTACCTGAGTGTTACTGTACATTGTCTAGAAAACTGTACCTACCCTTTTACCAGAGAACTGAAGTTCTGAGAATTGAAGCTGGTCCCTGGCCCTCCTGGTTCTTCATCTCCTGGTGCTCCTTATTCTCCTGTTCTGCTTCTTTCCCTGAGCTGAACATTTTCAGACTGTTGGCTAAGGTAGTCGATCTCTTCACTGTCTCTCTCGTAACGGCTCCGGAGATCCCCTAACTCCTCTGAAAGACTCTCCAGGTCTTCGGATCTCTTCTCTATCGACAGCTGTGTCTTTGACAAAGTCGTCCAAAGCTTCTAGAGTCTTTGTTTCAGAGGCAGACGGGTCATTTCCAGGCAATGCACTTCAGCTCTCATGTCCTCGTGTTTAAACTCTGTGTTCTCTTGCTCTGCTCTCTTCACCTGCAATGATGTCATATTGTGCTTGCAGGTGTTGTTGCCTGGAACTCCTGCCAATTATAGTCCTATGGAGATTTTCAACTGTCCGGCAGAGTTCTTCATTTTCCTTCTCCAAATTTTCACAAGAAGTTCCATCTGTAAGGTTATCCAGATCAGGCCACTGTCAGCCAACATAACTGTTACCTGATGGCCTCAGGTTTGCGAGCAGTTCCTGACTATGAGAAACCTGTAACCTCCTCCCTGTGTCAGAATGTCACTAAGGAAGAAACTGCATTAGGTTTTCTATCAGTTTGATATTTCTGCTATAACTGATGGATATTTGCATATAAAGTAAGTCCATAGAGTTTCATTTTCAATTTTTATATCTTCTTGTCGATGTGGTAGATCTCAGCCGGCTGGTGAGAGAAAAAGTAGCTCTTGGTCTCAAAAAGTTTGGACACCCCTGCTTTAAACACACACCCAACGACACATAACTTTTCATCACTCTGGAGCACATAACATTAAATGGATTCATTTCCTGAAGAGGTAAATCCAGCAAATGTTTTGCATTAAAGAAGTTGATTTAGATTCCAGAAAGAAATACGCTTCTTAAAATTTCATTGTTGTAACAGAGTTGCATAACACAAAATATAATCCTTTGTAATGTACAGTATTTTTGACAATTGTCTATTATTGCTTCCTGGTTGTCGCTCCTCTGTCATCCTAAAATCATCCAGTGAATTGAAGGGGAACCTGTAGCAGAAACCTGGACACTGCAGACAAGTTGTGAGTGAGCCGCTGGATGAGGGTTGACAGGTGCTGAGTGCCTGTGAGGGCCACTGAAAGAATTACAGGCTATGCGAGGACAATTTGACCAAAGGGCCCCTTTCTTTTTCTTTTTTTTTTTCTGCTCCCACCGTCACCACTTCTGGCTTTTTCTGAGCACACTGAGGGAGAAAACACTGACTCTTTTGTATGACCTATGAAGACAGACCCCTCCTTCCTTCCGTCACCAGTTCCCCTCCACCCCTCTCCCTTTCTGCTCAGTGGGCCCTGTCTTTCTGTGCACTGTGCACCTGCTCAGTCTGCAGAACATCACACTCTCAAAAACTCACACAAGTACTGTTTAAAAGAGCTAAGTGAAAGAAGTGAAGACAGAAGTGAAGAAAATGAATGCATTCCACAGTTCTCCACATTTGATTTTAAATGTCCAAAAATATATTGTACGTCTGGAAGATGGAGGAGGACACATTCTGTATGTCGGCTTTGTGGTGACATTGCTTCTCTGCTCTAGTTAAATACACCCCAATCTTTTCCTTCATCACTATCACTGGCAGATGCCCAAAATAACTAACATTGGCTGTTACTGCTGTTAATGTGGATGATAATAACGACATTATTCAAATCTGAATAGATAATTAGTTGTTCTGTACCAGGGCCAGTTTGTTACGTAAAACATTCCTTGAATGTCATAAATAAGTAGGATGGAAAAGTCCCAAACAAGAGAGCCCCAAAAGAGGTCCTTAGAAACAGACCCACACTCCTGCAGAGAAAAACAGTTTTGCCTAGAAAGATAGACCCTCAAGGCTTAGCAATTCAACACACTGTAGGACTATTGTATTAATGTGTGTGTGTGCTTGAAAGAGGGAAAGTTCTCCATAATTAATGCTTTGGTGTTATGCAGCTGCAGAGCAAAGATGGTGAAGAACAGGGTGACAGGAGCTGCAGAAAATAGCTGCTGTAAAAGGCCAAAGAGGGAAAGATTGGCAGAGTGAGAAACATAAGAGACAAGGAGAGAAAACAGAAGGCATGGCAGAGGAGCAAATATCTCTCCCTCCTTAAGGGCAAACAGCGATGGGTTGATTTAATCAAGATCACTTAATGCCACACACACACAGTTCTGAATGTTTTAGTGTTTCACATTCATACACAACAGGGGTCTTCAACTGAAGTCCCTAAGGGCCACCATCCATCCATCCATCCATCCATCCATCCATCCATCCATCCATCCATCCATCCATCCATCCATCCATCCATCCATCCATCCATCCATCCATCCATCCATCCATCCATTTTGTCCCTAGTGGGATATGGAGCGGTGCTGGTGCCTATCTCCAGTAAATGTTTCGGGCGAGAGGCGGGGTCACCCTTGACAGGTCAACAGACCTGAATGAAGTGTCTTAATTGCCTTCTCAGTGTTCAGTCAAGTTCTCCAGAGTCCTGCTAATGACCTGACTATTCAACTCGGTGTGTTGAAGCACGTCTAAAAGCTGCAGGACACTGGCTTTTGAGGACCGGCATGTTAGACTCCTGATGATCCAGCGCTATAAAATATTTCTCATAATCTTCAACATATACAGATTGTGTTTTTATCATGTGTCAAGCATTTTTTTCTGAACACTGACAAGCAGATGAGCAAATTTGAGCCTTCATTTTAATTTATGGTCTCAGCCACAGACACTTTGACAAATGGCTGTGCTTGAGGTTAAACTACCAATTGGACGATGATTACTCTGCTCCAGACTACAGTGGAAAGAGAGCATGAATGACTAATAGCAGGGGATCTAAACATATCTAGACACAGTATAATACCTGCTCTGTAAGCACAGCTTACACACAGATATCAATAAAGTGGTATCTGTGTGGAAACCGTAAATGTGTTAATACAAGATCATAAAATGGCTATAAAAAGCTGTTAAACACTGTAGTCAATAGGCAAACAAAATTGTAAATCAGCCCTATGGTCCTAATTCAGACTAACAAAAATGTCAGCATGAAGCAAGCCTGAACATACAAAAACCTATTTTGATATTAACTACGTTGTTTGAAAGGTGGAACGAGAACAGATAAAATCCAAAACTGAATTATTTTGTATATTCATTTAAAGGATGAAAAAATGCATGTCAGTATTGTTTTCATTTTCAGTGTTGGTGGTGCTGCAACTCCAACATAAAAAACTGGAAGAGAGAATGTTTGTCATTATGTCTTGTTTCATTTTTTTTCACACCAAGATGATTTCCATGAAAGAAAGAATATTTTCTGGTTGGTGTTCCACATAAACTCTCACGCTTACCCAACTAACATGAACTCATAATCTCAGAACCATTCATTATTCATTGCGTTTCCCGCTGTGGCCTGCAGCCTAAACTCTGAATCTGAACGGAAGGAAGCGGGTCGATCTGGGGTTTGGCATCTGAGGAAGACCCAGGAATGCAGAATGATTAAAGGGATCATCTCTGTGCACAAAACGTCAGGACCTTAAAGTGCTTTCAGATAAAATCTGCAGTTGCTCAGTGATGAGACAACTTTTAGTAACCTTCACTCTTTGAAGTGGAATGAAAAGCAGCTTTCTCTTTGGGGTGTGCATCACATAGGTTATTTTCTAAAAATAGAAACATGACACGCAGAGGGTTTTTTTTTTTTTTTAAAGTTTTCTTCTAAACAACAACTAAACTGTGCCAGCTTCCTCTTCAGAAAAAACAGATATTCTGCTTTAAAGTGCATTTGTGTCCTCTGTAATCTGTGCAGAAAGGGAATTCTGAGTTGACACAATGAAAATACTTTAGAATGGGGGAGTGAGTGTGTGTTTGGGTGTGTGTGGGACAGCAAGAGAGGAGTTCCACTCCGGTCTTGCTTGAAGACCAAGTGATGTCGGCTTCACTGTTTCAACCCTATTTAAAGTATGTTGCATTGTTAAAATGTTGGAATTCATCAATGAATTAAAACTGAGGAAAAAACAACAAATGAATAATTTTGTATTACTAAAGCAGATTGAATAGTGTTTGTTTTTTATGTTTTTTTATGTTTAGTAGTTTGAAGCTAACTTTTCATCATTTGTTTGTGTGCTTGTTTGTGTGCTGTTTGCTTAAATAAGTCGTAGATCACTTCTGAAAATGGTAAATAAAGAATCAGCCTTAGTGCTCAGTACATTTAAGGACGAGCATTTGACAGAAAAGGTAAATAAAATCAAGAAGTGAGTGGGGATATTTCTAAATACTGCCAACAAAATAAATAAAGTAGAATCCAACCTCCGTCTTGAAGAAATAATTTTGCCTTATCGTCTGTCTGTCTGTCTGTCTGAACATCTGTGACCTTGAGGAGTCCCCCAGACTTACCCTGCTTCATCTTCCTCACCCAACTCCCCACCGAAGTGTAGCCACACAGAGAGTGCGGAGCACCATCCACACTTCCACTTGCACTGAACTCGAATTGAGTTAATTTTTCCTAAGATTCTCAGAGTTATTGTAAGTATGCAACTGAACTTGCCTTTCAAGCTCCATGAAACACATTCCTGTACTCACACAGAAACACATCTGTGCGTGTCTGAGTGGAAGTGTGTCATTGTCCATCAAACATGCTTCCTATGACAAAATAAACATAATAAATATATACCATTATGTGATGCATGTGTTTGCACCACATCTTATAAATAATGATCCAAGTAGCCTATTTACAACTCAGCCAACTCAGAAACACCTCCTGCCCTCTCAGTCTCCCTTAAATCTACCTGCATGCATAAACAGCCAGACAATAATCATCCGATACCCAAATAAACACACGGACTTATCCATGCCCTGTTCACTGATTTCCCCTCGTCCTCTCAACTTTCCAGACGTCAGGTACAGCCTGTGGACGACCAGTCGTTTCACACGGCACGATTCTGTTTCTGTCGAAATGTGACCAAACAACGAAAGCACCAACATGGGTCTGTTTTTCAACACCGGCGGACAGCTTACCGTCTCCATCCGGGACGTCGGGAGCGCTCTGACGGCGACTGTGCGGCTTCGCTCCTTCAAGCGGCTGATCCACAGCGGCTAAACGCGTTACCTCAGCGAGGCTTCGGATTCCCTCACAGGGCAGCAGCCTTCACGGCTGGTCGCCGCCGAAAGCACGGCAGAGGGCGCCATCGTGTGGCCGACTGGAGCACCCTGGGCAACAAGTGGAAAGGAAATGTGTTTGTCTCAATATGCATCAAATCAACATCCTGTTTTTACATATTCTGCTTTCAAATAACCCATAAAGTATCTTAAAGTTATGCCTTTTCACACATTTGTCTATTTATGCAAACCTCTTAACTGGAGTCAATTCATAATTTGAGAAAAGGAGAATCTCCTGAAATGAAATAGTCAGAGGTGACATTTATTATGCAATGTATGAATAAATAGTTGCATCCTGTCTAAAATATGCATTTGATCCACTTTCCTCAGTTGTATTGAAAAAATATCAAAGGTAAAAATTTTGGCTGGCGTGAAATAAATCGTTTTGCAGTCAAGATCTTCACATATCTCAGCATAAAAAACAAGCAATACCTCTGTGACAAGAGCCATATGAATAAGAAATAGGAATTGTAAAATATGGCTCCCTCCTTACAGATTTCAGAGGTCAAAGACTGAACTGCACAATGACTCAGTGGCTCAGTGAGGGGTGTTAAGAGTTAGACGATTTATGTGCTGCCCCAGCTGGAAAATGGGTGGAAAACTTTGATGGAAAAGGATGCATTCAGTGTACTTTCCCCTCCGGTTAGGATTGCAATGGAACTAATGATTTCAAACTAAACATTTCAAGAAACAGAGGGCAAGTCATGTGTGTAATTAATATGAATGGAGGTTTTCAATTAACAGTTAAACATGCAGGGTGCTGAGTTTCTCTTTTACAGTAAAATGTTCAAGATCATACCATCTGTTCTGAAAAAGCACAGCCGTGCCTCCTCCACACTCAGCTGCTGCTGCATGCAAACAACTTATCTGCTGCCATTATTTTTCATGATAGCAGATGCTAAAAAGTGCCAAAATAAATGAGCTAATTACTGCACAGCACAGCACAGCACTGAAAACAATGGGTAGCAATAGTAGAACGTTGCAAGATATAAAAAGGCATATTGAAGACAGGACAGGGAGACAGTTGTTGCCACTCATTTGTCATAAACTAGAATGAATGAATGAATGAATCTATTCCTAAATAACTTCTCATTAATATTGCACAAATCCCCGTAGGTCGTGCAATGCTGGACGCAAACACAGGTAGGGGTGCGGGTCAGGACTCTGACCAAGATGATGCAAACATTTGAAAAGTTTACCTGAAGTAAAGGTACAATTCTGCAAACAAAATAAAAATCCAAAACAGCACTGGGACAAATACACAAACAAGAAATCGACTGGCTAAAGGTGAGTAGCCTTTCGATCTGTCAAAAAGTTGACAATGAACTGGAAGGATAAACTGAGGAGGGTGATTACTGGAACAAGAAACAAGTGAACCTGAAGACTGACACAGCTGTGATCGGAGCAAAGAGCAGAGCCACTGAGAGAAGTAATGGGAGCAGAACAATAATCAGAAGATGCTATAAGGCAGTGGTTCCTAACCCTGGTCCTCAGGCCCCCTGACCATGCATGACTTAGTTTTGTCTGTTCCTCCTCCGCATGTCATCAAGAGCTGCTGAAGCCTGTTTTCCATCCAACTAACAGGTGTGTAAGAACAACTAAAGCATGCACAGCAGCAGTGCCTGATGATCAGGGTTGGGACCCATTTCTATTCGGAAACATATGGATGATACACAAGACAAACTAAGCAAAGCATAAAACAAAACATGTTGTTAAATATGAAAAGCAGCAGCCGTCTTGCACAAAGTATGTCAGCGAGTCTCTCTATAAACAGCAGTTGCTCAACACTGGGGGATTGCCAATGAGTTCCCCCATGCCTTTCTAATGCCCCCCTGGGCAACAGCCATCGTGGTCCTTATTAAAAACCACCATGCAGTGCTGAGAACTGTCACTTTTCAGTGATATCTTCTCCAAGGTTCCCAAAAAGCTTCTCATTTTGCTGTTTAATAGGTCCAAAGTGGGACCAGCATGCCCTGCGACAGACTGGTGACCTGTCCAGGGTGAACCCCGCCTCTCGCCTGGAACGCAGCTGGAGATAGGCACCAGCAACTCCCGACCCCGTTAGGGAGAAGGGTAACGGAAAATGGATGGATGGATGGATGGATGGGACCAGCATGAAGCGCAATAGTAAAGTTTATTTTTATAGCATGTGTCAAAATGAGAACCAGGCACTGAAGACAATGGGGCTGTTGTGCCGAAAAAGCAAATTGGCTCCGAAACAACGTTTAGTCACTAAAGGGGACAATCTCTGAGGGCTGCCAGTGCCAGATGAACTTCTGGGCCAAATAATTGCCATGATGATTGTGAATTTAATTTGCATTGTGTTGGAAATATTTTTTAACATTTAGGTAAGAACATCTATTTTAGTCTTTTTAGGCGAGACAGATTCTAAGTCATATTAAATGCAATTTAAAAATGTTGAAAACATTCACAAATTAATTTTCTCGTTATCTAATATCCAAAAATACCTACATGTAATTTGTAAATGTCCTCCAAATAATACTTCACACAAAAAGTCATCGAAGCTGTGATTAGTGAATATTAATCAGTGAGACTAAATTCAAATATGGGCATTAAAAAGTACAAATATAATTTAAGATGTCGCTGAAAGGCATGCATCCATGCTTTTTCCTTGCACAGGCACAAGAATATTAGGCTCCCTATTGCTGTGTTGTTATACACATTTTCTTGTTAGATTTAAGTACTGAAAGTATCTTTTTAAACTGTTACGTTGAAACATTTAATTAGTCACAACATCAGAGAAATGCAATTTCTTGGCATCTTAGAAAGATGAGATATCTGGTAACTGGATAGTATTTTTGGTAAACCACAGGGTGACAAATTTCCTACTGTTTGAATGAAATGAAATGAAATGCTGTCAGTGAAATTGTCTCATCCTTGATTAGCTTCTCTCCAGGGGATCTGTTTGTAGTAATAGGAAAGATAATATACAGCCAACATAAGCCATTGATCTTCTTGAAGTTTTCTGTCTACAGGGAAACACGATAAAAGCAGATGAATGTAAGTGAAACAGAAACCTGACATGTGGTTAAAACAGTGCTGAAACACAATCATATCTTTTGACAAAATAGCGTAACATGAATAGGTCTTCTGCAGCTTTGCTGTTTTTCACTTTAATGTGTAGTCAGCTGTAGATCTAACGACATTCTATAATAGAAGAATCCCACATAGTAACTACTACAGGAAAGTCTGTAGTAGTTTGTACGTTACACTGGTCACTCTGGCGCTGAAAGCAGATTTTCATTATTAGAAAACCAGCAGGAGATTTTGTCCTGTACTGAGTTTTTTTTTTTTTTTTGACATCTTGACTATCTCTAGAACTATTTGAATGAGTCAAATCTGCTTTAAAAACAACTATTGACAGATTTTTATATCAATGCTAATAAATTTTTTGTGTGGATGTTTTGGCATTAATACGGTTAGTAAATTTGATCTTTAAGTCAATTAACAAAAGTCTAGTTTTCTGTTTAATTAATTGTGACTGAGCTCTGTGTTTACTATGAACCTTGCCCATGCCACCCTGTTTTTTTATATCAAGGAAAAGCCGACCTTTGTGTGACACGGAGGAGCTGTCAGGATGGTGAGACACTGATTGATCATCACCATCTTCCGCTAACTCAACGGGAGATGGCTTAGTGTACAGTATAATCTGTTTCCATCAAATTTCCAGTTCCCAGAGGTGCCTGAACAGCCGTCGCAGGACTCAATCACTGCTGGAACATTGCAGGAAACAGAAGCTGTTTTGTTTACAGTAAAAGCAGTTTTATATTGCTCTTAAAAAAAAAACAAGCAAGGGAAAACTGCAAAATTAAAAAAAAAAAAAATTAAGTTTCTCTAATAGAAATTGATCATTTAAATGCAAATTTAAAGACATCTTTGTTATATCTTTGTTATATCTATATCATAATTAGTGTCAGTGTCAGACAGTGAGATTTTATATGATAATCCACATTTTACTTTACAGACTGAACGCTGTTTCAACCTGCAGTTGTACAAGATGGAAAACGATGCATTAAACTCGCAGCGGTGACTTGTGGCTCCTCGGGTCGGGTTTTGATGGAGCCCTGAAGCGGCCAATTGACAGCAAGCGTGAGGGCTGGAACTGGGAAATCAGTGACTGTGGAGGTGGGACTTCCTGCGGAGCAGCAGTTTGATGGGGAGCTGCGTCTGGGCTGACACGTAACTACAATTAAAGGTACTTCAGAGGCCTCGACCTGGACGCCAGTTGTTGTTTTTTTTTCCCCCTCAACTTCAACGCAAGCTTGACGGAACTGCGTCGGGAAACGTCTGACGGAGGAAAGAGGAGAGCACAAAGCGGCCCTGAAAGCGGGAAGCCCGGAGACTTCTTCTTGTTTTGAATTTCAGATCTGGCTTTTTGACTTGGAAGCGAAGCGGAGACCTGAAGCGACTCCCTCTGAAGTGGAGCGGACTCGGCTCAAACAATGCGCGCCGAAGCGACTGTTTGCACGTAAAGCGGTGCCGTTTCGTGAGTTGGAAAATGCTCGGGGAGTGACCGGGAGGGGTGCGACAGACAAAAAAAAAAAAAAAAAAAAAGTTGAGTCGGAAGTTTCCACCAGCAGAGACGGGGCTTTCTCGCGCAGACGGCGGGGAGGGGTGCGGGTCCAACATGGGAAACGGGGTGTGCTCCCGCAGGCAGCGGCGGATCTTCCAGTGCCTGCTGCTGGTGACCGTGCTCTGCGGGATGATGTACGGGGGACTCATGTCCTATGAGATGCACAAGCAGCTCAGGAGGACCGAGGCGACGGCGCTCAAGTACCAACAGCACCAGGAGTCCCTCTCGGCACAGCTCCAAGGTAAACACTGAACTGATTGACAAACAGGAGCGACCTCAACAGCGAAAAACACAGTCCTCTGTTGTGCTCGCTGACAAATGTTTTAGCACTTAAAACGATTCGTTGCCAACCACAGAAGAGCAGCAAAACTTTTGTTTCATAAGTGCTCTTTCAAAACTGACTGGGATCTTAGTAAGATCCCATTTAACCTCCTGAGCTATACAGTAAACAAATTAATAAACATTTTCGATATCTTTTTTTAATTTTTTTTTTTTTTTTTTAACTTTGCATTCAACGATTGACTGAATAATGTATGAAATCTGATTAATAATAAATGTGTGGTTACATCACTTTCAGTCGTTGTCATTGAGAATCAGTTCTTATATTTAATTCCACATCCTCTATGCAAGAGAAATATAAACTGCCGCAGGAATCAGTGGTATACTATACTTACCCATCAGTTGAGGTCAAGGTTGTCTTAAATGCCAGCTGGAGTTGGAATTCAATTAAAAGCAGTGCTATTGTGAGAATAGTGTCTCAGTGTCGGCTGTTTAAAAGAGGCTGTTGTCAGTTTGGCCAGACTGGACCAGAACAGGACTGTAACCTGCCTGACTTTGACTTCGTTTAACTTTCTAATCTCACGGGTTAATCTCCAGAATGCTTTGTTTGGTTGGACAATGTTGCTGTTTGTGCTGCTACTGTGAAAGTAGCATCAAACCTCAGAGAACTCAAGCTTTTTTATTTATTTATTTGGTGCTTCACAAACACCTGGTCGTCGTCATCATGTGGTCATCTGTCCCCCAGCTGTGTGTCCGCCGGGCAGCTGGTCATTCCGAATATCTGCGGCCGCCTCAGCTTTAGAGCAGGAAAGGGAAGTTCTGCTGCTAACACCGGTGCAGCACAAGTTTCAGGACCACTGCCGCTGGCTCCTGTCCAGCCAACGAGTCACGCTGGGCACATCCTGTTCACTTTATAAACTCTAGCAAACAGTTTTATTAAGACAAACATCAAAGTAAGTTTTGTTAGCTACATCGCCCCATTAACAACGAACAGTTCTTGAGTCCAGACGCTGATACTGTGACATGTTGTGCATCCAAGAAGTGATCTGATTATGGATTTGTAAATGTTTTGTTTCAGAGTAGAAAGAATTGATCCAGACAGTTCGGGGTGCACTGATAGCAGTTTTCTGGCTGATCACCAATTAACCTGCCAACTCCGATTTTGGCTGATAGCAATTTTTTTTTGCCTGAAATGTTGCTAAATATAGCAAGAAAGCCACTGAGCTGGTAACAGTATAGCGAGTGTTGTTAACTGCAGAAGTGGGCACATGATCCAGTGGACCGGCCTGCCAGTCAATCCTCTCTCACAGCAGAGCAGAAGAGAACACTGGTTAATTATTGTTTCTTAGACCTTTGCTGAGGTAGATAAGATTGAAGGATAAACTCAGCTTCAGATGCAAGTATCGGCCAATCACCGATCTCCCAAAATGAAGGAAATCGGCACAGATAAATAGGTGGACCCCTACAAAAGATCCTTTGCAAAAAGTCAGCATTGAGTTTAGTGATTTAATAGCTGTATGGGTGTAGCCTTATCTGGGATGTGTGTGGAAGAAACACTGTTTGAAAGCAGGGGCTTTTTGGCATAAGCATTATTTGGTTCAAAGTCCAGGGGTCTTAATGACATTTCAGTGACATTAAATCTCAAACTCTGAGGGAGCGGGCGTACTGTAAAGTTTTACTGTAGTTAAATGTTATGCAATATATTATTTGTAAAATGTGATCTGGAAATCAGTTTATTGTTTCTTGCAAAAACATTTCCTAGCATTTGAAATCTGACATTTTGTCAGATTGTTGGTAAACAAGCCGTTTTACAAAGACCAAGAAACACAATGGAGAAGTCAGGGAGAACGTTGTAGAAAAGTTAAAAAAGCTGGTAAACAACATCCCAAGCTCTGGATAGTTCAATCTATCATACAAATGTAAAAAGAGTGTTACGCCACTACAAACCTACCAAGATAAACAAGGAGAGCATAAATCAGATAAGCATCAAAGTGGTCTGTATCAACTCTGGAGAAGCTGCTGGAATCCGCAATTCTTTTGGCAACTTGTGCTCTCGCAATCCACCAACACAAATCCAAATCCATTTAAAGTTTTAAACATGCAACCATAGCTACAATGAAAATGACTTGCGCCCAAAAAGTCCCTGCGATACACTGGCCTAGTCAAAGTACAGACTTAAATCCAATAAGGAACGTGTCGCAAGACTCGAAATTTGGTATTCTCAGAGGCTCTCCACCCAGTCTGACTGTACTTGCTGTTCTGTGAGGGAGAATTCACAAAATATTCAGTCCATAATGATTCATAGCTAGTGGAGACTTGCAACTGTAATTGCAGCAAAATGTAGGTCTTCCAAGTGCAAATTTAATTGTGTGGGGAAACGTGCACACCACACTTTGCAAATTTGTAATTGTATCATTGTCATTTCACTTCAACAGCGAATGTACTACTTTCTGCTGGTCTATTTCTATTTGTACTATGAAAAAATTGGGAAAATATGAGAGATTAATACAATCTTATTGGTCAATAATTAACCTTTTCAAACCATGCAACTTCAGGATCAGCATTAAATGTGATTTTATAAATTGAACTTTATAGGATGGAGATGATTTGCTGATCACTGCTGTTTTCTGTTAGTGCGCTAACCTTTCTGGAAACCCGCATGCAGACAAACGTTCAGCTGTTTACGACATCATAAACCGATAAAGGGGAAAAATCTGGCTGATTTTTATTTTAAATGAAACATTTAAAATGAACTGAAAAGCAGTGCTATTTACAAGCTTTCAGCGTTGTTACTCTGCTCTTAGCCATTGGTAATGGCTCAGACATAATTGGGTTTAGATGAGGAACTGTTATTTGATTAATTGTAAAGATTGGCTGTTCCAAGACACCCCTAATTTAGTTACTGTAAAGAAACAGCAATAAACATGGACTAATGTACTTGAGGTTAGAATAATAGTGGCAGAGCTGTTTTTACTTCTCCTCCTCCTCCTCCTCCTCCATCATCGCAGTCGGGTCAACAGTAGTAAACCTCACTCATTTACTCCCTTCTTGTAAACACACTCCGCTGTGCTGACATGGCCTGGGGTTTTGTTTCATTCCAACATCTTTTTTTATTTGGAATAACTTCCTGGGTGGAGAACTGTTTACCAAATAGCTTTGTAGAACGGGTTAAAGGCCCGTCTGCGTTTGGGTTTCTCACACAAACTTTGGAACCAGTCATCTCCAGTAGTCTTTAATCCATGTAACCAGAAATCATCCGTCTAAATTACCCACTGCTTTGTTCAGCAGGCTGTGTATGGAGTTAGCCTGAGGCTCTACCACACTCTATGTGAGACGATATACATGCTCCTGAATGGAGGGTTTTGTTTTAAGGTTACAAGAGACAGCAATAGTGCACTTTATGTAGAGCGGCGGCGAAGTCGCTTTTCCTAGATAATTGGCGATGATTAGGATTCAGCTAATATTAAACAGCAACGATAAAGCAGATTTATCCGCAAACAGAATGCCAGCATTGTTGCTTAATTCGAATGCAATGCTGTTGCTTAATTTCTTGTGGCTCAATTTTTCAACCACACCCGGAACTTTCATTGTGAGAAGACGAGCCGCCGATCGCATTGCCCAGGGAATTCATGTCTTCCACCAAATGTTAAAGGTTGCTTCGTCCTACATTTAGAGGATGTGCATAGCTTGTGGGTTGTGAGGTAGCCATATTGATTTTCTGTTACCCTTTGCAACACTGGGCTGGCAATTGTTATTGATTTAAATGATTCAGCAAGCGCTCTGAAAAAATGTTTCACTTTGATTTCATGTACTCGGAGACGTCATTTGTTAATTTTTGAGCTTTAGTCATATCAACCAATTAGATCAGAAGTTGCTTTGCAGTCACATTTCTCACGTTTTTGCACACAAAGTATCAAGAATTTCCAAATACCTTTAATGTTCATATATGTACATATAGAAACATCTCAATCAATTATGCTATAATCAAGAAGTTACTTTATTCTAGTAAGTCAGTTCAAATGTAGATTCATTACACACACATTGATATTTAAGGCATTTATGTTGCTTATATTAATTATGACTTACAGCCAGTTAAAACAGCAAAGTCAATTTCTCTGCAAATCCTGAAATGATCTAAAACCAAGAAAAAACATACAGCAGAATATGATGTCATGGTCGACACAATAACGCGGAAGACTTCTCTGAAAGTTGTCCCATTCACAGTGCTGACACAGTGTTGACAGAACGTTGTGTGGATGGAAAAACTGCTCTAGGTAACAGTTGCACCAGCAACAGGGATAACTTCAGTCTTGGAGTAATTACAAAGCAAAGCCCATTCGAGAGTATTGTTGGAGATTCACTAGCCGTAGACTGAAGGCAGTGTTTTAAGAGTCAACAGACAAACCGACGTCCTGGACGTCGGTGAAAACCGTCCCTTGTGAAACAACATGAGAAGCATTTTGCCTGAGATAAAAGGAAAAGTTGGGAAACCAAACTTTTCACAAGTAGAAGGTCAGCACAGCTCTCTACCACGGCAGAGGTGCCTAACCTTTTTTTTTCCCCCCATGGACCGGCGGTGAGGCATAACAATAAACACAAGACGACCTCTGGGCCAGGCTGGGAGCTCGCTCTCTCCACTCACTCCTTCATGTCAGCTGATCTGCTGCTCCTGCTTCCTTGTCACAGCTTACATTCCTACTTATCAGACACACCGCTGAAAACATACAGATGCTTCAGGGTTTTCAAAAGAAAACCGTTCTCACAGACTGATGACCACAAATGACAAAACGTATCGACTTTCCACCCTGTGGATCGGTACCGGTCCTGGTTTAGATACCTTTATGCATCCCTTTGTTACAAATGCTCATTTGAGTTTACAGCAGAACTTGGCAGCTGCCCACACAACCAAAAGAACCATCATCTGATTTAAGGGTTATGGAATCTTCAAGATCATGAAGATACTTTTCAGTCTGTTGATGATGTTTCTTTCCTTTCTTCATTGGTCTTGTGTGTGTAATCTCAATTTCAGAAGAACTAAATTCAGGGTTTTAATTAGTCATAATAATTCAAATGAAATGCATGCTTGAAATAAATCACTTGAATGAATGAGTTCAAATTTTCCTTTTTCTTATTTGGACGTTCCTGTTTCTGGGTTCATCGGGTTACAGAAGTGCTGCATGTGTGGGTAACGGTCACCACCGCAGCGTTAAAATAAAGCACCCACAGTTGCCACAGGAACAGGAAATTCGAAACCGAGCTGCATCACATTTGTTTTGCGGAGATGCCTATTAGTACTCATAGTTACTTAGTAAATATATTTGAGATAAAGTGCAGGAAGATCATTTCACAGAGACGAATCAATATTTTTTAAAGCAGACCATAAAAATGGTTAACTGTGACTGGATCTGAGGGAACTTTCTGAAACATTTTCTGCAGTGCTTTCACCTCTGCCTCTGATCCAAACATAGTTTCTATTCATAGATTTTGAGACAATTTCTAAAGTGGAGAGTTTTTTTCTCAAAAGCTTTAAAAACAGCTGCAGACCTGCACAGTTATCTTGAATGAAGCTTAAAGATCCTTTTAGACATGAGTGTGACAGTAAATAAAAGGTAGAAACATAAAAACCAGCAGGTCCCTTCACTGATGGGGTTTATTGGATTGTTGGAGCTGCAGCTGTTTTAAAGCAGTCTATAAAAACCAGTCGAGCTCGAATGAGGTCGGATTAATTCATTTCCTTTTTTAAAAATACACGTGTTATTCAGATCGCTTCATAAGCTTACAACATATAATAATGTATTGAAACTAAAACTAAGATCAATTTTAAAAAAGCAATCTGTATGTTAAAAGAGAAGACTTTAAAATCTTATATTCCATGAATAATAGATGTTTGGTTTAGAAAGCCATTAGGCAGCAGTTGTGTATTCGGTCTTAATGGTGATCTGCATGCGTGGGTGTGTGTGTGTGTGTGTGTGTGTGTGTGTGTGTGTGGGGGTGTGTGTGTGTGTGTGTGTGTGTGTGTGTGTGTGTGGAAAACCTACAGATTCACCAGATACTCAACCTCGCTTTTAACACTATGGGTCAAATACAATCAATACAATCTTTTCCACATCTAAAGCAGCAGGTCAGCAAAGGTCCACCGCTACAGAGAGTCCTGTTGTTCTCACACTGCAGGTACACTGAAGCAGCAGTGTGAGGAGCAAGTTTCACTTGTCAAAGGGGAAAATACTCGGAGAATGTGGACTGGATTAGTTTCGTAGTCAGAGCTACAGCAGATCTCTCGACCCTTCAGCACTGAAAGCAGTATCACATCAGAGAGGCGCAGTGGGAACTTTTCACTGAAACTGAAGCTGATGAGTTTATTGCATCGACTTACTGTATGGAATCGTAAAATGGTCTTGAAAAGATGTTTATGCAATATACCTCTTTTTCCGTATCTGGATCTGTATACAGCTACATAAACTGTAATGTTAATAATTATCATGCTGTCACATTTATAAAGGAGATGGTTTTATGTCAGACAGCTTATATTTCTGGTTTCTCGGTTCAAACGTGTTCCTAATCTTTGTTTCAACTCCTGCTATTCTTTTCATAAATGTTGCAATTATCACTACCAGCAAGATCTTATTTTTTTTCCACAATTTGGAAGCGTTCCTCTATTAAACTCATCTCCTCTACTGATCCTATTTATGTAGCCTATAACATCCCCCATTTTTGCAGTCACTATTTATTTATCAATGTCTTCCCAAGAACACATGATTGTACTTCAGGCTTTGTTCAGAAAAGGTTAACACGTTTTCTGTGGGGGGAGAATCCTCCATAATCTTCAAGCTGAATTATTGGCAGGCACTCTTGATCTTCCCAATAATCCTGGTAATCTGTCTTAAAAGTGTGGGTGGATAATTCTTTGTAAAAAGTTTTTCAAAGTAAAGTTGACGTCTTTAATTCTGGATTTATACATACCTCTGTTCTAATTAAACAGTAGTGGTTTTTGGAAAGATATAGTTCTTTATGTGTTTGGCGTATTTCATTGTTAGCCAGGCAGCAGGTTGCCTTTTAATCTTGAAATTAAAGAGGTCAAACTACGTAATTTTACTGTAACGATTAAACAATAAAACAAGTTTAATTGCATTTATTTAGAAAAACAAGTCATCCGTTTCCTTTGAAGAGTCTGTGGCTTTAGACATGATTCATTTTCTACTCAGTTCAGATTTATGACTAAATAAGAAAACAAAAAGCAACGTTGAAATACTAGATTTATTTACTAAATAGTTCAGAGTTTCTTTCAGAAAATTGTCAGAGAATAACAGACTTTATGAAGCCTTTACTGCTGTGTGGGGAGTGGCCATCAGCTACGATGTAGTCCAGAATCTGCTCCTCTGAGACATCTTCCTCTTCTGCAGCAAGCTGTCACTGCCTGGTTAAGTAAACATGACGCCTGGCTGTCATGTCGCCCATAAAGCTCACACCCTGCCTCTGTCTTCCCCACTGAAACAAATGCTTGAGTGTGTTGGAGCCCGTAGGTTTGTCCCGGTGTTCAAATTTAGATTGTAGCTCCATTTGATTTCTCTTCCACCCGGTATCTTCCTTTTATGCTTTGTGTTAATATTGTTTTTATTTAATACCTAGTGGTGTATGAGCATCGATCAAGGTTGGAGAAGTCTCTTCAGAAGGAGAGGTTAGAGCACAAAAAGGCCAAAGAAGGTGAGAAAGACATCCACATCTTTATTACTATTTTCAGTGAAAGCAGTTCACATTAACTCATTTTTTTCCCCCTTAGATTACCTTGTTTATAAACTTGAAGCGGAGCAATCTCTGAACAAAGAGAAGGTGGGTTTCTTTTCTTGTTTTCTTCAGACTGTTGTTTCTCATTCTCTGCTCTTCATTGCTGACATTTTGCTCTCTAATGCTGTATGTGGACAACAGAAGATGTCATAATCTCGCTTGCTTCTTGTGCTTTAAACAGCAGGATGCCAACAGCAGATTCAACTCCTTACAGGTGCAGCATCAGATGCTAAAGGTTAGATGCCCTCTGATTCACCCTGCTGAGTGCTTTCCTCTGTTTTCTTCCTGCTTTGAAACATTTGCATACTTTACTCAGACATTTTCCTATTGTGCAAGTATGCAAATAGTCCTACATTTTTGTATTACTTGTCCCACCTCTTCTGATTTTCATGTGCAATCGGTGCATTTGTAGCCTCGGAAAGCCGCACAGTGACAAAAGTCTTTTATTTCTGTCAGAACCAGCATGACGAGCTGAAGAGGCAATACTACGAGCTGAACGAGGAGCACCAAGTGCAAGGCCAGGACCACAGCCGGCTGCTGGACGAACACAGAGATCGCTACAGTAAACTGCAGCAAGCCAAAGAGCTGGAGGTCTCCCAACTTAAAGGTAGTGATGGTTTCACGTGACTAGAAATACCACAGAGCAGTGGTTTTTAACGCGAAAAAGTTTCAAACAAGAATCTGCAACATAATCCAACTGGTTAAAATTGAAAAGACAAAAATGACTTCAGCTAATTCTAGGTTATCTTGTAGATATGATATCATATAAACATTTATTTAAAGTTATTTCAATAAATAAACTTTGGTCTGAGTATAGAATAAACAAAACTACATGCTATAGTAGTTTTCGAATGACCATCTTATGTTCTTTATTCAGTTGTTTGTAAAAAACAAAACAAAACAAAAAAAAAAACCAACAAACATTTATTTGGCATTTGTAGCAAGGTAAAATTTGCAAAGGGAAAGAGGAAAAAAAAGTTCAATCCACAGAAGGTGAATTTTACAAAGGTAAATGAATTTTGCTCCCAATTAGTTTATTCCTATTTATATGACTTTTGCCTTCATGGAATCTAAAACAATCTCTTATTGGGCAGTATATATGACACCACTCATCCTTTATCACAGACTCTCACATTTCCCAAACATGCCTCTAATTTTACTTAATTTTACGCCCAATTCATTGAAATATGCAATAAGATGGACCAGAGATATCCTTATGTTTATGTATAGAAAAGTAATGTGTGTACTGTTCCTAACAGAGCATGTTTATAACCTGAGAGAAGAAAATAAACAACTGAGGAAAGCCCACCATGACATTCACACCCAGCTACAGGATGCCCAGGTGAGGAGGACCCTGTGGTTTATCTTTAAGATTGCTCTCTCTAATTACACAATAAGTAAATATGTCGCCTTGCTGTCAGCATTTTCTCTTGAACTATACATATGCTGACATGACTGCAGAATCTGCTTGGCTCTAAATGCATCGGTTCTGCTCTGTGTTCAGCTCAAGCATCAGAACCTGAAGGCGGTCCACGACCAGCTTGCACTGACCCTAGAGGACCACAAGAGTGCGCTGGCTGCAGCTCAGGTGAGAAAGCTGTGATACAGAACTGTTGTTTACCGCAGTCGCATAACACCCAAGCAGACTAACACTGATGATATGTTCTGCAGGTACTGCAGGTAAGCTCCAGGGAAAGGTTCTCATGATGACTTTAATTAATTTAGCTTCATCTAGTTCCACTAATATGTCCTTGAAGGTTTTCTTTTTTTTTATTTTTTTATAGAAAACATACAAGGTAAATGACCCTGTATTATATTGGAGCTGAAAGGATGGGTATTCAAAAACTCTCCTCTTTTTTTTTTTTCTTGCTGCTCTTCCTCCCTGTTAGGATTCGCTAATCGATTTTATGGCTCTCCATTAGTGCCTCTGGTTGAACACGTCCTCTCCGCTGCAGGGGGTTTTGGGTCAAACAGTTAATCTAAAACGTGCTGAAGCCAATCGGATGGAGATCTGTAGTAAAACGGTGAGGGGAAATGAAACAATGAGGCAGAAATTAAGGAATTAAGGAAGGCTTTTTTGGATTTAATCTCACTGTTCTGGTCAAGCATATGCATGCGTGTTTTCAGAGGGAGCGCACTCTATTTTGACTTCAAAATGATAGAGTTACCTTTTCCTAAAAGGAAGTTTTTAACTAAAAATATTTTATGACATTTTGGTGCTCATTATGCAAATGAAGTGGATATTGAGTTGGAGGCACATGCAGTGTTTTTAGCTGCATATGAATGACACAACTTGGCATTTCCTTTTAAATTCTGGGTAGTGATTTTGTTTAAAACTAAATACTGAATGAAAAAAGTTGTGCATGATTCTGTGTAATTTATTAAGAGAACACAGTGAGAAGAATAAACTAGAACAATAGTTATTTAATTGACGAAAGGCAGAGTTCACATAGATTTTTGCAGTGCCCTGAATTTCATGTAGTAATAAATTATACTTTTAGGCATCTCTCATGTTTTCATTGCAGTGAATGCCCAAAAAAATAATTGAATTATAAACCTTTAATTAGATTTATAATTCAAAATAAAATAATTTTTATTCAGTAGAAGTAAAAATTATGAGATACACTTTTGTAAAGCTTTATCAGAATTTAATAAGGATTTTTCTTTCGGAATTTTAGTGTGAGATGATGTGTACTAAAATATTTATTATTATTATTATTATTATTATTATTATTATTATTATTATTATTATTTGATTCCAGGAGTGAAGGCGACAGTCTTTCTGTGTGAGAAAGAGCTTGGGCAACAAAACTAAGGTTTTGTGCTTGTAAAACAAAGACTCATTGAGCTTTTAATCTTTCTTTTGGCTCTTAGTGGTTAGCGGTGGTTAACATTGTTAGCATTACCAAAGTATGTGTGTGTCTATGTTCTCGAGGACGAAACCATCTTGATTCAGACATTTGTAAAAAGCTACGAAGGATAAAACAGATAACCTTTCATCCTTCTTGTTATCTGCTGAATGTGTCTGAAAGTTTGTCTTTTTTAGATTAAATGGAAAAACAGATCTATTAATGTATTTTAATAAGTTTCCCTGTAGACATTGTTATACCTATTTTCTACAATCGGACTGATAATGAACCTAAGCGATTATTAATCAAGGCGACTGTTGGACACTGATTACTGACCTGTTTTTGGATTTATTATTATTTTTTTGTAGTTGCACAGTTTTCCACTATCTCAGCTTTTCTTCTGTTAATGTTTTGTCTCTTTAGGCCCAGGTGGATGAATACAAGCAGGTCAAAGAGACTTTGAACCAGGAACCAAACCGGGTGCAACCCGATCCAAACTCTATTGCTCAGCAGCTGCATGCAGCCACAGTAACAGCTGAGTCCCATGTTCACCAATCCCTGCAGGCCGCTAAAGAGACGCGCGCTCTGGGAGAACAGCGCCCCCACTGGGACACCGAGTCAAGGGTAATGAGGGAATTCTCATTTGATGAATAAAGCTTGATAAAGCTGCTCTGAATATACAAAAAACTCTTCATTATCTTCCTGATGCTTCCCTTTAAGTTGGATAATCAGGAAGAGAGGGAGGCCAACGCCCAGTCTGAGGTCAATTCCCACCCTGCTGTGTCTCAGCCCGGCCTGTCTGAGAGGGATGAGGACAGAGAGGGAGAGGCTGAGAGGAAGAGGGAGCTGGCAGAGGAGGAGATGGCTCAAGCAGGCCTCAGAAGCTGGAGGAGGACCTGGACCAGGCGCATGATGAGCAGATGGAGGAGGAGGAGGAGAAGGAGGAAGAGCAGCCTGATGAGAACGCATTGGACAGACAGAGACGCCAGCCACAGCTGGTAGGAACCAGGACACACTCAGCAGAGTTCACAGCTACTCACGATTAAAGGATTGGCCACATTTTTACTTTTCAAAGTTATTAATTTTAGAAACGATTCATGGGATTAATCGATTGTTGAAATAATTGTGCACTGATTTAGTAGTTAATTAATTGTTAATTGGCGTATACAGACACAAAACGAGGCCATTTGCTGAAGGAGCAACATACTCAGAGCAGTAATTAAGGCAAAACTTAAGATGAAAATAAAGTAGATCTGCTCTAATCAGAATTCTTGATGTTACAGTTTTATCTCTACCTGGTCCAAAATCTGGGGAAAAAAAACTGTTTTTTTTTTTTTTTTTTACAATCCAGTAATTAATCAGTTAATCCAAATCTGAACTGACGTTAAGTCAAGCAGAAAAGTCTCGGCTTTTCACTTGTTCTCTTGAACGAAATGGTATGTTTTAGCATTTTTGACAATAAAAATTATATTTTTCTGTTTAAAAAAGGAACTCAATTATTTTCTTATTTGAAATTTTAATGCATTACCAATGTTGTATAAAAAGGCTCAGGTGCTTGACTAAAATCTGCAGAATGTGCTTTTTTAAAATCCAACAATCATCAGAATAATCAATAAAATAATTAATTACTAAAATAATCATTAGTTGCAGCCCTTGTATTGATATGCCAACACAAAGTATTCTGTAATGTGGAGTGGAATAATTCAACAAACCAACACTACACATGACTGAACATAAGATCACCATGGGTGAAACATGGCAGTGGCAATATCATGCTGTGGGATGCTGTTATTTATGACAGATAGAAAAAGTACGACTTGTCAGAGGCTTGAGACTAGACAACAACCCTAAATCAAAAACATTTGTCACCTAAAATATTCTAAAAATACTTTGAAATATGTTATAAAATAAAAAAAAACATAAAAAGTGCAACAGTGCGGACTGAGTAGAGTGTGCTAAGTCACAAAAAAGGACAAAGTAATATGTCCTTTATCCACTGAGGCATGTGTGCAATTCAGACAGATGGACGACTGTCTGCTTTTCCTCTTGGTTGTGGTTTCTTAGGACAATCACGTAGAGCAGCAGCAGCAGCAGCAGCAGCAGCAGCAGCAGCAGCAGCAGCAGCAGCAGCAGCAGCAGCAGGCCCCAGCTCAGGTGTATCACCTGAAGTCAGCATACGAGCAGCAGCAGGAGCAGCGGCGCCTGGAGGCCCTGAGGGACAACGAGCGCAGGCAGATCCAGATGCGACAGGAAGCGCTCCAGGCGCAGCGAGAGAAGGTCCTGAAGGAGAGGGAGCAGCGGCTAAAGGAGGAGAAGGAGCAAGAGGAGCAGCAGAACAGGGATGCTGACAGAAAAGAACAGCTGCTGAGAGAGGAGCACGAGAGGTCAGGATCAATGTTGAGCCTTGAAGTTTCATAAAGAGGCACACAAGTTTTAAATTGTTTTCAAGGACAGTTCAAGTCAGTAAACTGATAGTACGGCGAGTTACTGTTCAGTCAGAGAAATGTGTTTTAAGATAAGGTGGGTCTTGCATCCAGGCTAGATCTGTAAAAAAAAGAAAAAAAAAAAAAAAAAAAGAAGAAAGAGGGTTGTCATGTGGAGAAGTATGGACGTTGATGTAAGTATGTTCCTCAGCTCCATAAGTTTGAAGAAAGAAAATAAGGATTTGAAACATATTTGTATATCCCAACTTTGACATACTTGTTGTCCTTCCTCTCTTTCTTTTCCCTTCCACATATCCACTGTGAACGTTCAGATATTTGAAAACAGCCTGTAAAGTTGAGTCTCAGTCTGCAACTAGTTATGTTGTGACATTATAAACGGTTCAGTTTCTATGTTTTGTTTGTTGTGTTTCGGGGTAACTTAGTAAAGGGGGATATCTTTTCTAAATGTCAATCGTTGTTGCCATGTTAGGAAAAGAATGGAGTATGAGAACATGGATGAAGACGTTCCAAGAGAAGAGGATCGTCACACTGCTAATGAAGGTGAGACAAGAAAAGCTTATACCTGGGACAAATCCACGTTTCATTCCTAATATATTTATTATGAGTACAGCTGTAATCTATCACCAAGAACTCCACTGAATAATCCCTCCATAAATTAATATATCTGATGAACATCTGTGAGGCATTCGTAACTCTTTTCTTTTAGACTCAGCTTTGACCATCTTTAGCTGAGTTATTGCAAATCAGAGATTCAGTCAGCATAAATAAACTAGAGGCTCGTGTTATTTATATGCAGTGTTTTTATTAAATATCAGTGAGTGCCTCGGCTGTTGGTTCTGAGTTTCTGCGCTCTACTCAGCTTTATGCAGCTTGTTGGAGCTTGTTATCTCTAGTGACCCTCTTTGCACCTGCATACCCAGCATGTCTTAATGCTTCATTGCATAAGAACAATAACTCCAGTGTGAAAAGGAACCATACAGAGCAGATGTACAAAATAAGACTAGGGTTGGGTGCAGAGCTGAACAGCCAGTAAACAATCACAGACCCCAACATACTTAATAAAAGAGAGATAGAAATTGTTTTCTAATTTGTTTTTTTTTATGCATAAATTGGTTATTTTTTATGAGAAATGATTATTACACCACAGTACAAATCCAGAATGAAATGATTTCTGTGTTATGCATTTAAAAGTACCCAGAGCCTGTTTACACTCTGTTGGCAGAGAGAGACGTTCACATGTTGCATGAAGAGGAACAGGAGGAGAAACAACCAGCTCACATAGCTCCCCCACAACAGGTGACTGTTGTATCTGTAGAAATCTAACCTCAGCCTTTAAGTTAATCATTTGCTTCTGCATCTTTTCTCTTCCCACCTCTGAGTCTTTCCTATAACTGATTTGATTCTCCTTTGGAGGGTGGCGTGGATGGTGAGGTAGATCCTGAAGATGACCCCAACAACCAGGGAGAGGATGAGTTTGAGGAGGCTGAGGACGAGCGTCCGGCACACAGGGCTGCTGAGGAGGAAGAAGAAGGAGGGGAAGAGGAGCCAGCTGTTCCCGGCCAGCACACAGACTCTCATCTGGGCCCTGGCCGACCGGCCATGGAGGAGGAGCTGGTGGTGAGTACGGGAACATGGATGATGTGAGGAGGACAGCAGATGCACGCCTGGGGAAAGAATTAAGACAGGAAACAATCCTACTGTCGATGGGCAGGATGATGCGCTTATGTTTTTATTTTGTGCTTCCAGATGGCTGGAAACCCAGATCAACAGGAGGATGCACTGGATGATCAATACCAGGAAGAAGACGAGGTAACGCGGGTTCACAACACAGCTTTACAACATTTGAATACATAAAAAAAAAAAAAAAAGTTGAAAACTTGACGTGGTCTGTTTCAAACTAAACTTAACCATCATTTACAGGATTTTGGTCAAACTCAAAATATATTTCAAAGTATTTTCTTAATGAAAAACATTTCATTACTAAGTCATTTTCGCTAAAGGCCCAGGAGGATGTCGCTGGTGGAGAGAAAAGGGAAGAAGAGGAAGAGGGAGTTGAAGAGGAAGGGGAAGATCCATATAATGAGAACACGGAACATGTGAGTTTTGTAGGGAAAGTGCTAAAAGCAGGTCTTTAATTCCCAAACAGCGCAGTGAGACGCAATAATCCACTGCAAAAAATAATCCAAAACTTTGGAGATTCTTTATACCTCCATTATCATCCTGCTAGAGTACAAACTATTGTGCCACCATTGCACCTTTGAATGCATTTCAACTACAGGTCGGATGTTTCTACTTCTTTGCAGTGTTGAGGTCTCCTTGTGCAATACATAATTTTAAATACTTTTTTTTTTTCTTACACACATTTATCAGGAGTGAATGTAGACCTGCCCTAGTTTGTATAAAGCAGCTGAAGAACTAGCTGGTGTTCAGCGATGTGTGTACACGTCTTTGTTGTGTGACTGTAAGTTGAACCCAGGCCCTTGTGAGCTCTGGGAAACGAGGTCAGCCAGGTGCTGGGTTTGTCAGGGTGTCAGGTTTTCACCTGGGCTTGGATTGTCTGTTGAAAAGAAACTAAGTGAGTTGAGTTCTTGGTCAGATGTCGTCAGAAAATGTCGTATCTGGAGTTTTTAGACTGCTTTTCATAACGTTAAAATGTCAGTGAAAAAGACATTTTAGTCCATTTGACTCCTTATCCTGGATCTAAAGTAGCAACTTTTTACTCCATTGTTTGTGGCCATTACAGTATGTACAGTCAGGTTTATGTTTCACTGTTAAATAGAATAATATTCACATAAGTAGCCCGACCCTGTAAGTTTTTGGATTTCCGACGTCACTGGAGTTTTAATTCTCAGCTTCAAGTTAATGACCCTGAACCTTTAAAGCAACCACTAATAAATCAAAAATGCAATGTTTAAGTGACTCCGTCCTTTTGTCTGTGCTTGTTATGTGGACCAGAACGATGCAAAAAACCAGGACGGACCCAGAAAGAAACAGAACCACCAGAACAGAGCACACGAGGAAGAAAATTACGAGGAGGAAGAGGTGGAGGTGGAGGAGGATGCAGCCGGTCAAGATAAGGGAACCAATCGAAGAGCAGAAATGTAGGCTGAGTTGTTGCGGCGCAGTTTGTGCTGTGAGTTCAGCCAGTCAGGAATTAAAACCAGCCATCCATTCAGAGTTTTGCTTTGGAAAATCTGAAAATTGTGCCAGGAACATAGGAATCCAAACACTGAACACTGTGGAAATGGACACAACTTTTTTAATGCTAAATTGCATTCATGATTGTGTATTTTTATTTTTTTATTTTTTTTACCTTTATCTGCTTTTCTGTTTCCTTGCTCCTCTGGATAAGAGAATGTATTTTTTTATCTGTATGCTGAGTTTGTGTTTCAGGAAAGAAACAAAAATGTAATTCTTAATATTGTCAGGCCCCTTTTGTATGTTTTTTTTGCAGACAGTTGTATTTTTGCAAAGCTTAGATGTTCATTTACATCATACATTCCAATGAGTAATGACATTTTATTATTTATTGCTGGAAGTAACAACTCTGACAATCATTAAATGGTGCAACATTTTAAAACATTCATCTTCTGCTGGAGGAAGATTGACATTTAGGCTTTAACTGGCTACCAGCAGGGCGACTCGCAGGGGCATTTTGTCTGGATATTCCTGTAAAATGCCACTCAAAGAGATGTTTGTGGCAAAGCCGCTAAGTGCCGAGTGTCACACTGACATGTGCCTTTCCGTTCGTGGGAATCCTCTCGCCTGTCCTAGTCGCTTAACATTTAGGAAATAATTTTAATATAAAAGAAGAGATGCGAGGACGCCGTCTGAGCTGAGGTTTATTTCCAGTCAGCTGCTGGTGTGAATAAAATTCACCGTGTATAGAGAACCTTTTTGTAAATTTGCACACCTGTTATATTTGATACAAAAACAAAGGGATTTTTGATAGTTTTAACACCTTGTTTGTCATCTTGATGAAGTGTGGAATAAAGAGGTGAAAGGTTTTGGGGAAGTCTCAAACACTTAAAATTTAAATCTTTCTGATTGTTTTTCATGCACAGATTTTTTTTATTTTTTTATTTGAAGCTGTAGTATAATTTTCTGTGCTAAACTAACAAAGCACTCAAATTACTATTCAGTTGCTAGGAATAATTGTAAAAACAAAATGGTTTTATTGCCGAATTAGTGCCTCCATTAACCAAGTAAATGGAATTTGTTTCACAGTATGAAAAGGTTTGGGGCAGAAAACATGAGGTAGGATTTTAAAGGAGTGCAGCATTCAGTTCAATTTGTATTTATACTTTTTTATAAACATTTATTGTCCACAAACCTTTTTGATCAATCAAATCACCTCTTCTCTGCCTCTTTGATCAATTTTTTCTCCACCTCGTAGCTTCTCATTTCACTCTTTTCCCTTCCTTCCGACACCATCGCTCCGCAGCTATGAGACAGCCGATTTCTCTTTTCTCCCCAACGGGGACAGGAGGATGGAGAAGCAGTGCGACGCTAACAGGTGTCTCATTACTGTGCTAATATCTAGCCAGGGGAACATGTACACACAGTGTTTTTGACAGTGACACGATATGGCAGAGACAGCGAGTCCTCCAACGTTCTTCACATTCCTGTTTCTCAGTTATTTCATGGATGAATTACCAGGAGTGGATAAATTGAACATGCTGATAGCCTGGAGCCAAACTCTATCTTGAGACCAATGCCCGCATGATTCTCACCGGTTATCAGAGCTAATGCAGCTACAAGGTTTACTGTAAAGCTGAAGCTTTGCAACCAGTGATGGGGAAATGGCTCCCACTGTATCCTGCTTCCACAGACCAGCTGCTCTGCTTGACTTGGATCCTGTTTGCAGCATAAACATTCAGTGACCTCATTATCCTGTCCCTCTGCAGCATCCCTCACTCATCAGCTGGAGTCTTAGCTTGTTTCGTTCAACACCCGACTGCACAAACAATTTTTCGCACTTAAACAAGTCCTAATGAGGCATGAAACTGCTACTTTGTGCAGGGCTGTATGTGCTTGTTAGTGTTATTTCTGCCTAAATTGTGTTTTTTTTCTTTTTCTTTTCTTTCTGAATTAGGCTGAGAGCTGAGGACTCTGAGCTGTGTTAGTCTGAATGTGTGCTCATTTCGAATGTTTGTGGGTCGTGGCAACTATTCATATTCACACACTCTGTAATATTAGATCACCAAGTTTGAGGGGAAGGAACACCTTAAAAGTAAAACTATTATCAAAGCAAGGATTGCTGCTGTGTGTAAAAGCGTCAACCAATTTATATGTAGAGTGCACCAGTTAAGACAAATAGAAAAAGTTTCATGCAAAAATAAAAAATTGTAAACTTTAAAATGGGTCAATTTGACAGCGACATAACAGTAGGGTTAAGAAAGTAAAAGTGAATATCTATGTGTGCACGTTTATTGTGCGACTATCATTGTGACGCAGATCAGAGCTGAACTGTTGACCTTCACTGAAAATCTCCTGCTTCGGTTCAGTTGAGGAAGAGCGCCATGCTGCGAGTTTATCCATATTAAACACCTTCGCTTGCCGGCCTTGCAGAGGAGTACTTGGATGAATGTAATGAAAAAATAATTACTGTATTTTTCTTAAAAGATACAGACTACTCCCTCTACAGACTGCCTCACCTCCACCTTGACGGCATCTGACTCCAAATAGAGCTTTGAGCCCGTTACTCATCCACCCACGGCCCTTTGGGAGACTTTTGATCAATTTTGACTTTTCAAAGTCGGTTAAATCTCTTTTGACCCAATTTGCCTAAAGAAAAGCAGAAATCTCCCTTTCAATATGAAGAGGGACGTATTCCAGGCAGCTCCATGCGGCTCTAACAGCATGCATTCACACACACGCACACACACACACACACTTTTAATCCTGGCAGATTGAAAGCAATGAAATCTTCCAAAGATTACTCTTTGTCTGTGTGTTGTACGTGACTTAATGCATGACGCTCATGGGTCATTACCCTGTCAGCAGCAGGACATGGAAGGCCATTATCCAAAGGAGTCTGAACTATAAATATTTGATAAGTCTCTGAAGAGGATGTCCTGTATCTCATTATACACACCATGTGTCATCTTGGGATTTGGCTACCATTTAAAATTATGGAAATATACGGTGACTCGCTAATGCATTCTCACCCCCTTTGAGCTTTCATACATTTTCTCCCACTGTGGCAACAAAATTGCAGTTATTTCATTAAATGTTTTTCTGATGGAGCAATACACACATTTTGATGAAGAGGAAGGAACATTTCTTACAGATAAAAAAACCCTAAAAAGGCTGGTTTGTATTTGACCTCACTGAATTAATACTTTGTACAACCATCTATTTGTTGCAATCACAACTGCGATGTATTGGTGACTGTTTCCACCAACTTTGAGTTCTAAAGCTCTGAAGAGTTGGATGGGGAGCATCTAAATGTTTTAGTTTTGACACATTGAATTTAGTGGTGAATTTTGAAGGGATCATTATAACATATCATACTTGAGTCTGAACTATTTCATTGTGGCTGCAGTTGTATTTTTAAGGGTCCTGCTTTGTGTTGAAGTTTGGAGTTTATCATGTGATGAAATGTAAAAAAAATATCCAAGGAGTATCGATGCTTTTAAATAGAGCAGTAAATCATATTTCTGTAGAAGCTGAGGAGTTTCAGCTCATGTGAAACATTTCCCTCCCATTTTCCCTGTCTGCCTTTCTTGATATTTAGATATCGGTTGCATTCTTGAATATAAAAGAAGTTTAATGCCTACCAATACCAAGCCTTACCAAATGTTACAAAATATGGTCATAACCAAACAAATGAGATCCAGGATCCCAACAGCTGAAATTTACCTGCTACATAGTTGACGTCTGCTCTGCCTCAAAGAAGTCAAGTTCAAATGGTACAGGCGTTGGATCAGGAGAAACTCCTGGAGTTTATCTTTCTGAGGTTTTCTGTTAATAATCCCACTGGGAGGAGGCCCATGTAATGCTGCCAGGTGTGCAAATACTTTGGGATCTTCAAAAAAGTGATGGAGGTAACGCTTAGGAGAGAGATGCCTGATGTTTTCTTTAATTTTTGGTCTTACCTCTAAGATCCAAATTGAAATACACTGGATAAATTGATTGAAGTTTTTCTCTTGGAGGGCTTTTTTTTCTATTTATCAAAATATTTTTATTATGTACAAAATATCTGACTTACAAAATATAAGCAAAACTCAATACAGTTCAGTTTGCATATTATTATCAAGTCTCTCACATGCAGCTTTTGACAATCTCTGTAAATGTAGAAAATGTTACTCAGCTGTTTTTCCTTCCTCGGTGGTGTTGTTGTTTCGCAGGCCAAAAGCGTGAATACCAGAAATAAAGTCTGTTTTCATTCTCCCTCAAAGAGAGTCATAAAATGATACACATCCTGCTGGATTCCGGTCCCTTCACCCAGAGGGGCCACGAGTCTCCTGGAAGTTTGGGAATGCCGTCCAGGACCTCCAGGTTTGGCAAACAGGAGAAAACACTGCAAGACAGAAGAAGAAGAGGCAGCAAATGAAGATGACCTCCGGGGAACGCACCTCATTTCAACCTCAGGCTACCCACTGTGCACGGTAGTCCCGACTGAAGGTCACTGGGTTGCGGGTCAGGTTAAGGGAGCGCAGTGGGCTGCTCCCCAGAGCCCCCAGTCCCCGCAGGGAGCTGATGGCGTTCTCCGACAAACAGAGGTGCTCCACCGCTGGGAGCTTTGGCAGCTGACGCAGACACACCAGGTGGTTACGATGGAGGTTTAGCATTTTGCACCTGCTTGGGCAGAAACCAATAGCACTTTTTGTTATTACTAAGGCTTCATCATTATTCATAAAGGGGTCTTAAAATTACCTGGAAAACGAGATCATTTGTGGAAGAATATGAAAGGGGAACTCAGTTTCTGACGTGCAGGTGATTCTACTTTCTTAAAGACAAGCAGGCAGGGACTGACAAAACCAAAGCAGAAAACTTGAGCGGGTATCAATTTCAATAAACAGCAGGATAAAAGAAAATACACGCAGTCCTGGTAAATACACAGCATCATCACAGCCTAATATGGATGCAGCTTTGATCTAGAAGCATGAAAAAGTTCCTCCTGAAGCTGTTTTCTTTAATTACACCTTCATTTAAACCACTTAAAGGAGTGCCAATTGAGTTTCACCAGCTGCCAGGAACACCATCTGGGGAACATTTGTATCACAGCTGAGCATATACACACAGATGCAACCTACAGCCTGAAGAAGGAGGAGAAGGAGCGGATGCACAGGCTGAGGCAGGTCTAGATTACCTCTTGAGAAAACGTTTGTATTCCATTTAAAGCAATGCATTCCATACAGAAATTTAAAACCATAACATTGTCAAAAACCCTGATTTATTGGGAAACCAAATTAGGTGGTTCATATTTAAACAATGGATTTATCATGCATTCTCACAAGTGTAGACTTTACCTTGGCAAACGTACTGAACTCAGGTCGGTGAGTGAGTTGTCGATCAGCTGTAATATCTCCACGCGGATCAACCGTCGTAGGATGCGGAAAAAGTTCTCCCTCTGGTAGGGATCGCCCAGGTTTTGGTAGGACAGATTTAGCTCCTATAGAAACAGCAGCTATCAGGGCTTTGTCTTTCTCTTAGTTTTTTATCTGTAATTAACTTCTTCAGCAAGACAAAAACAACTGCAGTTTTCTTTAAAACCAGGGTCTTTGTTTTTTTCTGTTTTATTACCACAGACAGTTCTGTTTTTGCTGTCTGCCTACACAGACAGCAAGGTCACCAAAATCACAGGCTTTGCTGCAGAGCAGACTGTTTTTGAGTTTCTCAGCAAAACAAATATTCCAGTTGGCGTTGACATGAAACGTTTGATGAATGTGTTGAAAATGACCTCATACTTTGGAAAACCTGATGCGTTTCAATAAAAATCTGACTTTTTTTTTTTTTTTCCAAACTTTGTCTTTCAACAGTGACCCAAAATACAGCAGAATTTTAAGAGAAAGGTTCCACCAGAAACAAAATGTAAGTTTTCAAGGTCATTGCGATTTCATGCACAGAAGAGCACATACATGAGGACATGAAACACACATATTGTGGAAAGGGAAAAGGGTGAAGCTTCCTCTATCCTCGTGCCGAAAGAGAGTTTTACAAAGTAGAGATGATGATTATTGTGGTAGATGATTTTCATGTGATGTTATTTCATTATTTAGAAATCCTTAACCATGGAAAAAACATAAATACTTATGCTTCTATAAAGAATGAATTTATTGGCGTTTTAACACATTTTAATTAGGGGTGTCAATAACTGTGGTAAATTTTAAATAAATTCCTGAGGCTTACCAGACAGTTTTCCCAATTTTCTTGCAGTCTCTCCTCCCAGCTCTGCCCTTCCTCGTCCCTCCTCTTCTTCCTCCCTCTTTCCAAACAGAAATTTCTTCCTTCTCTGAAATGAAACTCCTCTTCTGATGGGCCTTGTTTTGAAGAAAAAAAACCCCTCTGATTATTTGTGACCACACTGCAATGTATATTAGAATATTACTTAGCTAAAATCTACTTGTAATGCCAAATGTTACGAATAAGATTGTTCTTCTCCACAATCCATCGGTGAGTGAAAAAATGACAGCTGTTTGTTTTTTTCATTTTTTTTTTTCAAAAACTGATAGTGCTCAAAGGAGATCACATGCCTTCTCTAACCCGGGGGCAGGTCAGCTGGTCGCCTGTGACCTCACACTGCTCCAGGCGGTGCCACGGCACAAACTGGAAGCGGCTTGAAGGAAGCTGACGAGGAGAACAGGAGAATAAGAGAACAGGGAAATGTAAGTGAAAGCTCAGTCATAATGTAGTAATCCTTGTGGATATTTTTTCAAATCCATCCTGCATTTTGCAACAAGTTGTGTTGCATAATCACAAAATAAAGTACCAAAGCCTAGGCATCAGTCAGTGTAGCTTCATTTCAACAGAAAGTCAATGATTAATCAAGATTCAGCACAGAAAAAAATAACATTATTTATGTTTGATGTACCACGGCCTCCAATATACCAAACTCCACAATAACCTACAATTAATGTGCCACTGTAAAGATAATTACACATGTTATCAGATTGACAAGGGTTCAGATGGCCTCACAGGCTGACCATAGCCACTAACTGCCTGTTTTACTGACCTGGAAATAAAACTCTCCTGTCTGTATCTTACAATGTGAAGTTTTCTGTTTTCCCTCCATATTAGTTGATGCATCTCCTCAGCAGCTACAGTATTACAGATTTCACATCCCACTCTACAAACTCAAATCAGAACTATTTACCTCTTTCACTTTCAGTCAAACAGTAAACACTTAAAGGCATCAAACTGTCTATTCTGTTGAATACACACTAATATTTGAATATCTTATTGGCCGGCCTAACAAATGCATATCAATCTACAGTATAAATTACATTTTAGATTTGTACGTATTTTTAATTTTATGTATTCAGCTGCGTACCATTTACCTCAGAAGTCAGAATTTGAAGTTGGGAATAACGTTTCCTTCAGATTTAACAGCATTCCGGTTAAGATGGTCGGAGAAGTTGGAGTTCCAATAAGGCGACGTCAAAGTAGTCAGTGTTCGTAGCAATACTAATGAATATTGTCTTAAGCTGAACTTTCCACATGCAAACACCACTTTTAATTTAGTCAATTGAGAGTTTCTGGTGCTACCTGCAGCATTCATGTTCGACACACTCTTACAAAAACAATAGCTAGCCACATCCGCCGCTGCTTACTATTGTTGAGCTGCCATCTTAGATCTCGAAGTTCTCAGATTCTCCAAGCCAGAAATCAGACTTTGTAAGGAAGGACTATGGTGTATTTTTCTAACTTGGATGTCAAAATGTCCAAGTTTTGAAATTAAATGCTGCAATCTATTACAAATAGATTGCAGCATTTATGCTCCATTTTCTTGACCCTTTCTTACCCCACAAACGTATTCTTGTTCACCTCTGCTTTGCCTTTGTAACTTCACACTTGCATCTGTTAACATAAACAGTGCAGGAGTGACCCCAGTGCACTTGACCACCACACACCTGGCGACAGAGTGGACACTTGTAAAACAGCCCTTAGACATCTGATCTTGTCAATGAAGCTAGTGGAACAGTAACATATGATTTTGTTGTAAAGAGCACACTTCAGGACATTATTTGGTTATTTCATGTCATAGATTAACTCGAAATAGCACATAGTAGTGATGTGGAAAAAAACACTTCATGGTTTTCAAAATGTTTACCCTCAGATTTTTTGAGGGTAAACATTTTGTGTTTAATGTACCATTTACTGTGATATACCTAAACACAATGCAGCGCAAGCTGGATCAGGTGACAGATGTCAGCTGACAATTAAACAAATTCCACGTGTTGTTCACCTGAATACACAATCCACACTCTCTACCTTGTTCTGATTTTTATTTTATAACGAGTGTGCAAACCATCGTGTTCTTGTCCTTTCACTTTACAATCAGGCTGGTGTACTTCACACAAGTCTTACAAAACACATGTAGGTTTGCAGTTGTACTGTGAGAAAATGTGAGAAAACCAAAGGGGTGAATGTGAATAATTTTGCCAAAAAGGTACATCAAAGTTCAGCTTTTAGCAAAGGGTTGTGTGTGTACGAAGTATATATATTTTAGATCTGATAGATGTAGAGATCTCTGTTTATATTAGAATGTAGAGGATGAAAAATTTTTTCATTTGACAGCTGGAGGTGGGAGGCCAGAGGCATATGAGCAGAAGAAGAGAAGATGAAAAAATGAGGCAGAACAAAAAGATGAGTGAAGAGAGAGGATTAAAGACAAGAGGAGCAGATGTTAGTGTGTGTCACTCACAGGTGTGGATACCAGTCCAGAATCAGGACTGTGGTCCACAGAGAGAGGTGTACGAGTAACTCCAAGCTCTGAGTACTGGGATGAGTGGGATTTAGGAAAACTTCCACTGAGCGTATTCACACCAGAAGAACTACGAGAGGAAAAATAGATAATGTTACAAGGAAAACCTGACATGGTGTGCATAGTACATTGACGCATTCACCTACGTAAATAGTTGTTTGCTGCATTATTGTAATGTAAGCCCTATGTGTGTGTGTGCTGGCTGACACCCTGACCACTGGCAGAGTGGTTAGAGTTACAGTGAACTGGGCCCGACAATGCAGATTAGGACCCGTTGCCATGACACCAGTGGACATCTGAGCAGGTGCTGTTAGTTTCTATAGTGCCTGTCTGCAGGTGATAAGTGGACCCTGGTATTTCTATTATTTATCCTACATGCTCTTTTCTGCATAACATGAACCAGAGGGATTTTTTTTTTAAAAAGAACACAGATAAATTTATTGTGAATGGTACATACCTTTCTGACATGTCCCAATCGCCACGTGATGATTCTCTTGTCCTTTGTTAACACATTATGAGCTGTTCGGTGAAGCGTTGTTGCCCGGCAGCTGTTACCCATGGAGCTGTTGGCTTTGTTAATATTCACTCAGAGAAAGTTACCCATCCTGTTTGCTCACCAACTCTGGCCGAGAGTCTGACACCGAAGTGGATCTCTGCTGTGTGTGAATGACAATACTGCCAGGAAGCCGTGTGAAACCGCCAAGCTGCTGGTTGCCTGGCAACATCATTCAGGGTCACTGTTTTTAAAGCCCCATATGAAAACTGGCCTTTTCTTTTTCCACTGTAAGGACAAGCAGTGTAATTTTATTTATTTATTTGTTTATCGGTTCATTGGTTTAACAATGGCACCATTTTTCCCCCTTGATATGAATAGGAGACAGAAATACAGGCAGAGAAACATTTTACCAGAGGGTTTTTTGTCTTTAAACAGGTGAAACTAACTCTACCATAAACTGAACAGAAATGCATTTTCTAAGTTTCATGGGTATTTCCTACTGCCCCAATGAAAAAATGTCAGTGTAATCTATTAAAGTATTGTAATTGACGCTTTGTGCCAAGTTGCGTCGCCAGCCACTACATCGTCGGCGACACGGTGTCACATCTTTAATCGACGTCGTGGGCGGCGAAGCTTCTGGACACGACGTCGTGGGCGGCGACGCTTCTGACACGACGTCGTGGGCGGCGACGCTTCTGGACACGACGTCGTGGGCGGCGACGCTTCTGGACACGACGTCGTGGGCGGCGAGGCTTCTCGACACGACTTTGTGGGCGGCGACGCTTCTCGACACGACGTCGTGGGCGGCGACGCTTCTGGACACGACGTCGTGGGCGGCGACGACGTCTTGTCCAGAAGCGTCGCCCCCACGACGTGTGTCCAGAAGCGTCGCCCCCACGACGTGTGTCCAGAAGCGTCGCCGGCCACGACATCGTGTCCAGAAGCGTCTGTTACACTGTTTGTGTTAATGTGGAAGATGAAGAGGATGTGTGTGCTTCGCAGGCCGCATACTGTTTTCAGTGTCACAGAAAACAGTCAAAGAAATCAATAGTGAAAATCACTTTTATTACAAATATGAAAACAAAATTACCTCTAAATGGAACCAGTTGCTCATCCACTGTTACGTCAGGCCCTGGATTGTAGAGGTAGGGCAACCGCTCCACCCACTTGTCCCATACCTCTCTTATGGCTGCAAGTTTGTCTGTTATACGTCTCGCTGGTCTTGATTCACGGTCATCAAAATGTATCAATCTTGAGTAGGAGTGAAAGAGTTTGAGTGGCATTGTGGCTCGGAAAATTGGCCTTCCATTCTTTGCATCCCATAGGCTAGCTGCAGCCTCACCTCGGGACCTGTATACACTTGCTAGGATTAGCAGCCCTAAATAGGCCTGGAGGTCAATCTCATCCATCTTTTTCCAGCCGTGTCCATATTTGCGAAAACCCTCCAGATTTATCATCTCCAGGATTATTTTTTCTATTGCTGGTGTGATAAACAGGTAGAATGTAGAAACAATATCATGGGCTTGAGAAACGGCATACCTTGTGGGTCCTGGGGTCATCTTTATAATGTTTTGTTCTGCATGCCTGCCGTGTTTGTCATATGCCGCTGAAGACCATGTTATTTTGCCATTTTTTGAAAGGAAAGTCTCACTTTCAGCTTCAGGGTTTTCTTCTTCTTCTGAAGACGATTCATCATGCTCTCGGTTATATTCCTCTCCATCTTCTTCTTCGGATACATCCTCTCCTTCCTCTTCTGAATCAGAGTTGCCTTGCTGGACATGTGAGAAAATCTCCTCCAAAGCCTCTTCAGTGTTATAACACACACTCATGGCTTCAGCACAGACACAATTATGTTATGCAGGACCTTTATAACCTCTGGAAATAACAGGTGCTCTTTTGAAGTCTGCAAGAACACCACCTGATTTGCCTTGTTTACTTCTGCTACTGATTGATCTGAGACACATCTAAAACTTTCTAACATTCTGTGGTTTGTAAATAACTCTGTGACCTTCATTTCAACTCTATTTACCTCATGGGTGATTTTGACCCGAAGACCATCTTTGTACAGCTTACATGGAAATGTGAATAAAAGCAAAATTTAACTTTTCCTATTGTTTTGGCCAATTTAGGAAAAGTCTTAAAATCTCAAGTTAAAAAAATAACATTTAGTGAATTTTTTTGGGGGGGGGGTTTAACACAGTGGCCGGTCATTTTGACCAGAGGACAGCAGGAGGGTTAAGCAACACGGCCATATGTTTCTAAAAGTAACTACTCCGAACCTGAACAGTCAGCTGCATTAAAACTCTACTGTTACGCTCTGGGCTGGTTGTGCTTCGTCAGGCTTCGGAAGCAAAAAGCCTGAACCGTAATCTGCCCCCCGCCCCGCGTTTATTGTCCTTAACAATAAACACACGTAATTTACTTGAAAATAAGGTACTGACATTGTCCGTTAGAATGGATGTGAAATGTTTTGATACTAAATAGCACATTTTTACAAGAAAAATGTCTGAGAATATTGCCTACTAGCATAAGCTAAAGCTAATGTTAGCCACAAAGTTTAAAGAAAGTAAAACTCACCTTCGTATCTGTGAATGTATAACGAGTCAAATATCTTAAAACCTTTCTGCGGCTTACTTGTTGGGGCTTCGGATTGATGTACATTATTAATTGTTACCTTGGAAAAGCCCTGCAAGTACCCGGTGTAAAGTACCATTTTCAACAGATTGGAAACAATTGAGCCGTTTTTCCCCGAACGCGGAAGCTGAGGTGCAAAGAGCCCATAATCGGACGTTTGGAGCGGAACTGAAAATGCGCATCTCCCTCCACTGTTCATGTTTCTGTCGCTGCTGATCCTGTCGCATAGACTCGGAGAGGAAGTAAAACTTAATTATCATCCATCCATCCATTCATTGTCTGCCGCTAATCCAGGGTCTCGGGGGTAGCAGCTTCAGAAGGGAGGCCCAGTCTTCTCTGTCCCCAGCCACTTCTTGCAGCTCCTCCGGGGGAACCCGAAGGCGTTCCCAGGCCAGATGAGAGACATAGTCCCTCCAGTGTGTCCTGGGTCTTCCCTGGGGCTCCCTGGGACCATGGTGAGGGACCTCGTGGACGTCCAGGAGACATCCAGATGCCCGAGTCTCAACTGGCTGTGAAGGAGCAGCGGCTCTAGTCTGGGTCCCTCCTGGATGACCCAGCTTCTCACCCTGTCTCTAAGGGAGAGCCCAGCCACCCTGCAGAAGGAAACCCATTTCGGCCGCTTGTATCCGCGATCTCGTTCTTCCAAATGAGGGCGGGAACAGTAGCTCGACCGGTACACGGAGAGCTACTGAGCTGCTCGGCTCATCATCTTATTGTTTTAAGTCAGTTTTCACATGATGAAACCCATATAAATGATATAATATCAGTAAAACATACAGCAGGAAAAAACAGGTGACTGCCTGTTAAAAGTGGGCGGGGTTAGGGTCATGTCATCAAGTGACCATGGAAGTGTGTTCAGGACTGTTCTGTAGAGAGACATAGGAAGTGTGATGCAGATGTAATCTTGCATTTGCAAGTTATTGAATCTTGATGTTTCATGCAGAATGTATTGTAGGAGACCTGATGATGATCAATCACAGTAACTTTGGTGCCTCTGTGAGTTTCTGTGTTAGATATAAGTTTATTTTTTTATGGCGAGTAGGTGAACGTTGACCCCTGGCGACCCCCCTTCAGCATACTCAAAAACTCATCGTTTTGATAACTTTAGATGGGACATGCCTTATGAACAGACTGATCGAGTTTGAAGCCGATCAATCAAAATCTCTAGGAGTTCGATCAAATGCGAAGGCTGTAAACGGTAAAAATGGGGTCAAAATCGGAACTTCAATCCAAAATGGCCGACTTCCTGTGATACTTGCACTGTGACATTAATTGTACATTTTGAGCTTGGGGAGCTCTACAAGTGTACCAAATTTCATGTCTCTACGATAAAGTAAGTGAATAGAAAAGGGTCTTTGAAATTGCTAGGGGCGCCTTGAGCCGTTTCTTTGCGATTTTTGCGAGACCTTAAAATACGAAATTTTCAAACAGGCTTAAGGTTTTTGAATATGATAAAGCCTCCAAAAAGCCAATTCATTTGGAGGGAGAATCATAATAATAAGAAAGTACAAAAACAATAGGCCTTCGCAGCGTTTTGCTGCTCGGGCCTAATAACCTCCTACATACAAGCCATAGATCCTCAACAAGATGGATGAAAAAACAAACATTGCACCCTCAAGATATTTATATCCACACAGCTTGCAGCCTTAGGTTTTTATGAATTTGCTATATTTAAAACCTCACAGTACTGTACATGTCTGATTTAATCACAGGCATAATATGTTTATTGGTTGTGTGTTTAGCTGTTTTAATGAGCTATGTGATGCAAAATGAACTTTACCCATGCAGGACACTGTCGTGCATATTTCATGAAAAAATAAGATGTGCCAGTGTCTGAATTTACAAATGCTGAAGAATTTTTGTAAAGTAACATTTATTTTTTCTTCTCCTAATTCCAATTTATGTTTAAATAGCCCAGCAGAAGATTATACAGTATGTTCTCGTCACAGTTATACAAGTCATGTTGCTTAAAACCTAAACAGTGTTCTTCAGTGATACAAAAACCCAGTAATCACACGCAAACGATTATATGTCCATATATAGAGAGAGATATTTTAATGGAAACACATTCATGTTTGGTCAAATAAAAGAATCAATGCAGCTGGTGTTACTGTTTCCTGCTAAATGTACATCCACAAGAGTGCTGCAGATCTACCTTCATCCTCTGGTCTATTGCCATAGCAACCTGGCCTAGTTACACAATCCCCTCGGCTTACCTGTACTATGCCCGGCTCAGGCCCAATTAACCATTCACATATGATAAGGCATAATATTTCCTCAGGAGCTAAGCCATGTGCCTACAGCGGACAGAAAATGTCTCAATACTAAGATACTTTGTAGGAACGCAATGCTTGCACAGTTTTTTCTGCAATAAATAGTAAGCAAATTTATGCATATAAAACACAATGCTAATCATACAGAAATATAACTGAAGTGTTGCTTTTAAGTTGAGTACATTTTGAGTGTCACATGTTTTTTTGTAGCAGGTGAGTAAGAAGCAAAAGCTCCTGAGCTGAACTTAAAGGGGCTGTGCATGGATTACATACAGTGTGTCTCTGTGGCTCATACAAACCGCACTTTACCAGTGAATATTTACATCTGCCTGTCTGTGTGTCTGTATCCAAGAATTTAAAGCTTCCAGTATAAAAACACTGTCACATTATACTGAATGCTGTATGTCGTAGTTTCATCATATATCTTATTATAACAGGATAATATATATTCTTTGTAAAGAGTATAAAACACAGCTGAGGATGGCGATAGAGAATAGGTAGCATTTATGACGTCAGGATTTGATTGACAGAGCAGCCTTGCGTCTCGTCTAAATGGAGTCAAAGTTGTGGTCGAAGGGCTCGACGACTTCGGGAGTCATGACTCTGCCCATGAAAAGAATGGAGCCTTAAAGAAAAAGACAGGTAAAGGGAAGTTTCATTCATGTGAACAGCAGAAACCTGGCGTACATGCTTACTAAATTCATAGACTGTCTGGACTTAACATTTTTTGGACATAGTGCCTTGCAACAGTATATACATACTAAAATGTTGGGATTTATTTTTTGTTTTACAGTAAATCAACACAAAAAAGTGCATAAATGTAAATTGGGAGAAAAATCATGATAGATGTGATTTATTTCTTTTAAACACTTCTTGAAGGTGAAAATAACAAAACTGCCACATCCTTTTTCAGAAGTCAGATAGGATGGAAAGCTACTGAGAGCATCAACTTGGTGCAGATTATCTATTGGAGGTGTCCAAGTACAGTCTTTGACAGCTACCATTCTGCAACTTCCAGATACATGTCTTCTCCATCACACCTGAATCAGACGAAGTGTTTGTTAGCAGGTCTCCGTTGAGATGAATGGATCCTGCTGAGGGGTCTCAGCTGTGTGACTTAGGTATTTTGGAGCTGGATGGACGCTCTCGAGGATTGGACTTGGGCAGCCCAAACCGACAGAGCTCACTTTTGCCAGACTTTCCATTTATTTAGCTACATCAAGTTTCTAGCAACATACCTGCTCAAGAAAAGCAACCCCACAGCATGATGCTGCCAGCATTATGTTTCACTGTGACAGTGTGTTCAGTGTGATGTGCAGTTTTAGTTTTCTGACATAGATATCATTCTGCACATAAGCTAAAAAGTTACATTTTGATCTCATCTGAACAGATTTTATTCTGTTTGTCCTTTCCATGGTCCCTGCTCTCACCTGCTTTCAACTTCTCCACAACTCTATAGCCTGTGAAGCTGTATTTATGTTGAGATTTTAGAACAAACAGGTGATATTTGTTCACTTATAATATTACATCTGAAGGTAGTTGGTTACACTGGATTTTATTTATGAGTAAAGGGACCTGAGAAACAATCCACATCCACACTTTTACTATTTTGAGCATCATGTAACCTTTTCCTTCTGCTTCACAGATATGCACTGCATTGTGTTTTCTCAATACATACAAATCCAGTAAAAAAAAAACAAACTGGAGTTTGTTGTTGTGACATGTCAAAAATATGAAAAAGTTCTACTCTTTTGGAATGTCCTCTGCACAAGACTCCTGTTATACTGCACACTGATATGCACATACATAAACGTGCACGCACACACACCTGTTCTTCTGTTTCTGATGACAAAGAAGAATGGGTGATCCGCCATGACCTGCTGGTTCAGCACCAGAGTCCTGGTCAAGGCAATCATTCCTGACAGAGAACAATGAGGGATCAGTTCAGTACCTTTTCTACTTATCCACAGTAATCAGTATAGTTTAAATTAACTTCAGTGTATGGAAGTTATTCAGTGAAATGCTCCCCAAAAAACAAAAAACCTACCAGATCCAACAGCTCCTTCTGAACCTTCCTCCGTCACCTCCAGATACGCCTTTTGCACTGCCTTTCCAATGTACAGGTCCTTACCATCTGCACAAGACACAGACGTCACAACTCTTTTTAACACGCACATAGGAAGGCAATTAAGTTTTAATAAAGACTTTAAATTGCATGTTTAGCTCAAGTATAAACACACAATAGCCATGAGTGTTTATTAAACCAGCACTGACAAGCAGACAGATAGACCGCATCAAGGGGCACCTTGCTTAAGACATTAAATCCAGCCTAATTATTTCCACAGAGACTGAAAGTGAGTTAAGTGGCCTTCTTCTTATCTGCCTGACCTGTCCTCTGAGTACATGTGAGGCTGAAGCTGTTTGAATAGAGACGTGCACAAGTTGCTATTCTGGCTAAAGACTAGACTTTACAATGTAATCCCCTTTGTCCCACATTATTGAATTTGGATGATTTCAACAGCATAATTAATGTTATCAAAGCATACTAAATTAAAGGTTTTATTCCATCATTTACTGTATATTGGGTTATATACCTCTTAACTTTGTGTATCTTTCTGGTGCAGATGTAAAATATCTCCATACATCCCATATTTCTTTGGCTGTGTGTATCTGAGCTGCTCTCTGAGGATCTATTTTTACTGCTTGATGTGACAGCTCTGAACTGCCCACTCACTGACAATTACTGTGGTTACCTTCAAAAAAAGTATAGAACATTACCTCTTGCTGCCAATATGTAGACTCCGCTCATTTACCAGCTTTTGTCACGCTGTTTGCATCCATGTGATTATTATGAAAATCCACTAGCCTTGTCTGAATTGTGTGTTGTGCCTCACCTGACATGGCAGAGAGATCAGCATCATTGGTGAAGATTTTGGCAATTCCCAGGTCCTGCAGGGTGGTTCTCAGATCAATCTTCTGCTCCACCTTAAACCTGATAGGGGATGTCAGTTCGTCAACGTAAAAGAGAAACAAGATGAGAACTCATAGAAGGGCCGTGGGAAGACTGATGATAAAATAGCATTAAACTGCAGCAATAAAAACACAGTGTCGTTACAATGACTATTTAATAGACCTTTAAGATACAACTTTAAGAAAAAATGAAGACTGTTTTTCTTTCCTCATTATGCTAATCTGTCATGTACATATAATTGAGCTCAATAAATACATTCTGATTTGTGACTGTAATAAGAAAATAATTTACCTACACAAGTGTATGTAAACATTTGAAAGAGTTCAGTAAAATGTTTGTGTTGTGTCCTAATGTATAATTTGATAAAACTTATAAACTAAATGTTTTTCATAAATAAAATGGAAAAAAACCCCAGCAATGTATAAAAACATAACCATATAATTAACATCGATCATTTCTTAAGTCATATTACATACAGGTTAGCAGAAGGGCAGTAATGGTTGACTTATGACAACTTGTTTTAGTAAATTCTATCAAAACATCTTCACTTTTCATATCAATAAAAGTTCTATTTCCTATGAAAAAAATATATGAATTGATTTTATCTGCAGATAAAATGAATCAAGAATTGCTTTTATAGAAAACAGACTGACAGAGGAGGAAGTACCGTAGATCATAAAACCTAGGCGTTACGCACAGGGTAGCCTTACTCCATAAATGCAGTGTTTATTAAACTAATGCATGAAGGGCAGAATCATAACTTTCTGTCTTGCCTTGACGTGCCTGTATATGTTGTTTCTCACCTAGGCAGGTACACCTCCACCTTCTGTCGTTTGACATTGTTTGCCCATTCCTCCAGCAGTGGTGCTTTAATGATGGGCTCCAGGGAAGCCAGAGGAACCTCCTGCCGGGGCAGTATGATCATCATGGACATGTCTTCTCCCTCATAGGGCATCTCCAGCACTTGGTACACACCGCCAGCCTCCTGGGAGCCATCACTGAATTCACCTGATCAAAAAGAGACCAAAACAAGGCCACTGACATGTCACGACACAAGTGAATGCTAAAGCGTTGGGTTGGACTTTAGTTGTGGAGAAACATCCACAAATTGAATCGTGACACATATAGACTGACTGATATTTTGCAAAGTCATTTCTGAAGTGTTTTAATCAAAATCTAGTCACTTGAAAATAAATGACTGACACAAAATAATTAGGATAAATACATTTTAGAAAGCATGAAAAAGTTACGGCTGCTTAGTACATTTCAGCAAAGAATACGAAAAATTGCAAGTAGAAGAAAAGTTAAAAGCCACCAGAACCTGGTGAACCCAGGATACATGATACTACAAGTTTTGGTGTGAATTGTGGAGTATTAACATTAGTACAATTAATTAACAATTAGAAAAACGTTAGGATCTCAAGATTTAATCATTAAATATTTATTCACAGTTCGCCATCTTGATAATTACTACAGTCTTGTTGCGAATTTCAAGGCCAATCAACCAATAGACTTTGCTGCCAAAGAAATGGCTTCTACGCAATACCCAGCTAGATCGGGCTTGTGCTGCCGCTGAGGTGGTTCCAAGAAACAGGAACCACGCAGGTGATTAGGGAAGAACTGGTTACTAGCCACTAGGATTGTTCTGCAAAATGAGACGGAAAAAATGTGATCTTCTCCACAAGGACCTATCCCTGTTTACAGCTCTCACACACACAGTTGACACATTCACACCCTCAGGACTCATCAGAGGAAAACACACGAGGGATCCCTCTCGCTCATGAGCGTGTATGCATGAATATGCATCTGCATGTGTGTGTGAACGCTCTGCCCACACACACATGCAGATGTCACCAAAATAACTCAAATGCACCAATTTTAGTTGCAGCTTAACAACATGATGCAACTGTTTTTAGCAGTAAAGAAGGCTCTAAGGAGAATAAAAGACTGAGAGGAAATACTGAAATATTTCATATTTTAGAACAATTGTTACAAATGTGGGCAAATTCACTGAGCCAAAAAAATGCCTTTCACTCTGTTAACACTAAATATCAATATTTTAGGCCTTAGATTAACATTTTAAATCACACTCAGAAGTAAGTGCAGTAAAGTAAAATTTCTAAATAAAGATACACTGGTCCAGTTCAGCACACATGGGCATGCAGACTCCTGCCTACCGTAGTAAAAGTCTCCCTGTTGGTACATCATCAGGGTCTGGACCTCGGAGCCATCATCTCTACTAAAGGAAAAGGTTCTGGTGTTCTCTGGCCTGAACTGATTTTTCCAGGATCCTCGGAAATAGACGGCGTTCACCAGAGTGAGACGGGTGACGCTGCTGAAATCCTCGGCTGACACCAGTGAACGAATCTTACCTGCAGGGGATAAAATTTTGACTGAATTATGTTCTAAATCTGGATAACTTTCCTAAAGAAGGTTAATGCTGTACTGAAGCTTTGAAGTCACGACAAAGAATTATGAAGCATTAGTGCACTTAGGCTTTACACAGCTTGGTTTCTTCTAGTTAAAGTAAAAATTGTAAACATTATAAATGCACCTCACCTGCTGTATCCCTCCCCCCCTTTTGACTATTTGTCTCACTTACTCTCTGTGTGATTCTCCACCCAGTTGTTGATCTGCTCGGCGACCACCGGAGATTCGCTGAAATCCACAGTTTTCACTTCGGCCTGAAAGTATTTCTTCATCAGGTGTAGAAAGTCTGGGTTAAAGCTGATACCTTCCTGCAGGAAGAGGCTGTTTGCAAACCGGATCACGTACTGGGCGTCATCATCGGAGAGCGCCTCTGTCAAGTTCTGGAGCAAGGAGAACTCCACACCTACATGGATAACACCAGACACACATACACACACATTCATCCCGTCCCTGTGTGTGTGTATCCTGTACACGCACGTAGTACATGTTTACACACCTTTGACATGTCAAAGTTTATTTTTCCCTTTTGAGTAATATTTTGAAATATTAGCCACTTTTTTTTTTATCTCGTACTCAAAACTATCCATTTTATATTTTTAAGCAATTTGAAATTGTAAATTTTAAAATAAAGTTTTAAATGTGCAGCAAATTGATTTTCTTTATATTTCTAGATACCCGCCCCCCCCCCCCAAAAAAAAACAATTATCTTCCTGATTTTACAAATGAGCTATTTATTAAGTGGACAATTTGAATCTGCTGGTGTTGTAAAACCACAGCACCTGATCTGAAAACCCTACATTATTCTCTCAGCCTGCTGAGTGTGATGCTTGGGAAGTTTATCTCACCAGGCAGTAAGTGACTGAATCCCACAGCCTCTCGTATCTCCTCCAGTGAAGCCCCCCGGGCTCCCAGCTCCACCATACCGAGGGCAACAGACACACTCAGTGGAGAAAAAATTATGTTTTCCTGTCCCCCAGCAGCCTGCAGCCGGTGGTACAGTCTGACCGAAAACTCGGATGTGGCGTCTTCTGGAACGTCCGCCACCCAGCAACCGTAGCCCGGCAACAGGATGGAGAGCAGGAAGAGGAAGAGCGGAGTCGAAACCTCCACGTCTGACATCTCAGCGCAGGCCACAGGAGAGCTGGTCCAAAAGAGGAATCAATGAAAGGAAAGCAAAATAAGATAAACAATAATATAAGGAGAAGCTGTGGAGATGGATAGATAGATGAGTTACAGAAAAAGAAGTGATATGGAGGGGGATGTGCACCCAAAAAATGTGACAGGAAGGCAAGCAGATGAACATGATGAGAGGAAATGATTTGTGGAGGGGACTGAGTGATGAGCAGAGAGAAGAGGATTATAGGGAAGATAAAGAGGTGAAGGTTTAGAGACAAGAGGTGAAAAAAGAAACCTCCCAAACCTTCTGACAGAGATGAAAAAAAAAATACCAGGGATATGAAAAAACACAAACAATATCAAGGTCAACAGCAACACAAGAAATGTCTGTCAATTGTTCTGTCATTTTAAATCTTACAGGAAGGAAAAAGCAAAGGAAGCAAACAAACTTTATATTTAAGAAAAGACTACTTCTTATAATGACACCATTAAATTCCATTAAACTGAGACAATGAACTAACAAACACTTTTAAAAAGAAAGGCATCCAGTTTGCAAATTGTCTTGGTGTGGTACTGGGAAAGGAAGACACAAACAATTTGGTTGAAGACCACATTTCTCCAATACTTTATGTTGTACCCAACATTTTCTAGACATTTTAAAAAGTAGATTTTAATCTGTCAGTAAAAATTTTGACCTCGTTAAAAATCAAAATTGTCCATCTGTATCAAGGATCTCTCCTGGTCTAGCTTGTTCCAGTCTTGACTTGTAGTCTTAATGTAGCACAAAATCAAGATGGTCCCCAGGGCGGATGTTTGACACTCTTGCCTTTAAAGCAAGATACGCTGTCAGAGCTGCACTGCTAGTTTGTTGATGGCTAAGGGACGTAAACAAAGTAATAAAGGAGGTGTATCCTAATATATGAGCATATGTGGATTAGAGGAAAATATACAAGATCAAAATTAAGCACTGATTTTTTTGTCATCAGCATTTTCTCAACTCACTCTCCCTGTCATCCTGGTTTTATCTGCCTACCCCAGCCTCTTGTCTCTCCACTTTTCTACCTTCTTTGACTCTTTACCTCCCTACATTGAAAAGAGATTACAGATAGACACTGTGCTATTTTTCTAGTACTGTTGTTGCCAAGCAACATTGTGTTTTGCTGGCCAAATGGAGAAACAGAGAGTTAGGGGTAGAAAGCCGAAACGTGCAAGAAGTTGGAGAATTTAGACAGTGATAAAGAGGTAACAGACTGTTTTGTTGTCGTTTTTTTTCTGCTGCGCCGATGCAATTAGCAGTCCCAAGAATGGCTGGAATCTGCTGGCTAATGCTATGTGTGTGAGATGGCAGGTGACAGTGCTGCCAACAACAGAAACAATGGATATCGGCCAGAGAAACGGGCGCCCCATCCCGCTGTGTCCTGTTCCTTCCTCTGAGCCAGTCCATCTGACAGTAAAGCAGGATCCAGTTCTAACATAGTTCTGTCCTTCTGGCGAGAAAAACCTTGAAATTCATTAACAAGCACTGTAGGATTAACTAAAGCCTGATATGGATTAATCTTCTTCGTAGACTTTGACTGTTCTCCAAAAACCCATCGGGTTTCATGCCACGGTTCAGGCTGATTATTATTTCGACTCCAGCACTGCCTGCGGTAATACTAGTGTTAATACTCGGGAGAGAGCACGTTATCTGTGGCCACCAGTAGTTTGAAACAACAACTACATTTTTTTGTCGGGATACTTTCAGTAAAGACAAGTGTTGACTGTGAATGGTTAACGAGAGAAACAAAGTCTTCTCATGGAATTTCTTGCTGCATATGAACAGAGAAGTCAAAAGCGTGACAATCCGTTTTGCATTTCACAATCTGCTGCCGTAGAACCCCCTTCCACCCTTTTCAGTGAACATATGCGTATGAAATTGTCAGTACTCTACTTGAATGGCCTCAAGGATCACAGCAAACTGGTTTTTATGAGCAAAAGTCCAGCTGGATTTACAGTTGCTGGAATCAGCCAAAGCATGATTCTCCTTTACAAAATGAAATAGCCAAGTTGCCATCTCAACATAACCAGACCGCTTGTCTGATTGAGGGGTTTTGGGCAAGGTGCGTATTATCAAAAGATTTAAATAACATGATTTCTTTTATCATTATTGTTATAAGTCCAAATCACCATGAGATTGACTTCTCTTGAACAAAAGAACATTTTCGAACATCAAAATTGAAGTTAAAATTTAATCCTAGAGAAAATTTAAGAGGGCTCTGGAAAAGGTTAAAATATCTCACAATCTGACAGATTTAGGCAAAAAATGAAGGATTCTGAGAAGACTAGATAGTCAAATTAAATCATAAGCTGTTTCAATAAAGTCGTAGCTTAATAGTTTTGGGTGCACCGTATTAATGCAGATTTATGTTTATAAATCAACATAGTTGGGTCAACTGTAGTACAAATGTCCAATTAAGCAATTAAGAGCAATCTTTAAATGATTTTATGGCCTAATTTATTTGCATGACAAAAACCTTATGCAGCTGCCGCCGTCACACACTGCAGCTCTTATTTATACAGGAAACCATTCTCACCTAATCTTGTTCATCCCATGTTGCCCAGAAAAAGAAGCCGCCCCGGAGGGAAGGGGCAGCTGGCACACATGTAAATGCAGGTAATGTTTCTGACCTTCTGAGTTGTGGGAGCTGAACTTTTTAAAAGACTGGCACTCCTATTTTTCTGTGAGAAAAGTCTGAGCAACAAAGCTCCGGCAGGGAGAGCAGTCACCATGTGTGGCGGAGTGAAAGCCTGAGAGGATAACAGCACCATGGCTGGCTGGCTTTTACTTGAAATGGTGACACCGTTCCGACCTTTGGAGTTGTGGCGCTCCATCTGTCAGCTGGTCCCACGCTTTGCCAGCCTGATCATTGATGAGCCTGAGCACAACTTTAGTTTGGGTCTACTCAGGTGGTTTTCCCACAATACCTTAAAAGGGAAGCACTAACAACAAGCCATAAATGCTCCCCTGCGACTAAAAGGACAGAATGTGTCAGGAGATCTCCCGTGGTTTGAGTTACAGGAGCTTAATCCTGACAAGTTAATTCCATGCAATTAAACTCTCTGGCCTTTAAAAGCTGCCTTTAATCTCTCTGTGTAATCCTAATTCTCAGACAGAATAGTTCGGCGCTTGACATTTTTGCAATCAAAACATGATGTGTTCACGTACGTAATCCTCACTGCCATTTAAACTTGACACCTTTCGACAGCATGCCTGGAAGACCAGGGGAATTTACTGAACATCCTCTCTTCGTGATTCAGATCCGCAAGCACACAGGAGCACACGCACGCCACCTCAGGTGCTTACGCAGAATTTCAAATCAAGATTACCAAGGCAACTGCAAGTGATGGGCATTTTTCATTTCGCCAAGCTGATGGGGAGACATTTTTCTTTTCACCCTTTGAATATATCTCACTCCTTCAAGGTAGGTAGATAAACCCCTTTCTCTTTTCATACTCCACTAAGCAATTTCTGCCACCAATAACATCTCTCTTTGAAAGATCTCTGCACATCAGTTCCAGTCACTTAATGCACCCCCTCTGTAATACACACACACAAGATTAACAGTCATGACTGCACTGCAGTTTCAGGAAAAAAAAAAAAAAAAAAAAGACAAACCTGCCTGTGCCTTCTCCTTTCGTCTCTCTGAAAATGAGTAGATGCAGCAGACTATTTTTTCCTTATTTATGAGGTTTAACGCTTTCAAAGTGCTGAGGCCCAGACAAATTCTGTGAAAATGCTAACATCCTTTTTCATCAAGGCCCATTCCTCTGGGAATAAGCTGCAGAGAGTGATGTCCATGATTATGTCTGGCACAGAAAAACCTTGAATTCCCGCAGTGTGTCTGTAGAAAATGGCAGGGTAATCTTGGCATGACTTCACTTTGAATATGTATAACTTATGAAGGGCTTCGCAGAACGGAGATAATGGATGCTGATTATCATTCATGAGTTTTCCTTAGAGGTGCCACTGGGGCAGCTTTCAATTTCAACTTGAACTGAGGCAAATGCAGGAAGACACATGCATGCGCACTCTGAAAGTGATTAAATTTACATTAAACCGACATCATTAATGTGAAATCACTCCTGCAGTGAAACTCTCTGATTTCAGCTCTTTGTGCAGCGAAAACGTATTAAAAACTCTCTCGACTTGTTGCAACTGGGAACGTTGACGTACAATTTATGTCTCGAAATGAAGCTTCAACACCATGCTAATTTCTCACGGTATTTCTTCGATCTTTAGTCAAATTAAGTTATTATTTCATAAAATTGTATAAGCTAATTCGAGAGCAGAAGCTGAACCGTCCTACTGAGCAGCTTTGCTGACATGGAACCCGAACAGATTAAAACTTTTAACTTTGCGGTCAGTGGTGGATGAAGACCCCAATAAGGAGGACCCAATCCATCAGTCAAACTGTCTTTTGATATGACAGCATAACTCATTTTATGGAAGAAATTGAATTTTCACCTTTCAAGTTCAGTCGTCAACACTTCGACCTTCGACTTTCATTTTGACTGTGGGCCAGAAATGAAGAGAAGACGGTAAATATGACGAGATGCTCTCTGTACTGTGAGCTAGTATGACAATATCAGATGAAACAAGGTCAACAACAGGAACGCTAATAAATGTCTGAAACCAACTGTAGCCAGAAAGTCGTTTTCTTGGTGAACGGACTCTACTTGACTGAAGAAGCTTGGCAAAAGTCTTCCACAAGGCTGTTCTGCTCATGGAAATAATCACATTTAGATTAAAATAGACTCCTAATTGTTTAGTTGATGGTGAATCTAAATAAATGCAAATGTATTGACTGATATAAACTCAAAATAATCCCACTGCAGAGCTCTATCTTTACATATCTTTAGATTATACATCCTTATTTAGATTCAACTGGTCCTGAACTTTATATATTTTTTTGTTTTTATTGAGTTCTGTTACGTGAAATTGGAAAGTTCTTGTCAAAATCATCTCCTTTAAATGTTTACAGTTAAATTCCTACATGCTAACCAAATCTTGATCGTGCAGGGATGTAAAAAAATAAGTATAAAAAATGGATGGATGGGCGTATGGACATTTCCTGAGGAATCAGTTTGTAAATCAATCAATCAATCAATCCAATTTTATTTGTATAGCACATTTCAGCTACAAGGCATTTCAAAGTGCTTTACATCATAAACACAAAGTCATGCAACATAGAATAAAATACCACCTTTTCCTGTTGCCCACACAGGAAAAGGTGTAAAACCTTTTAACATGGAATTTAAGCGCCTGTTACCGCCGGACTCTGCCGTCCATTTAATCTATTCGCTGTACTCTCCATGCAGGGCGAAACTAATCACAGCTATATCGAAAAGAAGAAAGCTGAATGAGGAGTAAACTGAGCACACACAAAGAACAAATAAACCAGTTTAACCTCTTTGGCTGTTTTGCAAAAGAAAAGACCTAAATAATAACAAGTAGACAAGGGAGTAGGTGGAGACGTTGGGTCCGCGGAGGAGCTGAAAATGAGCATCTTTCTCACTGATACCTGTTTTTATTTAGCAGCGATAATATCTAACGACCCAATTTCTTTGTCATGCACCAACACTCTACACCAAGGTGAGCTTAGCAGCCCTTTTTCTGTCTTCCCACACGTTGTATCAGCAACGTACACAAACGCACCACCAGCTCAGTTGCTCTGGGAGCAGAGTGAGAACCTCTGAGCTGTAATTATATGAGCTTGTATTTGGGGTCAGTGTGAAAAGTAAAAAGACCAGAGGCTTTGTCATGCACAAAGAAGACTTTTTGCCTCCAGGCTGCAGGAAGGGGAATTGTCACGGAGTGCTGAGAGAAAATAAGACATGTAGCATGCTTTTGTATGAGTATTATTAAGAGGAAATATAGATAATGCAAGGTGGAGGATCCTGAATGAGATGCCAAGTGTGGAGAGAAGAGATGGCAAAAATCACAAAGATCGCAGTCTTGGACAAATAAACTGCAACAGTTTTAGTTTCCTTGGGCAATAAGGCATTTTAAGGAAGGGGGAGAAAATCCCCTTGTTTATATTTCTAGACGATGGAGCAGGAGAAATTTAGGCATAAACTATTTTAGCAGTATACATTTAGCATGTATTGACTTACGTTATAGCGGTGTAACTAACACATTTTTGTCATATTTTAGTCAAATTTTATGACAGAACAAGATGAAGTGGTGCATAAATTTTTTAGGTGGAAGAAAAAGCATACATATATTCTTTATTTGTATACAGATGTAACAAGTGTGGTATAAAGATTCAAACTGCTTTACTCTGATGCTCTTGAATAAATAACAGTTAAATCAATAGATTTCAGGAATCTCACAATTATGAAAAAGGTCCTTTCTTATGTAATTTAATCTCAACATAAAACTCAAGAGGTCTGTTGAGAACAAACAAAAGAATGAAGAGGTCAAGGAACACAACTGAGGAGATGTTTAAAGCAGAGTTAAGATTATAAAACAATGATCTGAGTACTTTACACGACTGCGAACAATCCTTCCAAGACATGACTGGTAGGATTCTGAAATGTGCAAAGCGAGAAGAAAAATACCCCCAACGATTTCCAGCTTTAACTGCAGCAAAAGGTGACATCACTTTATATTGGCTCACAGAGCTCAAATATAGATACAGAACACACTTTCCAAGACACTTATGTGACATTTTCTTTACGCCATCAAAACGTCTCAATATATTGTAACCAGTGGTTCTGATGTAAGAAAAGGCAAAGAGGATCAAATAGATTCAATCCGTTTAATAACCAGCGCTGTTCAGGCATTTTAAGAGCAGTAAGTGTACATCTTTGCAGAAAAGAATGATCGGCCCATTATTCCACGACCAATTTACTTTCAACATCCCATCTGTTTTCCACACAGAAATCTGTTTCTGTTCGTTTCATCACCTCCACTCTGGATTCAGCTGCCAGCTAAAACTCTATTAGTCGCTATATTGATTTTGAGGAGCATTTCAGTGTGTGAATAAGTGTGTTCGTTCCATCCATCCATCCATCCATCCATCCATCCATCCATCCATCCATCCATCCATCCATCCATCCATCCATCCATCCATCCATCCATCCATCCATCCATCCATCCATCCATCCATCCATCCATCCATCCATCCATCCATCCATCCGCAATATGGCAAAATACAAATTTAAGAATTTTCCTAGATTACAAAGCATATCTGCAACAAAAATATTAAGATGAACAAACATAAAATTGATCTCTGTGTGACAGTATGCCAACCTGAGTCAATCAAAATTTAATAATACACTGGGATATTTTAAATATTCTCCTTCCCCAACTGTTTACCTTCCACAAGATGTATTTTAATTGAAAAGGTAATCAATAACATTTGGGTGAACCGCCCTGTTACTTACTAATATACTTCTTACGTTTTAAACAATTCCACACTTGATTAAATCATTTCTATATTCTGATTTTATAACTATGTGAATCATTATCCAGTTGCAAAAACATTAGTGAACAAACAGCATAATGAAGACCAAGGGCCAACACACATAGATAAGAGATGAAGTTGTGGAGTTGTTTAAAGCAAGGTTAGATTCTAACACATTAACTCCAGCTTTCAACATCTTCACTATTCAATCCATGCAACTGGAAAAAAACTGCACACTGACCAAGACATAGTTATCATTTTCTTCATTTCTGTGTTGGTTTAAAATGTTATCCAGCATACAAATGTGTTTGAAAGCCCTGTTTCAAATAATAGCAAGCCAAATTATGATTTTCTTGTTTGGTACTGTATTATAACAAATGCAAAATCAGTTCAATGAAAAAAGAAATAAACATTTTGTTGTGCTCTGTTGTATTTAAGAACAGGAGAAAAGCACAGGAGGATTGGTTCTATCTCGAGGAAAGGCACAATGTACAGTGTGGGATGAACAACTGCACTGTCTATTACAGGTTTCTGAGCAGAAAAACTAACAGAAACACGTCAATAAACCCTGCAAACACACACGCATAATTCTGAAGGACGAGCGCAGCTCCTGGATGTGAGGTAGGCTGCTTTTCCCTTCCCTGCCTGTTTGGTTTCACTTGGATGATTCGAAAGGCATTTAATTATTGAAATGCAATTAAGGCATTAATGCTCTGTGGGAATAGGCAGCACAAACACACTCACATGAACACGCACACACACGAGGCAGGGAGGAACAGCAGGGATTAAGCAGAGATTCAGATGAATATGGTTTTAATTCGATGGGATAAGGATTTAAACAGATACTCTTTTTGTGTGCAATATGAACTAGACCTGAATTAGGACATTATCTGAGATGACAGAGATAAAGGAGATTAGAAGGGGATTGAGACCATGAGGCCGGACAGACATGAGTACTACGTTATTGTCAAAAGATGCAAAATCATCTGAATTCAACTCAGATTATGTTGAAAATGAATCAATATTTGTGAAACGTCTCACTTTTCCAAATCATTACTTGAAATGTCTTTTCATCAACATCTATTAAATGTCCATCTCATTAAGAAGTAACATCTGTGGGTATCAGTTATACCCAATACCTGCATGAAAGGGGGGTGAGGGGGCAAAAACAAGAGTATGAACTGGTGTGTGTGCGTGTGTGTGTGTGTGTGTGTGTATGTTTGGGTGGGGATAAGGTGCATGATCAGGCTGCTGTGCAATGCGTCCCGCTAAATTACACATATTTGCTCAATCCTCCTTTGGCTGCATTTCAAGGACAAGGACCCCACGGCATCCACTGAGATGACTTGAGTGGTTCAAACAGCAGGAGAGGAAGCGGTGCATCGCGACTGAAACCAAACAGTCCTGGGTGGCGGACACATGGTCAGTGTTAATCAGCGTTTGGCTTGGTGCGTCCCAGCTTCACCAAGCAGCCCACACATGTTGATTACGCCACGGGTCCCTTCACTCAAAGCCATCAAATGCCGACACCTTCACAAAAAGTCAACCTTGGGATAAACTCACATGATATAAATGTAGATTTTTCATTTAATTTTTTTTTTTTTCATGTAGCAAAAGCTCCAAAGCTGTGACTTGTCTCTTAAATAAATTCCCGTCGGCAGTCTGAATCAGAACCACCAGAATGTGAAGCATAAAGCGGCTCTTACCGTCAAAGGGCGGAAGGTAAAGCAGGATGGATGGATAAGTGAGGAATCTGCTGCTCTCATCCGCAGCTCACAGCTTGTTAATTTGCCGCAGACTCCGCCCCCTTGTCACCGATTGGTCCACGGCCTCTCAGCCAAAGAGTACCGACGTGGAGCGAAATGAATCCCCTCTGCGTCCTTCCTGAGTCACAAACGCCGCCCTCACACTTTGAGTTTTATGTTTTAACTGGGACTCGATTAGTGGTTTTGCTAACATATTTAGTCACGTGATCCGCTTCTTGTTGGTCAAACACTGCCTTGTGTAGAGATCACGTGAGAAAAGTCGAGTCTGTTTGGTTTTGCCTGGGAGTATTTTAATAAATACATAAATAAATAAATAAACTTTCAAATTTACTTTGGACAAAAAAAAAGGTTATTAGTTATAAAATGCATTCATATTTATTTGCAATTCATAAATCCAAAAATTAAAGTAATATATTTAATTACTTTCATAAAGGTTGTAAACTACTTTGTGTGCGAAAGTATTAATCTGACTAAAACGTGACTAAAAGTTTTACTACAGAATTTATCTCTTTGTTTGAAATGTGCAGCAGCCGTTTTAGATGTCAAGGGTTGATGATGTGTTGCTGACTCTTCCACAATGCGGTCCTGTTTCACAGTCTTTGCTCATTTCTCCAAAATGGAACTTGAAAAGTTTAATGTTGAAAAGCACAATTCAAATCACGCATGCCGTTTAAAAGATAAAAACTGTAATTGTGGAAAAATACAGTATCAGCATCAAAAAGGCCGACACCAGTTTAAATTTGAAAAACATTGCTAACAAGCTAATTGAACAAAATTTAGATCCTTTCAGGGCAACTGGTCCAAGTGTTTAATAATAAAAACTGAAGGAGAAAATGTAATGAAACCTGTCAAGACAAATTGATAGAGCAAAATCTGATAGACCTAACACCTGTCCCCTTCATATTTGATAGTTGTCAGGATGAGATAAGTTTTCAAGCCAGATTTAAGGGACTAAGGCTCATATACTCAGAATACATTAAATTTCCCAAATATTCAACTGACCTTAACAGCTACCTTGTTCTGACTGGCATTTCCCTCTTTGCAGTTGAAGACAGTTATTGACACCCCATGCAATTTCTGTTGAGCATCTTAGTGTCAAACTGGCACCAAGTTTGCATTACATGTGTTAATATTAGTTACATGGTGATGATGAAAAGAGAAAGATACATAGAAGCAAATGAGCTCATGAATAATTTTGTAAATAATTGTTTCTGTTTTGTACATTAAATTAATTTCTCTGGTGGTAAATAACAGAATTAAAATTATATGCACATACTAAGTCTGTTTTTGGTGAGTATGGAGTTACGACATCAAGACCTGATTGGTTGTTTTTTGTTGGGAGCGGTGCAATTCCTCAGACTGCAACAGGACCTCAGGAAGGAGGTGGAGGAGATCACTCTTTTGTCTCATAGCACACTCTCAAGACAAGGTGACAGTTTTAATAAATATGCAAAAAAACAAACAAACGTATTCTTCATGAAAGTTACGTACTGCAGCTTTATGTATATGGTACTTGTATGAGGTATACAAGTGGTTATATGTGGTGTTTTTATTCTAACACTTTGACTTTTTGTGAAGTGCTATAAAGTTTATTATTGCTGATGTTAAGTAGTAGTCAAGGACTGCAAGCTGTGATCAGGGAGTTGTAAAAGACGGGCAGGATAATGCCAGTTGGAGTAGGAGCGAGGAGGAGGAGAAGCCGGAGAAGTATAAGAATGGAGCAGTAACCACTAAAAAGCTGCCAGAAGTGATGCATAGGAGTAGGTTGGCATTATATCTTTCCTCTGTATTATATTAACTGGGATTAAGCACAATCCACTTAGTCTTCGACCCGGCTGTCGCAGGTTTGCTTCCCGGCCTGGCAACCTTTGTGGCATGTCTTTTCCCTTCTCTTATTCCCCACTTTCCTGTCAATTCACTGTGAAACAAAAGTCACAAGAGCTAATAAAATCTGAAATAAAAAAAATAATAATAATTTGGTCCAAACCTCTGATTTCTGACATCTGACACGCTAAAAAGTATTAATTCCCCTTCAAACATATTTAATTCTTTTTCCTGACAGAGTTGTAAATTAATTTCATTCAGAGTGAGTCTTCTGCATACTTAGATGATGATAGCTGTTGATTTTAATCATGTTCACAACCGTGCACAAGGTACATTTAGGTGCAATGTACCTATTTGATCATAAGTATGAAGGCTTGCTCCGAATAAAACTAATTTGCCAGATCTGTCAAGAACTGAGAACTTTGACATAATAATACCGGCTGAGCAGGAGCAACCGTGGTGCTTCTCACATGGTTGAGAAGCAACATGTGAGTTTGAATTAACTCACGTTGAGTTAATTGAAATTAATTAGTCCAAATTAATGCTTAATTTTGTTTTCCTGATTGTTTGTAAATGGCCTGTTATATTTTGAACTATTTTGGGTAAAATAAAAACCAGGAATTTATAATTATTTGTCTTCTCAGTTTCTGAAGAACAGTGTAAATATGAAGAAGATACTTTTTCAGAGGGAATTTGAGGGATGTACACATATATTAAGTTTTTTTACTCTGATATCATTAAATAGAATCCACTTGCTCAAGAAGGCATGAGAAAATAGAGTCCATCTGTGTGATTTAATCGCGGTAAGAGCAGTCAGGAAACAAACTGTAGAGAAATTTACAAGTTCAAGCCATAAATTAGTAGGTCTATTCCAGCCATCTGGCATGTCACTCAGATTGACCAGCACTGGTCAATCTATTACCTTCTAAGGAAGAAGTTGCCCAATCTACTTGAATCAGGCCAAATATGGCGAGTAGAAAAACCGGCAGGAGGTTCTGGTGAAACTGCAGATTTCCAATGTGAGAACCTGTTGAAAGAGCAACTATCAACTGTGGCCTGAACATTTCCTCAAGAAGAAAGCTACTGATGAAATAAGCCACAAGACGTTCAAGTTTGTTTGTCAAACAATTGTACGGTAACATGGGAAATGGGGAAGAAGACGTGCTTTAGGTTTGATAAGAGCAAAATGAAACTGATGCTGGACATTGTGCAGAACACACGGTTCTAAAAGTGACAGCTTTTCTTTGAAGAGGAAAACTGGACAGTGGGAAGATGGATGGTGCTAAAAACAAGGCAGTCGTAAGTAAAGGCTGCTGCTGCTGCTGCTGCACTAATCATCCAGGAAAGGATGTATTTGAATTTTGTAAGACAACATAATTCATATGTCAGAAAAGTCCTGTCAAAGTTCATACCTGAATCTAATTAATTTACAGACACTGTTTAATCAGACTTATTGAATTGGAGCTATTTTGTACATAAAGATGGGAAAGAATTTTAATCTGTAGATCTGTAGATATGAAGCTTTGAGACACATTGCAAAAACAAAATCTAACTGCAATTGGACCAAAATGGGTCTCTGCGGTACACTCCTGCAGGTCTCCTGAGCTGAATACAAATGTGTTTCACACTTTTCTCAAATGTAAAAATTGTGTTTCATTTTCCTTCCACTTTACAATTACAATTGTAACAATTACTTTGTGCTCGAATGTTACCCGCACTCCTCCTAAAATGCATTTAAGTTCATGATTGCAACATGACATCACAAAATGCAAAAAAGGTTCAAGGTGTGTGGATCATTTCTGATATTCTGACATGGTTTGTGTATCTTTTTTGACTTACTTACAACTATTCACATATTTACAATTTAATATTAACTATTCACTTGGGAATATTTGTATTATATTGAGTTTTATATCTATTTCATCTCTAGTTATAGTACTTCAGTTCTTACCCTAATGTAAAACGTATTGCCAGCTGTTATAAGCGAGAGTCAGAATTGCTTCAGCTTTTGGGGTATTCAAAAGTAATTGATATAATATTCTAATATTTGTTGGACAGGATTAACAGTGAGCAAACAGCAGAATTTTAAAGTTGATCTCCAGAGGAGTGATGTATTACCAGCTCAGAGAAATTCAATTTGACTTATCTTGAAGTTTACAAAAGAAAACACAGGTGAAAGGACTTGACAGAGCTTTTCACAATTCAATACTTCAGTAATAAATCTTTGATGTGTTTCGATTTTTGGACTGCAAAACTCGTTCTTTTCTCTTTTTTTCCCCCCCATAGAGATCCAGGCCCTCAGTGTGAGCTAAGCTGTGTGTGTCATGTGTTGTGCTGGTGGCTTATCATTGTGATTCTGTGTATTACAGCTCACACCTGCAAAAGAATCAATTTATCTGCAACATGCACCTTGAGAGCCGCTGTTAGAAAGGCAAACTTTCTGTTTGTTGTTTGTTTACATTTCATGTCAACTTGCATCTTTCCTGCGATAGCTCTCCTGATGTCTTCTACTTTAGAAATGATCAGATGAAGCAGCTCAGTGGGTTGTGCCTTTGATAAGTGTTTCCAAAAACACCCAAGCTGACAGCAAATTCTCAGTGTGGCATGTTTGTGTTTCTGTAGGCTGAAAAACACACTGCGAGTCTGATTTATAGCAACACTATGGAGTTGCTGGAGATGGAAAGCTAAAAACGACCTATTGCGAGTCTACTCCACATAGGATTGTATGCAGGCGAGGATGAGTGAGTGACATTGCAGAGCGAAAACATAAGACCGCAGAGGATTATTATAGGAACTGTGTGAGAGATGCAGTGTAAGGATCTACTTAGAAAGCTTTAGCGTTTTCAATCTGTTGTTGCTTTGGTTTCTGAAATTCTGCTGCTACTCTGTCATGCAGTAATCCACTGAGAGGCGCTGTTTCCCCACAAATTGACCTTCTACCCCTGTGTTCAGATTCCCCCTTGTTTCTGTCTGTAATTGAATTCCTTTTTGCCGACCACAGTGATTGATGGTAGTAATGAATTCACACACTCACATACACACGCACGCACACACACACACACACATATATATATATATATATATATATATATATATATATATATATATATATATATATAAATATATATACATACACACACAGTTTGGCTGAATTTTTAATTTTTAATGTACCTCCAGCATGGCACATCCTCAGTTACACCCTGCTTTCGCCTTCACTTCCCAAACTCTTGGTTTAATCTGCCTGCACGGCCGCCACTCGCACCCTCATACAAACCAATCCTCTGTGCACGATTCACATTTGTGATGAAAACCTCTGCCTTTAACACACACCACTGGTATTAATTGCTTCTCCTTCGACGTCCCACAGGGTGATTTGCATGTGTGGACGCTCTGATCACTGAGCAGTTTGAGATATGTGTTTTTCCTTTCCTCGTGGCATTTTCGGTGATTGACAGATGGAAGAGCCCGAGTTCCAGGAGGTGAACCAGAGGGTCTGATCTCTGGAAAACATCCTCAGCACAATACCAGATGAGATCAGTGGCAGAGGAGTCTTGCTATAAAATGTAAGTTAGACAGTTCGTTGAGTCTGTTCCTTTCAGGCTAAACTCTGGATAATTGTTTCAGTTCATTATATTTAGTTTATATGTCTATAATATTGCATTTTAAATTCCAGTGCAAGTATTCAAATTGAGAGTAATTTTCTTTTTTAATGATTGAAAAAGTCCTCTTAGGAACAATGAACTATGGATTACTGTCTTTGGTTTCATGACCTGTGCCTTTAGTAGACCAGGCAGCCACAGACAACAATGAAAGCATCTCTCTTTTCAGGGCTGTCATTCGTGTTGTGAAGCTGATCTTCCTTTCATTTTCAGCTGCTCTACAGATCCTTTGAAGTTGCCTCCAGAAACTGCTGATATTTCACAGAGACCGTTCTTTACTCTACCTGTACATTGTCTTTAATACGTAAACAACATTGTTCCATGAACGTTGATAGTTTGGAATGAAAACTTCAAATGTAATTCTGCACCCTACTGCTTATGCTAAATATGCCTTTAATAAATTACTTTAAGATTTTGCTTAGATTTGCAAACTTTAAAGATTGCTATTCCTACCTTGGACTGTTTTTGACAGGTAACACCCAACAGGAATAGCAGCACTCACAACCCAGTCCTCTGACTGTCACAAACTTGCCTCTTGTCAAACTGTTTACATCCCCATCTTTGACCATTTTTCTGCACTCATTCAATTTTAGGATAAAGTATGCCTTTGCTGCCGGACACAGTATACCCCACCTACCAACAGGTGGCATGACGAACAAACAAAATCTGCTATTTACTTCACCCGTCGCTGGTCATAATGTTCCGCACATTGTGTGCTATTTGAAACCATGTAATCTTCCACTCACTCAACTCTTCTCAGCACATTTGTCTGCTGCGGAAACCTCTGGAGGACGTGTCAAATAATAAAATCCCCATGAACGTGTCAGTAAGAACAGTTCAAGCCATCTGTCAGGTTGTGATGGTCCATAATGTTTAATACCAAAATATTTAAAAAATGCACTGGAAACATGTAGTAATGGTGCCATGACATCCGTAATGAAATGTTAAACTAGTTTGCACAGTGTAGTAATATATGTATTATGTCCTTCAACAGGACTCACATTCCCGGGATTACCAATATAGGTCATGTGTGCTCAGATTTACCCATATTCTAATGAAATTCAACGCTATTAGAGAGTTACATCAGAGGTAACGTACTCAGCGTAGGGCTTAGGAGGAATTCAAAGGCGATGCTGAGAAATTAATGTTCCGAAACAGCAGATGTCATATACATTTGAGAAATAAAACCTCACAAGCATGTCTCTGAGAAAGTGGGTTAAAAATTAACCGGATCAAAGGAGTGTAGTTTTAGGATATCAGACCCTGATTAAAAAAAAAAAGAGGACGAAATCAAGACAAAAAAAGAGTGACTGTTTTGAGGTCATTTGCTTACTTGTATCATCTTCAGAGAAGTGGACTCGGCCATAACAGACATGTTAGACATAGTTAACACTGTTTTCAGGAAAAAACGGTGTCACAACAGATGGATACAGCATGAGTAAAACCTTGCACTGAAAAACATGTAGAGCTGAAAAGCTGTCTGTGTTTGTCGGAGTTTGTGAAACATCCTCAAGACCTCCTGCAGGGATGCAGAGCATGATATTGGTCTTTAGGTCATTCTCTTTTATTTTCTATGTTTTCTTCTTCTTAGTGACTTGTTCAGTCTCTTCCTCGTCTTGAGCTCCCACACACTAACACATTTCGAGCTTGTGCACACATTCCAATACACACTTGTGTCACTGCCATGTAAATGGTGGCTGTTTGATCACAGTCCCGCTGCTATCAAATCGACCATTGCTGAATAATTCCCTTGACCCACTTCCTGTGGATTCATGCCGACTTGTATTCTGTGTAGCCCGACATTCTCCATCCTAGGCAGATCAAAGTGTTTCCAGGATCAATCCTCATATTGTTGCCACAGTTCCTTTGCTGCGTGATTGACATGCATGTCCTCGTGTCTCAGTCATGGCTGTTTTCCTGAGCGATAAACGTGTTTGTCAGCGCGATCCGGCTCAGATCACCAGATCAACAAGATATCGCAGGTTTTCAAGGCTGTCCAAAAGTAGGCACAAGAATATGTTTAGCAGAGAATAGGTGAAAGGAAGCGTTGAGGTATTATTGTGGCATTCAAAGACATGTTCCTGTTTTCTGTTTGCTAAGTCAGAGCTTTAAAGAAAGATAAGTCTTGTGGAACTTCAAAGGAAGTAAAGTTGATGTGTTGTCTACAGATTCAATACGCCTGAATTTTAAGATTTCTCTTAAGACAATCTCTCAAGATCATTCAGTTTCCTGGGTCTCATTTTGTCTTAGGTTGAGATTGATTTTGGGCTTGGTAAATTGAGTATTTGGCTGCGTGTTTTAAGATGTTTTCAAGTTGCAAAAGACAAAAATGAACCATTTTTAGCTTACTGGTTTAGTCTGGCTTCACAATAGAGTAGTTAGACACACTGTTGGCTTGAAGCAGGAAGGTCTTGGGGTTTGAATGCTGGGCTCGGGTCTTTTCACATAATAGTTTACAAGTTCCTTCAATGTTCCTTCCTTCAACAGCTAAAAAACCTGACAATTGGGTTAATTGATTCTTTATTTGTCCTTAGCTGTGCGTATGCGTGTGTGTGTGTGTGTGTGTGTGTGTGTGTGCACGATGGTTTGTCTTGTGTATCTCTGTGTTGCGCTGTGATAGACTAGCAAGGTGTACCCTGCCTCTTGCCTAATGACTGCTGCAGATAGGTTATTTGTTTGTTATGGGAGGAGATATTACATTACTCCCAAACAACTTGTTGGTAGCTCATTCACTAATAGGAATTGTGGACCCCAAACCTTAAAATGCCCTGCCTTCCTGCAAAGCTCTTCCAGTAAGGTGTTGAAATATATTCCCATCTTTTTTATGCTCCTGCCCGTTGTGCATCGTGATAAGATAAACTTGTTTTCTTGTCCATTAAATTGGCCATCGGAGAAAAAAAGTGCCGCTTTGTCAGGACATATTTCTAAGGCAGGGAAACTGAAAGTCATGCATTAGTAAAGAGATTTTCCCAGCGACACCATTCAACTAAAAAAATATAAAAATAACCAATTCTTCAGTTCCATTTGAACCGGTGACAAGAAAAACAATTCTTCCATGCTGAAATTGACTCAATTTATAGATTTTATTTCTATAAATTTTCCTCTGTGAAGCTGTGATACATGAATCTAATGCAAGGTTTTTCATGTATTTTTTTTCAAAAGAGGCATTTTTTTTCCGCATCGCAAAGACTGGAGCTTCTCCTGGAGCATTCTCAAATTTGCTGTTCAATCTGATCAAAAATATTGATAGCATAAAGCAAACACTGCAACACCAAATTTTTGGGAATATGGGTTGAGAGCAATCTTCACACAATCTGAAGCAGACTCGTTCAAACATGTCAAGAAACATTAGAAGGCACTATGGCTCATAAATATGGACTCTTGCAGTCCTTTTTAACCCCGTTCAGCACTGCTTCACCGCACTGCAGTAAAAGCATTAACCACTCAGGGGAGCAGTAACTCATCGGCTTCACTGTCTTTTTTTTCTTCACTTCTGCTTCAAAACCATAAGTCAAGCTCTAATTATTGCTGACATTTCCCTTCTCCTTTAGATTTCAAACATGGTTATTGCACCCATGTGTTTTTTTTTTCATTTGAATTTTCAGAACCCCCCTTTTCAGTCTGTTGATATCAAAGAGCTTCTGCTAGTTAAGAGTCCAGTTTGCTCCTCAGTCTCACACAGGGAAGAAATTAAAGACTCATTTTGATTTTTAAAACTTTACTAAGATTACAGTTACAGTTTGGAAAAACCTCTTTGTGATGTTGAAACATTTTATTCCATGAAACGACCTTCAGCAGACATTAGTTTGCATCACAGGAGGCTTAAGCTAAAGTTAAATTTTTGTTTTATGTAGCTCTGAAGAAATCTGAAGCAGTAAAAATGAAACAAGTCAGTCTAAGCTTACCACTATGGAACAATAAACACTTTTTATAATGTTTATGCTTTTTTATCTTTCTCCTATTCTAAGATTTTCCCTCACTGTAGTAATTTAACAGAGTAATAGAGAGTGGAGGCTCTGTTCTTTCTTTCGTAAATGAAATAGTTCAGAAAAGGATTCCCAAAGTGGGTCTCCCTTCTTTCGTAAATGAAATAGTTCAGAAAAGGATTCCCAAAGTGGGTCTCCCTTTGGATTTGCATTGTGGACTGAAAGTACTTCGTTTTTGCTCAGTTGCCCTGGCATTCTTTTTTTTCTTTTTTCGCCCCATTCCAGCAACTTCATTCTTCTCCCTGTATAATAGTGGATTCTTCATGGTGGATTTGTGTGGGGCTATTTCGGGGTTCTGCACTGGCTCCTGCATGTGCCGCTATAATCCAATTGTGATAGTGTTAATTTTTAAAGCTTTATTATTGAAATTGCTGAGACCTAATTTTCTGATCCTGTCACTGTTGAAGGCCGCCATAATCATCCAATTCAAGTTATTCCAGACCATTAAGTCACAAGCAGGGATTGGTCATGGCTGCTGAGGTGGGAGAAGGATAGAGGAATGTGAGGATCTTTGTGTGCATTCTTGTTTGTTGTGATGCTGGCTATCTTATTTTGTTTGATTGTAAGAAGTCTATAATTTTTTCTTTTTTTCCTTCTTTTAGTGTGAACGACCTACAGGATACTTTCTGAAAGGCGTGTGATTGGTGCTGGACGACTTTTGTTGTGCTTATTGGTTTGTACCTTTCAAATAAAGTTCAGGCTCAGTTCGTCCATGCTTTTATTGCATTTAAACTTAGATATAAAAGAAAAAAAAATCAAAAGTACTATGAATTATATTGTTGCTTCTGCTACTGAATGTGTGTAGGTTGATGTGGAGTTACTGTATTTCAAATAGATTATCTTCTCTTTTGTGCCTAATCTGTGAAAAGAAATAATGCCCACGCACACAGACAGCCTGTGCATGTGGACAATAACACCCAGACTCATAAACACAACACTTTTTCTCTACTTGGTTGCCAGGAAACTTAGCCTGAGTCTTTAAAGGTGAGAGATAATAAAGAGTTGTGCATATTTGTGTGTCCTGCCTTGGTCGGGGCGACAGGGGGCAGTTAGTTAACTGCCTGAGGGTATCTGCATGCTGCAACCTGGGCTGTTGGAGTTGATTATCTCAGTCATTGCTTTCGAGCATAAATCTCAGCCAAGACAAAAAGCCTGTGCTGGATTTAGCAGATGAGGCCGTGATGTTCCATCCAAAGGTTTGCCCAAGAAAAGAGAAATTTGTGTTTTATAATCTGATAACGTGGAAATTTGGAATATTGAAATTGACCATTGTTGTGTGTTCAGATTGTTTTTCTTAAAGGGAGGTATTACGTAAAAACAACTTTTTTGAGCTTTGTGTCATGTCATAAGTTTACTCCCTCATAATAATCGTACAAATTCTCAATCGAAAGCTCCTAAGAAAGGTTGTAAACGACCAGGATCCATGCAAGAGGCATTGAATTGTAATGCATTGTCATCAATCCAAACAGCACTCGGGTGACCGTTCTTTCAACCAGAAGCTGGTGTTTGGCTTCTTTGGTGTTTTTAACGAAGCCTTTTTGTGACCCTGTCATGATTTGCTCCATATGCTTATTGGGACTATGATGCTTGACTGCAGCTTATATGTTGTGGAAAGACAGATTATTGAGTATTTCTGCGAGTCTTTCATTATCAAGATGGTTTAGCCCTTAGTCAACCAATCTGGGAGTGACCCATCCTTCAGCTATTGGTTCAGTTATGCTGCCAGGCACTCATGGTAAGGTGTCAACCTCTTGAGCCAGTAGAGTGAAGACTCGTGTTTCATATCCTGGACTTTGGTCATGGAGATAATTGTGGTACACAAAGTTTAATTACTGCATCTTGGAAAGAGAATTAATGTCACGTATTACGACTTTGCATGTCAGCAAACTTCTCACTGGAACTAAACTGTGATGTGAAAATGGCTCTGAGCCATTTGGATTCTTTTTAGATTATAACTGAAGTTTTGACACTAAACATAGAACATTTACTACATTTCTTTCTTTTACTCCAAAACCAGGTTGGATGGATCATCAGCTGTTTCATCTGAGGAGAGCTGCCCCCATGTGATTGAATCCAGATATCCAGCAGCTGGCTCCAAAAACAAGTCAGGGTGAAGATGATTAAACGGCATCATGATTATAAACAAAAGAGGAGTGAAGATTATCATCAGATTATCGCCATTCTTTTTATTTATTGCAGCTGCAGAAGCACATCTGTTGCATCCTGCTTGTTTACGGGGATGGAAACAAATGGTGGCTAAAGAATCAGATCAACATCAGATGGCACAGTAATGGCCTTGGCTTCACATTGATTTGCTCTTTTATTTTTTCTTTCTGCTTACACTGCACACAGTCATCTGAATCTTGGATCAGTTTGATGCCACATTCAATAAAATTTGCTGCCAGAATGTTTGGGTCAGGTTAAACGTGAAATTAAGAATTTTACTGCCCCTTCAGTTCGTGCTGCATCTGTGTTCTTTGGTCACGAAAAAAATAATGTCTTTGTGATTTTCTTCAAATTTCCTTTGAAGAAATTTGAAGAATTTACACAGTTCAGAAAAACATCACGCATCACTTTAAACATTTTTTCAATTCATGTCATTAATAACTTCACTTTTTTTTTCTCTCCACATATATTAGCAAATGTATTTAAACTAAAATCACACTGAAAATATATTTGCATTTCAGGAAACAGTAGAACCAGAGAATTTGAAGGCATTTCAACAAAGGGATTGAAAAAAAGGATTCAGAAATCCTTTTGAATGGAAGCCATTGCCTCAAAAACGCTGTAGTAAACTGCTCTCCTTAGTTTGAAAAGATTTAATAAAAACAAAGAAAACAAAATTGCATCTTCCCTAAAATACACAAGATGAAAACTTACAAAACTGTAATTAAAAAATATGAAAAGAATAAAAGGATCCAAAAATATGAACTCAGAGTTGAAAAGAAAATGTGTCATGCCAAATTTGTTTCATCTGCTGTTACGTGAGGTCTTAATTATGCTGTAGTCAGGCTTATTGAACAAATCTGTTCATTTGAAGCTTTAGTCTAATTTATGACTATGTGGTGTCCTTCTGTTTGCTGTTAGCCGACATAATCAGAGGCTTGACTGATGTTCGCAACCTGCTGAGACCCGATTCGGAGACCTTTTCACCCGTCTCCAAAAGCTATCCACCTGGGTGGGAATGAAAGACCTTTGCATGCTGTTCAACACAGGCCCATATGGATTAAGTGAAAGGACCCAGTGAAAAAAAAAGCCTACTGCTGTGATCCTGCTTTACGACCATTATGACATGACAACCTGCTGTGAAATAGATTTCGAAGGTTACTAAAGGATTACTCAAGCTGGGGACATCCAGTTTTTGTCATGCAACTCTCACAAAGAGAGTCCAGAACCGGAATGTATTATTTGACCGGGCCTGACGCACAAGTAGAACATAGGTTTTTAAGTCTCTGACCTTGTCTGCTGTGTTTGGGGGTGATTGATTGACAGGTCTGAGCGGTAACCATGGGAACAAAGACCGAGTTGGCGCAGCTTGAAGACAGGATGGACTCTGAGGATTATAAAAAAAAAAAAATTACAAAGCCTCTTCCTTGTAAGTCTGATTCAGCCTGTCGGTTTATTAAAAGCACCGATTTATAGAAGGTTTCTCAAGAAATGCTGTACGGACAAGATAACAAATGCAATACGTTTCACGATGCTGTTTATCTTGCATGCAGGACTCCTCCAGCCCTTGTCTAGAGCCGAGTTCCTTGATCTCGCCTCAGTGGGAGCTGGACACGGATCCAGGGAGGAATGTGGCCTACTGTTCGACGCCGCTGTTGTCTCCCAGCAGACTGTAAGGCTCCTGGGCAAAAAATGATGCGAAGGCATGTGGGCGTGTCAGCTGGAGAGGACTGAGCTCCTTTCTGCTGCTGAGGCTTTCTGATAAACTCAGGAACAACAGAGCAATTAGTGCTCCATGCTGGACAAGTCACACACCTTGACTTGTCCTCATCAGGAAACCATTCAGAAGGTGAAAGGTCTCAGCATCTCATTAGAAGTGGAGTTTGTTACGATGACCTGAACATATGGTTCATTTTAAACTCATGGCCCACATGTTACGGGGGGAAAACAGTCAGTGAGTTTAAAATGTTAAACTCTGCTGACTGGGGGGGAAATTCACATTATTAAACATTGCGGCCAGGAAAGTATTAAGAGTCTTGCTCATCAAAATGGCACACCTTTTTTGAGATAAATGGCTCCAGACTGCTTTTACATCTATCAATTAATATGCAAATAGTGGAGCCAGTATAAAGTGCCTACTGCTGTGGATAAAGTGAAGGCTCACCACTTTAATCTTTCAATCCGCAGGATGTCAAAATGTCAAAATGTTGTGTCAGTTGTTTTCCACAAGCCTGGAAGGTTTTGAAACTCTAAAGAGGCAGGTTTTCATGCCAGTCAAAATTTCTATGACCTTTTTAGGAGAGATGTAGGGACATAGATTAATTAAAAATATTTTAAAACATGTACTAAAAAAACCTAATGGCAAAATAAAACAGATTTTTTATTGCACTATTCTTAAGAAATTACACAGCGCTCCAGCAGAAAGGATTCTGCATCGATTTTAAAATCGATACAGAATCTAAAAGGGAGGCACACGTTGGGGTAATGCTTTTTTTTTTTTTTTCTGCCGCTGTGGCTCCAGTAATGAGTCCAGCTGCTGCATTTGCTGCTGGAAATAACTGTGAGAGTTCTCACTCACGTCTGCAACATGCGGAGACCAGCGGTGAAAGCAGAAGGAGTACGCAACTGTGGTTCATAGCTCACAGCTTAAAGAAATTGTCTTGTTTTGATATTGTCAGTTGGAACAAACAAGAACAATAACAGTTCTGACTTACGTTTCTACCTGAGTGCATCCTTAATTACTGACAGTGAAAGTCATATTTCATTAGTGAAATGCAATAAAACATTCAAGAATTAATACAGGAACCAGAATGAATAACTTTTGACTTATTCCCATTAAATATTAGGACCTTAGGGGGACATCCAGGCTGTCACACTGGGTGATGTGTGGAAAAGAATAATCACTGTGACTCAACTAAAAGCCAATTTATTGTCTTACAGTTGGTGGGTATCATGGTAGATTTGAAACACACAATATTCTCTTCAGTTTTTACATGATAGATTAATCATATTGTTTGAGATTTTCCCAGCTTGAGACATGGTTTTATAACCTCACCCTGTTTTGAACATTTTCAGATCTTTTCGCATTTTATCCATTACCTGTTTACTATGAGTTTTAGACTTTGTTATGCTGTTTGTTCACCAAATGTTCACTATGAAAACTCTAAGACCTTCTCAGTTTATACAGTAAATAAATTAAGTACACTTAAACTCTGTATATGCTTCTGTGAAACATGAATGCAATTTACTGCATTGGGTTTTATTTACAAGTAATGGGGGTAGAGGTAGTGGGGAGGGGGGGTAGGATATAAGTGCATAGAACATTTTCAGATAATGCATTTGTTAAAAAAAGAATCAATTCATGTATTGTTTTCTTTCCACTTTATGACCATGCAATATGTTGTGTTATTATGTCCCGTCAAAGCATATTGTCGTTTGTGGTTACAACATGACAAGTTGTGAAAAAGACCAATACTTTTGAACTGAAAGAAGGAATTGATTTGAATTGTCTTAGTTTAATTAAATGCTGCCTTCGAGTAACAAATGGATAGCTTAACTATTAAATTTTACTTTGCAGACCTAAGTTTTTCTCTTGCACCTCAGCCAGTAAAATCCTGCAACTCATTAATTCAGATTTGTTTTATCGACTGCAGCACAGAAAATGGGTGGCTCAATTTCTTTTTCCCGGACCTAAGAAGAGAAAGATTTAGAGAGGAGATCATGCTTAATAGGCTTACTCAAGCATAATTCTTTTGTAATTGAGGAACTAGTGAGAGGAGATGAACAGGATATACTAAGTATTTAAAATTAAATTTTAAAAACCCACATTTTAACTAATTAACTTCCTTCTCTTGTTTAAAAAGACACATGACTCTATTACAAGAGCCATGGAGGCTGCTGTTTTGTCACTGCGAGTTAAGAATAGTATTTTCCTCGGCCGCGCTGTTGTTCTGCGAGATCTGCTGGTCCCACCAGGTGTTGTACATTCAGAGCTGAGGTCAGAGCCTGACTGTGAGCAAAGGAGGAACAGTGGTGCTGTGGGACGCGTCCATTCAACACATGCAACGTCTGCAGAACACAGTCACACCCAAAGGCACTCTGGGTGACAGACATGGTGCTCCAGCCGAGGACGCACAAGGTTATTTGATCCCGCTGTAAACATTGCATTTCAGTGCTGTAGTGCTCTGCAGCGGTGACACATTCCGGCTTGAAAAGCCAGTTCTTGTTCACGTTCACAGAGACGATTCGATTAATTATTAAAAGATAAATAGTCAGAATCACTGGGGCAGATATTGTAATTTACAAAGGCAGACAAATACTTCAGTCAGGTGATTAATTATTGATTTGTGGTCTGTGTAACAGTGTTATAGACAAGAAGCTGTTGCATAATGTCCAGAAAGTAAACATTCATTTGTATGTTGTAAGAGCATCAATTATTTATAATTATTCCTAATTAGCAGCTCTTTAATCTACAGATTTGTTTACGGCTTTCTGTATTCAGTTTCATGGAAAAAAATATTTTCTGATTATTCTTGATTATCAGCCTGTGAAATTGTGAAATCATAGTGATAATGATAATTTCAGAATCTGAAGTGCTCTAACAGTCTGTTCTTTGTTACCCTCCTTTTCTTAGATCAGCTGAAAATTTAAACCAAAAGTAACTATTGTGTACAGCTGCACTTAACATGATTCAAACTCCACAATAATTCAGTTTTATTTGCAAAATTCAGTTGTTGAGGGGTTTGAACTAAATAAATCACACATTACACGCCCAATGCTACAAGGACCAACTTTACCTCTAACTACCAAATTTCTGGATAGATTAGCTTCAAAATTATGTATTCCTCCAAATAAAATTAGTCATATTTGCAAACCAGGTGTTATCCTTGTGACATCTGCAGCAACCACTCCAGGGTCACATGTCTGAGTGCATGTTAGAAATATGGCTAAGTCAAGAGAAATGACTGCTGTCAAGTAAAATTATGCAAACAAATAGGAAAATCTTTCAAGGTTCCTGGGGATACAGTGAGAAGTTTGTGAGCAAGATGAAACATCAGAGTTGTCACCTGACTTGAACTTTATTTAAAAATCCTTAATGGTGCTTTCAACATGTAATCCCAAGAATACCGAAACTGTGGGGTAAGTAGTGGGGTAAGATTTCTTCATTGCGAAGGGTTTAAACAATTCTAGGTGCAGCTCTAAGACAAATTAATATGAGAGATTTTTTTTCACAGTCAGGAAAGCTGTGAGTATACATGCAGTATTCATGCGTCCTTTTAATAATAAATTCTTTAGGAATTAATATTTACCCATAGCCTCTGAATCCGTCTCATTGCGAGTAGACCGTGGTGCGTACAGGAGACACTGGAGGACAGGAAGAGGACAGGAAGAGGACTATGAAGACCGAAAAATGTAGGACACTGTCATGGCCTCCCATTTTCTTGCATGATCTGTTTGTGTTCATTGTTATGTTATTTATCATGTATACATCCCTGTGTCAGCGTTTTGTATTTACACACCGTACTGTCACGACATACTGACAGCTTCAACAAATAAGCACATTTTTTATTTATTTATTATTCATTTATTTATTTTTTTTAATAAAAGTACATACAACAACTTTAATTTAGTAATGATGACAGTGAGCACTCAACATGGTCTATCACTGTAAATTTCCCTGTGGAGATACAGATGCAGCATATCATATTTTTGTGCATGTTCACATTCATCCCAAATATACAAAAATAAATAAATAAATAAATAAATAAAAATAATAATAATAATATTTGTCAGAAAAGAATAATAATAAAAAAGATATCACTCAAAGACAGCAGTAGTTCTGCCTACTTAAAACAGGATTCTGGGTGTCTGGGATGCTTATGGCACACCTCACACCTTTCACCTTCCTTGACACCCGGAATGAGCTATGGAGCAGCTTCAGTCACTTACTGTATTCACATTGAGTCACCTTCTTCACAGGCACATTTTTCACTGTTGAAGTAAAGTTGCAGGCAAGAGGTTTGGCCCAGTGAGATTACCCCTTTCAGCTCGGTGTGTGCAGCAGAGAGGATGCTCGGTTTTATCTCAATTGCATCATTGGAATAAAGCTTCTCTGAAGAGTAATTGGGCTGTTTGATAATGATCCAGCCGAGGCTTCGTTTTGAGACCAGCTTGGCTGAAATCTCGATAAAATGGAAAAAATAATAGTGCGCATATACTGGAGATAGAACACAACAAATTGGGAGACAAAGGGCTAACAAATGAAAAGGAAAACCAAGGAGACAAAACAAAGTCTAGGTTGAATGTAATCTCACAGACTGTGTGTGCATGTGCGACGGCAAGCATGAGCAAAGGGTATTGTGTGTGTGTGTGTGCGTGTCTGTGTGTGGCATCTGGAGTGTAAGTACAAAACACTAGGTGCCAGTGAGAGTGTATATATGTGTGCTACCATACCTCTGGGGTGCTGGTGCTATTCTTTTGAAGTTTCTGCCCTTCAGTATGAGTGGGCTGTGTACCATTAGACATGGCTGGTTATCCAGACTTCCAAACCTTGGGGCTCCTAGGACACAAGAGCAAGGAAGGGAGAAATGGAGAGGCTGATGGAATCTGGGGGAAAATGAAAGGAAATTAGAAGGAAATTGGGATGGACACAAGGCTGCAAGAAGGAGAGCCGCAGGAAGTAGTCATGCGTGTAAGTGTGTGTGTTTGCATGATCCAAACAAATAGTTGTAAACGAACAGTAAAGATGAGCATCTAGGTAGGGATGCAAAACCAAAAGGACTCTCTGTGATGTAGATATCTGGTTCAGCTCCAATGTCAACTGAACGTAGCAGCTCTAATGTGGGATTAGTTGCAACAGTGACTAAAGAAGGCAAATGTTATTAACCAGCCTCTGTATTCCAGTTTGATTTGTGAATGTAAGTAAAGCAGAAAGTAAGTCTCATCACTGTCTCTGATATTTTGATGTATATGAGTGAGAAAAGTCCAGATGTATGAAGTCTAATCAGACATAATTATTTGTCCCAGCTATGCGGCTGATCTTTGACATGAGACTGTCACATGTCGTCTCACCAGCAGCCCTTTTTTCACCCTCTTTGAAAGCTTAGCAGCTTCTGATAGAGACACGCTGGCATCCAATTTAACTCTTCTCAATCAACATGTTAATTGAGATAGATGGTGATGCGAGATCCATTACGTTTTTTTTGTAATGGCAGTGAGCAAATGAAAGCTGCCTAATTCTATGCTGTGCTGAGCGCCTGCAAATTGGCTCGTTTTTGCCCTACACCAGGGCTGCGGTCATTGCACATTGAAAACAGCTCTTCTACAAAGTGGCTGGCTCTCCTTCCTTTCACTTTTTTCATCAGGTGAAAGGTGTCTATTGAAGACATCAAAGAAAATTGAACTGAGTTCAGTTATATTTGACTGGTTAAAGCTGAAACCAGTCCAGCATTTCCTTGTTGTTTCCTCAGCTACAGTCTTATAATGAGACTGATAATAAATGCATAGATTCAGTGTTTTCAAAGTTTTTCTCTATCACCACAGAGACCATATTTCACACCAGTAAAACTGAAGCATGCTAAAATTAACCTTAGAGAAAAAACCCCATCACAATTCAACAATTGTGTATGAAGGAATCTGTATCAATAGATTTACCCAGTTCAGGTTTGAGAAGTGCACACAGCAGCATTTTTTAATGATTGTCTGATATCAGAGTTCTTTTCCTAAAAACTTAGCACAGAATTTGGACAAAGTTTATAAAGGTTAGCAAAATACTTTAATAACATGTAAACATGATAAACTGAAGCGGTAGAAAACAAAACAAATTTGTATGCATTTTTCCATGTAGACAAATTGCAATTTGAAAACAATATTTTTTGAAGTATATTTGAGAAGCTTTGATACAAAAAGAGAAATTCAGGAGAGAATCTGAAACTAAAGTATTTCACCGCACTAGTATTGAACCAATACTGATACTGACTTAATATAAATTGTACTGATATTTTGGGTCAGTCAGATGACCTCTAGGCTTTGTGTCATTTTCTTTTGTACATTAAGATTCGCTGCTACATGAAAATATAAGGAGATGTGGGTTATACACAGACAATAGTCTGAGATTAAGGACAAACACCCAACAATCAAAGTAACTCACAAAGCATTAGATCAAAGAAACCAGCTTAGCAATCAAACCACCGTAGTTGAAAGCTCAGACAGAAATAATTCCTCTCTGAAAGGTAAATGAAAGTCTCTGCAGAACAGCGGTTCTCAACCGTAATCCTCTGTCCTTTATGTTTTGGTTGTGTCTCTGCCCCAGCAGGCCTGACTCAAAGAATACCATAACTAACTGCACAGAAGCCTGTAAATCATCCATTTATTTGAACCAGGTATCTGAAAACAGTGTCTGAAAAGGCCTAAATTAATGTGTCAGTGGGATATTTTACATGTATATTAGCATGTTAATGCTTAACATATTAAGTATTTTAAAGAAGCAAAAGGAAACCTCTTAGCATAAATCCAGTTTATATGGCCCATGTAATGTAAATTCTGTAGATTAACTATTATTTCAGACTTAATCTATCTTGCTGTGTGTTACAAAAGATTTTCTTGTTACACCAGTCTAGATTCTATTTTTGTCCCTGACTATGGCCTGCAGTGCGCTCCCTGGCCTCACTTAAAGTCTTTGTGTCCTGCAGCACCAGACCAAACAGCAGCATGGTGATTGGCTGGAAGAAAAAGGATGGCAGGAGTCTCCCAGTCATTTCCGTTGCAACAAAAAGTGATGTGTGGGACGTGGGCTATGCAGTTGGTCTGACAGGTGGGAGGAAAAATGTATCCCAGACATGAAATAATACATATAGACATCCTAACAAATATACAGAATTTATATAAGTTTAACTTTTCACATTTACTTAGAAAACATAAACCTTGGAGTATTTTAGATTTTCTGTTGTAGATTAATACATTGTCACAAAAGGTTAAGAAAATGACAAATTAATGTTCCATTTTTACAAAAACAACCTTTAAAATTAAATCTAAATAAAATTGGGTGCAAGCAATCACCTTCAAAAATCAATATTAAAAATGCAGCTGTGAAAGCCTCAAAGGTTTTTAGAGAATGTCAATGAAATAAACAGCAAAACACAGATCAAATAACAGGAGACAGGCTGGGAAGAAAGTCATGGTTTAAAGCTGTGTTGAATTTTAAGCAGTACTCCAAGCTTCTCTGAAAATGGCACAACAGCAAACCATAGCTGGACATACGGTCCAGGTATGCTGACTCAAGTTCTAGTTTATCATAAAAGAAGCAGCTAAAAGTCTGTGTTTCTCTGTCGGATCCTTGTCTTAGCTGTTGTACGTCGTGTCGTTGTCTTGTCAGGTTTTTCCAGTTGCTCCCAGTGTTTGAGCTCCTAGCCTTTTGCTCACCTGTGCTGCCTGGACTTTTGTAGTCACTTGAGATTTTTCATTAAATCTTCAGACTCAGATGCTGCCTCTATCGCTCTGCGTTTGGGTCCATACCACAACTACCACAAATCACGACGGATGCAATACTTCAGAACTATAATTTAAAATCGGAGACATACCCCAGAAGGCATACGTGTCGCACATTTTATTAAGCCCATTTTATAAAAAAATCCCCAAAGCTTGCATTAAAGTTTGTGTGTGTAATATAACAGAATGTGAAAAAGTTCAGGGGCTATGAATGCCAGACATTATGTCTGGATCAAATCAGTGAAAAGCTGTTGTGGAGAATGTATTTTGAGTGACGTCCAGATTAGCTGTTAATGCACCAGTCGTACTGCTGTCAAAATATTTTTGTCAGGTATTGGCTTCATAAATCATGCATTTCCCATGGAGCCGACCTTTTGTTTTCTTCCAGCATTTAAGGGTAAGAGTAAGAGGTCATTTTGTTGAAGGAGTTTTGAACTCCACAGGGTCATTTTTCGCTCATTTCTTAAATATGTTTACTCCAAATCATAATCTGTTGTTCCCTGCTAAGAATTAAGCAAAAAGGAACACCTGCAGAGGTAAAATTCAAAGTTAAAAATTTCTAAATGGTATTTAAAAGTGTCATAATTGTTTCCCTTTTTGGCACCTGATTGTCACCACAGTTCTCAATCAATCTAAATTAAATGTATAAAGCTGTCATATGCCTCACTGAGTACTAGATTGTTTTTTTATGAGAAGGGAGGATGGGAGAGGTAATTTTCTTGTCATTTCCTGGTATTGGTCGCAGCTATGGCAGGTGTGGATCATCGTGTCTTACTGTGTAACCCCTATGTGACCTCTAAGTCACACAGTGTGCTTATTGGCCACTCAAGCCCTGTCACCGCAATTAATTTCATGCTAAACAAACAACAGCTGATCAGCAAGATAGGAGTCATTTAAAGATGAGCAATCCTGGATTTCCAGTCCTGAATATTAGATAATTCAATGGACCTTCTGGTTTCCTCAGTGCTGCCAAAGATGGGAACAGAAGTTTCTCTGAACTCTGATGTTCCTTTAAATCGTTGTTCAGGCTGATGTGGGGATGATGTTGGTGCATGTGCTTTTCCTCCTCTTGCTGTAGGAGCAGTCTGCATGCTTCCCTTCTCTTTGGTTTCTCTGAAGAGAATGAATATTTTAGAGGCGATTTATGCTCCATCTGCCCTTTCCTCAAACACCATCTGCTTAAGCAAGAAACCGAAGGCTTTACTTCAAATTTATGAAGGAAAAGTTCATGAAACAGCAGCAGTTGTCTTGTTTTGCACAATAAAGAAATATGGCAAACAGAGATCCTCTGACTAACAGTTAACATAGTAGGCAGCTGAAAACATAACTCTTAATGGCCATTACTGTTTAGATGTGCAAATTATGTTATTGATACTGAAATTATTGTGGTGCCAAGTTATTTTTAATTGGACCATAAACCTTGCCTGCATTTCAAACTTTTCTGCTCACACCAATAAAAACAGAGACATGAAGATGCTTTTATATTATGCTTATGGGATGTGTCCAGTCGGATGTACGTTCATTGTCTAACTGGTGTTTTCCCTGTCATGCACATCCACACACACTCTGTGTGCAAAATGAACTTCCGTTTACATTCAGCAGTCAGCTTCTCCTGCTGGACACAAAGGAGAAGGACAAACACCTTTGTGTGTGTGTGTGTGTGTGTGTGTGTGTGTGTGTTCTGCAACAGTCGCTTTAACCTAGTGTGTTTGTACAATGATTCTGCCTTTCATTTGCTTTTAAATGGGACAAATTTTAATTATGCTAAACTATGAAGACAGTTTTCATACAAAAGCCTCGTGAAAACGTATTTTTTGAATTTTCAACCTTTAAAGACAAATATTGAAAAATTCAGCATCAGTTTAGTTTTCTTGTGTTCTATTGACACAATTTCCAGTACATAAGTGAATCAATGTAAATGTGAGTTTTTCAAACTTGATTTTTGTTCCTTCTAAGCAGCAGAAGTATCTCGTAAAAAATTGCAAACTCTATTACAAAATAAACTGTAATTAGTGTATTATACTGTAGTTCAGATTTGACAAGCCTGCATAGTCCATTTTATTTGTTTTACTTTAAAGCGTCCAGATTGCTCCAGATACAGTAGAGTTTACCTTGAGTAAAAATAAATAAACTCTATGAACCATGCAGGCCAATAACAACAGATGTGGATTCAGTCAGTTCTATGAACAGCAACAGATTTAAGCGCTCCTACCACCAGATATCACAGAATAGCATGATTTGAATTTGGCTTTCAAACCCAGTAAAATGTTCCATCAAGACGTTTTATTTTATTACACAGTTATTATTTTTCTTACGTTTGAGTCAGCCACAGAAAATAATTAAATCAATTTAGATAACATCAATATTTATTTTAGGACCAATTAAATCTAGCATTTTTCCTTTGAAATTTTGTGCAACTGCCATGAAACCTTGCTTATTTATACAATGCAATCATGGCATGAGATCTTATTAGGATTCATACCTAAAAACAAACAAAATGCAAATAGACTTCTTGCTACAGAAACTTTTATTACACTTAATATTAAACAAATTGGATCCTGAGATTGAGGTTTGTTATTAACTTCAGTCTTTTCAAATCCCAGGTATAATTTTTCTGGCTTTTCTATTTCTGAATTTCAAGCATCCAAGATCAAATAACATGCAACGCAACACTTACTGTTTTTAAATTTGTTTTCCCTGTCCTTCATTAATAATGTACAGCGCTTCCTGTTTATATTCTGAAGTGCTGATGACAGAATCATTAGATATTAGTAGGAATGTCTGTTTTAAAGCGCACATGTATGAGAGTTAAAATCTATTTAAAAAGACACAAACACATTTTTCTCAGTGTCTGAAGTTAAATCAGATCAAACTTTTCTTGCTTTGGCTGAGTTGCCATGACAAAAATGATTTATCTTTGCTAAATGCCAGGCAACTCGGTGACAACACCATTTGTTTCATTTTTAAGCTTCCTCAAATTCAAAAATGTACATACATTTATTTGGGATAACTGTCTTTTACACTTCATAACATTGGTCAAACTAAAGTTTTCTGGCATTTAGAAATCATTCTAACTAAGCTGAAACAAGAAAAACTTGGTCAGATTTAACTTCAGACACTGAGAAAAATGTGCCTTTTTATTCACTGTATGTAAATGTGGTGCACTTAAAATTATAAAATTGTTTTATAGTTTTGAAATACTTTCATGCATAATTTATTCTATTTTATTTTTTTTTACACAAAAACATACAATGGTTGTCTTCATTCAAGTGAAAGATGGAAATGTGAAAAAGGTAATGTGTGAAGTTAATTATTATTTGTGATAAAAGTAAATCAGGTTTATAAGACAATGATTATGTAAAATATTAATTCTGTTCACTGAAAAAGGATTGTTTGTCGACAAATAATTAAAAAACAGAAAAAAACAACAACAAAAAAAGCACAATCCAGATGCTAAAGTCGGTCATCATTGCTGTTTTCTGTGTTGTTATCCTTTACATTGTGGTCATCACTGTTACTCGGGATTTGTAACATAAACCTCTGGTTTCAACAGTAAATATGATTTTTCTTCTAGTTTTCATTTCCCTTCAGCATCCGGATCTGTTAGTATAATTAGCACTATTAAGCTCTTTAATCTTAAATAAATTACATCAAACTCTTGATGTTTGATGCCCAGCAGCTCTTTGCTTACCTTTGCAGGTGCTCATCTGTGACTCTGTCTCCTCTGTGATCTGCTGGCAGGCTGGCACAGCCAGAGAGTCTAGCAGTTCAGCCGTTGCCATGACAATGCAGAGATCTCCACCGTGAGCTTGAACAGTACACAAACCCAGCTGTTCACTGCAGGCACTGATAGTCGGGTCAAAGTAGGTGAACTCTCACCCACACACACATACACACACTGCTTGTGAACCAAAGCAGAAAACACAAAAAATTATGAATTGATAAAAGGGGAGAAAAATTATTTATATTTATGGCAAAGAATGATTTTTTTTTACTTTTCCTCTTCATGATTATGACAATGGGCTGCATGGTGGTTCAGTTTTTGGACCTGACAGAAAAAAGCTGCTGGGATTAAATATAAGCCTGGGATCTTTCTGCATGGAGTTTGCATGTTAAGCCTGTGCATGGGTGGGTTCTCTGGCTTCCTCCCACAGTCCAAAAATATGACAGATGAATTGATTACTCTAAAATGCTCTTAGGCACGAGTGCGTGTGTGGTGTGTGTGTGTGTGCGTGTGTGTGGGTGTGTGTGTGTGTGTGTGTTAATGGTTGTTTGTCAAGGTTAGGGTATGGACTGGAGGCCATACCAGAAACAGTGCAGCCTTTTGGATGTAGGCGCTGTGACCCTGCAAGTACAAGTGGGGCAGTTTTGCTTAGTGAATGAAACATGGCACTGGCCGTAAACAATCAAACAAACAAAGCAAAAATAAATGAATAAAACTGTGTGTTTAAAGATCTGTTTCTTCAGTTCAGTTGTGTACTACAAATAGGCTCAAACGTGATAGCTCAGACAATAGAATTCATAAAATTCATACTTGCTAATTTTATTTAAGTAGATGGTAAAAAGTGTTGGGTGATTTGTGACTGTGAGCAGTGTGAAGTAATTTTGCAACATAAATCTAGAAAGGGGCTGCGAAGCAATACATTCTACCTGACATCACTTAGGCAGTAAAGAGATTCTGCTTTTGATCAGCAAGAATACTCCTTGCTGTTTCAAGAGATGTCAGTCTATAGAGATGTTTTAAATTGATGGGGCTAATATACCTTCTATTGGACTTTTGTGTGAAGATGTGATTTCTTTGTGCAAAAATTACGTCTTGCAAATCATTTTTGTTGGTTGCATCTTCAATTTGTTTGGTATAAACGACAAGCGCTCTATTGTTTTACAAATTGCAGCTCTGCAAAATGACTCCAGCCTTAGCAAATAAATGGAATAATTATGCATTTTGTAATTAATCAATATAATCAACCACATCAGCTCTGACCCCATGAGCTCTCGTAAGAGCACCGACGTGAGCATTGAGCACATGTGCGCGCGGCGTCAGATACACTCACGCTGCCATTTGAAACAGCTCCTTATGTCATTGTCTGCGAAAGAGCTGGCACCCCTTGGGCCAATTAGCAACAAAAAGCATCTTCTCTCCAATTTTCATCAACACCGAGCCCATGGTGTAGCTGTTAATGCAAGTCAGAATTTAAAATTCTGACCTTTTAATTACAGTGTTCCCATTGAGCCAATCAGTATTCCTTTGTCAAATGCCATAAACATGGGCACAAACTGCGTCATCATGCAAAGTTGTTGCAAGACAGTGAGAGACACCAACTGAGCTTTCAACCTGGATTAATATACCGAAGAATGATTTCACTAAACTTTCATCTATTTTCATCACTCATTAAAAATCTGAGCAGCTGTTTCCTTCAACTGTAAGTCAGAGATTGAATATACTGTAGTGTGAGGTTGAGCTGCAGTCAAGGCGATGAAAAACATTCCTTTTTGTTTTGAACAATACAGAAACTTTGTTTTTGATAGACTGTACAACATACAATTTTACAGATCTTTCTAAATTAGAAATAAGTTAATTTGTTTGAATGTGATGTGGATAATTCTCGTTCACACTGGTAGAAATATATACATACAGCTCCACTGATATTTGATTTAATGTTCTTTTGTGAGTTCAGAAGAAACAAACATTTTTAGCCATCGACGAGGTCTGAAAAAATACTTGGTCACTCTTTTTATCAGAGATGGTCGAGTTTATTTTAAAGTGCGGTATGTAAATTTTATAATAAACATGTTTGTCACATATTGTTAAAGCTTTTGCTATGCAATGGCAGTATATGTGACAGATAACCTGTGAAAACAATTAAGCTCCTCTGCCTTCTCTCTTGGGTCAGATGGTATTTTTCCCATCTGCAAAAATACACAGCTTAGTCAGCTGTGTATAGTGCTGTCAATCACACTTGTGTATGTGCTGTGTAGGGCTATTCACACCTTCGCTCTTGCTCTCTGTACTACAGCTTCTTCCTGATAGCTCTTGTGAATGCTCAGACTAACTAGCATAGACACTGGTGATGGCAGAAAAACAGTTTTCCTGTAACAGTAAGTTGTTTCTCTGCCATTAGCATATTGAGCAGCACATCTACAGCAACCCTTTGAAGATCCTTGAATAATATGAGCTACAACTTTTAACTATTGATTTTAACCCAAGACTGCCAATAATAACCATGTGGATTTGTGGTGTCATGCTTATTGGCTAATTTGCTGTGAATGATAATGTAAAACTGGGTGAGATGATGTTAAGGAAGGAGTATCTTAAAATTCTTCAGTTTCAACTAAAATAAACAGCTAAGCTCTAAAAACGATATTTGTGCTGAAGTTGATATTGGGGACTTATTACACCGTGTTCCAAATTAGTGCAAGTGATATTTTCTGATATTATTTAATTTGGTTTGTTAATGACAACTTAAGTTTATGCGTTCCGTTCATTTACAAATCTCCTTTTCATCTGGAATGAACTTGTTACTTTTAGTCTAAGTAAAACAATTATGATTAGTGCAGCTTTGAATCATATGTCTGACATCATGGGCTAAACATGAGATTCAAAGATCTCGCAGTACCAACAAAAAGTTCAAATGCCTGTAAACTTCTGACCTACGCTGTAAGTGTTCATAATGAAGCTCTTATTATGACAAGCTACTTATTTTATGCAAATTACCCATAAAACAATATGCCAACATGTTGGCAGATGTTCTTTTTTGCAAACTGGTTCTGAATTTTGGCTCATTTGGTGGTGACTAGTCTTTAAGCTACTGATCTGTCTGATGCAGTGACCCTTGGGACTTCAGGGGCCACTGCTCTCGAAGAATCAATGCCGGGCTGGATCAACCTGTGAACATCGTGCAGGTCTTGTTGCTGAGGAGGAAACTGTTGGCAATGGAGTGGAAAGTACAGCAGCTATGTGTGTAGCACTAGATTTTTTTGTATTGAAAGATAGAACATAAACATAAACACAATCTTCAAGGTCCTTGAAATCTGTGTTTTCCAATGACCTTGCAGTCGAAGCTATACGTAAAAAGTTAGCACATTAGAAGGTGTTTCATGGTGCAGGTATCAGAAAGGCAACCAGGTTAGAGTGTGTATTATTTTTAGTGGTAGCCTTTCAGTGATTGTCCTCACAGAGATAGAATAACAAAGGAGTGTGTGTGTGTGTGTGTTTCTGTCTGTCCTTTCCTGCTGTGTCTGACTGCCAACAACTCAGAGCCAACTAGACATCTGGACCCTAACAAGTCAGAACGCTCCAGGGCTCTCACATTCACTTTACTATCGCTGCTATGGATTTGAGAGGATGTGTGTGCGCACTTCCTTTGTATATCCACATCACATCTGCTCTTCATCATCATCATCATTTCACACCCAGTGAGCTGGACTCAGCGGTGCGCTATCATCAAGTTATAAGACTTTCACTCTTTCTGTCTCTCCCTCCCGTCTCCACACATGCACATGCTGTGTGGATGCTGTGGCGCACACACACGCCACTGCATTTCCATGTCTTCAGAGGACATCGCAAGGACTTACAGTAGGTTTGTTTCATGGAACGCACATGCACATTTCTTGCTTCAACCTTACCCAAAATGTTTACTGTAACCTCGAAAGATGTCTTTACCGTTATTTGAACTTGCCCTCCTCTCTCAAAAGGAAGCCAAATTTCTCGTAACATGATTGCATAAACAAATTTAGGCCCCCGCATCATGAGTAATCCCCACCGCCTCCTAACTCCCTCACTCGCAATTACATGCTCTCAGGGGTGTCACAGTGGTAAAAAGAGCAGAGGCGACAGATCAGCAGCAGTAAAAGAAAATAGTGTCATTATGACTTTCATCACTCATTTAATTTTCTGCTTCTTCACTTAAACCTGGCTCCCAGTTGGAGCCACGCAGCCGTGTCCTGCATGGCGTCTGATTTAAACTCCATCTGCCCTTTGCTGCCCAAAAAGATCTCCCGTAGGTTGAAATATCCGCATCGCACAGGCAGATTCTCTTCGCAGTTTGAAGAAACAGTGCATCGTCATATTTTTTTATATATATACTACACCTTACAGCAGCCAGGGGCAGAAGTGCTGTGATGAGAAAAAAAAATAAAAAATAGACAAAAAAAGATGTTTTCAGGTGCAGTGAATGGCCTCCAGAAAAGGTGAATAGTAAAGTTTTGCATATGCATAACCCCTCATCTCAGTCATTTGTAGTATATAGAGAGGACTCTGGCTCATTACAACGACCATCTTCCCATCACAAAAAAGAAAAGAAATGGTAAACGTGGTGCAGAAAAAGGAAAGCACACAAATACAACATGATCTTTATTCGACAGAACCGCATTAAGAAATAAGGAAATATAACCTAACTCCTTCAAGGTTATATTTCCATCAGTATTTTTACCTGCACTATTACTGCTGCTTGTGTTTTATGACTTTGCATTTTTGTATTTATGATGCACAGCACTTAGAACTGCCTTGTTGCTGAAATGTGCTGTTCAGATAAACTTGATTGATGACGGCAGATGCTAATTCTCCATTCCAACACATTGTTACATTTTTTATTCTTATTCATGGAAACAAATTTGCGACTAATTCAATCAATTAATCAGAGTTTCTTTGTGGAGCACCCTTCATACTAAAAGCAGCTCAGAGTGCCATTAAGATTTATAAACAATAAACGCACAAGTTGACAAACATCGATGATAACCTGCATCATTTATGACTCCTAAGCATGACTGTATATTCTAGTAATAAAAAAAATATATAAGTGTTGTATTTTAGAACTGGGACACATTGTTGGAGTTTCCTCCCACCATCTTCTCTGTGTTTATCTCTACAGGATGTTAGCAGATTTTCCTTTGCCCTGTTAATGTTGAGCCCTCTGAGTGGACGTCCGGTGTTTTCTTAAAGGTGACGTCCTCTGTGTTTCGGTCTGCCCTCATTCTTATCACAGTTGGTTTTGTGGTCATTAATTCTTTACCTCAAAAAGTAGCTTTATAAACTTACCTTGTGTCTTTTTATTTTCCACTTGCATTCAAACTAAAGTGTGCAGCGATTCATAACCAAACCCGCGCAAGCTGACATTTTTATGTTCCTTTTTTTCTTTCGCTTGTTCAGAAGAAAAGGGAGCAGGATGCTAGCTCAGAATAAGAGAGATGGATAGAATGAGAAAAATGAACAAAGGCAAGGAATTAAAGAGAATTTTTTAAAAGAAACTTCAGTGAGATGAAAAAATAACTTGGAGCAGTTATCTGCTGATTATACCAAGTAGTGTTGTTATCAAAGGAAACCGAGCACCGCACTTTTTTCTCAGCTTGAAATAGCTCTGTGTTTTGAGTATCTGCCTACACATGTAGGCTAAAAAGTGAAGAAATATTTTTCAGAAGCCACATTTGAAGGAATAACTGCTTGCAAGCGCACTATGCAGCCCTAAAATGGTGTCTTAAAAATCATCTGAACATATGTGAAACATTTAGATATCCAGATCAGCAACATAAAATTGCATCTCCAAAAAAGAATCTGTTAAAGTAATGAGATATTAAGTCTCATCTTTGGTTTCACATACAGAAAACATTGACCAAGTGAAGTTACCTTCAGCTTTTTAATTCAAAATCAAATATATAAATAAACAATGCTTGTTTATATTGTATTTTTTAATAAGTACTCCATCAAATAAAGAAATATAGCAAGAATTAAAAGTGGTGAAAACAACTGAGCAGTAACAGTTTATCTTGCTAATTGAGTTGGTATGAAAAAAAAAAAAAAAACACCTTTCCAACTGTTAGCGAACTCCAGCAAATGTTTCAGTGTCAGACGTGCTTCTGCAAAAAACGGGGAGTTTCATTTGAAGTCTTTTTACACTTCTTTATCAGGGGAGGCAGTAGTTTTGGGGGACATTATAGTTAACGGAACATGAAATCAGTGTGAACCTCTGTTCTTTTTGTAGCAGAAAGTCTTACACAGGATATAAAAAATACCTAATAGAATTATAATACGGACAAAACTATCTGGTGTTACAATCACAAGGATCAGGCGGCTGATAAGTGCACGGATTCAATGGTATGAAATGGAAATGCTTGACACTTTCTTTTTTTTTTCTTTTTCTTTAAATCAGAGAAGAGGACTAAGATCACAGCAGCACATATTAAAATGCAGACACACTGTGCCTCTGGCTAATGGCGCCAGCATGTCTCTTCCAATCACTCGGCTTTTTATTCAGCTTCTTTAAACTTATGTGGACTTTTTTTTTTTTTTAAACTCATACATCCAAAGTTTGTCTGTTTTATTGTAAAACTTTTTTCGTTTCTATGGGTCTTGCAGAGGCTTTTGCACCCGTAGCAAATCAGGACTGTCTGATATTATTGACCAAAAATCTACTGAATTCATGAAAATGAGTATCCTGGAAACACATGTGTAAAATATGGGGGACTTTTAAAGGCTTCTCCACATAAGGAGAGAGTACTCTAAAAATCCAATAGACCCCTCAGCACTCATTACTTTCTTAGATTTCCCAGGATCTGGTGGTACAACTGCCAATCTTCCAGTTACTGGTCCTCTTTTATTACCCTCAAACACTCTGTGCCCCGTGTGACCTGGGAAGTTTTTTTTTTTTTTCCTGGTTTGTGCATTTGCATCACTTTGGTTTAAATACCAAAAAACACTGATTCATTTCACAAGTCAGAGAGCAAAACAACTGCAGACCTTCTTTGGCTTCCCACAACAGATCAACCCCAGAGATAAGCACTGAAAGCAATAGAGTGAGAGATGAACGCAGCAAAGCAGATGAGAGCGTTCTCAAAGCCAAAGCGAGGAAGTGGCTCGGAAGGAAATGAAAAAGTGGTAGCTGGAACAAAAGCAGAGTTCAGGAGCTACTTTCAGAACTTGTAAACTTCTTGGAAAACTTTCTTGTCAATGTTTTCAGCTCCTTTCTTCCAGCATTTGATTCTTCTTCTTCATAGATCAGATTGGCACTCCTCTTCTACTTTTTCATATCGCCATCCCAGAAGGTTAGCCTACTTTCATTTCCCCGTCTGCCCACATAGACACATGTGCACATGCATCCTCTTCTCTCTCCAGTTTCATTCAAATGCCCAGTTTAAATCAGATTTACTAAACTTGTAAAACTAGAAAAAAATTAATATGCGTTTGCTTTTCTTTTTCTCTTCCTGTGCATTTTGTTCAACTACATGGCAGGTTTGTGTATTTAAACTAAACATAAACTGTCGTTTATTTTATAATTGAACATCTGATTGAATGGGGCTCATGTGTTGCAGTAGCTCTACTCCAGAAATGTCATTCAAACGGTTTGCTAGGAGTTTATTTTCCCTTTTGTGGTTTGAATGCCGAATTATTCACAATTTTTGGGATTGATACCTTTTTATGAATTGAGTTTATGACTATAGAAGGCTGTCATATGTCATGTGACAGCTAAATAATTGTTTGATTCAATGGGTTAATTTTCCTGGCAGTAAAATGGGTTTCTTTGCCGCATTAAAATGATTATTTTTGCTTAATATCAAGAGTGAATTACTAGCATTATTGCGCCCCACACTTTGGGAACCACTGACCAGGACAATTATAAAAACCAGCAACATTTTAATTAACATCGCATTAAGCTATTTCATAATGCTAAAGGAGAAAAACTGAATTGCATTACATGCTGTCTCTACTTTAGTATATTTTTCATAAACCTTTCTCAGTCTGACATCGTCATGCTGGTCACATCTTTTTTTTTTTTTTTCCAGCTGAATGAAAGCGAAGCTTCAGGATCAGATAATGCCAGCTGTGGGCTCTTGAGTGCCACAGATCGCTCGACTTTTCTTCAAGGCCTCTTAAAGGTCAACCTGGATTAGAAGGATCTGCTGCTGTGAAAAACCTCTTTTCTCATTCAAGTAACTTTCCCTCATCTGACTCGAATGACGACAACACATTTGCTCCAGCATTCGACATTAAGAAGGTCCTGGATGTACAGTAATAGACTCTTCCAAGTAGGCAAATAAAACATTTTAGAATCCATTGTAATCAAAGTAGACTGCAGTTCCACAGTTTTTTTTCAACCTGTTCACATCTGTATAAGCGGCAGTAAACAGGCACCAGTTACAATATTCCAGCTGTAATTTAAAGCGATATCTTTTAAGTCAGCTTCATTTGCATAGCACATCTTAGGAACAACACAGTTCAAAGTGTTTTACATATTAAAGGGCTTGACTTGACACAATAAAGACAGAGAAAAAAAGCATTGCATTGCAGTGGAAAAATCAAGAGAGTTAATAGCAAGATTGTTCTCCAGACTAGAATTAATCCATTTTCCAGTTATTATTGATCAAAGGCAATTCTGAACAAAATAGTTTGAAGCATAGGTCTTCAAATCCATGCCTCGAGGGCCGGTGTTATTAATCTTTTAGATGTGTCTCTGCTTCAACACACCTAAATAAAATAATGAGGTCATTAGCTGGACTCTGGAGAACTTTATTGCATACTGAGGGGGAAATTCATTCATTTGATTCAAGCGTGTTGGACATGGGACACAACTAAAAGTTGCAGGACAAAACCTGGATTTGAGGACCCATAACAGAAAGGAAATAAACGTTTCAGCAGTTTTGCAGTTTTCTGGAAGTTTTCACCAGATCAGTGCAGCATAAAAACATAATGGTGCTGGGGATGCAGAGCAGACTTGAAACAAAGACTTAAGTGTCTGAAAAGTTGAAAGAACAGCAACAGATCTTTAAAGCAAATTTTGGTGCTGCGACATTCAGTTATTTATAACCTGACAAAAGTATTTGAAAGTCTATTCCCTGAGATATAGGAAGACCGTATGAAGACTTTGGATCTGGGATGATGAACTCTAACTTCTAGGTCTCGGTGTGAACATGAGCAACTGTGTTCTGGATCAACTGCACTTCTCTAATTCACTTTTTAAGCAGACCTGTGGAAAACCATGTTGCAGTAATGCAGCTGGGCTAAAAATAAACGTGCATGGATGAGTTTCTCAAGATCTTGCTGAGTTATTGGTCCTTCAATCATAAAAAATGTTCTTCAGGTAATTGAAGGTCAACTTTGTACTTGTCTTTATGTGTCATTAAAGGTTAAGGCCTAAATCCACCAATAGATGCAGATAGTAGTGATGGAGGTTTTGCTGAATGTTTCAATGTAAATATGTTCTCCACTTTTTTCACCAGATGATGAGCACAGTAAATGTCATCTGTATCTGAACTAGGGAATCGTCTTGTCATTTTTTGCCCGGTCATAATAGAGTCAGGCCATACTTTGAATAACCTTAACATGATTCTCTAAGCTCCTGAAAACAGACGACCTTGGACGGCAATGCAGTAACTGAATCTGTGTGCTGACTCTTAATCATTCCTCTTCAGGTCCAAAAAGAATGATCTTAATTCTGTTTCTGTTCAGCTGAAGAAAGTGATGGTACATCCAAGCACTGATTTTTTTTTTTATATGTATCTACTCTATTTCTTTTTTCTTTTCCCTTTTGTAAAGATCTACTTCATAGCATCAACAATAACCCAATTTAAATTCAAGAGAAGGGCGTAAGCGTGGCAAAAAAAAAGTTATTTTGCTCATTTGTTATTTCAGTTATTTTATAGTTTTATCTTAGTTATTAGTTTCTATCTCTTGAATGTAAATAAAAACAGAGTCTGAATGAAGCAGGGCAGATTTAAAATAGCTTGTAAAAATGTCTCCTTTGTTATTGTTTCAAACAGGGATTTGACTGCAGGTCAAGATGAGGCCAAGATGACTTTAAGAAAAGTTTTAAAAAATATTAAAGGGACTTAACAGCTTTAGGTATTTGGGCGTTCGGTTAAGTGCGTTCTCTAAAGATGAAAGGAAGTTTGGTTCCTTCAGGGTGAACATCAAAATGTATGTATTTTATGTGTCTGATATCGATGGACCGTGTTTTATTTTTATTTATTTATTTATTCTTTTTAATACAAAATCCTTATCATCACTTCTTGAGTGTCCCATATTTCCAAGGTAATCTGTTTTCAGTTTTAGTAATAAATTCCTCTCAGCTCAAGATGTCTTTTTTGGATTTCATAGTAACATAAATCAATCTCATATCCTTGTCTTTTGTGGTACACTTCTTTTTTGCTCACACAATGTCCTTTATTATATATTTTTTCCAGATGTTTTCCTCACAAATCCACCCAGCCTGACCAAAATAAAAGCAATAGTCCATTAGTCGGTTTTGGCACCATGTTTCTTCAGGGCTGCGTTGAGCAATGGTGTTTCCACATGGAAGCACATGTTGCGCAAAGTCATGCATTAATGCTGCCAAGCGAAAACAGTGGTGGGTGGCATCGTGGCCACTAGTGACAAAAGTCAATTTCAAGTTCTGTTTGGACTCTCCCATGCTCAGAAAGTCTGCGCTCATATGTCTGTGAGTGAGTATGTGCGTGTGCTCGCACCAACATGTGTGCATCTGTTTGTTTGGTGTCTTGAGCTGCAGCAGAAACATTTGCTTTATTTGGGACCAAGCCTTCTCATTTATATTCAGAGTCTCTGCAGGGTTCTGCTTGACTTCTCACACACAGACACTATCTGCCGCACACATACACATCAGGGTACATGTGCACAGGGGTACTGTGCACCTAGTTTAGTCACAACCCAGCTTTTACGCCTTTCCTCAGATCCCTTAATCCTTTGTAGCTGAATAACTTTGAAGCAAACAGGCACCACCTCATCTGAACTTTGACTGATGGCCAAACTGTTGCACAAATGGTATGGCAAGTGCAGAAATCCAAATACTCTGACAACAATTATCTCTGTTTGTAAGCAGTGAATGTGACCTTGGAGAGTATTTGGGCATGTATGGAAAGAGTTGAACAAAGTTTTTATCATTCCCAGATCGAGGTCCATGAAATCTAATAAATTACCCTGGGTAATTTTTCCTGAGATGGTGTCGGCTTACATCTGTTGGCCTCCAGGCTGTAGAAACTTCTCTTGGCACAGCAAACTCATATCTCAGGCTAAACTCTTACTGGTTGATTTGCAATTGTGGGTAATGAACAAATCCAGGGGCCAAATGAATAAACAATGTATGCATTCAAAAGCCTCAAAGATGTATTTTTGCATGCAAACTGTTATTCATGAGGAAAGATTTATGATTTTAAAACACTTTAGAAATCCTTTAGAGTGCCTGCACACATGCATTCCTGTGAAAATTTGAACTTAATGTGGTAACATAGAAATGTGACCAAATTAAAATGAAGCTAAAATCATTTTTAGCTTCACAAACTGTGACTGTCAAACTGCCACAGTTTGACAGTGTTTGGTTACTGTCCATGCTATGACCTTCCTGGAGTCCATTTATATACACTCTAAAGACTCTATGTAAAATATGTTTTGCCATTGCCTTTTCATTTGATGCTATAGCATTTGGTGTCAAGCTAAAGTTAGACTGCCAGAGCTGTAAATTTTACCTTTGAAAATTCACCAGCCTGAATGTTGTTGCTTAGAGACGCTACATTTACAGCAGATACGCAGCTTCAAAACGAACTGCTGCATCAACTGCAACTTCCTCTAAAAATGAACACGCAGGCATACTTGTCAATCCAGCTGCACTAGTCCCGCCTGAATGACATACATAGTTTAGCCAGTCTTGCAGAGACTGCTTGACACCTTTCAGGTGTGTTGGAGAATTGATGCATGCATCCAAAAGCTGCAGGACAGTGGCACTCAAAGACATCCTTCCATTTAACATCAGTTGACAGAAGTACAAGAAAATACCACCATTGGGCATTTAGGAGGAGGGCAGTTATTTAGTTAGTTAAAGCAAAGTAGAATCAGCTCATCTGTACCAGCAAATCATAATGTGCATGAGGTGATGGAAACACAGTACAGCATTTATTTCTTATACAACTTGTGAAAATAGAAAAACTAATCAGATGGAAAAATTCTGACAGAAAGATAAATATTTTCCAATTTTGATGGCATCCATCTAAATAAACAAAAAGCAGAATTAGGGTTATTTTTCTTCAGGCACTTCCAAAGGCTTCTTATTTTATCAAATCTTCCAGTGGAAATCCACACTTCATTATCCAGCTGTGCTTCATAGTCAATATACATAAAACAAATAGACCACTGGATAGTATCATACTCACAAATCCTTGTTCAATGGGAGGTTTTTCACACTTCATGATTAAAACCATGGGTTTATGTATATAATATCATGTTAATGATAATAGGAACCAATCAACTAGCCCAATAATCCAAGATCCACATACATTTTTTTCCTGCTGGTTTTGCATAAACATGATTTCAAACATAAAACTAATCACAGTTTTATGCAGATGTCCCCAGGTTATGAGGGGAAGAAGCTGCTGAATAAAAAAAAGTCTATATCCTTGCCCGTAACACTTCAGCTTTGAGCTCCAACAGGATTTGCATATTTGTTGGATTGTGTAAATGATCCTCTGCACTTTAATATGCGAGGTATATTTCTCGCTGCAATCGCCAGTGCTTTGTACATTAGGGCACTTTTGAGACTTAATGAGGCAAATTAAGCTTAACCTTGTGTAGCTGCTGCAGATATTTACACTCTTATTTTCTATATCCATCACAGCATTGCAAACACACAGAGACACACATTCTCACACAACACAATAAAACTTGCCTGAAATACCGATGCCGGCCCTGGGCTTCATGAATAATGTAGATGACCTACACCCTCTCATAAACTTTACACCCCCCCCCTTCCTCACACATAGCCTCAACACTTCTCATAAATCTTTTCTCTCAGACAATTTGACTATCAGGACAACCGATGAGGTTCCTCACTCACAAGCGCACACAGACGAGCTCACACAATCCTACAGTTACCGTGCAGATTATAGGAAAAGCCCTTTTTACCTTGAGGTGTTACTTAAAGGTTGAGTGCTGGAACGAATGCCAGCTGAGGAACACATGTTGATGTTTTAAAGTGGTTTAATGCTTGATCATAAAACAAAATGGGTGTGCCTCAAGTGAAAACTTAATTGTTTACTATAAATAGTGCATATTTGATCTAACGGTGATTTCGTAGCCTCTGAAGGGAAAGTGCCAATAAGGCAGCTTGTTCATGATTCAGAGTAAAAACTTCATGGTGTTTTTTTTTTGTTCAGGGGGCCAAAATGGGGACATGATAGTTTAGAACATCGCCACATGAGAGGCTTCATCAAAATGAAAGTATCAAGAAAAATTCTTCTAGGACAAATGTATCGTATGAACTGTATTAGTTTAAAGGTGTTCACAATCTTGCAGTTGGGTTATTGCAGCTTTTTAAAATTCATCCCACTGATGGGATGGTTTGTTTTTCAACGGAATACAAACCATCCCAATATGGTTATATAATATAAGACGATATACTAAATCAAAGCCAGAAAAATCTCTGAAATTGTATATTTTGCTCTCATTTTTTACTTTACTCTACTTTTGTGAGTTATCAGTTCTATGCAATTTTTTTTTTACTGTTTGTGCAATGAAATGCATTGTTTTGTTTGTTTGTTATTTGACTGGACTTTGCTGTAGCAAAATGAGACCAATTAGGAATAACAGTCTCCTCCACCAATAACAGTTTCTCATTTTCAATTAGGTGGTGTGAATTTGGCTTCTTGCTGTGATTTGGGTTTGGCTGTGAACTGACTCTGGGACGGTTCACAGATCACAACAGAGATTTGGTATCCATTGTCAAGTCTGTCAGCCCCTGTGGAAAGTATTTAGTCATACGAAAAGAACAATCCAGACGAGAAACACTGAGGTAAGTGTTTTTGTGGAACATGCACCGGAGCAGACGACATCATAGCTCACACTAAATCCGCAGCTTTTCTGAGTGTTGGAGGGAGAGCAGCAAGAGCAAAGAAAGACAGTGATGGAGTTTGTGGAGTCAAGGGGAGTGACACAGATTGAGACAAGTAGTGTAATGAACAGTGAGGACAGAGTAGATTAGATCAGACATGTTGTTCACACTGGCTGTCATTCCAAGACCTCAGCTGCTGAAGTGCAACTACGGCAGTGAATCATTTAGAAAATCCCCCCAGATTTATTAGCAGATGGATGCAATTCACCGATCTTATTTAGACTTTCATTTCAATTTGGAATACTGAAAGAAGCAACATGTATTTTCTAAATGAAGACACTAAAATGCTCCAAAAGACTCCAAAAGCTGATGAATTACGAAAGGTCTTAATGTATATTTATTACTGCTAATATTACCCCTGTCTGCTAGAGCTCACTTTATCCACCTCACATATTTAAATGATTCTGATAACGCAGAGACAACTTTTGGCTTTTTGACTTGGATTACTGAGATTCGGGGATCGTGCCATTGGTGTGAGGTGGAGCTGCATCACTGTCATGCTCATAATCGCAGTAAAAGAAGACCCTCTTGGGTATTATTGCCACAATATACCCAGCTCGGCTCCCTGTCACAGTTTATAAGAGGGGATGAATTCAGATGGCTATGTCTCATTTGGCTTCCAGTTTAATTTATGGAGATTTATGTATATATGTAGCAGAGTTGAAGAAGTTGGGGCAAACTCAGTGTGCTCCAGTAGAAATCCTGTCCTGTGGCAAGTGTGGAGCATGCTTTTGAATCGGATGGATGACTAACATAATTTTGCAGCGTATGGTTTTGCGTGCTCAGGCATAGCAGTTCTCGATTTAGACACAGGCTTTGACCCTTCAATTATGCATCTTATAGTTTGTGAAAACAAAGAACTCAGTCTAGAACTATTGGCACCCCGGTCACATTTATTTTCTGTTGGGTTATTTCTTCCATCCATTTCTTTTCTAATTTCTGCAGATAATACAGTAATATCATGATTGAGAGTTTATTAGACTGATGACCTCTTCAGGTAAAAAAGTAAAAGCTGTTCTCTTTTACTCATATACCCCTGCATCTAATGCAGAGCAACAAATTGTCTTCATATGTGAACAGATAGTAAATATTGTCCACCTGTTTGTAAATTAAACAGTATATTCAGCCGTTCTCTTATGGCCTTGGACAATAGCAGACACTTCATATATAAAGCTGTGCAAAAGTTAAAGACAGTTTGTATATGAAAACGTTTGAGATATAAATTATTTTACTGTGCATCATCACTGCGCGCTTTTGTGCATGTGACATTTTTTCCCTAAGCGTTTTTTTTTTCTGTCCCTTTGTTTTACTGTCTCCAGACAATCCATTAAAAAAGAAACCGGAAAATTCTCAAAAACACACCTTGATTATGCAACTCATTTGGATACATTCATGCACGGTGATTGATTGATGTCAAAAAAACACGGCTTCTGCTCCTCTCATCATCCTCTGACAGCAGTGAGGCTCAACCATCTCTCCTCCCAGGAGAGACAGTCGCCTTATTTGGAGAAGTGAACAAATGCATCACTTTTTGCTGCACCACAGTAGCTTAAGTGACAAAATGTAACCCTAATGCTCCCAATGACATGTTCTTTACAGCATCATGCCGCCAAAGTAGTGGCCTTAGATGCTTGCAGTTCAGTAGTACAGTTGTGAATTTCGGCTTCGACAAAGACTGACCCTCCACTCTGCAGCATGTTGGTGGGTGGCAGCATCTTGTTAATGAAACAAGTGTGAAACACAGCGTCAGGCCATGGTTAGAGGTTTGTGTGCTTGTCTCAAAGGGGGACCATATTAAGGTAGCCTGCGGCGGTGGCTGCTGAGTGTTCCTTTATTTCAGCTTGCCTTAGGCTCCCCCAAACACACAGTGAAACAAATTAATTCAAATTAGCTTACCACAGCCCAGAGAAGAGCATGCAGCAACTACATTATGGCATGTATGTGCAATACATTCCAACTGATTTTCTTTAAATTATTTCATTCTATCTCATTCTAAGCTTTTGAATTACTCATGTTTGCCTACACAGAAAATGTACTGCATGCATAACCAACATACCGGATTGTTAATTATTAAAGCAAGGACACCAACACAGACCCCGTTGTTCACATTACAGAGCTTTCCACTGGTATTTAATTAGTGTAGTAATTATCATTGAGACTAAGCTGCTGCTTCATGTCTCCAAATTCATATAAACACTTAATCCGTGGGTTTCAGTAGGAACTTTAAGGGACTACTTTAAGTCATTACAAGGTCATCTCTCTCATCTGCACTTAAATGTTGTTGTTTTTATGGCCGTTCACTTTCTTAGTCTGCAGAAGAACCAGTGGACTTTGGAAAGAATACATGTGGGACCGGAAACCGAGGGGAACATTAAAGAGGGGGGGGATTAGAGGAGATATGACACAAGAGACCAACGCTGGAACTGTGCACAATCCTGCAGCAGAAGGGGAAGTGGAAATATAACCTGTAGATGAGGACAAGGTGCAGGAAAAAGAGATGCATCAGCTCAGAAAACTGTGACTACATCAATTGATTGTTGTACAGTAAATGTGATTGTGTTCTACTTTATTTTAATGCCTGTTTTTACATCCTAAAAACGCTACTTTTTAATTAGGCAGCACTGTAGGTAGATGGCTTGCAGCAACTTTTTGAAACGGATCAACTGAAACGTTTACCCTTACGGTGTTTATAGAAGTATTAACTTTTACAGCACCTTTGTTGTGTTTATGCATCATTTTATTGTCTACAGTCAGTGAGGAATTAAAATGTTGGAGTCAGTGTAAGAGCAGGTTGGAGCTCTGATCTGTCAGTCTCCCGAGAGCGAAGAGGGTAAAAATAATAGCTGTTAAAATGTTAATATTTGCAAGAATTGAACTGACTTTTCTGTCAAGGACACAGAACAAAAAAGTGTAAGTTTTATTTCTCAAGAGTTTGATGTGCAATGTAGCAGCAATTGTTCTCAAGTTTCCCTAGAGATTTAGAACGGTTCATAAGTTTTAACCGCCACTACTTTCCCTTATTTGTTCCCTTAAAGTGAGCTTGCCATATTACGACCACAAACTTCATTGTATTTTATTGAGAATTCAGCGGTCAAACCAACACAAAGCAGTGCATTGTTTTAAAGTGGAAGAGAAATGATGCATGGTTTTTAAACGCTTACGCAAATAAAAATATGAAAACTGTACTGTCTTGAAATTTGTGTTTTCTAAAATGTTAAAAAAGTCACAGAATAACATTTTTCCAATGTATGTGCGGCTTTCTTTCTTTGGCCATGTACATTTGATGAATCCCATAACTGTGATGATGACACGGGTCTTCTCATCAACCCATTGACTAACATGTAAATATTCTGAGGTGACAGTTAAAACTGAGCAATACATAACTTTTAGAAAAATGTTTTTTACATACGTGTAAATGTGTCAACATGTCGTGACAGCGTAATATAAAACATATCATCTGTGAACAGATCAAGCTCCTCCATCTCCCAGTGATACAATTGCCGTCTGAAGAAATGCACCTCTTCCATGTCTAAAACAACCTTTAAGAGCCCAGAAGAAGGCCTTAGGGTTGTCAATCAACCTTGTGTATGCACTCATAAAATGTGCTAATAGCACATTGGTGGCCATGCTAACTAGTTTGAAAATTCATTGCAGACACTGTTGTGGTGAATTAGCTGTAGTGTAGCAGATATGAGCAACTCTTGGCTTTGATTGATTGATTCTGAGCAATGTTTTTCCTGTAGATTACAGCAGGACCATAGAAGAAGCCGAAAGAGCTTGATTTTGACATCTTTTACATATTATCTGTGACAATTTTCATAAATATGCAAAAAATATCGTTTTTATAAAAGTTACATACTGCTTTTTGAGGCTAATTTGTGATTGGAATTGTACTTGGGGCAGGTTCTTGGGGCAGGTTCTACAGAAAAGTACATAATCAACACTTTTCTGTTGACAAATGAATTGGGCTTTGCCTTCTCTATGACCCTGAAAAGAAGGATTTAATTGAGGAATTATCATTCATATTTCAACACTGACAATAAGCTAATAAAACACAATTCCTCAGGTGCATGTTATAAAACATTAGCAAGAGATGAGGGACAATGCTAAAATCTGTTTAACTGGTAGTAGGTGGAAAGGTTGGGGTTGGAATAATAAATCCCTTAGAACAGTAAAAAAAGTGGCTTTCTTCTCTCTTGTCTAGCAGTTAAGATTTTCATAATGCGACTGCAAAAATACAAGAAATGAGAGACAATGCAATAATACTCCAGAGGAGAACAGTTTTAGAATGATAATGAAAATGATAGATGTGGGGACGACAGGAAACTTAACTGTCACTGTAAACCCGTGGGCGAGTAAAACTACAAAGAACTCTGAGTTTTAAATCGGTGATCAGTTTTTGAAATGCATGGAAGGAAGGAACTGTGGGAAGTAGGACCACCGGGTCTCTGCAGGGGGGAATCAATACGGACTGGGTTAATCTCTCGCTATGTGTGAGTAAGAGTGTGTAAGCTGTAGTGAGCTTATCAGAAAAACAAGTTTCTGCGGCTGCTTTGGTGGAGCCGCCAATTGGCAAGTCTTGACTTGGCTGCCAGCCAGCTACTGGGCATGAGGTGAGGAGAGGGAATGGTTTCACTCCATCACCAGCTTAGTGTGTGTATGCGTGTGAATAGCCTCAGTACATCAGAGCCGCAATTCACTCGTGAGTGAAAGTGTCAGCTTTTTCCGCGCTCTCCATCACGGTGCATGAGTGTGTGTTTGTGAGAAATGCAGGAGTTATGGATATTGATGGGTCTGGGTGCTCAGCCTAATCTCTGCTGCGACACAAGTGCCCTGGCACCAGCATGAGAAATCTTAAATGCGTACACACCCTTGTTAAAATGGAAGGCTTTGTTATGCATGAAAGGCAACTCTGATAAATAATTTCAAACCTTTTCACCAAGTATGATGTGGCGTATTTCCTGAAAAATTCAAGTGACATTTGTTGGAAAAGACAACAGAATAACATGGTGGCATATATGTGCATATATAAAACACTTTTTTGATTCAGTTGTAGCATTCAGGCTCACACCAATGATAGAGAATCTGTCTGATTGTACTTAAAGTTAAGATGTCTTTGAATTATTTTCCAGACATGTGCTCATTTGCTTCATTTAGCTAAACAGTTTGCACAATGGTTACAGAGTAATAAATTATGTCCTGGTACAAATGTATCAGTCAAGAGAAGGGTATTAAAATATTCCAAAGCAAGATTTACAGAGTATGGCAAATAAATGCTTACCCTAATATCCTCATTTGTTTACTGGGAGGCTAACGATGGAGAGAGATTTTATCTTCCAGCATCAGAGTCTAGTCAGACATATTCTAGAAAATGAGTTTATGAGAAGAAAATAGATGCCTTAGAATGTCCTAATCAAAGCCCAGAACTAAGTCTGGCAAAAAAAATCTTCACTTGAAAGGGACTAGATTAAGTAATCTTAATTTTAAGGCAGAGTAAGCAAATATTACCAGGTCAAAATTCCTACCCAAATACCAAAATTCAATCAAAAAAATATGCACACTGATTCAAACACATTATTACACCTATTTGTACTTCTTTTTTTTCCCCCTAACACATTTGTTTATTTTCCATTTGAATTGTACAAGATGAATACTTCATAACATGGAACATGTTCTGAAATTATTCATCAATGTCTCCATATTTTTACAACTCAAAAACCTGGCATTTCAACACTTTTGAGGTCAACTGAAAGACCCGGGCATTTTGTGATGGACAATCACACACACAGTATGTATTTATATCTTCACAAGGACTTTGCATTGACTTCTATTCATTTTTCCATTCATTTCTACAGCCTAACTCTGATCCTGACCCTAAAACTAACCATTTTATGCCGTGAGGAGGAGAGGGTCCTCATATTGTCGTATTTGTTGGAAAATGGACCTTTCAAGGCGAGAAATCCTAAAGCACACACACACGCAGACAAGATTTACGCTTTGCACATTTTATATGACTATAAAGATCAGTTGAGATTGTAACAAACAAGATTTAAAGAGTGAAAGGGGTAAAGTGTCTAATAGGCAAAGCAATCTGTGAAATCTAAATGTCATTATATTTAGCACCGTCTTCACACACAGAGAATGCAGAGATAAAAAAGCAATTACAAGCAGGCAGGTTGATTTTGATTTTAATTGGAGCCCTCGCTGCGAGTTCCACCTGTTATTGTCGACAGCCAGCAAACATAAATGTGGGGCTGACAGTTCTGCAGAATGTCTTCACTCCGCTTAATCGAAATTCCTGTGGCCTAATCACCAGTTCTCCCCCTCCCTGCTCTGCTAATAAATTACATGAACAGCAATAGTGCAAGGTGCTTATAAGCAGTACTTAGTAAAAGTCATTAAGGCGTAAAAGGCACGTCATACAACACCTTTACTCTGACGCGACAACACTAGAAATAGAAATAGCCTTTATTGGCCCACAGAGGGGAAATTCATGTGTAGCAGCAGCAGCATCAGAAATGTAGCTTCATTTTTAAATGTGTGCCACTTGCTGTATATAAAGACATCTTGTGGTTGTAGATGTTAGCAGAAAAAAATGGACCCAGTGTGCTTTGTGTGAAGGAAATTATTGCAGCTTTATTTCAGTTTTTTTTTGTGTGCCAGATCTCAGTTGCTATGTATGCAGTTCCAGCTACATGCATTGTTGCATTCCTGCAAAAGATGTGTAAAAAGCCTTAACATTAATCCATCTTGTATTGCAGTTGAATAATGTGACACAGAAGATTTTTTAGAAAAATTGTGGATTTATTTTGACATAATCAGATTTATTTAGTGTAGGAAAAAAATATCCCACTTAAAATAATCATTAAAAACATAATTACAAATGGCATGCGGTCATTACTGGAACCAGGAAAAATCCCTTTAACATACACAAAACGTTTTATTCTACTTTTTGTTTTGTTTTCTTATATTCATTTTCTTATATATATATAACAAAGAACACTCCAGATGGATTTAGTGCAAAACAAAGGAGACTACAGTGTGTGGAAAAAGCATGCCTACTGTGGTTTAGGGTCTGTGTTGTTGCAGGTTTGTTTGTCTTCAAAGAGTAAACCTTGTTGGAACAAACAGCATCAGGAGATCTTCAGAATACCGAGACACTATAGATTTAAATATTTTGCCCTACAGAACAAAACAAGTAGGACACTGATTGAAAACCTGTGGTCACAAAGACCACATCCTTACTCTGTGACTATACCTCTTCTGAGACTACCAAAAAAATGTGGTGTAAACTGAGGAGAAGAATGTGGTGTAAACTGAAGATGACCCAGAGTCTCGATGACTCTGGGTCATCCAGTCAGAATGTGTAAAGAGGGATGGTCGAACATCTAACTCTCTGTATTCCATCCATCCATCCATCCATCCATTTTCCGTCACCCTTCTCCCTAATGGGGTCGGGAGTTGCTGGTGCCTATCTCCAGCTGCGTTCCGGGCGAGAGGCGGGGTTCACCCTGGACAGGTCGCCAGTCTGTCGCAGATTCCATCCATCCATCCATCCATTTTCCGTCACCCTTCTCCCTAACGGGGTCGGGACTCTCTGTATTCCAACCTAGAGAAATATCTAACAGTACAAGTGATTATAAATCTATAGGCACACTGCACAACTTTGACAACCTTCACAGGTTTTAGAAGAGCTTGAAATTCACACTGACAGGTTTTCTGTAGATGTTTGATTTATGACTGAAAGAAGTGTGTCGGATCACATTCTTAACAAGTGTTCCTGCTGAGGGATCGCAGACTACAAGATTGGTCAAAAAAATACTAGTTCAAACTATCCAACTGTGACCAGAGTCAGCTCCAAAATTACAGAATGCGTAACTGACTGCTACTGAGGTCAGGTCGGCTTTCTTCACGCACCTGCAGGCTCTGATCTCCACCTTCTCTGACCCTGATGGATTTTCCTGACAACTCACCCTACTGACTGCCTCCAACAAGTGCAGGCTGGTGCGAGCTTTATCGACCAGGAAACAACTGTAGAATCAGGAAAAAGAATTTGTGAGTTGAGGGCTGTATGACAAATGAGAGGTAACAATTGTTCCACCTACGATTTTGTGTTTTTGTGTGTGTTTGTGTGAAAAACTGTTTTTAGTAGAAGATCATACTACTGCCATGACAAAAATATTAACTTTAAGACTTTTTACACTTTTTACACCTTACTAAGGGTCCGATAAATGTGACCGGCACTAGATGATGACGAATTCCAATGATGGATCTTCAAGTCATAATCACTTGTGTAAAGCACATAGGGATACATCCATTTCAAATATTCAGAAACAGAAAAAGGAACACGGCTACACATTTTTGCATATGCTTATGCTACATTTAGTCGTCCCCTCTTCTTTTCATCTGCAATGCAAAGTAAGTCCATCGTGCAAATCATGTGTGCCCCGAAATTCCCAATTAATTTTACTCACCGTGTGTAAAATATGGTGGAGGGGCACTACGCAGCGCCACGGTGTTGGAAGACTGGAGTTGAATTATGAGGACGTGGGCTGACGATGCTGGACTGTCGCTGCATGCCCCTGAGCACACGGCCGTGTTAGCATTTCAAATTGAGTTACACGCTAAACAAGCAGAGCGCCATGTGAGTGCTAACTCATCTGTTTATTGCAGGGCCTGCCTTGTTTGTTCTTTCTAAAGTTTGTTTTCACAAGAAATCTGTGTATGTCTGTGAAATTTGCCTTAGATTCTTTGTCTTAAGAGTACAAAAACAAATGCTATTTCTGAATGTGTGTGCTTAAAAAGTATCTGAAGGTATGGTAACGGTGCGTGGATGTTCCCTGCTCTTCTATTCCAGAACTTGTATCTATGGTGCTGAACTCTAATCATGTAAATCAGACTACTATTTGGGGGGAGCTGATTTTTTTTCCTTCTTCTTGTTCCATATATGAAGATGAAAAAGAACCTCTCCTTCTCTCCTCTTTCCTGTGATAAAGGAAAGAGGAGAGAAAATGAAATTAATTCTGTGATTAAAGTGCCCTGCTATATGGGTCTCTTAGCTCACAAAATGTGCATGTCGCAGTTCATTTCAATTTTTGAGTTTCAGTCATTTGGCTCATTGTAAAAAATAATGTCCAGCTCACATTTTCATATTGTATGGATTCAAACTTTGCATACGCGTCTTTATTCTGTCCATAAATCCTTCTGAACGTGCTGCACAAATAAAATTTTTTAATCAATAAAAAAAATCTCTATTGTATTATTTTTCATGTATTGCCTCCAGAGAATTAATTTAATCTGTTGATAATTTACCAGCAGAATTGAGGTTAAGGTTACTGTAGACATTGCAGAATATTGTGTGCATGTGAATGTTTAAGCTTTTATGTAAGTACATGCAAATAGATAATAATGAAAATAATTAGCTTGGAGCACCCAAGCTTATGGTATTGCTTTATCTCTTTCAATTGTGTATTAATCTCTGTTTTAATATACACATATGCAGCACACATATCTTTTAAGATGGCTTCATTTGTATGTATGAGTTTGGTGGCAGGTGAATTAGTCTGTATGCATGCTGCAGCCCAAGCTGCCTGATTGCAGCATAATTACCATAAATCAAATTTACATTTGTCACATAATTTAGTTCTCATCTTGGCATTGCCTGGTTAATTTTAGTGCCCACTGCATGCAAGATTTATTGTCATTTATATTAATAACACAAACACACGTACACATGGGTTCCTCCTACACACGTCTCTGGGGGGTTGTCATCACACACACAATGTGTGTGCATATTTCTCACTTTTGCTCTTGTGGCCACAGCTTTCTCTTGGCGTTTCTCCCCCTTGTAATCAACATCTAATTTATTACAAATGGCTTTGATAATAAAGTGGCGTGAACTGCTCAAGTGTATCCAAAGTATATATGTGACTTGAAACATTTAGAATGAGATGAGCTGACTTTGATGTTGTAATGTTAATTGTGAGTTGCCCCATATGTATTACCTGATACACTGAGAGGACTTCAATGCATTGAGTAAAGGTAATCCAGAAACATCTTAAATCCATTTGGAAAAAAGAAAACTAGTTTACTGAGACTTGCTTTTAAAGCTGCACATGGAACAAAAAAAGAAGTGAAGCTAAAAACAAAGCCAGTAAATGGGCAAAACACCAACTAAAAACCTCTAACTAACTTCAGTCTGACTGGAGCGCTGAAGAAAGGTTGTGCACATTGCTCATTTATTTCCCACTTTGTGCAGAGCTTGAGCTAAGATACCTGTCAGCAGTAGAAAGAAAACACTTCTTGCTGGAACAGACCAGAGAGAAAAATTGAGACATTAAAGTGTTTGAGCTAAACTCAGATCTCTAACTCGATACTATGGTAAGATTTTAACATTACAGCTCGGAACTAAAGCCCTCGGGAAATAAACCCACCATTATTGTATATTTTGCAATATGAGTTTTAAATTAAAGTGCTGGAACCTCGGATGAAAAAAATGGGACAGATATACTGCTTTAAAGTAATCTGTGTTCTGAAAAATTAGGAATTATTTACCAAAAACAGGAAATGTAACTTGATGATTCAAAAAAGTATTACCTGATGTTGTTTTTATATAATTTGCAAAAGTTACACAAACATTCACACTCACAGAGCTTCCCACATTTACAGCTGCAAAACTTCAATGTGTTTTATGCAGTAGACCAAGTCGATGGGGTATAATTGTGAAGTGGAAGTAAAACTCCACATTTTCATCATCTTCAAACAAATGAGTCTGCAAAGTGTTGTCTGCATTTTCAATCAGACCCTGCTATATATTACACTTTACACACTGGAAATACGGTAGGTAAAATAATATCAAGTACATAATCCAAACAGAAAAAACAGCAAGTTACCAGCTAGAGGAAGACATCTCCAGCAGTCTGGTGGGCTTGCTTTTGATGTGAGATCATTTGCCGAGTCCAAAAGAAACCCCTGGAGAGGGTGTGGCGAGTCTCTGACCATGTTCTGAATCTGAAATGACTGTAGGGTGGAGGAACTCCAGTAACCTTCTCAGCGATCCTCACCAGTGCTGTGCAGGACCACACTGAGATTCACTACACTCAACACACTCTCAACTACAACTTTGCAGTCTTCTGAAGAAAGTCTGAAAGTTTTGTACAGGCAGTGTAGAAACGGACTATCTAGCCTGTCATTCTTTACAAGGCTCAGTCAGATTGAAATAATAATAACTGTAACATCAATTTTAAAGTTTTGCACAGAATCTCACTTGGCTTTTATTCTGTACTTTGACTGGGTGGATCATTGTAACACATGAATGCTTTGATCTAAGCTACTGTGTTGTAGCTCTTGCTTATGAACCTTGTACTGCTGGAAGGTGAACTTCTGCCCAAGTCTTTTTGAAACTTCTGTTACAGGATAGAATGTCTCACATTGAGTCTGTGTATACAAAAAAAACCCCCAGTTCATTGCACCCCCACCACCATGCTTGGTAGCTATGTGTTTGCACTAATATGTGGTGTTTTGCGTTTGTCTGTAGAGAAATATATGATACATGGTCATTAATGTTTGACAGCTGTTGTAAATAATCCCGCCCCCTTCCTTTGCTTCTGATTAAACTTCTTCTATAAAATCACAAAATCCAAACTGGTTTGAAATGGCCTAATGACTCTCAGATGGATGTGCAGCAGCACTTACTACTTTCAATGTTTTTCCTCCTTCACATCATGATAATGCCAACCTGACTGTCTTCAAGCATTAGACTTTGAAAAAGTTTAGAAACTTTTAAAACTTGTTTTAACTGCATGGATGTCTATTGTAAATGAGGAATTTTTATATGTAGCGCCTTGCTAATATCTACACTCACAGACTGCTTTTGCTTTATGGCTTTAAATAATAATAATAATAAAAAAGTCATCTGAATAAAGTATTCGATGGTAGAATGAATGTATGCATAACATGTTTGTACTTAAGACCCAGTGCAGAAGTTTTATATTTATACTACAACTTTCTTCATTTAGGAAAAAGTGTCAGATGTAGAAGAGGCTGCTGCAAATCCATTTCAGAAAATGAGTTCTTGCCTCCTTGCTAACTTACGGAAAGTCCCTTCGCATATTTAAGTGCTGAACATTTTGAAATAGTATGAACCTAAAGTAAATGCGAAGAATGCTAGGGTCTAAGCATAAATTATGTATAAAAAAAAAAATCTAATAAAATATTTTGTTTTATATTTAATCCTTGCTGAACCACTGAGAAACTTCCAGCTGCATACAGTACTTGACATTTGCTTTTTATATTGTAGCGCTGTAAACAAAACCATATTTATAGTGGGCAGTTAGTTATTTTGTATTTTTAAACTTGTTTTCGTCCTTTTATCCTCCCTTTTCCTTCTTAGCAGCCAGACACACCAGGTGTTGAGTCTTCCTCACCTCATCTGTCATGAACATACACTGGTAAAACTGCAAGCCACACCAACATACCGGCCTAATGTCTCCTAATGCTTTTGTTGTTTCAAATGTTTTTAATTGCCTTCAGAACTTGGGGAAATAATTAGCTGATCTAATCACATAAGCAAAGTACCTCCTAATGAAGCAGGCAATAAGGTGATTAAATCACATGTGCTAATGGAAGAAATCCAAGCTACAGATGCAAACTGACAACCTCTCAGCTATGAAGTTATACAGTGACACAGAATGAAATACAAATGATGAAATCAATCCTAAATTCCTCAGTGGATCAGTGGTAGTGGAACATGATATGCAAAGGTTACCCTTTATTTTTTGGGGTTATTAAAATAGCTCAATGTCAAAATAAAGGGTTCTATATTGTTTTTCCTTCTGTTATTTCAGACCATTTTGGATTTAATTTTATTTATTAGAAATGTTCTTTATTGATTACATGGCACGCATTTCTGAATGGATAGACAGAAGAATAAAACTTCTTGACACTGAGACAGGAAAAGATGTGGAAATACAAATGCTTTTTCCAGTTTCTATATTTTTTGCTACATATTTCTAGGAATGGAAAATGTCTGATTTTTTTGAGAGAAGGGACCATGTATTATTTTGTATAGATTCGAAATAGCTTCTCCATATGCAAAATGTGAGCAATTCAAACTAACTGGTTCCTGTCTTTCCATGTCTGTGTTTTCCCACAGCATCTCATCTAATGGGGATGCTGCCTCAATGCGTTTTTAATTGCATTATGATTACTGCTGCACTTGTAAACTTGGAAAATGGCTGCATATTACAACTTTTATGAGAGCAACAGAGTCGAGGGAGGACAGTGAATCTTTTACAATTTTACAGGCATTTCAACTCATCCTAGGAAGTTATAGAGGAACTACAGCATAATGAAAGACTATTATTCAAATCAGGTCTTTGGGCTGCTCATTGTTCCCTTAAGAGGGGACAATAAGGCAGCAGATACGGCAGGAAAGAGTGGGTGGTGGTCAGCGCATCAGTCGATGCATCATTTTTACTGTGGTAAATTAGAGCAGAGCTGCAGTCGAAAGATGGTGACACAAAACATACGACTGAGATCGAGCGTATTCATCTTTATGCAATAAAATTCAGCCTAAGGAAGCAGGATGCAAGTGCTTTCTGTCCATACTTGTGTTCCTGTTTTTAATGGGTCTGGTATAAATCAGTCGGAAAACATTTGATTCAAAGCCGAAAGACGCATGCTATTAGAATGCTAAGCGGCCGTTTTAAAGAGTCTTAATGCTGGGAAGGTGTAGGTCAATAAATCCACTTTGACACTGTGTTCTGATTTCCTCTCTCTGTAGGTGCTTCTGATCAGAGGGTTCGCATAAGAATACCCTCACAGCTCTGAGGGAAAAGATCAGGAAACATGGAGAGAAAATACTTTTTAAAAAGTAGAAGGAAACAAATAAAAAAAAGCAAGAAGAGAGGGGAAACAGAGGGCAAACAGGACGAGAACAGAGAGTGAGAGTGTGAGGAGGGTGGGGGATGAAAAGAAGATAGAAGTTGAAGTCAGTAGATGAAGAGATGAAAATGGCAGGAGGTCAATGGTATATAGAAATGGAAGAAATTCAGAGGTAAAGATGAGGTGACAGAACAGAGGTGAGACAAAGATGAACAAAAAAAGAAATTGCAGATAAACATCGAGACAGAAGAGAAAAGGTTTGAGGCAGTGAAATTCAGACAAGATATTTAGATTATTAATAAAACTCATACCACTTATGGCGTTCTTAGGAGGAGTTGCTTGTTTCCAGTAATTATGAAATCATCAAACAAATGTGACATGTCAGGTTTGCAAGTCACCAACAGTCAAGTGGTCATTACTGTCGCTTTCAAAGAAATTCACTCTCCAAAATGAGAGTCATAAATAGATTTTTAAGGCAAAATACCCACTGTATTGAAGACACAGACAACACTTTGCAGGATGTTCTAATATATTCTTTTAAATTGCCAACATTGTTCATTGACAATTAAAAAAGAAGTGTATCTAAAAATTTTTTTGATGATTATGGCTTAGAGAGTATGAAAACCTACAATTCAGTGTCTCAGAAAATATTGTAAAAAATGTCAAGTATTAGAAAGTCACAGTGTTACAACCTGTTCAGCAAATTAACTAACTGCAAAGTTTTCCTGATCTTCTAAATGGTCTCTCTCTGGGTGAAGAGGCGACACAATCAAGGGGAAGACTGCTGGCTTGACAGATGTCCAGAAGACAAACATCCACATCTTTCACAAGGAGGGTGACTACAAATGGTCATCGCTAAAGAAGCTGGTTGTTCACAGAAAATCATATCCAAAGTTGAGTTGAAGGAAAAAGTATATCAGGAAAAAGTGCAACCTTGAGGGGGCTGTAAAGTAAATCAGTTCCCCTTGCATCTTAGTCTACTCCCACAAGTAGTGAACTAAGGTGCAAAGACACAGCAGCTTCATCAATTATAACATGATTATTCGAAAAAACTATAATAATTAATTATATTCTGAGACATATAATTAACCACTGCTGAGTTTACCGATAATTGTACTTGTTTTACTTTGAAAAATATTCCACATTGCCCTATTAATATCAGCAAAAGAAAGTGATTCATGCTTACTAGTTATTTTAGATCCAGTTCTCGTGCTATGTCCGACTGCATGTTCTTCTTCACTCTAGTTCCCCCACAAGATAAGACAATGAAAAGTGTGGAATAGTGCACATCCGCAACTCTGATGCTTTCTGTTCTTCAAAAAAACCCTTCAAGCATCTCTCCTACAATAAAGTCAAGGATGTTCAGGTAAAAAAAAATGTATAGACTGCAGTATTAAAATGCATACATTATTTCTGCTTTGAGTTCATACACTGCATATTTGTTAAGAGGTCATGAGTTCAGTAAAGTAAAACGACTATATTCCTTAAAATATATTATAAAGTTCTATATTTTCACAAGTCTTTTTGTCTGTGTGCAGCTAGAGTTGACATTGTCTTAACTTAATGCTAATTTACTTTTGAGCCTTTTTAGCGTGGAAACCTATAGAATAATGTTGTTGAAAGGAGATAAAATTCTCAACCAAAGTAGGCACTGAAACTGCTGCCGGCTGATGGCTTAACTCGCCTCATGTGCTCCAGGCTGTGCCGACACAACCGCTCACTTTGAGCTTGCTCGGAACAGTGTGTGACAATTTGGCTGCGTGGTTGTTTCCCCGTGCCTGATATCCCCTAATAATCTCTCTCAGTTTTCCATTCAACCATTAACTGAAGCGTCAATGTCTCGTGAAAGCATTGCATGCTTTTTTTGTGAGTGTGTGCATGCATTCCTGTGTGTGTGTATGAATGTGTACTTGTTTAGCTACTGTTGTTAGGACCATTTCTGGCATATTTACTTTACTCTGAAGACCACAATCTTCATGGCCCAGTCCTAATATGGCTGATCCCCTTGTTTAGGGTTAAAGGTTAGGTTCAGAGGTACGATGTGAATTAGGTTTTGGTTAAGTATAGGGTTAGGAACAGACTTGTAATGGTCAGGGTTAGACAAAATGTCAGGGTTAGGCATAAATGCAGTTACTAAAATGAAATAAAAACAAAGCAAAGTCCTCCTATGGGTTGAAATCTAAATCTGTCTGTGTGCGTGAGTGTGCATGTGTGTCCTGATGGAGAAACGAGGACAGAGGGTGCTCTGTTGCAGAACAGAGAGACGATCAGAAATATGCAGTGTTAAAAGATTCTAGACGGAATCTGAATTTTATATGTGACTGAAATATTGAAACCTTCCACCTGCCTAATGCATGTATGTTTTCCAATCTTTCTGCTCCACCCCCCTTTTTAATTTTTTTCCTCAGTAATCTGGAAAGTCCTAGATTTGTTCTTTATTTAATTTTCACTTTCTTTCTTTATTTTTCATCTCCTATCCTGTGCTCCATGTCCTTAGTCTCCCTTGCATCCCATCCAGTCAAAGCAGTCTTTCATCGCTTAAATACTCTTCCTCTTTACTTTGTCCCCTTTCTCTCTTATCTTCCATCCATCAATTCAATCTGATCTCTTGGAGCAAATTGTTTCATTCTGTCTGTTTCTGCCAGTCTTTCACCTCTACTGTTTTCCCTCTTCCTGCCTGCACATCTGTTGCCTCCGCTAGTTCCCCCACTTTCTCTCCTCGTTGCTCTCTCTTTTGCAGTCTGTCTGTTCTTCCATGAAATTAAAGCGCTCTAAGCTGCTGTTTAATCAGGACTCTGTTTGGGGAACTGCTGCGATGACAGAAACTGCCCATCCCAAGTACTGTGTCAGTGTATGCATACATGCACTTTACAATGCATGTCTGGATGAGTCTGTACATATTGTTGATGAGTGTGGATAAAAGAGGTATGATGTATGTGTCTGGATTTTTCCAGGTGTTTGCTTGCATGTGTGGTTTTTGTTTAGATGTCCATTAATCCATAAATAATCAGTAACCGAGTGGTGTCATCTGATGCAGGGGATAAAATCAGGATTGTTTACTCTCTGTGTTGAGTAAATGAACACAGATTAACAAAGCTAATTAAACAGCCGACGATTTTACATCAGACTGCTGTAGTTAAGACTCCAGGGTTTGAAATGGAGGAGTTGAAAGAAGGAAGCTGGTGGAAAAATGGCTTTACTTATGCAGGTGCATCTCAATAAACTCATAAACTTGAGGAGTTAATTTATATTGCTAATTCAGAAAATAACTCAAAAACTCAAAAAGCAGTTCCTAAGAAAATGTTAATATTACAAGCAAATTGTAAATGCAATATTCTTACTCCTGAAGTGTTGCCCTGCTGAAGAGTGTTTTCTATCTGCTGTACAGCAAAAGAACGCAGCACTTGTTCAGAGATCCTTTTGGATCAATTGTTACTGCATCAGTGCAGTAAAACGCTGTATCTATGTCCTTCAGCTTATCTGCATTTCTGGCTTTGCCGTTTTTCAATACCACTTTTTAAAAATGATTCATAGCTTTGTCTAAGCAGGAAGTCTCATGTGGTTAAGAAATTTCTTTTACAAGGAAGACGGAGCCAAGTACGCAGCCATATAAATCAGAGATCTATAAAACAAGTATAATATTTGTTAGAACTGCAGTATTTAGTTAAATGTGTAAATCTGAGTATACAGGTGACTTTCTGTGATTGGTGGACCCAGAAGATGGACAAAGGATTCAAGAAATTACTTTAACAAGCGTCTGGATGAGAAGAAATAAGAAATGTATTAAAGCCCTGCAGAAATACAGAGTCAAAGGAGTCTGTCAAGCCTACTGTGACTACCAGTGGATCTCAGTTTCTTTTATTGGTTCTGGTCAGAGAAGAGAGATTTGATTGGATTGTTGTTGTGAATACCTGATTGTTATGCACCAGGGATTCTGTGCAGCCCAACACAGATGGTCTTGCCATTTGTCTATTGTTAAGGAAAGGGGGTTGTTCTCTGATGCTAAAGAGGGCAGATACTTTCTCGGTTGGGGAAGTTACACTTAGATAGTCTCCAGGATCAAAGACCTCTCCCCGGCTGTTACATGACACTGCAGAGGTCTTGAGAGCAGCTTGTCTCATAATAAGACTATGCAGATAACCTAAAGCAGATGAGGGGTGAGGAGCACATTACACAATTTTCCATTACATTCACCTAAGAGGAATGACATATAAAAAGATGTTGATGAGCTGCCCATCATTCATCCTATGCTCATCCAAATTAACCACACCTTTAAATCTGTATGTTACATCAAGGAGTTTGAATGGGTGGACTGTCTTTTATTTACAGTAATCCTCCCATGTTTGTCTTGGTTTAGGTGGTAAGTTGTCATTGGGTTTGCTTCATTTGAGTAGGTAAGTTCGGTTAATGTTTATTGCCTTAAGCAGCAAGTTTATTCTGAAGTTACATCCATCTCCCTTATAGCATCAAAATCTAAAGTAAAATAACAACTTGGACATACCTTCGTGTAAAATTGTCCAACTACATGCTGTGAGTGCTTGAGTTTGATGTGGATGGATTATTTTCATGTTGTAATCTGACCACCCCTATAAACAGGCTATAACACCAATAAATTAACCTTACAGTGATCAAGAAATGAGTGATATTAAATTCACAGAGCTGTGAATGCAGCTTGTTGTTAGTCTCTTTCCTTCCTACTTTCATTACAGGTTGTGATCAGAAGGTGGAGTTTTTGCAGATGGAACTTGTTAAGGCCCATTGGGAGGAGCCATGAAGTAGATACCATATTGTTTTGAGTTGTAATGAGGTTTTTATCTCCTCCATGTGTCATGTCCTTTGAGTTGTGACACTTGTCTTTTGTGAAAGTAGCCTCTTTCCCTTGTCATGTCTAGTACATAGACATGAATGGCTTTCTCGTTCTCTGTGTTTGTTGGGCAAGTCTCCCTGAGATTACTGTCTTGAATCTCCTCACAAATCCCTTGATGGCCCTCCTGCTGCCCAGAATCCTTACTATTGTGTTCTTCTCACTCACCTTCTCCATGTCACCATATCTCCATGCGGTCTCGATAGAGAAAGAAAAGGAATAAAATAAACACTAATCACCTGCCAACCACAGCCTCTGTGTTTATACTCACCTTCTGCTGATACTCTATTTTCTTCTTCACCAGTGAGCTCTATGTTCAACTCCTTGTTAGATTGTTATTTCACTCCATCCACTTATCAAACTATACTTACCTTCCCTCCTAGTTCCTCTGGGAAATACAGTTCTACAAAGAAGAAGAACTTATTACTTCACATGTTTTCCAAATAAACTTAAAACATCTTCCATTGTGTCCATGCTTGGGTTAGTGTCAATGTATATTCCTCCTGATGCATGGTAGGAAAAGCTGTTTTGCCTAAATCTGTCAAACCTCTTGGACAAGTTTCTTTTAGGACCTTGATTTTATACATATTCATCCAGTGAAGCTCCTCTTTCTCCTGTTGAAGCTGAAAGTAGGTTAGTGTGGTGCATCATGAGATTAATAGTTCCTCTAACAGACTCCTGCAGTCAGTCCTCCATGGCTGGAGGCTGCTCATTCTTCCAAATTTATCCTGCCTTGTTTCTGAACACTAATTCCCTTAATCTTTCCTTTGCTTGCTCACAATGGAAATTATAAAACCAATATTCCATCGGGACTCATGCCTGACCTCATTTGTCAACTTGTCCATCACCACTGCAGACATGAGGGGGCTCACATCTGATCTTTGATGTGAGTCCACCTCCACTTTGAACCCATTTTCACAAACATCATCACTGCTTTCATTATGTCCATAAAGAAGCACTTACACTGTTTTACACATTCTCTGTAGAACTCTACTAATATTTTCAAAACAGAATTTCATCTTTACCTCTCTGCTGTAAGAAAACATATGGCTGGTTCACTTTTCTAGGGTAAGCAACGTTATCCATTTGTTGGTTATATGTTTTCATCAGTTGTGTTTTTCTGCAATCTCTTCAAATCACTTTTGTTCTTGGTACCTGTACATTTCTTCTCCACTTCTTAGACATTTTTAGGCCCTTTCAGTTGTTTTTGAAAAGGCCATTTCCTTTTCTCCTTGACATCTTCACAACCCGACACATACATCTTGACCAACTCCTTGCTGCTCTACAGCTTCTGTTATTGGCCTAATTCTTCCTTACAAATCCTCTGCACATCCTGATTCCATAACTTGCTTTCATCTGCTCCCTTTTCTCCAACAGTTTTCTCATTCAATTACTCTTGAAAGTGTACCTTCTTTTTATGCTTTTAGTACATTTCTAATTACGTTCTTAAGATCTAACCTGCTGCCAACACCCTAAGTTTATCTCACTGTTGCAACTTTTTACCTTCTCTCCTCTCTGACCTTACATCCGGCTCACTATAAAACTTAACCTGTGCATTTTATAGCTCTTTTTTCCACACAAAAGGCCTAGCAGTACTATATCTATTTGCCTCTTCTACTACTTCTCTGTATTTGCCTTTTCTTTAACTCTCCTTCACCAAGCCATATTGTCTTTTATAATCTGCCCAAAGGACAAATTATACAGCTTCATGGAAGTTCCCCTCATGATTTCTACTGAACTTTATCAGTTATCTAGTAGCTTTTCCTTATATTCAAGGAAAAATCACAACCTAAATTATAGATATCCATCTCCTTCCTTCAGTTTTCACCACAAGTGTATATAGCATTACACCCCATCATGCAATGCTATCATCTATATTCTCCCAAACAAATCCTATCTTGTTTAGAATGGCTCTCCTCCACAGCATATAGTCTACCTGTGTGCCCTTTTCGCCACTTTTTTTTTGCATCACTCAGTATTCTTTTTCATTTAAGTATGTACCTTTTTCTGCCACTTTACATCCTTGTGGCAAAATCCAACAACATCTGTCCTTTCACATTTCTGTCCTACGCGCCGTGCCTGTCTAACACTTGCTCATGACTTCTATGCCTTACAACACGTCCAATAAAGTTTACCTCAATCACTCTGCCCCCTGGGAACATCTCTAACATTTTCTCCAGCTCGCTGCAGTATTTCTCTTGCTCTTCTGAGTTCCAACCTTTTGGTCATACATACTGACAACATTTAGATAATTTTTCTTTTCAGCTTCAAACTCATGATTTTCAGACACTTTCTAATGATTATCTATATTGCATTCACTGTGGACCAGCCAGACTCAGCGGTTAATAGTTTACTGTTCTTGTTGATTATTTCATAAATGTATTTAAATGTTTGCATCAGGTTGTCAAAAGATTTCAATACTGAGAAAGTTACAACTGATGGTGTAAAATCACTCATGTCCTTATAATCAGTAATGGGGACGTCTTCAGCCACAAGAACAATTATAGATTTATTTTTTCCACAGAGAAGACACCCTTTGCAGCTCTTAAAATGTTTTTAAAATAAATGGAGACTCTCAAGGACTCTACTTGCCACGCATCTTGTACCTGATCAATAAAAACAAAATCAGACCCTGGTGAGGGAGATGTACTGTCCTGTGATGGACTGACAGCCTGTCTTATGTGTACCTCGCTTCAATATCTGCTAGAGAAACAGACAGCCCCTCACAAAACAAAACATTCTGCCTTTCACTTTCTCTCTCTGTCTGCTGAGCCATTTTGTCTCTTTCCTCTTTGTCTTTGGACAACAGTAACACAGCTGTAACCATGTACCACATGGTACGTGGCTGAAAAGGAGGTGATCCGTTTCAGTCTAAACCCACAATGGAACAGTAGGAAAATTTCAACCCCATTAGGTTTGATTTGGGTCCTATAAGCAACATGCTAGCCACCAGTGCTGAAAGTGGTTCATGTTGTAAATGTTTCCTATCTATTTTCTATATCCACTTATTCTTTGCGGGGTTGAGGGAGGCTGGTGCCTATTGCCAGTAAAAAGTGTGTTGGAAGGGAGCTATGCCTTGCCATCACAGGTCAAACCACATACAAATAGGACGAGAAATGATGAATGAATATAAGATCATTTAAGAGAAACTATTTGCGCATGTCTTTGGACTATGGAATGAAGTACTCAGAGAGAACCCAAATATGCACAGAATATTCAGATCATACAGAAAGGAACTTGTTGCAAGAAAGTCCTGGGTTTCTCTAGATCAAGAGCAATGTAACAATTGCACCAGCGTGCAATCCATTCTGTTTTTAAAATTTTTAAAAACAAAAAACTTGGGGAAAAAGAGGCATTATGTACAGACTTGCTAGCTTCAGAGCCACTAACTAATGGATTTGGGAAGTCTGACGCTAGCTGGGTAATCCTTTTTCTCCCGTTTTCAGTCTTTATATTAAACGTCACACTATAAGCTAAAGCCTTTTGAGCCTTCTGGGTTCAAATTTGGGTTATGGACTCCTCCATGGTTACTTGTGTTATATTTTTCTGTGTGTTCAACAGCATTTACAATACAAAATGTGTATCATTATGAGGTGTTTGACAAAACCCTCCTTAATGCCAGGTCATATAAGATTACCAAAAATGCTACTGAAAACTAATCTATTTTAGCCCCATACACATTAACAAACCAGATACAAACAAAATGGAGTTGGTCAAGGGCTGTCAGTTATGCATGAAAAGTTTGTAGTCCTGCTAAAATTTTGTTAAAGTACCATACCTAACACATACATGCAAATATTGAGTAAATGGTAAATGACCTGCATTAGAATAGCATTAGTTCAAGAATTTTGAAATGCTTAACACTCCATTTAGTCATTGACCCATTCACACACACATTCACACTGATGACTTGAGGAATCTCCACTTTGCCTGATGTAAAAAGTTGATGTTTTAGCTTGATTATAAAGTAAATAGACTGCTGTTGGTGTTTTCTTAAACATAATTTGTTTTAAATGCATGCCTGTTCCCCATACCATCTTAAACCTCTACATAGAAAATCACAAGTGCAAGGAGTTGAATTTATGGCTCTCATCTCTTTTCTGGCCCTGTACTCACAACCTCCAGATGGCAGTGGAGGAACAGTTCAACATTGGGTATGAGCTTTCACAATGGCGCATGTGTAGGTTTATGTGTTTGTGTCTCTGTGTAGAACTGGTTGTGTGAACAGAGAGCTGAAGATGGTTAGTAATATATAAGGTAATGTGGGCTAATGCTACCTGAGCTATCTCTGAAAATTATTTCAGCAGTAGAAAAATGCTAAATCTTGTTCTTGCCATTATTTTTCTCGGTAATCTGCGACAAAACAATAAGACGATCTGATCAAACAGTATCAGCTTGTTCCCTGGTTATTAAATGTCATGTCTGACCCAGATTTTAGCTGCATTTACTGTCACACTCATGTTTTTTCTGGAGTTTTATTTTGTAAAACTGAGCTTAAAAAGAGGAATGACATGATTTTATTTTGATTCAGTCTAACTAGTCTTTGTTGCTGTCAGATGCTGCTTTGAAGCCTGAATTAGCAAATAATCCTCTTCCACTTTTGGACTGTGGTTTACTCCACATTTTCTTTCTTATTGAATAATAAGAAAGCAATTCTTATTTTTCTTGTTTTTGTCACAACCTTCCTCTCTTCTTGGCAGTTGTGTTCCTGACATCTAAACACTTTTGATATTTTTACTATAACTTTCTCTTCTTTCAGAATAGATCACACTTTTTCTTTTACAATACCCCTTATTTCTTTTCTGTCTTTTCTCTCTTTCATCACCTTCCTCTGTTTCCTTTGTTGCATCATGTGATCGTCAGAATCCGTGCTTGCGACCAGTGAAATTTAATCCTCCTGTTAGCTGTCATCAGATCCTCATCTGAGCTTTGCCTGATGTGTAATCTCTAGGTACGCACACTTTTCTTTTTGCTCGCAGCTGCGTGAGAACCCATCTGGGGCGTGACACAGAGTCATTGGCTCAAGCTACTCCACTTGATGGAGAGGCCCTCCCGTGCACTCCACCATGCTCCTCACCTATCTGCACTGTCGTCGTCCCTCCCACCCTTCCACACTCAACCTCTCAATTTCTCACTTGGCCTTTGCGTCCAGCCCTCTGGCCTCTCTCCGCTCCACCACAGCTCTCATTACCTCTCTGTCTCTTTTCTCAATGACACGCAATGACCGGCCATCAGCTCCTGACACCTTGATATCCTCCACGCTTCTTCACTACCTTTCTTTCTTTCCACTCACACTGCAAATCTTTCCCTCTTGCTCTCTGTTCTTCTCCCTGACATCTTTCTTTCTAATTTCCTGTCTTTCCTTCCTGGTGTCATTTCATCACTGTCAGTTGGTTAGACTTTTGAAAAAAAAAGAAGTTTTCACCTCAATATTTTTTTCTTCCCTACTGGTCTCTTTATACTATTTAAGGTTCATATGTACAATGCCTAGGTCTTTATTGAAATTACTTTCACAAAGTGAAAACAGTTTAGAAAAAAGTTGCAAGTAGCCAGACTGAAATTTCTATTCAGTCCTCCTAAATCAATGCATTGTAGAATCACCTTTCTCTGCAATTACTCATGTTTTTGGAGTATATCGCCATAATTTGCACATCAATAATAATAATTTTTCATTACTATTATTAGCATTTTTATTTTATTTTTTTGCAAAATAGCTTATGCTCAGTCATATTGCATGGGGGCCCTCTGTGAAGTTTATAGCTCTTGTCAAACTTTCTAAATTGGAATAAAGTCTGGACTGTGTGATTCAAACACATGCTTTGATTTGCAATATAGTTAGGGTTCTGCTTTTGTATTCTTGTCTGAGTGTCTCTCAGTCTTTTGCAGACTCTAACAGGTTAGAGCTCCATCCATCTTTCCAACAAGATGGATGATAGGTGTTCCTGTCTCTACTAAAGAAAAGCATTGTCATCCCTTGATGCTATCTGTGCATTGTTTCAACTTGTGAAGGGTGTACTTAAATTGAAGCAAAGTTGGTTTTCCATTACTCAGTGTGTTTTAGATGCAGCTCAAACCAAGTTCTGTTTTGAACTCCTCTGAACAACACACCTCCTTTGACATGTTTGTTGTGACCAAACATGTGGGCAAACTGAAAATGTGACTTCTTATAGTTTTTTTTCTGCTTCCCTTCCATAAAGATAGATATATAGAGTACTGAATTGACAGATGTCTTGTAAATAAATTACTTTGCCTCACCTGCAGATACCTGCAACTCTTCAAATGTTACTGTCAACCTCTTGTCTTCTTTTCTGATTAATTATGCCTGACCTGTCAGAATAGGTGGGCAGCCATGCTTTGGAAGGTTTGTGGTATTTGTTTTTGGATGTTCGATCATACAGTGCTCCTTGTAATTTTCTGGAGCTTGGGCATTTATTTATAACCGAACCTTGTCTTAAACGTCTTGATGACTTAATCCCTAATCTCTCTGCTGTGTTCCTTGGTCTACATGATTCTGTTTGTTCACTAATGTTCTATAACAAATCTCTGACGACTCACCTCATATATTTACACTGAGATTTAATAATACAGAGTTGGACCCTATTTGCTAATTAGGCTCCTTGTGAAGGAAACTTTCTATCAGAGTAAAATGACTTTATTCTAATACATGTTTTTAATATTTTAATTGTAATATATTTAGAAATCTATTAGATTTTCCAACCACGTTTCTTCTTTGATATATGCTAATCTCAAAATTGCAATACAGCTATGTACAGAGGTTCATAGCTGTAGAAATGCTGTCGCAAGGCACTCTACATTTCTTGTCACATATTTTACCATATTCCACTTTATGAGTCAGTTTACACCACTTATTGTCCATCTGTCTATCCATTATCCAAATACATTTATCCTTTCATGGTCCCAAGAGGGTCTGGTGCCTATCTCCTGCAGTCTCACTTATTTTCTTAAATATCTTTTTGCCTCCTATCATTGTGTCATGTTTGTGTGTATCCTAGTGCATACTGTACTAACTGCCCCATTCACAAAACCTCTGTGGCATACTGCACTGAACTAAAAGGAGTGTGGGGACATCATTAGGAGAGTTACTGTAGTAGACTCTTCTCATTGTGTCAAGGACCTGGACAAGTATCCCTGTCCATGTTTCTCATTCCACTGTGACATTGATGGTACCAAAACTCTCTACATTTGCTTCTTTGACTTCTCATCATCTACACCGGCATCTTCATAACTATGTTTCCTCATAGTCATGGTCGAAGAGTGTTTGTTTTTTCCAGACAAAACAAATGGAACAATGATTTTTATCATTTTATAGGCACTAATCCCACTGCAAAGTAGTCTGTTTTGTGATAACGATGAAATATAATTTCGTCATTAAAATAGATTTTCCACTCAAGTCACTCAGGTTCCTATGTGTGTGAAACAAAAATATTTTGTATTTCCTTTTAATTCCTGTAAAGCACTTTGTATTGCCTTGTTGCTGAAAATGTGCTATATATTTAATGTCCTTTATCTTAGGTTTACCTTTACCAATTTAGCATAGAAATCAACATGCTGGTCATGACAAAAGTTTGAATGTAATAACAAAGTCTGGAGTCTTTACATTGTTTACCAAAATTGTGTATTAATTTACAAAATCGGGCTTCTGAAAAGATCAAAGAAACTTTAAACAAATCCTTTGTTCTTTTTCTTATGATCTTCATAATTTTGGCTGAACTCAATCAGCCTAAGTTGATGCAGTTCTTATAGCTTTAGGTTTTTTACCCTCAAGCACAACAGTGAATCCTTTGAGACACAAACATCTAAATTAGATTTCATTTCAGGAACTATTTATGAAAATCTTGCATAAAAGACCATTCATACAGTGCAAAGGAAGATATCTTACAATCTCATTATTGCTCCTAATTTTCAGAAGAAGTTTTTTTTTTTTTTTTTAGCTTAATTAGTTGGACATTCTGCTGGGTGGCACACTAAACCATGATGATGTCACCTTCCTTGTTTGAAAAGAGAGTTTTGCAGTATAAATACTATAAATAAGACAAATCTACAAAAAATTATTGTTTAATAAGAAGTTTCTGAGTTTCCTAGGGTCTATTAGTCAAGGGTCGGTTATTATATTAAGGTATAGGATTTTATAAGGCTTTAATTTTAAAACCACTAAAAAAACTTTCATACTATCTCTGTGCTATCAAGTACTATTTTTGTGATGCCAGAGAAAGCACTGAAGGACAGGATTTTCTTTGACTTTCTTTGAATAACACATCGCTGCCCATCGACAATGTCTCATATTAATTGGCTGACAGAATGATCCTCTTCTATTTTTCTAACATAAAAAATGTTGCTTTTGGAAATATACACTGCTCAAAAAAAATAAAGGGAACACTCACATAACACATCCTAGATCTGAATGAATGAAATATTCTCATTGAATACTTTGTCCTGTACAAAGTTGAATGTGCTGACAACGAAATCATTGTTGATTGTCAATCAGTGTTGCTTCCTAAGTGGACAGTTTGATTTCACAGACGTTTGATGTACTTGGAGTTATATTGTGTTGTTTGAGTGTTCCCTTTATTTTTTTGAGCAGTATATTTTCTTAAGATACTGATATAAAGATGTTCATAGTTTGGTAACTTAAGAAGTGGCACCCATCATTTCCATTAATGTATAGTTATTTTAAAATAACAGTTAGCAAGTTAAGGTTCAAGCAGGCATGTTTAGTGCCTGAGCTGGTTGATCAAGGCAACTTCAGCATTTCAGACCCCCTGTACTAATTTATGAAGTGCAAAACTTATACTAATTAAACAATTGAAAACTGTTTAATTAGTATTAAACAGTTTTAATAAACTTAGTTTATTCTATTCACTTTTTAATCAATGCATCAAAACTAAAATAAGGCTATATATGGTATAGATATTGGCATTGCACTCACAGTACTTGATTTGCTAGATTAGTTCAACAACAGTAGAAATAGTGGTTGTTTTCCAACTTCAATTATAAGCACTTATGCTTTAAATTTTCATCACAATGTGTGAATTTTTAACCAATCCAGCTTTCCGTAAACATCCCATGATGTTGGACCTCAGAATGATTAAATTAATCAAACAGTGTAAATAAAAGTAAAGCCTCATTATACACAGGCTAAATTTGAACTCTATTTGTAACATAACTTCAAACACTTCTAAAAAGTTGTTAAAATTCAATATTTTCAGAGCTAGGTGACTACAAAGTGTTTAAAAAAACAATAATAGAAACTCCTAAAAGCAGAAAAGAGTTGTTTTTCTTCATACTCCCCTTACCCTAAGGTAATTTGAACAAATATCTGTTTATTTCAGCCTACATTATTTCTGTTGATCTATGCAGTTCAGTTTAATTTGATTTGACAGTTTCATACAAACATGCCATTAGCACTCAGGGAAAGCTGCCTTTAGTCTTCGTTTCACAACAAATAAATTACTCCTGGGCTATCAAAGTCAAAGTAGAAGAAGCCTAAAGGAAGCATTTACATGAAATAAAGAAAAACTGAGAATTCTGATGTAGATGAACCATTGGCTTCAGACAAACTTGCGTGGCAATTTTTTAAATGCTAAAAAATTTTCATCCTGCGTATTTTTCTGCTCAGGTGCATCTTGAATAAATCCATTTGACTTCCAAAAAAGAGCAATTAATCAAAAAAAGATCACAAAATAGGAAAGAAATCACAGCTGCCTGAGTAAATGCATCTGCTTGACACTGAATGTCAGTATAGAGAGCTGGTGTTCTTTCTCCGATCAACAGTTTGTAAGTGCAGAAAATGAATGCATGAAAAAGTCCAAATTTTCCATTTTAGTTTCCAGTTCTTTTTGTTAAAACGCTACAATTGTCTACTGGGAGGGTTGTTAAATTACTTTGACTACTGCTGGGTGATTACTTCCTTTCACTTTTTGGTGCTAAGACTTTCTTTAAGATGTTTACAATCATTTTAAAACAGTTTCTATACAGTGTACCTAGCATTTGGATTGCCTAAAAAATATTTAACCCAACAGATGACATTCTGTGTAGCACCGTGATCATTGCCTCCTAATGAATTCAATAGCCCTGACATTTCACAGTACACTGGTTGTCCTTTTCCTGCAACTGCTCAGCTGTTCCATCCCTCCCTTTCATGCATTATGTTGCTCCTTTGTTCTTTTTCTCGTGTCACTCTTTCATGTGCTTTTGGCCCCTTACAATGCTCACCCCCCTACCCACACCTCACAGCCCCTTGAACCGTTCTTCTACCACCCTTCCCTCTTCTCCGCTCAGTCTTTCACTCATCGGTATGCCACTACACGCCAGGCTGTCTGTTCAAGCAGATTTGACAGAAAACAGGAGAAGGAGGGAGTAACTGTTTAGGAGCACAGACAGAATCCAGCTGGAGGGCCACAACCCTGAATGACCATGCACACTCACAATCTCACAGGCACACTCAATAAGTCATATACCCACACTTCCCTGATGGCAGGAGCAATAGGTCAAATGCCAACAATGTTGGAAGAGGGAGAGATAGACAAAGGGGAATGGAAAGAAAGCCGGATTCAGGAACGAGGCTGTCATGTGTTTGGTGGACCATTATTGTGGTCTGTTGGGGAAGAATTGTGATAAAATTGCAAGGCTGAAAGAAGATGTTAAGCTTGGGGCACAATTTGACAATGTTTTTGAAATTGTCTGAGAATATTCTTTGTCCTAGAATGCAAATAAAGCCAAAACCACATATGTACATCACTGCATGCAAGAGACAAGGCCAAAGCCTGAATCATAAGTAGATTTCAAATCCAACTCCTGGAATGAAATTAAAAAGTCTCAGAATACTTTTGACAATACTGTAATAGATATGTTGACTACTGCAGCAATAAATGGTTGAAACTACACTGGGATAGAGGGAGGAAGAAAAGAAAGAAGAACATGAACTCAGTTTTCTGTTTTGATATTAAACCTCCTTACAAAAGGTGTCCTGTAGTCTAATGAAAGGAGGTTAGATATTTTTTTCGCTATTGAAAATTTTGTACAAACAGTCAACCAGAAAATCAATATTCTGAAATTGGACAGTACAAGATGATGTTCTAATTAAATCTAATGTTATTCTGGCATCCTTTCTCCAAACCTAACACTGGATTTACACTGTTAGATTGTTGTTGAGATTCAAGGCTTGATCCCTTTTCTTTAATATTGGACAATTAATTTGATTTTATTGTGGGAGCTATAGTTTATTAATTTATAAAATAGATTGTCTAATTTAATGACAGTTATGAATATTGCTACGAAGGCATGAAGCAATTAGCCCGGCTTTTGTTGCTTATTGAACTTATTTTTGGTTGCAGTGCACCACAACAAAGGGAAAATAATGCCAAATCGGTGAAGAACAACTCAAAACCACTTGCATTCTTCTTTTTACTCTCTTGCTATCATCTTCCTCCACACACATGTTTTTGTGGCAACCAATTGACAGACAGCTCCACAAGCTGACAGAGCAGAGATTATGGTTCGCTGTGTCGGGATCAACACCAAAAAAACAAACAAAAAACCATGCAAACATTTCCCACACACAAAACATAACATAAAACACCTAAACAGAACATCCACTGATTATTAGATAGAGTGGATGTGTAAGTCTATGTATTTTGTGTTAATCAAACCTAAACATGCCAAATTGTGCAGCACCTTACAGAAACACAATAATTACTGTGAATATAAGTACATGAATTGTACCTAGTTTAAATTTTATATATATATATATATATATATATATATATATATATATATATATATATATATATATATATATAGTAATATTGTTTCCCTACAGACCAACCCTGGAATCCACACGCACAAACACATCTATGGATTTCACTTTGGTCTTTTCAAATGAATTGCATTTACATTTTTATTTGGACTTTTGGGAAATTCTCTTTTCTTTAAAGGTTGTCAACACGAACTGTCTAGAGATGTTAATTTTCAATGAGTTAAGTTACTCCAAAAAAAAAAAAAAAAAAGAAAAAAAGGGGGAGGTTGAAAGCTTTAGTCAGTGCTTAAAATTTATCTTGATACTCACAGAAAGCATCATTTACAAGGAATTCCCACTAGTCTACTCGTGATTATTTAGGGAACAGGGGGATAAATGCTTTTGAACTGTGTGCTTATTTATGTAACAAAGAAAATCACGCAGGAGTAATCTGTCTGAAGTTGAGGATTAGTCATCAAACACCCGCAGGGAGGTGGAAGCTGATATCAACGCGCGCACGGAGCGATAATATATTCAATTCAAATTAACTTCCGGCTTCGGTTGCCATAGCGACTCCGTCCCAACAGACACGTCGTTCTTGTAGGCAGCGGTTGTTAGCGAAAATTTTACTCAAATACGGTAAACCTATAGTGAATATTGGGGACTAACTAACACCGAGAGATGTTGTGAAAAAATACATTTACACCCGGATTCAGGGTAAGCTCCTCTACGTTGTGTTTGCTTACTTTAAGCGGTGTGACGCAGTGCCAAAGTTTCTTATTAGCTTCGGTTTGAACAGAGCAGCTGTTTTAGCATGTGGTTTTAGCAGTTGTTAGAAAAAAGGTAAAAACACAGGTGGAATTAAGGAAGCTGATTATATGGCGGGTGGGTCACCACAGAGATTGAACACAATTCTGTAGAAACTACTCCCTTTTTTTTAATCACAAGTCGTAGTGCCCATTTGATGCCTTTTAAATTTTTAAAAAATAGTTTGTGGTCTTTTTCCAATGTATCTAACATTAACGTCCCTTTGGTGAATTTAGTTTATTTAATTTTACGGCTCTGTTTAAAAAAATGTTTTCTATGGTTTTAGCCAGAAGGTGTTGTATAGCAGCCTGCAGATTGTTCTCGGTGTGTTTGGCCTGTTATGATGACCAGTGAACAGGTGGAGTGTGGTAAAGACTTGGAACTTCTTAAAGAGACAGAGACGGAGGTCAATTTCAGGGATCCGGGTGCAGGCTGGCAACCCAAGCAGATAGGCTTGATTGGACTGTTTATTCAGCAAATATCAGCTTGTTAGGAGCAAAATGGCAATAACGTGTGTTTTATGTATTAAAAGCTTCAAGACTGGTACCAAATGTAGCTGGTGTTTACTTTACATATTACTAGCAGGTGTGCCTGTGTTGCTGATATATTACAGTATTTGCAAATTTACTTTTTAAAGACAGAAAATGTCCATATCTATCATACTTTCTTTTTTTGGCAAAGAACTGAAATAAATTTTTTTTATCATGAAATATTTTTGCTATATTTATTGTGGTCTGGTTTATTTATAGTAGAGTGTTATTTTGTGAGAAATACATGATTGTAAATGTAATGGCATCTCTGTATTGCTGCAGAAGAGTTTCTTTTAAAAGCGTGGTAGGAGATCTTGGTGAAATACTGCAACCCCTGGACATAAGAAGCATGAATTTAAATAATTATGTGGTTCCTAACAACAGGACCAGATCTTTCAAGCTCAATTCCAGGTAAGATGAGATCAATAATGTGATTTAGGGCATTCACTAGAAGCCCATTAGCGTCCCTTGACTACAGTGCTACTCATATGCTAGCCATCCATAGGCATTCAAATTTTATCATGAACAAAATGTACTTCTGGACAATCTATAGCCTTTCTTGATTCTACAGTTGTCTGTGTAGCATCTCTTTTAGGTGATTGAAGATATGTTGTCCAATTTTTGTGAGCACAGTACAAAATTTGGTTATATCCCTCGCTACAGTTTCTCACATGCCTACAGATAATTGACTGGGTTGATGCCTTGGTTGCCAGTACACTGATCCAGCAACTAATTGATTGAAGTATTGATTTAGTCATGGGAACAGGGATCTGCTAACATATATCGATGAAAGATTGCCATACAATCTGACAAAACCGGTCATTTGTGTGATTGATTGTTGATACCTGTTTGCTGTATGTGCACGTGATTTTGTTGCTATAGGAACCTGCACAAACTGCAACTGGACACTGCAACGCTGGCCAGTGAGAGCAAGAATATGGAGGAGAAACTTAAACAGTTGAAAGAAAGCATGAGTAAAGAGAAGGAGGAAAGAAGGTGAGTCTTGGTTATATTCTTTCTAAAGAAAGCAAAGAGCAGTGCTGGAAAAGGATAAGCAAAGGGGATAAGCCAAAATGTAAATAAAGCAATAACATTAAATGAAATTGTGCTGTTGAGTTGACAGGCCCAGAAAAATTCAAGAAATATAAAAATATGATCATAGGATTTGATAGTCATTAAATGGAAGATATACTACAAAGAACAAAAAACAACCTTAGGAAGCTTATAAAAGTGAAATCTTGTCTTAAATAAAAGGAGATGGTCTTAATGCACTTGAAGTATTGTGTGAAACATTACAATGTTTATCTTATGAAGATGAAAACTATGTTCTCTGAACAGTTTTAATATTTGTTTTCCAAAATTATTATTGCAGAAAGTCTTGGTACTCACTGCAGATTATAATTTTTAGCATATCTTGCACATATTGTTTTAAAATAATTGCTGGGTCTGAGTGGATGACACAGTTGAAACCTGGTTATATCAGTGGAATGGTATAACAAATGGCCTGAGTGATGTTCTGTTGAAAGAGCTGTACAGTCTTGGCTTGGTAAGAATTAGGCCTCCATATCTTGATAAAGATATTGGATGAAAAGTAGTTGGATTATAACTATTAGTGTTTAAAAGGGCACGCATAAGGCCGAGATGCAATTGGGGATGCAGTGCTGAGACTAGAAAAAGTTGGAAAAGTGTGCAGCAACCATAAGACAGCTGCAAACAACATGGAAAAGACGAGTAATAGAGACAGAAAGACTATGACTCCAGTCTAAAGTGCAGAGACATGAGGGATTCTTCCACCTGTAAAGGTCAAGCAGAAAATCGACTTTGGAAGGAAGAGATGAGAAAACTGAAACACCTTTTAAAATGAGGTTAGCTAATACCCATATAGTCATCTATAGTAAAGGTCAAAGGAGCAGAAATGTTTGTGCAGGTTTATGTCTAATTTTACCTGTCATTTTATTTTTATTTGGTAATTTGGTGATTCATTTTTATATATATACAAAATCTTACCACTATTCTAATCAAAAATCTACATTTCTGGTTGTTTGCTTACAGGTGCATCTTAATATTTTATTGTTCATTAATTTAATCTAATTCAAAAAAACACAACATTTAATTTCTTCTTTTAACATTTAATTTAAGGGAAATTAAATGTTGAATTCAGCGATTACTGTATTTTCTGGACTATAATTCGCTCCGGAGTATAAGTCGCACCATCCATAAATGCATAATAAAGAAGAAAAAAATATATATAAGGCGCTCCGGAGTATACTGTAAGTCACATTTTTGAGGGAAATTTATTTGATAAAATCCAACACCAAGAACAGACATGTCATCTTGAAAGGCAAAAAAAATAGAATAGAGGCAATAACAGGCTGAATAATTGTACGGTATGCTAACGTTACATGACACATGAACAGCAAACTGAGAACGTGCCGGGTAAGTTAACATAATGTATTAAGAGTTATTCATAGCATAAGTAACATGCTAACAAGTTTACCAAACCATTTGTGTCACTCCAAATCATTAAATTGAATGAAATCTTCGTCCTCTGTGTCACTTTGAAACAACTCTGCTAACTCGAAAAGTACAGTAGAATAACGCAGGCCTAGAGCTCCCTCTTGCAGTTTAGTGTGAAAATAACATGTGATATGATATAATAATGTGTTAATTTCCACACATAAGTCGCTTCGGAATATAAGTCGCACCCCCGCCCAAACGATGAAAAAAACTGCGACTTATAGTCCGGAAAATACGGTACATAAATCATCGCTGACAAATTCCCTCACAGAACCCAGGCAAAATGTTTTAGCCATTGCTGTTTAGAACTATTTGTTTTCTCACACATACATGCGTATGTGAGTGTAGTTCATTTTTTTGTCTGTTTAGATTAGATGTTTTGATTTTCATTAATGCAGTCCATACATAAACCCAAATAGGCATGCACACTGAGGGGGCCCCTGAGGGGACACCCTGTCACCCTGCACTGACAGGGGTGTGCTTCAACTGTCTCTTCTAGCGACAGTCCAGTTGCCGTGATGATGCTGGTAGGATGATTACCTGACGCCTTCCCTCAGTGTCAGTACAGCAAAGCAACAACATCAGGTTTCTGGATTCTTTCACCATTCCATACACACATATTCAAATTCAAAGTCTGACTTCCTGAGCCTTGACAGGCTGCCAGTTCAATCTAAAATAAACTTTTTTCCAAAGAGAGCCTAGCATCACAATAGAATAAATATCATAAATAATTCAGCAACATGAGAATAAACAATATTTCCACCACACTTCTCTCATCCAGAGTTTGGAAACTTAAATTTCTATGCAGGGTTTGCACATATGCATTTCACTGGGCATTGGTCCATTACTGATATCAATATATACCAAGTTTTCAAAAGAGGTTATTGCTTCTCTGGAAGTATAAACCAAAAACCTAAAGTAGCTACCTCTCACCCAGCAGGTGCTACACACAGTGCTTTCAGCTTTCTGAAAGGCAAAGCCAGGGACATGTATTTGTATAGCACATTTTGTGTATAAGTGCTTTACAGAAAAATGTAAAGAATTTTAATAGCGTTTAAAGTTACAGGTATAAATTAAACATGATTAAAAAATATTGTCTAATTAAATTAGGAAAAAATAGTAGATCAAATCCTTCCACTTGTCATATGCACGGCTAAAAATAACTATTTTTAGCTTGGATTTAAACACTGTTTAAAGTGTCTCGGCTCACTTCTCCAGAAAGACTGTTTCAGATTTTAGCGGCATAAAACTGCAATGCAGTGTTGTTGTGCTTAGCTCTGACTCTGGTTACTATCAGGAGACCACTGCCTGATGTTGTAGTGTCTGAGCTGGTTCAAAAGAAAGCTTCCAAACTTTTCTGCTCTCTAGAACTATAAATTGAGATGTTTGAAAGTATTTCCAACAATAAAATATGGCTGATTTGAAAGGAAATTAGTTCCTAAAGTAATTATTTAAATATACAGTTGAAAAGCTACAAACATCAGCTAAGCAGATAACCCAGGTAAATATCCATCTATTATCAGTTTGTTTGGCTTGTTAAGAGCAGAATGGCAAAAAAGGCTTAGTATTCTGCATAATAAGCACAGTGTTTACAAAAATTTACCAGTTCTGAAAAATTTGTACCAATGTTTATATATCAATCAAGATGTACAGTAAACATTACAGATAACATAATTTTAACTAATCAACATGATATACTAGTCATTGTTGGGATATTTGTAACTTTTCTGTTTTTAACTGAATGCAATTTGATAATTTAATACACTTGTTTTAAAATGTTGTGTTATTATTGTGATATCATAGTTTGTACTCCAAAATGTCACACCAAACTGCCAAATTCATTTCCTTCGAATAATGTGTATTTTTATATTGTTTATGACATGTTTTGTTTCTCTTGGAAAACAATTGTTCTTTAGAGCTCACATCTAAAAAAAAGTCTCCAAAATACTAACAATGGGCATGCTGTAGTGGCGTAGGGGATAGCGTGACCCACGGTTGGAGGCCTTGAGTCCTCGACGTGTCCGTCGCGGGTTCAATTCCCAGACCCGACGATATTTGCCGCATGTCTTCCCCCCTCTGCTTGCCCCTTTTCCTGTCAGCCTACTTTCATATAAGGGACACTAGAGCCCACAAAAAAGCCCTGGAGGGGGGAAAATTTTTTTTAAATATTAACATTACCTCACATATTTAGACTTGACATACATACTCTTGTGACCAAACTACAGTTTAAAATAAAACAATCCCACATCCCACAATTTGCAATGACAACAAAAAGTTATTCATCAAAATTGAATCTGTTTTTTCAGTCTTTAAGACTCCCAATCATGTATTATATGTACATTCCACCTATCCTAAGAAGTGGAATCAGTAATAATTTGTTGCAGTTAAAACCTTGAATAATCAAATATTTCAGTGAGTTTCATAAATATTGCTAGTGCTTATAACACTCAGATACAATTTTTTCTTCTTTGTGAAATGGTACAATAAATTAGTTCAAAAACACTAACAGCTGTTGCATTGACTACTGATGTAAGCTTGACAAAAGCACTGAGAGTTGTCTGAATCATTTGAAAATGCTGTTTTGTCAGATGTCATAGTCAGTGCTGTGACAAAGGACTCATGCTGGCATCTTCAACTCCATAGAGTTCTTCACTGTCTATTAGTGGGCATAGAAAAGCATCTCACTAAATCAGACTGGTTTGCCTCAGTGATACTAATTTCTTGTTGTATGATCTCATTGGCATGAATGACAGAATGAGTACTTCTTCTGGAAAACTGTGGACTTTTGACAACAATTACAATCAATTATTCATTTAATCATCTTTCCTTCATCTGTGACATTTGTCTTTCTTGGTCTCTTTCTTTAGGCATTTTAGAGACTTAAAGTGGAAATTTGGACAATGTATTTCTTCCATCAGTAACCCTCAACCAAACAGCTTCAAGAAGACCAATGTCCAAAAAGTAAGTAAAAAAAAACAAACTCCACATCCTATGCCTTTGTTTTTTTATGGAACTTTATACAGTCACTATGAGCTTCATTTATTTTTATTATCAATCCTAAACATTTAATGCCACATAAAAGATACAGGAGTTGGTATACTGTTATTATTAAAACAAACATAAAATTTTTTTTTACCAGGCTGTTTGTAAACTAAAGCATAAAACATTTTCCAGTTTTACGTGACTTGTATGTCATCTTCACAGCTTCTAGGAGGGAAAATAAAGATCAGAGTTTTGAAGGATGAACCATTGCCAGGTGAGTTAATTAGTACAAGAAAAAAAAATAATTTACTAATTAAATTAATCAATTAGTCAATAGTTGATTAATTAGTAATCATTCCGATTCCTATAGTACATTGATTTAGAAAGATCCAACATACAACAACATTCTTTTTCTCTTTTCCTGCTGGTTTCATAATAATAAATCCATATGTCGATTATAGTAATAAATAAAATCCCTGTGCTGGGTGTTAACATCTGCATGTTTACTCTTTCAGCCCCACCGCAGTCTTCATCTTCATCTTCAATCCCTAATGCTGGTCTTGGAATGACAAAAAGAACCAGAGTCAAGGGAACAATCTCCAGAAAATGTGAAGTCAAATCAACTAAATTAGTAAGAAAAATTACTCTGAAAGTCTTTTGAGATAGTCATTTCTTAAGGATTGTGAAAGGCAAAGTACCATTTTGTTACTTGTTTAATGGTATCAGTCTGTTGAGTTCTTTCAAAATGTATAAAGGCACCTCCCCAAAAAAAAAAAATAATTGCCTTTTACATCGATTGAAAAATTTAATCGAATTGATCACATTTTGGCGCTGTGATTAATAATGATTAATCACTATGCCTGACTTTGTAAGCTTGAAATACAAATATGCTTGTGGTTATGCAAGCCCCTCCTGCCTCATTCCAGTGGATTAAAATGCAAGCAATTATTAGATCAGAAAGTAGGTAATGTAGTCTCCCAGTACTCAACATCTACTACTAAGGAAATCTTATTCCACTACAGATGCATATGGGAAGTTGGAAACTTTTTCAGGGGACAACTGATAGACATATATAATTTTTCCTACTTCTTTGTTCTCCCACTTCTTGTGGTGCTCCAGGCAACTGCCTATATAGATGAGGCGATGAGGTGACAGCCAGTTGACCTCATCCAACCAAGTGAAGGGTATAATTTGAGCATGTGAAATTTCAAGCTCACACACAAGTGCGTTGCATGCCCTTGCGACTCAGTGCAAGAAACTTGAAAATGTTCGTTTGTTGCTATCTGCTGTCGCAGAAAACTTTCACGCTCCCTGCGTATCAAGTCCATTTCATGTTGCTGTGAACGAGGTGACACTAGTTAATGCATTATAATTTTCAGATTAATCACGTACATTTAACGTGATTAATCTGAAATTACGTTAAGGTTAACACATTCTTTTTCTTTGGAGCCAAAACACAAACACATTCAGTCAGAAAACTGAGCAGATAATAATCTCAGCTGTGGGATGTACGTTACAACAGAAGTGAATTTGCATTTTTTTTCACCTGCTCTTTCTCAATTTCTTTTTCAACCTGGTTGTCACTCTCTATTTGTTCAGCTGTTCATTTCATTTAAACTTATCTTTCCATTGTTCTATTTTATTCCTCTTGATATATTTCTGTTCTTTGTCTCTCCTCTACATCAGCTCCTGGCTTTTGCTGTCATTCCGATCCCATTATCTCCTACTCTTTTCCTCTTGGTCATTTGGTTTATCCATCTTTTAGTTCCCTCCACACACTTTATCTCCTCACTCCTTTCCCTCACTCCCATCTGCTTTATTACAAAGTTGTCTTCACTGTGTCTTGTTTACCTGTTTTTCTTTATCTTCTATTCTCCTTTACGATGCCTCATCTGTCCTATCCAACAGTCGATCTGAGTGTTTGTGTTTGCACTGATAACTGTTTAGTTGGATCCATTCATCGATATGGAAGACCCCTAAGGGCACCATTGTTTATTTTTTTCTCACTCCTCTTCCTACAGCTCAAGAGGTGGGACAGTTACTCCCAAATGTTTGTGTGAATAAAAAGTGTGAGTGTAAAATGAGCTGCTATCTATCCTTTATTTTTTCTAATTTTGCTTTGAAATTAGCTGGTCTTAGGGTCAAGCTTATGCTTTCAAGACACAGAGACAGAAAATGTAGGGTGGTGGGTGTGAGAGCCAGGCAGACTGACAGAGGAAATTAAGGAGGAGGAGGGGTTGAATTGGCTGAGTTGACATCCTGCCCTTTATGTTGTGAAATAGGTTATTCAAATCCAGCACACAAAATGCATTCAAATCTGTTGTGGTAATTTGTTTGAAAGTGCATGCGCTGATGATGGCACTGAACTGTCCATTAAAGTGCCCAGTGCCCCCAGTCTTCTATAGTGATGGGTTTAACGTCAGCACTTAGAGTAGTCTGGGCAGACACATAGCCTAAATGCAAGCACAAATATAGACAATGCCCTAATGGACACATTTTAGATTGCTCTTGTACCGTATAACGATTGTGATAAAGGGAAGCTTTACACTGTCTGGACACCTCTGTCTGAAAATGCACTCATGCCCACAGTTGCTCTCTTACACCTGCAAATGTAAACGTCCAAAGATAAATGCGTTTAACTTTGTCTGAGGTTTTGACTGAAACTTGGACCTTGGACATTATTTACTATCCGACAGGCACATAACTCTGCACTATCTATTCAATGACATCTAGATAAAAAATGAAGAAAAAAGTGGCAAAAGCTGCCCCTTATTTTCTGTGTAGTTGCATAGCGTGTAGTGATATGCTGCTTGGAACCCGATAGGGACATCTCATCCCCAGGGTGTGGCTGTAATTTATCCTAAGACCTGAGGAAAATGAAGCTGGGTTTTATGGTATACTATCAAGCATTCAGATGCACATATGCATTTTCTGACACAAAGTTGCACATTAGAAGAAATAAGTACCCCTTTATTACATATAGTATTATTATTAGTTTTTCTTGGAAATGACAAAGTTTTTAAAAAGAGAAACATGAAATAAAGGAGTGTGAAAGGGAGCAAGATTTATTGATGATTTCCAAACTGGTTCTGAAAATTCACCAGGTATTCAACAGCAGTAATTTTGTTGATTGATGGATTTAGGGCTATGTTGTTCCTAATTGTCTTTTAGAATTGGGCAGGAAAAATGAAGTACAACAAAAACTTACCATATTTATGCAATTTACCAATAATTGAATTTTGAAAGAAAGCTTCAATATTTCCACTATATTGGTGTACATAATTTTTTTCAGAGCAACTGTGACATATAAAAGTAAACTTGTGGACAAAGCAGAATCATTATTCATCGGTTTAGATGAAGGCTGTTATATTGATTTTACATTGCTATTTCTGTCAGGCAATTACTGACTCAATACATGTTTCACAGAGGAAGATTCCTTATGGATTAACCCATCCTTTCTATAAAAATAATTGCCCAATGTAAACATTCTGGTCACGTACATTTCTCCAAAGTTATTAAAACTGCAGCTGTTTTAATGAGGTAGAAGTCCACTTAATGTTTCACTTAGACTAGCCCCTAGCGTTTGTCTGCAAGACCAACAAATCTGGAATCCTTTTTTGGCAATATTGTGTCCTCAGTTTCTCACAAGATGCCAAATTTTACATTTAAGTAGTTTGTTTAATCTAATTGTGTAGTGAGCTGTACAATTGGATTGCAGAGTTGATAGTTGCATACTGTCTACTTGATAGTTTATCTGTAACAACACCCCCCCACACACACGTGTATGTATGTATGCATGCATAATTTTATATGTGTGTGTATATATATATATATATATATATATATATATATATATATATATATATATATATATATAGACTTTTGGATAAAAGCAAAGTAGTATGTTGATGAATGATGATGAATTATCTTTCCACCAAAGCACAACCATACTTCAACCATACACATTTATACTTACTATTTTTAAATTACGTTTGAAGCAAAATTACTTCTTTTAAACGCTCCTGAATGTAAGTTTGGAAAATATAGATATTTGGTTTGAGACTTTAAAAGATTTTCTTCAGTCAATAAAAAACATTACAAATAATGGGAATACATTTTCATAATTGTTTTGTTTAAAAACAAAGCTGTTTGGCCATATCATCGTTCCCTCATTGTGTTAGTATTCACCCTGGCATTGCCTGTGTGGTCTGCCACTAGTCCATGCATATCTTCCAGACCTGCTGACACAAGGGTTTTTATCTCTTCTACAAAGACTTTGATACTTTGAGATACTTTGAGGTAGCAGTTATAATGACCTCCCTTAAGATGCTTTCAAACACCCACACATCCATATGCAGTACTACTGCACTGTTGGTGCAGTGACATAAGGTACATATACGGTACAAAATGGCACTTCCATCTTTATCTCAAACTGACCCAAAAAGTAATTTCAATATTCATTCCGTAAAACTCTGCCTTGTGTGTGGAAGATGAGTGTTTAAGACTGAGTGGTGAAGATGAGTTTTGAAGACTGTGAGATACTTGTTATTAAAATTAAAGTGGTTTTTAGAGGTTGTTTCTGCAGGAATTTATAGGAGCATGAACATTTGCATGCTCCTTTTAAAACATTTTTGGATCTTGTAATTACACAAACGTTTAATTTTTCTCTGGTATAGCTTCCCTGTCTCTCAGTTATACCTCATGCACTCAAACTAAAGGGATTCTTGGTCTTGAAATATACACTGATAACTACTCATAAGGTGCTTTGACAGACTTTAACAGAAGGGGGCACTGAAACTCCACAACAGGATCTTCATTCATAGAAGCAATATCACATGTTCAACATGCCTGTTTCCTCTCTATGTTCAATCTCAGTGTTTCTCATCTTTACTTTTCCACTTCTGTTCTCCTTTGGTTTTGCTAATTTTCTGACTGTTTCTGGCATAAGTTGAAGTCAGTTATCAAAACCTATGTCTACAATAAAGAAATCTGTATCTGTGAGTTGGCATGCGTTAATCTTCATGTTCACCTGTACCTACTTTTTTAAGACTTGGCTTTTTAGTCAGCAGGTAACAGTTTAATTATGAAATACTGCATTAAAGTAATGAAACTAGTTTCCAAGCTGGATAAAAACAGTATGAGTAAGCGTTGTACATAAGATGAAGCTGCTTCAAATCCAGTGTAAAATGTTTGAACTCTCTGGTGATATTAACCATACACTGTAAGAAAAAAAAAACAATCTTATTGTATTTAAATTCTGGCAACAACACAGATTTGTGGTTGTCAAAATTTTCTACGTTAACATTCTGGAAACCGCAGCTGCCAATATGTTATCTTAACTTAGAGATGTTTTTTTGTTGTTTTTGTTTTTTTTGGGGGGGGGAGGGTTTGGGGTTGTACTATAGTGTGCAATAGTACTGAGTAGAGTAATTTCTAGAATAGTAAACAAAACCATGTCACAAAATTAAACTAGAATGATTTATTTTATTTTAATGAACTACCGTAAACATTATTTTAATTAAATTATCCTTGGTTGTGCTATTTATAGTAATGTTGGACAAATTATAATCTGGAAATTTATGCGGCTCTGGTGGTTTTGCAACAGTGTTTGCAGTGTTTTAATCCAGTTTTTTTTTTTTATATGAAACTGGATTAATTCTAAATTAGTTCATAACCAACCTTGAAACAAAAGTCTAGTTAGAATATTGTGGATTTTATTTGGACAACAACAGCTTTATAGAACTTGGCTACTGACTAAATTTGACTTCTAAATCCATGACTTATTGGTGTTAATGTAAAATGTATAATTAAAAGGCTTGATAAAAATTTAAGCATAAAAGCTCAACGAAATTTCTGATCCAAAGCAAAACACACAAACAATGAACATAATAATACTTTGACAATGAATGCTGATGGCTTCAGTGTGTGTGCTGAGCAGAATGGGAGAACCATAAAAATCTGCATTAACTTTTTCTGAGTAAGATATTCTTTTTGTGTTTAAACGTTGCTTTGGTAATGTACACTGTTCAGCTTTTATAAATGCTGTAGCACATTGTTTACTATATTTTCAATAGTATATTTTCAATCTGGCACAGGCCAGATTAACACACTAATGTGTCTTTGGGATGCAACATGGATTAAATAAACAATGCGCATATATGTTTGTTTAATCAAACCACAAGATACCTTAAGAGACAATTGTCATTTTCATGTACATTTTCACTGTTTGTTTGGGCTCTATCCTCACTTTAGCCAGCAGTAATGCAAAACTGTGTATTTTGGCAGAATATAAAGACTGGGGATTATGCTCATGCAGCTGACGCAGGCATATCTCTCTCCCCTATACTAATCCTGTTTGATTTTCTTTGGAAAAAAATTATGCCTCGCCCCTCTGATGAGGGATGAGGCAAAATGAAATGCAAAAAGAAAGAACAAATCATCAATATGATAAGTTGAGTTTTTTTTTTTTTTACCTCATCAGATATGTCTTGCCTTTCACACACAGAGTCCTGGATCAATAATGATGAATTAATTAATCATTACTCGTAGTTCATTAAGGCAGAACCACATGAAGAGGGTGTGGTGAGCTGCGGTGAAGCAAAAATATTGTAAGGTAATTCCAAAGAGCACTATATAAATGAGGCATGTTTAATTAATCTAATTTATGTCATAATGTTGTGTTTCTCATTTTGTCTCTGAGATCATTCCCACCCACTTTCTATTCTTTGGTTGTGGTTCAAAAGAAAACATTCTTCAACGCAATTTTGTTTTCAGTAGGTCATATTTCTGTAAACATCCCACTTCCAGCTCCCACAGTTACACAATCTATTAGAGCATAAACAGAAAAATGGAACCGCACACATTTACTTTGAAGTGCTTATTGTGAGACAAAGATTTATGAAATGAGAAGCACAATGACTTGTTGGTTGCAAAAAGGGTTTTTAATTCTTTCTCCATCTTAAAATGTAAATAGAAGAAGCTGGTTCTATAGCTGGTTACCATTCTGGAACCTATTTAGGAAAAAAATGGCCTGTTACTGTTCTGCCTGGAATTTGTTTTTCTTCAACTGTAAGAAAAATATTTTTGATGTATGTATATATACTTTTGATGGAGGCTGTAATTTCTGTTTAACAATATCTTTATTTTTATCAGTTCTATCAATACTACCCACTTGTAAATTATGGTTAAAAAAAATATATATCATTTATTCGTTTGATAAATTTTAAACTCATTAAACGTCACTTCAATTGAGGACGAAGTGATACTCAGTCAACTTTAAATTAAGACTTTTCATACCACCCATGTAGTTAAGTTCCCTAAGACTGTGTTAGTCAAATAAATTTATCTTTTAAAATCAGAATTTATGTTGTGTGATAACATAACATAATGACTGATAACAATGTTATCAGTCATTGTGAGAGCTCTACTTGTACTCTGATCCAAACTTTGGTCTAACACAGAAGAGCTTAGTTTCTGTTTAAGAAATGTGTTTAAACAGAAAGTATCAGTCTTTCTTTGATTATCTGTTCACTTGCATGTTATAGTGATATGTTAGGTGGAGTATGTAGGTGGTGTGAAATGGGAGTCATGAGTTTGAATTTCAAAGCCATATTTATAAAAACCTTTACATGTAGCTGTTGTGGTTTTCATCGAATGTTTGTAAGTTGGATCACTTGCACTACAATTATTACACTATCACAAAGTGAATATCAGTTTCAGATGCTGATCTGACAAGTCCTTTGTTTCAGATGCACTCAGACATTCAGACTCTATCTAAGTGCACCTGTGAACAGAGCTGGAAAGTGGTCCGAAAAAGGAAAAAGAGTAGCTTTAACAACCTTCTGTTTGTTCTCACTGTTTTTGATTTGCTATTGAGGGATCTTGAAAAGAGTGTGTTTTGACCCAACACATGTAAGAACTTTATACAGCATTTGAACACTAAGCACAAAGATTTGATACTTGAAGATTTTATTTCCTTCCTCTGAGATTCCGAATTCAACACAAAGACAGAATACACCTACCAGGCTGATTTCGCTTTTTTACATGTAATGGCAGATTATAGACTAAAAAAAAACCTAATTTGCTTTACCAAACATTATTATAGAACTAAAGACATAATTTAATCCCTGTAGAGTTTTGTTTACTGTTTGATATACCAGGACATCATGTATTTATTAAATAAAACCAAAGCTTTAGTAAGTTAATTTTATATAAAAAAATGTTTCATAGGTAACTTGTGAAGAAGTCAAGCCCCTCTGCCTTCTCTCCGTCGTCCTACCATTTGCCGAAATACAGGGTTTGGTCAGAAACAGTCAGTCAGAAGGAGGAAGATCTTAGTTCTGTGTACACCCTGCTCACATGCTTCTCACATTTATCTTACACACCTCTTTGCTCTCTTCTTTGCTACAGCTACTTCCCTTCAACAGAGATTGCTAAAAATGTTCAGACTCGTTAGGATGGCCTCCGATGAAGGCAGATAAATGTTTATCCTATATCAAATTGTAAGTTGTTTTTCCGCCATTTGCACTGCTGCAGCCCACACATGAGTGTGATTGACAGTGCTGAGACCTTCCTCCTAGTTCTTATTGGTTATTTTTTGGCAAAAAACAATTTATTTTGCAAGTGGCAGAGGAACCATGCTGACCATTGCCTTCTTGTGCAATTCCAAGCGAAAAAATGTTTTGCTTCCAACACAGTCTGGCCTTTTCTCCTCTTGACTGGGATTGTCTCCGGTTGATTTTTCACTGGGCCAATCAGCAAAGAGTTTAAGAATTGTAGTCAGCCTGAAGTTTTAGCAGTGGAAGCGGTGGAAGTGAAGGAAGTCGGTGTTGGTCTCGGTTCCAAGTATTGAATTAACATTAACAGTCTTCTTGTTCGGATTGGCGCTTCTCTCTTCACAGTGGAGAATGGTTGTTTACAGCGCAGGCTGTGAGCCCAGACCCTCTGTACAAAGCAATCTGCGTAGGACAAGAGGCTGGTTTTTATCAGGCTGCAGTAGAACCATAGGGAGATGGCAGAGGAGTTAACTTTTTTCACAGCTTATCTGTCTCATGCTGTCACATCATAATGACAGTTTTAAGAAATATGGAAAAAACATAGTTTTGTAAAAGGTTCCTACTACAGCTTTAATGCAAAGGTCACCCGATTCTCTTTCTTTCTTGCTCGGTTTATTTGATTGGACTCAATAGATAGCTTTAGGCATGATGTATTTTTGTGAAACTGCTACATGTCCAATTTTAAGTGTTTCAGAACTAGTCATTATAACACACTGCAGGGCTTCAAACTGTTTCCATGCTGCCTGGATGACTGTCAGGCTGAAGAAGATGCTGTTTTATGAGATGGTTGAACTTATCAGTGACTAGCTAAACTTTATAAGAGCTACTGAATTATTCCACTTACTAGTTATAATAATGTCATTATTGTCCAGTTGTCAAATCTGCTGATGAAAAGCATCGTCAGCAGGTGTGTGGACATACAATAGAAGGTTATGTGGGATAGCGTAGAACTATGCAACAGTAAGAGGTGATGGGTGTGTAAATCTTTTTGTATGAGATTTATGAAGTTATCATTTGATTCACACATTGATGTACATAATTTGGTGTAAATTTTATAAAATTGGGGTGGATATATATATATGTATATACACACAAAATGAACTTTTCTGTGTTGGGTTTCAAGGATAGACCAGGGATGTAAGTGTGAGCACTTAAAATGATTAGGAGTTACCCTCTAAATGGGGTCAAGAGAACTGTCTGGCATCATTCCCTTTGCTTTATGCCATCAGTGTACTTTAAATAGGGTTTGCTTGGTATTTACTACTTCAATTTGAGTAAAAGTTGTGAGTGCTAAATTTCTTGTCTACAGTTTAACAAAAAGAACGGTTGCAGGCATTTGGCACATCATGCCACGGTAGTTATGCTTCATGGCAAGAAAAGGTATATATTCACCTTTTGAGCTCACTTAATATGTTTCGAGAGGTAACCTTTAACCTGTCAGTGAGGGGACAGGCTAAGGGTCCCCTCACTGACAAGTCAAAAATCACCTATCAAAATGTATTAAGTTTGATTGAAAGGTATATAACTTTTTCATTGCACTACTTTAGCTTGTAGCAATATTGTTAACAAATGACCATGATTGTTTAAACAATCATGTTTCAACACAATTTCTTGTTTTAAAGTTGCATCAGGTTCATGTAAATATATACCAGCCTCTTTGCTAAGAACATCTTTGCAGTTTCTTTTTTAACCCAAATAGCAAAGCAGTCAATCGCCTGGCATTTAGTGTATTTAGGCATTTCAATGTGTTTAAGATGACTTGCTGAAGTACAAACTAATCACCAAAATTAGGAAGAATGGGGAATTAAGTTGCCTTTATAGTGACATAGGTCTTATGTCCTATGAATAACATCAGAGTTTTTGTGAAATAATCAGGACAGGGATTTCTACATGTTTACTCATGTAGAAAATAGTTCCTTTGTGAGCTGTGTCTGCTGATAGATCCAAAATTATCCATACACCCGGAATTGAATATAAAGTTACATTTTATCTCAACCAACATACTTCTTCTGAATTAAGCTAACAGGTTCAGTGTCGTAAGGGTCTCTCATGTATTCCTCTCTTCTATAATAGTTTTCTTACTCATTTGTTACTGCTTGATGGGCTGAAGCAGGCTTCATTTTGGTAATATAAACTCTCAGTAGGTGCGTGAGCTTATCACAATGATGTTTCAATAGAATTTAGATAAGCGCAGTAATTCCAGCCTCTTAAACAAAGCAATACTGATCTGGTGTCATAACCTATGATCTTCTGTTGCAGACAGACGCACAGGCTCAAGTGATCAGCCAAGATGTCAGCTGCTTCCAGAGAAAGATTAACCCTGGCTCTTTTCCTGGTATCTATAATCCTGATTCCAGTAGAAGCCCTGATTCCAATCACAGCCTCACATTCAATGCAATAACCACAAGTGAAGATGAGTGGCCAAAGGTGGAGCAAAAACAGATGGAAGTTTTTCATAATTGCAGTCAGGTATGTACTGTGCAAGTGATCAAAAGCTGACTTTGAAGTATAAAATATAAGTAAATAGAGGACAACTTTATGCTCATTTCTATTCTTACATTATGAATCATAACTATGTACACGGCACATTCTGTTTATGACATTTAGATTTCACATTTAGACTTCTCTAAAAAATAAATATTTGAGAAAGTTTTACTTGATGTTGTTTCATTATCACATGTAAATTCTTTCATTTTAAATTACACTGTTTAAAAGCATTCACTATTTCAGCAATCTTATATCACTTATTGATATTTTGTTCAAACAAAACATGAAGCCTCTATCCATGAATGGATACAGCATAAAAAATAAATCTGCCAGCGGGTAAAATTACACTCCATTTGCAGTTCACATGATGTGACAATTCACTAAAAAGATATCAGACAAGCCTCTACATGGTGTGAGTTCTACCTCTGCACCATGTGAGTCAATTGAAAGAACTTCAAACAAACCCTAATTGACGCCAAATCCACAGGCTGTATCTAAAGGCAAACTTGTGAACTGCATGTACCTTTGGACTGAAAGGAGCCCTCCAGCAGTGTGGGTCTGGCAGGAACAGTTAGATTGACATTTCATACTCTTTAAACCATAGAGCGCAGTTGACCTCATTCTGACAGTAGCCTTTTCAAACAACTGAGGTCACAAGGAAGAGAAAAAATTAGCTCCATGTCCAGCTGGTGAACATCTTGCAAATTTATATTTAGTTACAAGTTAAAAACAAACAAAATAAAATAATTTGCATGTGTTTGACAATGTTTGGATTATGAAGCTATTAATACGATTGATTTATTATTAATGAAATGATTAACAGAGTTGAAGTTTCCTTTGGAAAGAGTTGGGGCTCCACCAGAACATCCAGAATAGTCAGTCAAACATATTTGGTCTCTCATGAAATAATGAACTCAACGCTACAGGAAACAAGACACACTTCACACATAATTGTGGAATAATTACAAACACATTTTTTAATAAAGTCTGAGAATTTATTAACTAAATAGTTCAACCTTACAGTCAAAATATTCAGCCAACAAGCTTCTATGCCAAACTACATAATAATAAAAAAGAAAAATCAGAGAATTAATTATGCAACAAAACATTAGAAAAAACAAGAATGCATAAATCTCAGAGATGTGAATATATTTACACCAGAACATGCAAAACTTTTTCTTGTTAGCTGAAGCTACTAAGGCGCCAGCTACCAGGGAACCAGCTAGCTTAGGTATGAAGCTAAACTAACTAGCCAGTCAGCCAATGGCCAGTTAGGTAGATGGTGTGACCATGTGGGAAACTGATGCCAAATAAGAACAAAGGAACAATGACCAAAACTATCTTTAGAATCCAGACAAAGCAGAAAATGGGCTTTAGTGGTTCCTCAAGGTTTACACTCACCACACATCACTTTTCCAAGAATTAGAACTGAAAGATGAAAGGAAAAAGAAAAAAGGAACTGAAACATTTAGTATACATTGTACTGACACAAGAATCTGTGTTCATTACATCAGAAGAGCAGATTTGGAGGTGCAGTGTTTGATAATTTGTAGTGGTCACCTTTAGTAATGAGAATATGTACGGGAACTTACATCACATTTTGACCATCACATAAAAGCTCATGAGATATTCTTTATGTTCTAGGTGCTGGTTATAAACCATGGACAGGAGAAAGCAGTGGGAGTAATTGAAGATGATAAAAGTGAATTGGCCAACTCCATTTTTACAGGGCAGTATAGTGAGGAGGAGTCTGCAAGATCTTTTCAGGAGGCTCTGATACAGTGGAGGAAAGAAAGGAGTGAAGGAAAAGAAAACCTTGTTACAGCTGATGCACTGGAGACACCCATCACACCAGGTGAAATATATAGAAATGGTTGGTAGGCATACACACTCATTATTTTTTTAATTGACAAATGAATTGTTGAGGGTAGCAATTGTAGCAGTTCTGAATACAAAGAGTTTTCTTTTTTATTTGATATAACTGCACCAGGACATTCAGTATTCAGACTATATTATTTCCAGGAACTAGGCTGCCTCAAATGTGCAAATACTTCTTTGAAAAAAAGATTTTGATTTTGGTGCACCGTAAGATTCTTCAAAACCTCCTTTTTTATGCGAAATATGACACTAAAAGAAACTGCTCTCGCACTTATGTCATGACTTTCTGTGTAGTAAGTCATAGGACCAACAACACAGAAAATTATTTATTGCATATCAAAAGGTTCTAGTCAACAAGTGAAGTGAAAAATTAAAAAAAAATCTTCACTTTGACTGAAGTGTCAAGAAGACAAATACAAATCCAGCTAAAAACATTTCAATTTTAAAATGTGACTTCACCACACACTGCATAAGTGTGCTGAAATTAAATGTTTTCTTTTTTCTAAACTTATTGTTGTAAGATTTTGCCTGTATCTTACAGATACTAAATTTATTTAAAGGCTTTTTATATGTCTTAATGGGTGTGTCAATAAATTACATTTGTGTGGAAGAAGCAGTGTATCAAATGATTCTGAAGGTTACTCATTACATGTGCTGTTACTCATTACATGTGCTGTAGTTCACCTACATCCAAACTCAGCTAAAGCATTTGAACTGTGTTACCAAAATCAATGCTCTATTTCCTCTGAAGGCTCAGGGACATGGCATCCATTATTTAAAAAAAAATGCATTTCATATTTTGATTTAGCTGGCCAGAGGGCAGTTTTCCACTTTGCCTCAGTCCATCTTTAATGAGCTCAGTCCCACAGGCTACACAGTTTCCTGATATTTTCTGATAAAATTTGAATGAGTAGGTATGCTTGGTTTGTATCTTTCGAGGAATGCTGAACTTTTTGCTTTTATAATTGTAGAGTTTGTGTTGAATGGTTTTCATTCTTGTTTCTGAACTGATGCAGAAACATCCTCCTCAGAACTGTTTTTAATTCTGAGTAAACTGGGTTTTTCAAATGGAGGCACATCGAAAAATTTGAAACAAATTGGTTGCATACTCACTTTTTTATACATTCCATATTATTTATTAATGTGTTGGCCCTCTGGCCATATGAATGCTCTTAAAAATGATCTGGTCTAAAACGTCAATAAGTAAAATGGACTTTAAATGAAGAGTGCACAACAATTTTGAAAAAGCGAGTGTTAATGCTATAACAATTGCAATATATTGACAAATAAATACATGCAACGAATATAAAAGTGTTTTTTTTTTTTTTGTCAACCAGCTATCGCAGCCATTTCTCTCTCCTTATCTTGTTTTCTTTTCAGCATTTTGTGCTTTCTTTGTTCATAGTCTGATCAGTTAATTAAGTAAAGTCTTCACTATTATTGGGAGATCCAGGGTTGAATATGGTGCTAGTAGACTAAAGCTGTTGCCTGATGTAATAAACATGGGATTGTAAGGACAGGGCTGCACCTTAACACAGCACTGCCTTTCTGAGACCATGGATAAAACTATATTAGCTAATTTTTGTGACTTTTCATCAAAACTGTATCTACATTTGTTTGAATTTATTTTGTGTATTTAAGGTTTAAGTAAGGTGTGTTATTGACACAATTTATATTCTGGGTTGTTGTTTGTGTGTGCATCTGACCAGATGTTTGTGTTCATCATCAAGCCTATTTTTTCTGCTCTACTGCTTGGACGAACTCAGATTCTGTCTATTCATTCTGCTCTGAAAATTGCGGGTAGTCCCTCTGGCGCTAATCATTTCTGCAAGGCCAATGGACCCAAGCCCCAATTTAAAGCTGACACTGCGTGAACTCCCAGTGCAAAACTATCACCAAATTTTCTTTACTTCTGTATTTTGTTTTCTCATGTGTGATCACTATGTTTATGTGTTATTGTTTTAAACTTTATTCTTGCTCTGATGTAGTTAGCTTTTGTCTTTTATTGCTTTGGCACTTTTACATTGGCAGTCGAGTGTGTTTTCACTGTTTTCTAAAGGAAAGGTTTGTTCAAAAGGCTGCTCAAAATACTTTTCTGCCTTTTTCTCTAATTTTGATTCACCTTTCTGTTACTTTATGCTGTGTATCTCCTCTCTTATTTCATTGTATTATGCCATGTCCCTCTCCCCATATTTTCTCAGTATTGGTGTCAGCCATGTCGACCCAGACTGACATCCCTCCAGGCAGAGAAGCTGATGGACTAAAAAGAGAAGGAGCAGAAGGGAAGCTAAGAGTGAAGTTTTCTGAAAACAGCCTTACCTACATGGATAGGTTGCTTCTAAAGAAGCATCGCAGGTACAAATAACAATACAAATGCAAATCACAACAACTATTTTCAAATAGATCCTAACAATCCAAAATCTTATAAAATCATAGTTTTCAAACTGTAATACAAATACCACTGTATTTAGTGGTACCACAATTTGGCAAGTTACATAAAAGTTAATTAACTTTGATAAAAGTAAGTTGGATGTTGATATTTGATGCTTTAGGAAGTTTTCAAATAAAAAGTACAATGTCAACTATTTTTAGAACTCTCTGTATCAGAAGCAGCTACCTTTGTGTCTTCTTTAAGTCAGATAAGTTGTGTGTGCTTTCAAAGCCATGACCAAGTTCTAAGTTTCAGATCTTGAATATGGAGTTTACCAACCACTAGGATTTAATTTATATTAAATTCTGATCAGTCAATGATCAGACTATTACTAAGAACGCACATGATGTGTATTTCCCATTGGAGGTTACTGTTATATGGTATTTTGTATTTTAAAGAATTAAAGAGGGAGTATTATGTAGAATCTAATTTTTTTAGCTTTACATCATGGCATAGTGACAACTACAGCAGTAGTTAACATAATATAACACATATGCAACTTTCAGGAACACACACATTCTCTTTCCTTCCATGTAAATTAATTATTCAGCTCCTTATATGCACCAAAACACATACTTACTGTATGAAAAACATTTTACTATCACAGATTTTTTTGTTGCCATAGCATCTGCCTCACCTGCATCTCCATAGTCAGCCCTTATAAGGCACTACTGAACAAAGCAATTTCTTTGTACTTATTGTGCAGTTCATTGCCTGCAGGTTGGGCTTCTGCAGGTCCCGTTATTATAACCTTTATTTAAGCAGTTTTTTTGGTCTTAGTATTCAGCTTGAGAGCAGGTCAGCAGGAAAGAGAGCTGAGTGGAGTTTTGGGCATTCTCTTTGCTGGAGCAGGAATGCTCTACATCCCAAACTGTAGCAGCCTTTAACTGTGGAATAGACCAGAGAGCCAATCTGGAGTGCAATAACCCTGAAGCAGCGATGGTAGCAGAGCTTAATGGAGAGACAGAGAGTCTTACCGGCTGGAGGGAAGAAAGAAGGAGAGGTTGAATTTTAACAAGCTTTAATAATAATGGGAAAAGGAGGGGGTAGAGAGCAGGAGAGAGCTTTAAAGAATCAGCTAAAAGTGCTCAGCTATATTAGAGTCGTAAAGTCTATCACCCTAGTAGATTTGTGCGCGGCCTGCAGGTTATAGAAAGCGAGCTTTTGACCGAGCTGACTGAGCTATGTTGCAGGGGTAAGTGAGTGCTCATCCGTCCTCTGAGAGCCAGACTTTTAACAGGTCCTGCAAACTGAACTATTAAAAACCTGCATGCTGATAGACCTCTACTAGACAGGTCCACTTCTAGAAAGCAATTTTAGGATGTGGTTTAACAAATAGAGAAAATATTTGATTAACATTCCTTTACCTCTGCAAGTTTTTGCTAAGGAGAATGAACAAGGCAAATGTGTGATATCTGTGTAAGCTTGAAATATTGTTCATGACTTTTACCAATAAGGTTTACAAGCATCTATTACAACACATATGCTCATTTGCTTCTGCATTTTTTTTTTTACATGTGCAATATTATTTTCCAAAATTTCAGAGAAAATATTAATTTAATATTTGGAATATTTCTTTGAGTTCATGTTGGCTGATACAATACTTGAAATATTGAGCAAATGAAGCTTTTTTACTTGGTGTACTGCAGCATGGCTTTTAATAAATTATGAGAGACAGTTGTCAACTACTGTGTTGTGATTGTTCTCAGTTGTAAAGGCTTGCATTATTGTCTCCAACTGGACTGAAATATAAAATGTTTCTTGCTGTGTGATGTTTAAGTTTTTTGTGACATCATAATATTGAGATCCACTACCTCAGATGGTCTGATACAGTGAGTATGGAAAGTATTTAGATCTCAATTTTCACTCTTTGTTTCATAGCAGCCATTTTCTAAAATAAAATAATAATATTAAGTCTCATTAAGGTACATTCATGATTCTAATGTCACATGAACACGCCCCGCCCCGAAATGTAGACATATTTTTACATTTCTGAATGCTTTCTGCTGTATGTCAACACCCAGGACTCTATACCAGGATATGAAAACTGTCTGTCCATCTTTCTATACAGCCATCCATCCAAAGGCAGATAGTTTCAGGGAAAGAACAAAAGTACATATTATTGTTTATAATATGCACTTTTATTGTTATGTTTTAATTCAAAGTTGACTGTCTGTTTTCAGGACACCTGTTGAAAGTCCTCCATCACCGGCATTTAGCATGGGTTTAAAATCACCACCTATCACAGACACAGAGGAAGAGATGGCCAACATCCTAACTGGTAACACAAGCACATCCACACATCTATCCTTCTCCGTGTGATATACATCTTTTGACACAGAAAATTAGACCGATACCATCAGATCTTGATACTTTTGCTGTACATCTAACCTTTCTCATACACACAGCCAGAAGAGGCTCTCAGACTAACCTAACCCCTCTTCAGAAAAGTAGATTGACAGATGACTTACCCAAGCACACATCCACACATATCACATTCAGATATACAAACACACAATTGGAAAATCTCTTTCTCTCAGCGAGTCAGACATATCGCTCCTTGCCCATTCATCCATAGCATTGTGACAGGTAATCACTGGCTGTGATTGTACAGGTAGAGTGCTGTTATAGATGGCTCAAGCTTCTATAACAAGCTTGGGCGTACCTCTCCTTGAATGGGGCATTCAAGGGGAGGTAGGCTACAGCCAGTCATCTGCAGCTCACTGTCTGTATCAGTCAATGATGTGTTTTCATTTTCTAACAACAACCAAGGGTTAAAAGGAGATGATAGACCAGCATTACAACCACCCCTGAGTACCTCTTGATCCGAGGGCATTAAACTGCTTCTTGACTGTCTGTTTTCAGAACACAATAAAGGACTGTCTCTTTGGTAGTTTTTTAAATATTATAGGTCAGAAATACTTTCTAGGTCACACTGTTTTCTGTTAAATAGTCTTAACAAATTGGGAGTCATTTTAGATTGTGCTCACCTAAGGAAAACATTAATTGCATTTAGTTGAGGGTTGAATATAAAAATTAACTCCTGACCAATTTTAGGTCTGTGAGTTTCAGCCAGTGTAAATATATTTCACATATTCAAACAGACTGTGCTTTTGAGAAAGTTGGTTTTGTCCGTGTTCTCCATGTAACAAAAGCCCTCCATCAAACTCCATCACAACAACTATTTGATTCGCTTCAAAATTCCAGGAGATTGGCAGTTTCTGAAGTACTCAGATAAGACCGTCTGACACCAACAAGTATGCCATATTAAAAATTCTGGTGATGATGAACTTCAACAAGTTATCTTCACCACTCCTAAATGTTTATGTTCTTTTCTATTTGACCTTCTAATTCAGTATTTGTGTTAGCAAGCAAAAACAGGTGAATCTAATAAAGTGGCCTGTGAAGGTAAATTCCCCTATGGAAGCTAAACACAAACATGTTAGCACAAACTTTTTTTTCTTTACTAATGACCTTTGACAATAACTTGACAGGAAAAGGGTGGGGAGAGGTGGAAGAAGACATGTGGCAAAGAAACTATAGACAGGGAGAGTGCCTGCTCAAACCACTGAGGCTTGCGACACACAAACTTTCTTGCTCTCACAAACTGCTGTCACTCCACCACGTTGGTCTGTCAGCATAAGAAAATGAAAATTTTAGATGAAGGGTTTCTTCCTACATGTAGGAAGTAAACAGCTTCTATTATTCATTGACATACTCATTTCTGCCCCTTTTATATTTAAAGATTGATGAGGGGGAGAGGCTCTGCAACCTGTTGTAACGAGGATGAATTAGAATAAAGGTTTGAAGCAGGTGGCAGGAATAGGTTATCAACCTCTGTACATCACTACATTTCCAAAACACACTTCTGTTTTTGTCTTATCTGCATATAGTTACAAGAAAGAATGATCTATTATTTAATTCTCAGTCGTCAAATCAAAGTTATGGAGTGCACTTTTTAAAAATAACTTGCTGAAGAAATTTTGAGCACAGTAAACACTTGAATGTGGATGGTTCACCTACTTGGATAGCAGTTTAAAATCCTTAATTTAATGGTGAAATGTGACCCTTTTTGTGGGGAGGACTTACAGTCTCTGGTGGAGTTGAACACTGAAGGAGAGGCATGGATCTCGGAAAGTGTTTTGGAGGCTCCACAGACATACTAGAGGTAGAGCGGACAGGTTATGGAGTCAAAGGTCAGGTTAGGCCTGGAGCAGTCACGGGACAACATGAATCCAATTCTACGTACGGCAAGACAAGATGTGATTCCACTTGAGCTAAAAAAGGATAAAACGGGGACAAGTAGCATTTGCTTTGTGGAGCTCAACAACATGGCATGAAATTGATGCAAGATACTACCAGCAAGTGGGTCCAACAAGCGATGAGTGACTGCTCAGCAGCTTCTTAAGACTCCAACATGTAATTACTGGAATCAGTAATCAGTCAGACTCTTTCAAATCCTCCCTTTTTGATCATTTTGGATTTTTTTAAAAATCATTTTTGTAAACATTTAAACTTTATACTTGAAATCATTTCAACTTGATTCCCAAAATTTAAATTTTATTCTGCTAAATCAAAAAGAATGCTACATATATATGCCTCATATCTAATTCTCTCAAATCTAATTTGTGTTTTTATATTTTTAGCTGAAGAGGAAGATTTTCGGGAGTACTGTTTATCACTGCTCAAAGTCCCTGTCAGCAAGAACAGCACTGAGTCACCAGTTTCCACACCTGAAATGTATCTTGTCATAGAAATCTTGGATGAGGTAAATAAAAAAATGACCACTTTTATCCAAGAGCTTTTTTTTTTTTATGTAGTTATTCTTTTATATAGTTATCATATCATATCAAGACACAACAATTTACAAGTGTACTTAGAGGCTCACAGTATGAACATATTGCCTATTAACATTTATGTCTCTCTCATCTTCATGTGTTTCTTTTTTCATCACAGGAATCCAAAGATATGAAGATGGTGCCTTTGACTGAGCAAAAGTTGAATAGCAACACAGTGTAAGGCTTTGTTAAAACATTTATTAGCATGGCTTATAATATAGTAGCTTAGATTATTTCTAATTAAAAAATGCACATTACCAGCAGAGCATTCTCAATAACAAAATGGGAGCAGACATGTAAAAGTTTAAAGAGCCACTCATGAAAAATTCTTAGTTGCTGGTAAATAGATGTAAAGCAGATGTCCTCTTGATTGAAAGTATGCATCGTTTCTTTAAGACAACAGAGAAAAAGGTCATTATTGTCTGTTCACCCTCAGTGCTGATGTGTATATCTAGATGAATAAGCTGCATTGTTGTTAACCACTGAGTGAGTAGTTAAGTGAGTTTAGATTAATTGCTTTACTTTCAAGTCTTATTCCAATTGGTTACATTGATGAAAAAGGAGTTATAATAAATTAGAATGTATTTATTGTCCCATCTGGCCATCAACAGGTAGATGAATTGAGAAGGTGCTTTATTTTTCACTCAGAGTTTCAGCTGTTCAACTATCTCAAACAGACATATTTGTTTATTAGTTCTAAAGCTGTTATCTCTCCTCTACCCATTCAACTCAACCATCCAGACCATCTGAAGCATCTGTTCAACAAAAAGTCAAGAAGCCACATTGCCTTCACAATCAGATTTCAAAAAATGACTCAGTGAAAGGTAAGCTGTGTTTCACGATAAAACCTGAATAAGGCTTGAGATTAAGTCAATTCTAATATTTTTTTTCTTGATGGCAGCAGTGCTTCTAAATTAGTCTTTGAAGTTTACCTATTATGTAAAATTCACTTTTTGCACATGTTTGTATGGGTTTCTACTTTCTTCTGAAATAGTCCCAAGTGCTTCAAAAATTACTCCTCCTTTTCTGGCAATAACTTAAATTTTTTTGGGTCAAAAACTTGTAATTGTTAACAATCAGCGGGCACTGCCCTGTTTCCTAGCATCCCTCGTCAAGCCACTCCTTCACTTTACTTAAGCACATTTGGTCAGCTGGTTTTACTGGTGTCCAGTAGCTGCTGGAAAAGATAAATGTTTTGTTGGTTGACTTACCATTTATAATTTGCCATTGCATCTTTGGTGGTTGTGCAGGATGCTCCACTTCCTCAGCATCAGGGTAAAAAATGTACAATTGTACAGCTGAGCATCTGTTTTCCATTGTCAAGTGTATTAGTGCAAGTGTAAATGTTGAGTTGGGGGGTGTTCCCAGCAGCTTATTTCAATTTAAAGTGACAAAAGCAAAAACAGCTAATTCTGAGAGCTAAAAATTGGCTGAACTGACCAGGTGAAATCATACCATCTGAGAATAATTTTGTGAAAAATATGTTATGAATAAGTTTTTGTAAACCATAGCTCTTTTTTAACCTGTTCAAGGAGGCATAGTAGGACCCTTCCAAAATTGTTCTTGTACAGCTAAACATAAATTTATCTTTTTCCTGTCTGTGGATTATTTGTCTAGCATAACCTTCAGATTGTAGGGCATCCACTCGTTCTTCTGTCAGAACATCTAAGAAATACGCTTAAACACAAACTTCAAAACACTTAATCAAGAACCATTAACTCTCCTACAATAACTGAATCAAGACTAACTTGGATCACCACAATGCTTCCCCTCCTTACCCGCATCAACATTTAAAACTCACAGACCCTTCCAGCCTCCTGTTTTATTTTTAACTGATGTTTCGATTTTGGATGGTGCGATGTCAGTTATCCCAGAGGAGCATCTTTTCCCGTCTTCATCAACATTTTTCCCCCTGAGGTTGATGATCAGTGTCTCTCCATCAGCCTCTACTCAGTGCGTCTTATTGCCAAAGGTTTACCACTCAACCCCACAACAAAATGGTACAGAAAAAGCCCGATCTTGCCAATTATTTGCAGAAGCAATCTCATCTCTGAACCCTTATGAAACACCAAGAGGCAATCTAATCTCCCCACAGCAATTCCAGCTTCCCAGCAGTGACCCAGATTGTCTTCTATTAGACTCACACACTCTTTATCACCTGGTACTGTAACACCACAGCTAACGTCTAAGGCCTTGGGAACGATTATTTCAATAGCCAAGCCGGTGCCAAACAATTGTTCTACGTTATGAAGATGCTCCGGTTTTAATGTTATTAGTATGTGGTGACCACAAATTAACACCATCATGTAAAAAGGCATATTGTATCGCATCATTTCTTGTCTCAAATGACACTGACAATTCTGTGGACATGATTACTTCTTTGTTATTGAGCAAAAAGTCTAATGTTGATTGACTTTTTGGGAAATAGCTTAATTTTGCAGATAACATTTGATGCAGTCAGAATGATACATGATTTAGATGCCTATCTGCCATAATATTCCTGTTATTTTATTGGATTAATACACTTTATTTTCACATTGAATAATTCTATTCTCCATTTAAGGATGACAAATTAAAATTTTTTGCAGTAAAGAAACCTCAAGAAAACAACTATTTCCTGTGCAGCTTAAACACAGTTAGTAAATGGCTTATAAATGTCACAGTAACTGTTTATTTTATTCTCTTTGGCTATCAAAACAAATTTAGATCCAACTATTAAGCATGCTCTATTTTTCTTCTTTTGTTAAAAGCGATTAGTTGATTTCTAATTGCACATCACACTTAAACATGTAACAAACAGAAAAGTAAGTGAATCTACTACTGGCTATAAACACATTTATTGCTGTATCACCATGGTAACATTACATAGCACAGTTAAATCTGTGGCCTCTCACTCTAACCTTTGTTTTTATCACAACAAAATACCCCAAATCGAACCTTAATCCTCTGACCAATTTATATTTGAAATCTTTAAAATTTAAAGGCAGACATGTTTACAGGAGGTGTTGCTAGTTATGTTTAAAATCACATCATGGCACAAAAGCTCTCGCATGCAAACACGGAGAGTATTTCTTTTAGCAGTTACATTCAGTAAAAAAAGTTAGCATGTTGTCTGGATGTATATTGTGGAGTTTCTCTTGACTGGGCCCATGTTTTAACATTTATAAGAACTGATAAGTGGATGGGAAAACTGTAGACAAGGGGAAAACAGTGAATATTAAGCATATTGAATGCATTCAGATGAATGAAGCCTGATTTGGCTTTCCACCACTTACATTAGAAAAAGAAGTCTGCTACAGTGACAGCTAACAGGGTCAATTCTTCCACAACTTTATCAAACCTTTTTTACTTTAACTTTCCTTCCCTTGCTTCACATGTCTACAAATATTTCTGTGTTCATCCATCATCTCTGTGTTCTCCTTCATCTTTTTCATCCTTTATTTCCACTACTTACTTCAGCTCTTTGACCAAGGAGACATTGAATGCCAGCTTTATCAGCTTATTAGAGCTTTAAAGTGTCAAGGACACTTATATCACACATTACCATTTTACTGGAATATTGAATGTAAAAATGTTTTCTCCATCAGTTGAAAACATTACAAACAAGGATAGTCTGTTTTAACTGTTCGCCGTGACATTTTACCACGTTCTAAATCACATAGACAATTGTTTTATGTTTATTAATTCTCTTGGAAAATAAGTGTTATATTTTTTAGCTACAACACATCTGCAACTTTTATTTTAATGTTGGGTGTTTATATGTTTTGTAAAGACAGTGGGGATATAATGACCAGTGACAGTCTTTACCTGACTCCAACAGAAGAAGACTCCTGTGCAGAGAAGACAAGAATACATGGACAATTACCACGGGAGAAATCAAGAGAAATGGCCAACAGTCTGGAAATGTCTTATCAAGAGGACTTGAGACCTGCAAAGAAAAAAAATGAGAAATATTTGCAAACTGAAGGCACAAGACAGCAGCCAGAAACACAAATGGTAATATGTAGTATTTACTTAGAGTAAAGTTATGCTGAAAAGGATATCTCTTTGTTTTATACAAATGTTTTCCATGTTGCTATTAACCAGTTCCACTGAGCACTGACTTAGATCAACATCAGCTCCCATCCTGTAAAGTGTTTATGATTGGCAGAGTCGCATTTGACTTCTACCCATTGTAAGTGTCCACATCAGTGGAAATCTTAAAAAATTCAAACTGAAAGCAAAATTTTTTAAAAATCTGTGAAATTAGCTCACTGTCAAAGCTAAGCAGTCAGTACAGCACATTTCTTTCTATATACACATTTCTTAACACATGCCACAGTGTTAAGTGTTATCACTGTTATTATGAATTTCTAGCCCAGCTTTGTGACCTCTTTGCTGCAATTGTTGTAAGCTTCAGTTATCATCCCCTGGTATCAAGGGCTAATTAATGAGCAGGTCCATTATGCACTTAATGCATAAACCATAATTTGCAAAATGCTCTATAAAAAAAACTGTGGTGCTGTTTGTCAGTAGCAGTTGTTAAAAGTGAAACTGTAAAAGCAACATACAACAGTGAAATGAGAATAACCCTTGGTAATATGCACAGCACAATTCAGAATTAAGGAGGCAGTGCTTTTGTCAAATTGACACTGGCATTTTTAATGGAATGTCTTTAGATTACTCTAAGGTTTTTGTGGCCTTTATTATCCAAGAAATTTATTAAAACATTTCTTGGATGGTAAACTGAGCAGAAAGAGAAAGGAAAGATGTGGAACAGCAACTGTTGGAGTTGCGTTTTTAAGCATGCCATTGGTTTTGGTTTGTTGTGATTAGTTGATATCATGCGAATAAATGCGAGTTAAATATTTGTATCCTTCTGTCACAGAAGATATAAGCTTTAGATGTTTATAATGTTTTATATATTCACTGATTAAAATAAAGGAACTTCAGTGACCCATAGCTAACTAGTTAGTTTTTATAGCTACTTCCCTGTTCTGTTAGACAATGTCAGTATCAATGTAATTAGATTTCATGATTTATCTATAACTTAAAGACATACAATGCTGTGGTATTAAAAGTGAAATTTCTTGATAAAGAAAGCAGAAACAGTGGATCAAAAAAAAGATCTATCTAAATGGTCTCAAATGAGTAATCTAACATTTAATGACATGAATCCCTAGTACCGTGGCAAAGGAATGAAAAGAAAAAAAGAGGAGCAGCCAACGCTTTATTAAAAAGCTTGAATAAAAGGATGTTCATGATTGTAAAGATGGTGGTTATCAGGACTCTCTGGACCTAAATCAAACTGCTCCTGGAATGATTAGATAGTATTTTCTTTTTCTAATTTTCTCTCTCTCTCTTTGCACAAGACTTTTTCTGGTCTCTTTTCCTGTTAATTTATTTCACTCTCACTCCCATTTTTTATCTCTTTATCAATCTTTTTGTTAATTTAGGTAATTTAGGTAAAGGTTTCTTCTTCCATTCCTGTATTTTTTTTCCTTACCTTTACACTGTACATAAATCTGCTAATCATTATTAGAACATATTTTGCATGAAGAAATATTATTCCTTCCAGGTTGTTCAGTATCACTGTTTGGTCTCTTGCCATTTCATTGTTTATCTTTTAGCCTGACTTCCTCCTTTCTTTCCTCATCCCTGCTCCTTTCTTGCTCTGAGCATTGCTATTCCCACTTGCCTTTCTCCCTACATTCTCCCAGCCCATCTGCAGTGTCATGCAAGGCTAGCATGCTAATGTATCAGATCTAATCTTAACTAAACATAGCTTGCTCACTTTACTCCTATCTCACAGGAGGACACTTGCATGGGAGGAACGGCAAACATACCACACAATTGTGAGATGTTGTTGCCAGCTCCAGGGATTAATTAAAAATCAATTCATCAAGTGGAAACAAAGGAAACAGGGAGAGCGGGGAATAATCTTCATTAAAAGACTTTGTCTTATTAATATGTATTTACATGCTCGACATTGAAAAATACAAATTCAGTTACTTTGGTTCATAAAAGTTACAATGATGATAGATTTTACTTTAGCTCATACTATGCTGGTTTGTTTCATTATTGTTGTGTCATCCCTCCTTTTAATAAGCTCCAATGTATTTACTTGTCTTTTTGTGTGTGTTGTCTTGCTCTCCTTCTTTGTGTGCCATTTCTCTTTCTCATTCTAACACAAAATGTTTGAATCTATTTCTGTCCCTCATTCTCCTGTCTTCCCATCTGTTTTCATATCCCCCTTAGGTGATGCAAAATCAGACTGCTGGGTTTGGATCAGAGCAGTTCTGTGATCTGGATGGGTTTTTGCCTTTAGGTTTGGACACGGATACCGGTCACCCAGACTCACCAAAGCAGAATCACTGTGACAGACTTCACACATGCCAATTTTCAGTGCATGCCTCAGACCCAACAGGTTGGTTAAAAAGGGGAAAGTGTTTTGATATGCATAAGGGTTGTTTTTGAATATTAATGCATCACTTTCAGAGGGTTTCATCAATCTGGATCATGTTTTTTTCTGTGAGCTGCATCAGGAAGTGTCACTGCTGTTTTTGTACTTCAAGACATTAGATTGTAAAGATTACCTCAGTGTCCAACTTTTGCTTGAAGATACTTTCCAATTTGCAAGCATTATTCATATCACAAAGGCCTCATAATGGGGTTTTCAACAAATATGTAAAATTTGTGGAGCTTACAAGAGAGATGAAAATGAGTTTTAAACCCAAAGGAGTTCTGGCTGCTTGGCGAAACAAGAAAGATGGGTGGGGGAGCAACAGACAATTTACTTCTTGCTGGTCCAAAGGGAGGTTTTCTCAGATGTGCTTTTTATTATGTATGTGAATGTGTGTATGCCAATGCTTCTGAGTCAGTGTGCTTTTTTTTTTTCTTTTACCTGTGTTTAGTTCTTCAGTTCTTGGTGAAACAGCCACACAGACCTAGACATAGGTCCTGTGGTTTAACCATCACTTCTGTTTCCCCATTGACAGTGAATATCTGCATTCAATCAAAACAACTATTAATTATGATATATCTTACCACTCTTGTTTCTGTTTTAGTTGGAAAGTAGATAATAAAAATGCTGTTCTTAATTTGAATCAAAAACAATCTGTAAATCATTTCTTTCTAGGCACAGTTTATCTAATCATTGCCCTGTTTTTTTTTCTTTTCATTTTAGTCTTTTAAATCCATAGCAAAAAAAGGATTGTGCTGACAAAATTGTTAATATACAACTGTTATTTCTTGGTCATATGGTCAATTAGCCGTTAAGACAAACAAAAAAAACCTAACATCTATCTTTACATTTTTACAATTGCTTTCTTATCTCTTCATCTTCTGTTTCGGGATTATTCTGTCGAATGCTACAGTGAAACTTTTAGATGGATATTTTGGTGACATTCTGTTGCATTTGTGGACCATGGACAAAATCTGTTTTGCAAGCTTATCATGGCCTCTGACCAATACCTTTGTGCATTTTAGTTCAAGTGGACATTTGTACCATGCTTAATAAATATTCTCCTATTTATTAAATTTTGCATTCATGGCATTGCACTATGTAAACAAACAGATTGACGGACAACCTGAGAAGAGTGTGTCTAGACATTTAAAGTGCAGTGCTGCAGTCTTGTTTTTGGAAGTGGATATACCGTGCCCTTATTCTCAAATTGCAACAGATACTTTTATCACATATTTGCAGTCATACATCAGACATTCAAAATATGGTCTCGAGACCAGGACTGCTATAGTGAACTGCAACACTAGGAGTTTGTTCTGTAGGTTACCAAATCAAACCCCTACTCCGTCTGTCTCGTACCTTTCCTTCTTGCGGTGTACGGCAGTCTCTTCGGTCATACTGTGAATGTACTGTAAGTGTGAGTTGCTTAATATAGTGAGTTTGGAGTCCTCTAGACAACACTAGAAGTCATTTACCATTGGTCAGTTACATTAGCTTGATGGTCAATGGTCAAACTACTTGACCAATATTGAGTCTCACTTTTGGAATTTGACATTGTTATATATTGGGATGAGCCTATGTTTATTCATTTCTCAATGTAACTTCATAGTAATAAAGTTTATTTTTTCTTTTCTGGTGTCTCTTTTTAGAGTCTAATTTGGTTTTATCTACATATCAGGTAATTTTGCAGCTGGATCATTGTATGTTTAGTAAACCTTGCTTTGCCTCATTAAGGCCAGGCGTCTTGTATTAGATATATATTTTTTGGACAAAGGTAGCAACGGTGGTGAGTTCATCCCCCAGTCGGTTGGTTGCCACTCCACTTCCCTCTATCATTGTTTCTTTGGGCCTTGCCTTTCAGTGGAGGGCCTGGTGGAGCCTCACCTCTGTCAGTGTGCCCAGGGCAGCTATGGCTACCATCTGGTAGCTTGCCACCATCAGTACATGAATGGGTAAATGACTGAAAGTATTGTGAAGTGGTTTAGGGTCCTCTGGACTTCATAAAGTGCTATACAATTTTAGGTCATTTACCAAGTATTTACCATTTAGTTATATTCAGAAAGTCACTCACTCCTTAAAAATTGTTCTTACTTGATTTGTGCATAGCTTGATACCTGAATGTATTACATGAGGACTGAATCATACATAATAATTTAACCAGTCAAATGAATCATATTAAATGTTTATTCTTTTGTATGAATCTGTCAATTTTTAAAATATATTAAAATATGTTTATAATATTTTAATTCTGAGACTGAAAAAAGATGTTTGTTTGCTTGTTTGTGTGTTTGTATGAATTTCCATGTCCAGAAATGATGAAGGATAACTTTGTTATATGAAATAAATAAGTCTTTTTAAGAAGACTTTCTATAGGGGAACTGCTACCCTTCTTGCAGAGTGCAGCCAACTACTGATCAAATCTTCTAATGTCTCTGCCACCATTGTTAAAGCTCCAAAGATAATGGAACAGAAAAGTAACAGGAGAGCAGTATCACCCTGACAACATTTTACGAGTCTTTATATCGCTCCATCTGTTTTCTTTATTTATTTTTATTTACTAAGATTTTAACACATGTCATGCCTCCACCCTTACCTTTTCTACATTCCTTCTTCCTTTGGGCTCTGGGCTGTCATTGGTTTGGACACAACGTTGTCAGTATGCAGTTTCTCGTTGCATTTCGATCTAGTAAAACAAAGAACTAAAGGGAGACAGAAACATAGCACAAAAAAATAAATAAAGATATCAGAAAAAGCTTTAGAAAATAATTAGATGTAAGTAAAAATATCTACAAGACCATATACACTTTGTGGTCTATATCATCTTATATACACCAGCAAAGTGTATGCAAGACCATATATACACTTTTGTGGTGTCTATATTGTCTGCACATTACAAACCGTAATGTGCAGACCATATATACATCAGAATACGCACATTACACATTATAATATGCTCAATACTAAAACGAGATGACAAAATTGCCAGTAAGATATGTACAGGTACAGGAAAAACTGCTAGAGGTACAAAAAGAAAACCCTTAGCTGACCAGAAGTGACTGTCTTCTTATATTTTGCTGATTTAAACTAGTTAGAAGCTTCTTGGGGCAGTCAATAACATTAATTAATTGACTGACCACTGGAGAGAAAGAAGGAAAAAGCAGTAATTGCTTTGCAGCTATCGTGATTGGCTGAAAAGTCTTGTTGAGCATTACTGCCTTGGTCCTAATACTGCTGAATGCTGAAATATAACGAACAAATAACTAAATTCACCTGAATGTTTCTATGTAATTATTGAAAATATCCTGATCTATTTTAATAAAACTGGAAACTATTGGTACATAGAAAAGATGCTGTGCAGGATTTGATAATTGATCTTTGTTACTCCTGTTTGCTGTTTTAGTTGGTCAATGCTCTGTCAGCCTGAATGAGTGCCTAATATTGTAGAAATCATAGGGGAGCTTTGCTTCTTTAGTGGTTCAACCATTTTACCCTAAAGCCTTGTTTTATTGATTTGTTGTCAACCCCTATACTGGAATTATTATATTGGCTGATAAAGGAAACCTTAAATATTATAATCTGAAAACATAACCTTTTGGTTAAAATTATTTGTTTTAACTTTTGGATGATTAGTATCCTCAAAGCATTGCAAGACTCACTTCTGGGTTTTTATTTATGTTTTCTTTATGCCATTTATGTGTTACTTTTGCAGCTGTATGGCAATGTAAAGGAATTTCTATTGTTCTAGAACAATACACACTGTAAATTTGTCAGATATTTGTCATTTAATTATATTTAATCTTGTCAAAGCAATAGCAATCAAAATAAGTATCTCATTCCAGAAACAGGTGGATGCCTCAGATTTGATACAAATAATATTATATTGCCTGACTATATAAGTGATTGTAGTAATTTCGGTAGACTGTATCTTGGGAGAAAAAACTCTGAAATACTAGGAGTAACTAATTGAGGTTGTTGATTTGTATAGATGAAGATGTTTATCCTTGTTGAAGGTAAAGGTAAAAAAAAAATGACTTAAAAGTGGCAAAAAAGGTGTTGCATTTGTAAGTTCTTTGTGATCAGTTTATATTAAGTTTATATTAATCATTAAAAATAAACTTAAAAAAACTTAGACTTAAACAATCAGCAACAATCTGAGAAAATGCATTTCACACAACAAGAACTAAGACATCTAAATGTTATTTTATTCAAAGCTGCATATTTCAGTCTGAATAATTAACATTGAGTCTTTCGAAGTATTTGTTAGCTGATCTTTCATTTGCATTATAAAGTTAATATTTGTCTTGGTCGGACTTGTCTTTGCCTCGTTCTTACTTTTTCTATTCATTTTTGTAACTTCAGTGCATCGTTCACACAGCAGCCTTGGGCGTCACTCTGAGGAATACCTGCTTTGCGAAGTAATGAAGGACAGATATGCAGAGCCAACGGGAATTCAAATGCATTCAACCCAGAGAGAAGAAATGTCAGCAAATGAACTCAGAACATCTGGTAAACATCTGCACACATTTTTCTAACACCCTTCTGTGTATTTTTATGTGTGTCCTTGAACAGTTTAAGGAAGCTGGGTGCCACCTGTCACTGCTCTGTATTCCTTTACACTGAATTCAATTCTGTACACAATTAATCCAGCAGATTCCTCTGATAGCCAAAAGTTTGTGACAGTGACCATGGAATTTTTTTAAACAGATTATACCTTATCACTGTTAGAAACAAAATGGCATACCAGCCATGGTTATGCTTCAAGTACTGTTTGAAAATATAAGCATTTCTGGGCATTAATCCAACAAAGTGTTTTATCACGTGCAAGTCAGGTCTGTCCTTATTAAACACTGATATATTCTATCCACCCACATGAATCTACTGTGGCTGTAATAAGTGACTGAATTTACAATCTCTTTTTTTCCAAAGTGCCTTGAGATTATATTTGCTGCAAATCGGAGCTACGTAAAGATACTGAATGTAACAGAAAAATTGACACAATTTTTGTCAAATACAAAAGCTGCAGTAGTTAGCCTGCATAATGGACTCAACACGTGGGAGGTGACGTTGCTCTCTTCTTCCTTCATTTTCTGTGGAACTTGTGCGATAAGGTGAAAAGTGCTTGCCTTCCTCCAGCGAAGTGACCCATGAAATTGGTGCATGTAAAATTTTGAGCTCATGTATGTAGATGTGCACATGGACCACATATGCAAGCTAACAACGTGACACAGGTAAGTTGAAAAATGTTACTGTCATGTCCCGTGTTGGATTCACCTGTGGGGGCTTTCGGTGCCATATGTCGCTGCTCATGTGTTGATCCCACTTATGTGCAGATATTTAAGGATTTGTTTGTTTTAAAGTACCTTCTGATATAGCTTCCGCATGCATTTATCTTGAGAGTGCACTTATCAATTATACTGAATCTGATTAACCTAAAATAAATTTTAACTTATCAGTTTCCCTGACACTGCTCATTTGCATTCTTAAGTTGACATCATAGTTTGCTGAGAGGCAAACACAAATTAAAAAGTGATAGTTTTACCAAGAAATCCGTTAGCAAGAATTCAACATTGTTGTTTAAATGCAATCAGCAACAATCTGAGAAAATGTAAGACAAGGGACTAAAACTGAATTTTTCCAAAACTGATCGGGTATGAAACTTCCAAAATATCCACAGCAACTCTGAAATTTCTGACAAGTATTTGATGTGTTCTATGGGACATGAATCTGTATTTTTCATATAACCTGATGAAGGACAGGTGCCTGCTCTTCCTGCTGTTAGACTCCTACCGAAGAAGACTAAAACCTGAAATAAAGTCAAAGCGTGCTTGAACAAACAATGCAGACTTGTTCATACTGAGTTATGAACAAGTAATGGAGTAATTTCTATTTTTACTCCATTATTACATTTCAGCTAAATTGTGCAGGTTAATTATGCGTTTTTAAATTGTCATTCTCTAATTTTTATGTTTCAAAACACTGACATTTTAAAAGGGAAGTTTCTTTGACTGATTCAGAGTTTACAGGTTTGTTGTTAAATACTTTGTATTATATTCTAACATTTGGAAATAAACCTCATCAATTTCAAAGATTTTAAAATTCGTATAATCTTTCTACCCATAAAATAGCTTAAGTGATGATAAAATTGCATATTTCCTACAAGGTAACCATAGTTGTCTTCTAGATGAATCCTTCCAAGTCAGCAATGCTTCTCTTAGAAAGCATCCATTCTGTGCTTCTAATTGAGGCTTAATAGAGAAGTGAATTCAGCTGCTATACTCTAACACTTCACTGAGGTACTGATAAAATCCTTGCAATAAAGCCAGTAGAGCTCGCATATGGCATGAAAGAGGTTTTTTTGTGATTTAGTTCATTAAGATTTTCAATTTAAATTTCCAATTAACTGCATTTTCTTTGATTACTGATTATAGTTACTATTGAAACGGAGAGGGTTAAACTTCTAAAAAACAGGATTTCTTTCAGTTTCAATTATATTCTACACAACAGTCATCAAGATTTAATTCCCATACACCAGTGCAGATTTACTGGCCAAAAAAACTTTAGCAGCAAAGTTTATCAAATTGCTTCTCTTCACACTTATATTTTCAGGCTTTTGTCAATAAGCTTAATATGTAGAAAATCTTTAAAGTTTCACCCAAGCTTGATATATCAGGATACTTTACCATTATGTTGCATTATAAAATTGTCAATTTCACAGAAGCCCTTAACATGTTTTTCAAGATCTTTCATTTGCACTAACAAAACTAAGCATAGGTATATCATTCTCCTGCCTTCCCAGTGACTAAGTGCAATGTTTTTTTGTTTTTTTTTTATATAGAAGATTCACACAAAAAACATCTCTGCTAATAATGTGCCATGAATGACTATTTTAAACATTTCTTGAAACTATTTTTGAATGGGGAACTCATAGATGTTTCCAGTTTTTGGTTGACCATTTTTTGAGTCTTTTTTTGTATGTAGTTGACACTGATGTTATACCTACATACAGGTTCATGACAAGAAAAAAGATTACAATAGAATATGACTCAAAAATATAGATATGTACAACTATACTTTGAGGAGAGTATAATTATTGCATTGACTTTATTTGCCATGGAAGTTTTCAATACAAAATAAACTTGGTTCAGACTTGCACTACCTTGCAATATTCACGGAAAGTCTGTCACATTGCAAATATTTACTTGCTAAAAAGGTCAGATTTGTCGATTGCGTGACTTTTAGATATTTCTGTTCTCTAATGTAATCTAACAAACTCCTAAGGTTAGAGGTTAAAGTACATACAGCTTGACATTTTTTGTACGAATTAGGTAATTTCTGAATGCACGTGTTTCCACTGGATTTTATTTTATGGGGTGTTTAAATAAGTGCTGAAGGCAAATGCAATGCCGCTTCTCTTTCCGCTGAAAAATCATCCACTATTTTGAGGTTGTTTATCAAGCAACATGAAATAAAATTCATTCTAGTTTGTCGTATCATAACAAAAACATTGAGAAATGTGGGAAAGTTTAATGGGTGTGACACTCAGCAGCAGGAAACTGAACATTTATTCTAAATTGAATTGAATTTAGTCCAGAAGTATCTATGTTCAGATGTGTTTTCAGCTCTTCGTTTTGTGCATCTTTCCTCCCGTGCCATTTACTCTGTCAGTGCAGGCGGCAGTGATGCTTTAAGTGGAGGTTCTAAGCTCGCCTGAAGACAGGAACAACAGCAGAGAGGGAGGAGAGAAGGTGGGGTGAGGAGACAATAGAAGATTGAAAGAGTGAAATCTTTAACACAAGAGCTGAAACTGGTTAGACAGCAAGCAGCATGAGGAATCAGTGTGCTACAGACATACACATGCTCAGCCACACCATCATAGCTTCTCAGTGGGGGCCTCAATGTAATTTACAGTGAGCAGGTGGGGATGGATGTTCAATCTGATTCAATTTGATGTGGCTCGCAGTGGAGTGGGATGAGACACCACTCATTCCACTAACTGTTGTGATCATTTTTGTATCTCTCACTCTTTCTTTGTAGCCAGAGCTACATTCCTTTTACCTTTGCCTTTCTTCTACTACGCCTCCCCTTATCTCTGCCTAACACTCACTCCCTCTGTAGGTATTTTCAAAGAATTTCTTTTGCCACATTCTTACGTCTGTTGATTGCATCCATCAATCAACAGAACATCTACCAAAACAAGAGCTGAAACTCTGAGTGATCAGAAAAACTATTTACAAATCATATCAAAGCTTTTCTTAAAAGAAAGCTCCCTCAACAGTATTAGTATTTCTAATACTGATACAGTATTAGAAATACTAATACTGTATTAGATTTCTTAAAAATACTAATACAGTATTTTCCTGTAAAAAAAAGGGTGTGAAAAAGCCAAAACAACAACATACAAAAAACAAAACAAAAAAAAAAACGGTAGTTTCCTGGCCAAAACGGGAGACTTGACAGGTCTGCTCCTGTGAAAGAGGTTTGACTGATAGACTGGCCCACCAGGTCATGTCTGCACAGTTGCACTTAACAATAGTCACCCCACTGTTGCCAACTCAGCAACATTTTTGCTATATTTAGCGACATTTCAGACAAAAATAATTGGTATCAACCAAAATCTGAACCGGCAGGTCAGACTTTTTTAAAGGTAATCGGCCATAGACAGAAAAATGCAGTCGATGCACCCCTAGCTTCCACCTGTGTCATCTGGAGTTTTTGACAAAGTAAATCAGGTTGAATTGCATTAAATGCGTTGAAGAAATCAAACAACATGAACCTCTCACTGCTGCCTTGTTTGTCGAGAGATGTTTTTCTTAAATGATAAACCAGAGCTCTCAATCCAAGAGAATTTGAGTTAGGAGGGAAACATTGGTCACTATTCTGGGGCAAATTAAGATTTTACTGTAAATGTACTTTTCTTTTTCAAAGATTCAAAATCATTAACCAGAAAGCTATAAATATTTATAATGTTTCAGTTGTCAGCATGTTGATTAGGAAGACTCTGTCATAACCAAATCACTACCATGCCTTTCACAAACACAATGACTGGTTCAGCCAGGAAAAAGCAAACTGAAAAGTGAAGTAATGTAACAGATGCAGTTTAGAAGGTGAGTGTTGTTCTGTGTGCGGCAGTCACCATCCTGTGTGTTTTTTTTTTTCTGAGGCAGTGAATGACTAAAATCAGTGTAGTAAATGGGGTAATCAGATTTCTTTCAATTTAGTTTTAATTGAGAAGCCCGCAGCCACCTGATGCCAGTGATTAAGACTGAGCCAGTACATTAACTTATTATGGTGAACAAGCAGTTTCCTTGAAAATATTAAGTAGATGTCCTTTATCAGGAAATAATAAATGCTCTGCAGCCACTCACAAAGATTTTGCTGCCTTTTCTGAGTAAAATAGGCTCAGAAAAGGTTCATGTACATTTTATAGCCATGTCATTTTATTTTTGTGTGTACTGTATGTTTGTGTTATTGTTTGCTGTTTTTTATTTCAAGTTAAAATATTTGAGTGCGAAATTTGTGCTAGTCATGTGGACTAGAAGTCTCAAGCAGAAAATATGTATTTCAATGAACATTCAAAGTTGAATTAAATGAAGTAATAAACATTGTGCGGTGATACAGGGCTTCATTTCTGCCATCTAATACTTAAAAATGTCCAGATGCTCTTCATATTTCATCTAGATTTGGTCATGGAGATTGTGAAATTATATATGTAAGTTGATAATGGGTGACTAATTAGCAAACTATTGTGTTAGTTATCTCATGATACTATACAGGGAAAGAAGTAGGTGCAGTTCAATCAAAATAAAAAAACTAATAATTATAATTGAAGCATCCATATTTTTATCTCAAACTTAAAGATGCAATGGTTTTTCTGGACATTTTACAAATTTATTTTTAAATAAAGTTTTCATCATTATATCTAACTCATCATGCTTTCTTCTTTCCCTCACCTCTTCTTCCCACCTTGTCTTTTAAAATTTGTCCTGGCAGGTTGTCAACTTTCTCAAGCTGCACAAGTGATTATGGAGATCTGTGGTTTGGACCAGAATGGCTGTGAGGACCCTGATATGGACACCGACATGACCGCACGAATGCTGCACATTATGGAGCAGGAACTACAACTTCTGGCAAATACACAGTGCATACGTAAATAAATCTACAAATAAATAAATCATATATGAACAGCATGTCACCTTATTACAAAACTGACTTGTAAAAATTCAGTAATCTTCTTTAATATCTTTTTTTTTTTAAAAGCGATCCAAGTTTTCAGTTTGGAGACAGACGGCAATGGAGAGGAAAACGAAGATGAGAGTCAACATTTGAAATGGTGCATAACATTCAGCTGGTTAATTTTACTGGATAAGCAGCATATGCATCCCTGTGTCTTTGTTTTTACAATTATTATATGTATCAGCATGTAACAGTCAGAGAGATTTGTCATCACAACATTATGCTTCCTTAAGCTCAACCATTCTGATTCCTGAACCAAACCACATTGGCTGAAAATTATCTGACATTTATTACTTGTGAATATTAGTCTGTTATGTTTAAACACTGATGGAAATATGATCAAAGCCTCAAAATCAGAATTTTGCAACACAGAAGCATTCCTATTTTTCTGGAATGCTATACATCTTCAGCCAAATTCAAATTCTTGTCACAATCTTAGTCATGAACTGTAACAATTGATGAAAAAATTGTTTCATCCTAAAGTGTTAATGAATTTAAGAAGGTATGTGTGTTTAAATCTAAAAAGGAAAGTTTTTGTCTCTGCCCTGACAATGTGGGGCTAAACATGTATGTGTATTTTTGCTTTTCCAGCCTTAAATCTTTCTACTCTTCCTTATTCTCCTTCCTCGTGGTGCTTGTCAGTCTCTCTGTCTGAAATATGAAATGTGTAATGGATCATTAGCCAGCACAACGACTTTAGCTCTGACATCCTGTTAGGTACTAAGTCCTAATGTGCTGTTCAGTGTTTAAATGTGTGAAAAAAAGAGCGAGAGGGTCTGTGTGTGTCAGCATGTTTCCTTGTATTTTTAAAATAATTTTAAGGGTCTGTGCCCTTTAGGTATTTATGTATATTGAGGGTATTTTCTGCTCTGGAGGCCTGGTACTGAAAGGACTCTAAGTTTATTCCACCCATAAATTTTAACTGAACAGAGTAATTCATAAAAACAAGTTTTATGAAATCAGTGGTGTTGCTTGATCAGCAATATATCTTCTCCAGTATGTTTTCAGGCTCTTTGGCAACTGGTTGAGGACTTTTCCACCACTTTCATTACAATGTTTGTTTTTGATCAGAGATTTCCCACATCCTACCAGTATGTCACTGCAGACACACTGCTTTGTTTTCTGGCAGGAAATCCTAAATTCCAGAAACTCTTGTATGTACCATTGGATTCAAAGAGATTGCTATGCAGCCAATAAAACACACAAAAACAGGTGTCCCCTAATTGCAGGTTTACATGCTGCATGTGTGCCTGCAGTGGTAAATGATTAGTAGAAAAACAGCGCTGTAGTTGCTAAGATGTACTCAGCCAAATTCTTTACTGCTTAGCAAAACTCTGTTTAGGGCATCCATACTTGTTCAGGTGGCTACTTTGTCAGCTGTTAGGCATGCTTTCTCTCCTACCTTAAAAAAACCTGTTGTATTTAACGCTATCCCAATCTTCAGTAATGCAGAAGAGATCTCCAGTGAACAACATGGAGTCAAAAACAAACAGTGTTCTGGTTCTGGAGAGGTTGCTGTAACCATTGAATTTGTACAAGCAAAGTGGATTTTATGCTGTAATACACAAATTTTTTAGAACTCTCAATTATCCTTGGTTGCATAAACATAGTCAAGATGCTTTTCTAAATCTTTTAGCATGTACAGAGACCAAAGATCAATTCTTGCCCCTGTTCTGTTTCAGTTACATTCAGTGCTTTCTTATCCACAAAATGTATTTTGAACATTTTCTAACTTTTTGTCAAATCAAATGCTTGTGATTATTTAACAGTTTCCAAATTGCTAAAATGTCTGAAAATTTGTCTGGTGATGACAAAAGGGTCTTCTGGCTTCAAATGTGACCTAATACTCTCTTATGGCACCACTAACTAAACATAAACTCGTCCATAGGGTTTACCAGCCTATGGTGTACCATGTGGTACAACATATGGACATTTATCATCAGAGGTCTCTTAAAGGGACGGTATTATGTAAAATCTACTTTTTGACGTTTACATAATATTATAGTGTTATCCCCTCATCATAAACATACATAGTGTTGCCTTGATTCTTTCATGCGTGTTTGAGAAATCCTTGAATCTGCCATGGCAACCATTTCAGTTGTGCAAAACTGAAGGTAACATAGTTACATGATTGTTCCATAAATTGGAACAATGTTCCTGGAAACTACATATTATTGCCCCTTGAAGATTAATTCCTGGAATATTTAGAAAATTTGCACCACATGTATTTATTGATTATAGGTCACAGTGTGAATATTGTATGTACAACATTCAACTTTTAATTTGTGGGTTTGGTCTTTTAGGGATGACTCCAGCAGGGAACAACACCAAGAGGAGAATACTACAGAGAGAGACCAACAAAGTGTCCTCGTACTGCCATGAGTCATGTACTGACAGAGACAAGCAAATGAAATTTACAATTCGTTCAAATTGTGTTTATGTGTAGTGCAGATGTGTTTTACCTGCATTTATATAAATGCAGCATTTATAATAAATACTATTTTGATTTGCCTTCTTTTCTCTGTGACTCTGGTTACTGTGCACCATATTTAAATTAGTCGTATGGGAGGGCTGTGCCTTACTGTGAGATGCATGCTTGTGGAAGGATTAACTGAAGAAATAAAACAATTTGACATGCAGGGGACAGCAATGGGACAGGAGGTGACGGGAAGACAAATGGTGTCTTTTCCTTTATTCTCAGCAAGAGCCTGCCTGGAACCCTTTGCGTGTGTGTTTGTCAGAATGTGTACGTGTGTCTTTGAGATATGAGTTAAAGGACAGACATTGAGGGACAGTTGCTGTTGGTGCCAGTTTTCTTTTTTTCCTGCAGGGGTTAGGAAGGACATATTTTTCCTCTGTTGTCGCCATTTTGTTCTTTAATAAGGTTAAGGTGGCACTAGATTAGGTCAGACTGTCTACACATACGTGCATGCACTGAGTAAGCTCCTGTAGGTGATAAATTATGTTTGTGAGGGAAGGAAAAGGAAACTGTGCCAGTGATTGCTGCTTCTGCCATGTCTCTGTACGCTTCTGCAGGAGTGGAGGAAGATAAACACCAGGCACGGAAACAAGTTTGTCGTCTCTGAGGCGAATGTGCAGATGCTCTAGTGCTGTGTTGCTAGCGTGTATGTTCCTCACTTCTGTTGTTTTCCATTATTCCCTGCAGGCAGTCCTAATCTGTCATGGCTGCCACTGTCTTCTGCTGAGATCACTACCCCACATCCACCACTTTATCTCCAGCTGATATGCATTTGAGAATCAAACAAGGACAAACAGGTGGAAAATCACGCTTGCATTACAAAGCCAAACACACACACTGAAACTGGAATTCAATAGATGCTAACTTTGTTATGGAATTGCAGATTAGTTTGTGAACTGTTGATTGTGTGTGGTGAATGTTGAACGCACATGGCTCTTTACTCAGTAACTGTGGAGGTATATAAGGGGCTTTTTTTTTTTTGCCTGACGTTAATCGCTAGAAGCAGACAGCAAAAGCCCCGTAATCCAACAGCAATTACCACAAGGCTGATTGATAGTGCAGGGACAGAAGGAGACAGACAGAGCGACCAAGAGATAGACAAGGAGAGAGAGGTGAAAAGGTAGATCTTTGTTATTGTGTCCTTCACTGAGTTTATCACTTAATGTTTAGGAGAGGAAAATAACAGAGACATAAATCTGATGGATATCGAACCAGTAGCCTGAGCCTAAACAACTCTGAGATCTATGCAGTCCATTTCTCTCTTTTTTTTTTTTTCTGTCTCTTCACAAACAGAATTACACACAGACACACAACTGCATGCATAGAAACATGAAACAAGATCAGTGAAGAAGAGACGTTTGTTAGACTTGGAGCTGTCTGTTAAGCTGTTGATGCTGTCTGAGATGAAACTGCATAAGTTGACGTCTAAGTCTACTGTAATAACTGACCCTTTCACTGGACTAAAGCCAAGACTGATTGTGTCATAAAAATGACTGAATTCTAAATTTACTGAGTAAATTTAGAAAACTGCTTATTTTCAAACTAAATTCTAGCAAACCTTGCAAGATTGAACAGAACAATATCGTAGCTGGAACTGGTGGTTAAACATATTGTTGAACTTATTTTTCTGCTTTTGTATCTTCAATAATTGCTGTGATGACTTGATAGATAGGATTTGTTTTCCTTTCCTTCTGAACTATTTCTCTCTCCTGATCAAAAAGTGGAGAAGAACTTCACTATTGTCACCATTTAACTTTCTGGTTTTCCTTTAGTTTACCTGAAACTATTCTATTTGTCACCAGTAATTAATGGTGGGCAACAATTAGTAGGTGAATATTTAGAACCAAGCCTTTCACTCACAATTTCAATGTAGACCAAATATTTTCATTTAGATCTAAACCTCAAGGATGGCGGTGGCCAAAATGTGAGTTTTTTTTAACACTTTTTCAATTACTGCTTGATCAGTTCATAATCTGCTTGTCTTCTAGGTATATAACGGCAATATTTATTGTAAATCAATAAGGTGGATTGTTAAAACGTTTTATAAACATTATGCAGCTCTGATTTGATGTGTATTTTTCAATATAGAAAACAAACAAACAAACAAAGAACAATAAAATAAATTATACACCTACTGAAAAAGGTTCTTTACACAGACATGTAACACACTACTTATATCATGGGAATATGATTAGACCATGGTAGCTTTCACTTCAATTTATTCTATCACTGTTTGCATGGTTGGTAATGCAGGAAATGATCAATTAAAACATCCCCAGCCCCAATGCTGCACAAACACTGTAGCATATACCATCAGTCTTTTGAAATTTCACTCATAAATCTCTTCAAGTATGCAAACTACATCATCCCAGTATGAATAAGTGGCTCTTTTTCTTTTTGGCTTTCAGGTTGGAGGCATATTTGCTGCAAGTGCAGCCATCTAATCATGTCCCATGTTGTCTGTTTCAGCCCTGCTGCCTCATTATAGAAAAAGGAAGCAATGCCTTGTCTGTCTTTGTGAAATATAAAAAAGCCTCATAGCTACTTAGTTTGTGCTAGCTGCTTTCTGTGGGTCTACCTTATTATTCCCAGGTTGTGAATAGACATAGCGGCATCGTGCAACACAGGTGTGGGATAATGGGCAATCTTGTTTTGAACATGCAGGATGAACACCAGAATGATTTGCAGGTATCTTAGAGAATGCACAGCCAGGCATTAGGCTTCCTCTATTCACGAAGCCCAAATCCATGGTTCATGTGCTGCATTTTTATTTATTTATTTTTTTCTTTGCTGCATCATCCCTCCTGTGTTTTCTCATGTTGCAACCTGCCCAGCTTTAACTTAGTTGTCAGTAACTTTCAAGGTTACAGCCTCATCTATGCCTAAATGATCACCCTTACGGTAGAAAGGGGAGTAGTTTATGCCCTGGACAGAAAGTTCAGGCAGACTAAGTTATAATAGAGGGAGGGGAGAAGCAGAGGGAGTGAGAAAATATAAAGAACAGAGAGGTTGTGAAGGTAGAGGGGAGAAATTAAAGAAAGGTCAACAGAGGACAAGAGAGAAATGGAGTGACATTAAGGGAGGGAGAATGCTAGTTTGATAAGGAAAGGTATTTTCCCCTCTACTCTCCCTTCCTGCATTTTACAGGTCTACATTTATCTCTGCTCTGCTCCTGATGTTGTCCTTTTACCCCTATTCAATCACTCCACCTAATCCATTCTTTCCTTACCACTCTTCCTCAGTACTCCCCACCTTTACACCGTCTCCATGGTTTCCTCTGCTCGCCAATGCTCGTGTCCTTTTCCCCTGTGCATATCTTTCTGTCTTTTCCTATAGCATCCCTCTCCTTTCTGAATCCCTGCATTCCCTTCAGCCCTGTGGCAGTCGAGGTGCTATTGTCGAATCGCCAGGACCAGCTGACAAATCGATACATCACTGTAATTGATTTTGTCAGGTCTCAAAGTGTTTAATGAGAGCGAGCATTCTCCACCCCCTCCCCCCACCTCCTCCCTATGGCACGTGGGCTTTATCGAAGTCCAGTTTAATGGTTAATGGAGGCATCCATGTGCAACGAAGTGCTAAAAGTGGTGGGTGAGTAAAGAGAGCTGGGGGGATGAGACAGGTGAGGTGAGGCAGAGGTAGTGGAGGGGTGGGGGTGTGTTGAGGGTTAATTAGAGGATTTCTCAAGGTGATGGATTGGTTCAGCTGGTTAATTAGGACAGGTAAAGGCTACAGGAGCTCTAAATGTGCGTGGCCTTGGGAGAGTAGCACTTTGTGGGAAGGAAGTGTGTTTAAATTTATCTGTGCTTGAAATGGTATTTTCTCATGGTTTTAATGCTTATAATTGCTTATAGCCTTTCTCAATCAATATGTCTTCTGGATAGCCAGTCATTCATAAATTCTTTACATACTTTGCTTTGGTAATTTTGACAATCGAGGTTTATAATAAATGAAAAGCCATCATAAATTCAGTCTTCTATCACCTGAAGAACATTTCCAGGATTAAAGAACTAATGTCTCCGCAAGATCAAGAGAAACTCATACAAAAGTTTATCTTTAGTCACATTGATAGTAATAGTGTCTTCTCGGGTCTGCCTTAAAAATCAGACAGCTGCAGCTGATCTAAAATGCTGCTGCTCATGTTCTCACTAAAACCAGGAAGAGGGAGCACATTACCACTCTTCTAAAGTCATTACACTGGCTCCCTGCGCCTCAGAGAATAAATTTAAATTGCATCTTTAATCCTGAATGACCTAGCACCAAAATATATTCACAACTTGCTGTTGATTTATCGACCCTCCAGACCACTCTGGTTTTCTGGTTCTGCTATGCATCTCCAGAACCAGACATGGAGAAGCAGCATTCAGCTCATATGCATCACAAATCTGGAACAAAACATCTGGAAAAATGCAAAACAGTGTAGACACTGATTTCTTTAATTCAAGGCTTTAAAACCCACCTGTTTCGAGTTGATTTTGACCCATGACTAGGCCTGTGGCGATAAACAATAAATCAATTAATCGAACGGTAAATGAAAATGATCGTCCTCATTTCAATTTATCGGTTTTATCGTTTCTTCCTACCTTTTTCTCATTCTACTGACGACACTGAATGAAAAAAGGCTCCACTCTGGTTCTCTCCACTTCACCCTTCCTTTCCTCATTTCCTTAGTGTAATGCTCAGTTCACACTACATGATTATGAAATAATCAGCCGATTGTCGGCCCATTTTCAAAACCTAAGATACACTATAATGGGTTTGATCGGACTTGATTGTATTTTCACAATTGGTGGCTGCATGATGAGTTTATGATTTTTTTTTTGCTTTTGATGTAAAAGCACTTTGAATTGAATTGTTGCTGAAATGTGCTATACACATGAACCTGATTGATTGATTATTCCTTTATAATTCCAAAAAAAGTCAATGAACTTTATGTACTTTTTCACTCTTTCTCCATACACCTGTTGATTTCTAAATTAAATTTTACAATTTGCTTAATGTGAAAAGAGTGAATTGGTCCACTGAGTAACAGTCCAGGTAAGCTGACTTTGGTCATGTCTCTTACTGAGTACAAGTAATGCAACAGTTGCAGCTCATTTTTTTTGAAAGTCTGTGTCCACGAGATCGAGCAGTATACATCAATCTATGACTTATTCCAGAATTGGTAACAAGGGCTCCAGTAAACAAATCTGAATTAAAGAACCAAGATGGATGGTGACATTTATAACAAAAAAAGACTAACAAACAAAAACACAGGATAAACACGAAAGGAAGCAAATACGCTTTTCAGTCTTGAAAAGCACAGTAGTAGAGGAGAAAGCAGGCACTGATGATGTAGTGTGCATGTCAGCCTCAGCTTGTTTTGCTTGTGTGCATTTTTACATGTTGAGGATGGAGAACCTCACGGACAGTGAATCATTAATATCAGCAGCCTGTTAGACACTAATGAATAACAGGAATGTGTTACTGCTCTGCTCTCTACTCGTCACACACTCTTCCTTTCCTCTTTGCACTAGATTTGTTCCCTCCGACTTTAATGAGAAACACCTGTTGGAGCTCCTCGTTAGGACCAAGCCTTCCCCCCAAACACACACACACACACACACACACTTCCATCATGTTTAGAACGATTAAACCCTAGTCCCTCTGTGTCTGTTTTTGTGCATGAATGATTGCTTATGTGTTTATATAGAAATATGTACACTACCTTCAACGTTTTCTAAATAGCCTCCAATGCCTCCCATTATATATTTGCTTTCAAGGCGCTTTCAGTGCCTTGCAAAAGTATTCATACCTCTTGCATAGGATGCATACCTCTTGCATCCTATGCTTTTAAAAGCATGTTTAAAAGCATAGGATGCAGTGTAAACTCCCAAGAAAAGAAAGAAAAATTTAAAATTGGGTGATGCGAGTGCATTTAGCTCTCTTCAATCTTAAGAGATCCTATGCAGGCAGTTTCCGTCATTCATACACAGTATCAGTAGGAATCTCGAGTTTAGTGTCATGATCAGTGGCACTTGAACATACAGTGGAACAACAGGGGATATAATGGAGCTCATAACCTCCCAAGTGCTAGACAACATCTCTTACAGCTGATTGAAACTTACCATTTAGCTCTGATTTTACTTTCAAATTAATAGCTAATTATAGAAGCTCACAGTCTCTGGATTGCTGCTTTTATGCACTGGCAGAAGGTCTCAGTTAGAAATATACCAATATAATGTCGCTACCGCTGCACTTTTAAACTCTCCCAGGAAGGAAAATATGCGCAATGTTTTGTTTCACTGGACTATCATACATCCACATGATTTACGCATCAACGAAGTGCAACTGACATTTCAGATGTGCTTTCTTTGTTTGAGCAGCTTCCTTCTTTACTTTGAGCTTTGGATAACTTGTAATCCTGATTACTTCTATATTTTGTTAATCTTAATATCTAGATAGCTTTGAAGTGACTTGTATTTTTATTTACTAGCCTTTGCCTTTTAACCAAGTTTTGTTTGATATTAAGAGAGCTGGGTTAAAGTTCAATTAAAAGACGTGAATTTAATTTTGTAATTTTTGCTTTATTCAGTGTTTTGGTTTTTCAGATTCTGTTTGACTTTTGATTATAAATTTTTGCTTTTGATTTAAAAAGAAAAAGAAAATGAAACAATAAACCACTCAACTTTTAAACTATTAAATTCTGTTTTTTAATGTTCCTTCCCTTTCCCCTGCAACTTTACCTGTGCTTAAACAAAATAGGGAAAGAAAAATAGACAAGGCTACTGACCGCAACATCATGACTACGACTGTTAAAAAAACTGTGGCTCAGTGCAGTATTTTCACATCTCCCAATATCTTTTCCTGCAACATGCATTTCTACACCAAACAACAAGTCCAAACAGAAAAGTGTTGGCCAGCCTGTTTGAACCATTTCTTGCTGCACGGCAGGGGTGTTAAGCACTGACCCACCATGCCAACAACTTCAAAACAGAGCAGTTAAAATGCACCCAGAGGCAGTGGTGTAGCTGAATATTAAGCAGAGATGTCTTTTTAGTTTACCGATTGCAGTGTAGTTGAACATTAAATGGTTTTGTGTGTGTGATTAACTGAGAAGGTGTGTATACCAGCTGGATCTAGCGCTGTAATAACCTGTTCATCTATGATGTGGGCATCCACATATGTTTAGTACCGCACTGTGTTAAGGCTAAACACACTTAAGGCCAAGCAATCAGCGAATATAGTTTCCCCGTTGCCGTCATTAAAGCTCCACATAAAAGCTTAAGCTGCTTTTATCCTTTCAAGGAATAAAGGGAAAATGTCAGCGCATAATTAAATTAGATGAAAGGAGGGGAATTAGAGGCTTCCTCCTCTTTAAACACAAACGACTTAATCAGAACCTTGGGCTAAATGAAAGACAGACGGCTACATGATCACACGGAGGATAAACATTTTTCTCCCTGCTTCTTCGACTTTCTCTCTCACTTTTATTCATTTCTGTATTAACTTCCTTACAGTCAAAAAAAGTCCAAAACACTCAAATAGTATTTAGTGCTTCCAGTCATGAAGGACTAAATACAGGATTCTGGTATAACTATTTGATTCAACAATCACTGCATTAACCTACAGCCATCTTCAACAGGAAGAGAAGGAGTTGTGATGTCCTGGGAACCTTTGTAACCCAAGACTAGGACAACACCTGTACTCTTCATGTTGTGCTGCTACTTTGGAAATTAAAAAGTGTGTGAACTGAAACCTTCCTTTGCTGGAGGAGGAAGGCTGCTCCATGTCCCCAAACAATGGAAAATGAAGAACAAAATAGTACCAGAACCTTGAATTCACTATCTACTTCACAATTAGTTCTTTTTTTTATTCTTGTGATGTTCATTCTAAAAAAAAATACTATTTAAAATATTTACATTACCATTTCCATACTAATAATATTGTGTCTGCAAAAAAGAAGTTTAATTCTGATTGCTACAAAGAACGTTTGTGTCAAGGAACAGTATTTTATGCCAGTAAGTGAAGTGGGGAAACAGAAACATTTTGAAATAATTCCTCTGTCTCCTCCTAGTACATGAATAACTTCGAAAGGGAGTCACATCCTGGCCTAGATTTAAAGGAACTCTTTATTTGGGCTATTTTGCAATTTTATGGAAGTTTGTTTCAGATTAGTGGAGCACAAAGACTGAATTCTGCTTCTCCAAGCTTTGTTTTGATTCTGGGGTTACAAACCAGACCAGAACCAGAAGATCTAAGAGGTCTGGAAGGTTGATACCACAGCAGCAGGTCTTTAATGTATTGTGTTGTAAACCCATTCACTGATTTATAAAGTAACAGAAGTATTTTAAAGTCTATTCTCTGAACTACAGAGAGTCAGTGTAAGGACATTAGACCTGGGGTGATGTGCTCTATTTTCCCAGTTTCAGCTGACGCTTCTTGATGCGGTGAAGCAGCAGATCCTCTTTGCTCAACTGGGCTCAGACCCAGCTAGCCTAATGAGGAAGATTATGTCAGCGGCTTGTACAAAGGATATTATGCTTTAAGTCATGATCCAATTCTAATGAGAACAGGTGAGGGTCAGAACAGAGATGGGTTAGTAAATCGACACCTTCCTTTGGGCTCAAATCTTTTTTTCTTCACCATGACGGATCGAAGTTGTGGCCATCTTACTGCAGTCAATGATCCAATCTCTTTCTAGCTCTCACTCCTATAATTCTGTAGTTTCTTGTGAATAAGACGTTTGTGAAATGCTTGCAATGTTTTTTTTTTACATACACCTGCATCTAATGTAGTCATCTCTGTAAGTGCGTGATAACACTGAAGCCCATGTCTCCTGGCACAGCAATATTGTTATCTGTCCATAACTATTTTTAGCTTCTTTAATTTACTGATCAAAGTCTGTTTAACAGTGCCATATTCCAATAAATATTTCTGTTTGATTTTGCTAATTCGAGTGAAATATGAGATAGAATATAGATGCATTCAAATTCTGTGTTTGTATTTTCTGTGTGAACGTTAATTCTGTATGAAAGTCTGTTTTTCTATCAACTTCACTGCGAACCGTAGGGAAGCCATGAGAGTGCTAATTAGCAGCACAGGGGGAAGCAACCCCAGCGGCGAATCCAATGCTTTTGAAACTGGTCCCCCTTGAGATGCCATGGACACAGGGTGGCTGAGTAACCCAGGCAATGAAAGATGATGTCATTTAGTTTGAAGTGTTTGGAAACAGTTTTTTTTTTTTTTTTTAAAGAAGAAGAAAGACATTGTTTTTGTTTGTAAATGTTGCAACATTTGTATCCTCACAGTTATTGACAACTATAGCTGGAAATTTTTAAAAGGGGAAACGTTGAGTGAGCAACTGAAGCATGGAGACAGGTTTATGCCAGGGCCACGTTATAGATGAACTCCTTCAATTTTATGTGATTCAAGAAAGATGTCAACAAAGATGAAACAAGTCTCTTGATTTAGAGAGTTATGTGTGAATGTTTAAATACACCCTTTTTAAACAGTTTTCTTACTCGGGGTTGCAAAGATTGCACAGCTTGATTCTTAACGGAGAGGACAAGAAATCATTCATAACGGATCTTTTTGAAAAAAACATTTCTGAAAAGTTAGGAGTTATACATGAAAAGGTAGAAATAAATTGACTTATTTTGTTATCTCAATGGTGCTGAAAGCCTGACATTTTCTTGAACACTACAAGGCCTCACAGTTTGCAGTGATTTGGATTGACAGCAGTTGATAACCTCCTTGTACCTTTTAAAAGGGTTTTGCCAGACAGCAATCATTCAATTGAACAAGATGCTGTAGTGTAAGTCAGTCAAGAGAGTTCATTAGAGAGATCAGAAAAGTGGATTGATTTCTTAGCAAATTGAACTTCAGAGACCAACTATACTACTGCTGGAAAGAGTTGTAAAGGATTGGGAACATGGTTGTTCTTACTTAGGTGAGATCAAAACCAAAAACGGTTCTCGACGTCTGATGGCTTTTTTTTTTTTAAATCTGAGGCCGTTGGTTCTAATGTGTGAAAATGTTTTCCTCAGATCAGAGAATGCCCTAAAATGTGCACTGTAAAATAGAGAGAAACTTAATGATACAGCATTCATCTTTCCTAATTGTCCCTATATGAATGTATGTTACTTCCAACAATTTTGAACAAACTTTCCACTTTGCCACGAATCAGAAAACGCAGACTTTTACGGCTTCTTATACTTGCTAAAGTATTAGAACATTTACTGTCAAACTGAAACTTACTTTTCAGTATTTGACCTTCTGACGAATGATGGATGTAACAAGTGAATTGAAGCGTTTGTTGGCATATGAACTGTAAGCTGCGAAATGAGTTAAACTTGCAAAGTGTCTTATAAAGTTTTGGTGGACTGTACAACAGACTTCCCAATTTAAAAAATGTCTTTTAATTCAAAAAGTAGCTTCAATACCCAACATTTCCAGATATATTTTGGACTATCTTTTATAGGTCTTTTCTTTCAAAAACATAATATTTGAATCATCAAAATGGCACATTTACCAATATCTAATCTTTTTTCTGGGACTCTCACATAAGGTATTCTTTTATTGTTTTTTTGGCAATAGATTTAAATCATTGCGGATTAATGCATGCTTAAAAAGTTGCACAAGTACATCAACCACACAGATATAAACCAATGAAAATCTGAAACCTTGCATACTACTGTATATATATATTTTTAATTACACTCTGAAAAATAAGTTATAGAAAGCCCTATACTGTCACATTAGCAGCAATAAAGACCCAGAGTAAACCTCTTTCCACTTATGCTTCTTTATAGCACAGAAAGGATGTGTTAGTGGTTGGGATTTTTCACACTAGTGAACAGGTATATGACTGTACAACCCACCTGGGAACCATGGCAGCAAGCAATACAGTGTTACATCTTCCTTCTGGGAATGATATTGTAACAGAAAACAAACAGGAATATAGAACTGAATGTAGTGAGAATAAGAGGACAGTGGGGACACAGTAGTAATACAACATAAGACTCGTGAATTCCTTCAACTTCTCCAACTTATTCTCCTCATCAAATGCTATGTTAACATTTGTTGAAATATGCAATCCCTGCATATATGTTCAACTTTAAATAATGAAGAAAGTTGCTTCTGCTCTATTATTTGCCCACGCTGCCAAGCAGTGAGTGTTCTTGAAACAGTTTGTTGCCAAATAATCAACTCATACAGACAAGAAGCCGATGCCATAGAGAATATTTACAAGGTGTTCCACCTATCAGTAGTTTGTCAATGTCTTTATGTCATTGACAAACTACAATCCCTCCTGGAGCTGCATCTGTTTCAGAACTTTCCTGAAACATTTTTAGTGATACTAATCCAAAGCCCTACACAAGTGGTAAATCTTTTCACATGTTAAAGTTTAATTAATGTAAAATATGTTCAACAAGGTGAAGTTAATTTATAAGAGTGCCACGTTTCTTGTCTTTTACAATAAGGAATTTTCCCCGTGAGTCCTCAATATATTTGAAGACTCATAGGGAGAAATCCATATTTAATAACTGCAAGAGGGAAAAAAATGTAAATAAATTTTAAAGACTTATTGGATCTTGAGTTTTTAACATTTATCTGTCTATCCCAGGGGAACAAGAACAAATTATTTTGGGTTATTGTATGAAATTATTCCCATATTTCGACACTTGCCTGTTTCTTTATGTTGTTTTCTTTCGCTCATTTCTGGGCTGAAAATGCTGCAGTTAAAAATAATTGAAGCTTTTCCAGAGAGAGCCTGATGACTAGACTCATTCAACTGGTAAACAGAGGCCAATTTAGAGAAAGCAGCGTAATGAGCTCACAAGATGAGATCATAAATGATACCGGGTTCACATAGATGAGATTTTTGAATATTTTTAAGAGAAAAGAACACTTTGATTTTGTGTGTCAATTTACAAAATGTAAAAACTGCTCTAATTAGTGGAGGCGTGAGGAGATTATGCAAAAACAACTTTTTCAGCTTTATATCATAATGTTGTTCCTTTATCAAACACACACAGTGTTGCTTTCACTCATTTGTGCATGTTTGAGAGTCCCCTGAAAGTCCAGTGGGCGCCTTAATGTCGGTTCATAGAATATTTACCCAAAGCTCTGCCTTCGTGGTTCAGTCCCCAGCTGAGCATCCACCCCACAGAGCACCTCCCCCCACACACAGCTCCACCAGACTAGCAGCAGCAATTAGCAAACACCTGGTGGAACTGCGTGTCCAAACTACAATACTGAAAGAACAATGAAAGAAAAGTCAACAATGAACAATTGTAAAGTCATCAATGGACAGTATGGAGAAGCTGTGACGCTGTCACTATTTCTCCCAAAATGAAAATTCCCAATAGTGCTTTTTAACAGAGTTGCTCCCTTTATAGTAGTCTGCTGTGCTTTATTTACATTTTTGAAACAACACAACATGCACGTATATCTCCTGGCACATTGTGTGTCTTCGCATATCTTATAAATAATCGTCGGCCTCGATGAGCAAAAATGCCAGGTCCATTTTTTGGTTCCATTCCATCCCTGGTGAAGACTGGCTGAAGACCTTGATGTGTGGTGTTGCATGTGTTAGGGAGAAGATGATGGTGCCAAGGCGCCAACACAACGCCCCCTGGGGGCCAGCTCCCTGAATGGCCTCTGCTTTCCCACCCATGTAATTTTTCAAAATTATGTTCTGCTAATTTCCAGAAGAACTGAATTTGGGTTTAGAAATAATTAGAATCATACTTAGTGTCTCTTTTTGAGTTAAATTATTTGAACAAATAAACGTTTTGATCAAATCTGATTATATGGATTATATGGAGGCCCACCTGTGCCTACATATCTTACATACATGTTGTATGTAAGATAACAGGAACGTTGAGTTATCATGGATTCAAATGATCCAAATCCACCACTTTTTTACTGCGGTCACCAAGAAAAAATGAAATGATCCCACAAAGCAGACTGAATTTATGCAGATGCTGGTATTCTTGAACTCTGTTTCTTTTTTGTTCTTATAGTTTGCTATTTTTGTCTGACCTGGTTGCCTTGTTTCATTATTGCTGCAGTCTTCTTTTGTGCAAACACTGATCTGAGTGTTATACCACAATTCTATTTGTTGCAAACATTTGTAAAAATAATTTTAAGTTGAGTAGATAAATTCTTACTCAATGGAATTGTAAGCTGAACCTGACTGCATTTTTTATATCTTGGATTAACTTAGATAATTTTTTTATATCGGAACTGGTTACAGTGAAAGTAACTACTATTGTTGCTATATTTGCAAATTGAATAGATTTACTGAGGTTTTCATCTTAGGTTATATGTCTAGAAAGTTGGATATTTATGAAAAGAAAATTGCTCAAAGTTTATTTACGTCTCATAGGTTGCTGATATTTTCCTTATAGAATGACATTCTGGTTATAAACAATGCTCTGTGTGGTTTCTTTTAATGTGACATCAGTACAGAATGGCTGCCAGCGAGAAATTATACTTTCTCTAGCCAATGCTAATTCAGTCCTGGGGTATTATTGTCCCAGCAATCTAATAAGTGAAAGTGCATTAACCTGAAAGCATATCTTTACTGACTCCACTAAGACATAAATAGGGCACAGGTGTCAGTGTAACAATGTTATTGTCTCCATATGCATCTGTCATATTTAACATAACTACATCATCTTCCAATTTCACAGTGGATGCTGCTTCTGGACAATTTATGGTATAACAGCTATCAATGCCAAGGTTCAGATATTGATTAGCAGTCATGATTTAATGTTTGTGGTGCAGTGACAATAGTAATCAGAGAATTAGAGTAATAAATAATGTAAGTTTAGCACGTGTAGGGTTTTGCATGTAAATATGTGGCCTCATAAACACTTTGAATTGCTTTGTTGCTCAAATGTGCTGTTCAAACAAACTTACTTTGCCATTGATAGACAATATAGTTTAATGTTCTGAAAGCCTTAAATGTAGAGAAACTCTTAATTGTTTTCAAATTTTGACTAAAAACAATTTTATTAGGGTTTTCTCACAAATATTAAAGCTTGCTTTATCATGCCTGTTAAATTTAAGCTTTTACTTGTTTCATTTTTATTTTAACGTGTCCTATTTTCGTGTCAGTGTTACTAATTTGAAACACTCTCATGAGTGTATTTTGTCTATGTGTTCCCTTGCTTTCCATGTAGGTCACTATGAAATACCTTATGTAGAAATACAAATAAACTTGCCATTCCTTCTACATTTTTGCTGTGTCGCCATCATGACTTGTGGCAGAAAGCAAATTAGATCTATAATGGCTTTCGTTCAACAATGGCTTTCCGTCTACCGCTTCCTCATAATGACCAGATTTGTGGTATGCAACTGATAGTTGTGCTGTCAACAGATTTTCCCACATAAACTGAGGATTTGTGCACCTTCTTGTTTACAGTTGTGTAGACATTTCATTTTTTTTTTCTTTTTTTTTTTTTTGCATTGCTCCACGAGACGTTCAGTGCTTGGGATTTTGTTTACAAAGCTCTAAACATTTGTTTGCTAATGTTCTCTAGCAAAACTTTGAGGCTTTCACAGAGCAGCAGCATTTTTGTACTGAGATGAAATTACACAGAAGTGTAACATATTATGTGAATTCTGAAGACAATTGGCTGAACTAAATTTAATTGGGTGTTGTGAAAAAATACAGAAGACAGAATACAAGATTAAAAATTTATGTTTGTTAAAATCATTGACACCCATTTATTATTTTCTTTCCGGTCTACAATTATATGCTGCATTGTATTGGTCAGTCACATAAAACTACATTAAAGTTTATATGTACATTAATGAGGTAGTAACTTGACAAAATATGAAAAAGTTTCTTGGATATGCATATTTGTGTGAGGGTCTGTATTATAAACAGACAGACAACATATGCCAGGTATTGCAAGCTCTTTTGTTTAGGAATTAATATACATCAGTTTTGTGGTATTTGTCAGATGACATTTAATGAAAAACAGAAGACCGAAAGCTCAAAAATAGCCGTCTCAGACAACTTTTAACATTACTGATATAATAATATTCTCACTATTGTATTATGTTCAAACCACTGAACACATTTCTCCATTAATAAAGTCCATTACTGTTGTTTGAATGTCTCTCAGCCTGTTGTGGGGTTTCACTCCAGACCTACAGCTATTTTCAGAGATGCTCCACATAGTTTCGTAATACCACAGAATGTTCCCCTCCTGCTGATGAATGTCTCCCTGAGTATGTGTTAAGCAGTGGACTTGATGCAGTGCTTGATATTTTGATACAACTGTCTCAAACACAAACCTAATGGTTCAAATATTTTTACACAAGAGGCTTGGTCTGACTAGTAAAGGCCTTTTGTACTAAATAGCAAGTAAATGCTGTGTTCAAGCCAAGGTTTAGTGAATTCTAGAGTTTGTATTTCTTTATCGTTCATTCATGAAACACAAATAGTTGTGCAGCATTTGAGGGCAAAATTTTACAACTTTTACAGTAGTTTCAAAATATTACAATGAGGTCTGAGTCACACCCTTGTTGTAACTAATCACTGTACTTCCATGTGATGCTAACAACACCAATTTATTAAATCTATATTTATAGATTACTGCATCAATGTGGAATCACCACTTAATATGCTTGATCACATAAAGCATATTAAGTGCTTAATATGCTTAATAATAAACACATAAATTGAAAAACAATTGATGTAATTTTCAACAAGAAAATTACATACATTAAGCTATTATTTTTAAACTATTAGAATAGAAGTTACCTTGTTGTCCAATGAAGCTGGATGTGATTTTCTGCAGGTATTGTTTTATTCTGCCATCGATAGAAAGTTTTAACCTTGGTGGGGTTTTTATATCCAGTCAGGTAGTTTTCAGCAGGCATATCTGATATATGATTCTGAATACATTAGCCAAAGTGGTTTATGTAATTATGATCTTTGCAGTAACATAGAGAGAGTTGTTATTTACCTTGAGGTTTCAACACCATAAAAATGACACCCTAGAAAAACACTCGCAAGTAACCGTTCCACAACTTTTATCTTTAATAAGTTGTGTTGTGGGTGGAGAGCTCTTTAAATATCCTGCATGTTCTAGTTCTGCATCATCCAACTCGCCACAATTTAGTCATAACAATAAATAAAGCTTATATGTACCAAACGTATCACTGAGTAGCCTCTCCAAAAAGTAAGCTAGTAAGCTCGTCAATCAACATTCAGTCAGATGTGTATGAAAATGTGCCTGTGTGTGGGAGAGAGGGAGCGAGCAAGAGAGGGGTTATAAATATTTGATGTTATGAGTCTCAATACATGTTCCTCTTTCGGCTCATGACAAGTTGGGACCAGATAGAATCTAAATAAATCATGAGGCCAGTTGCTTATCAAATCAAACCGCTTACCTCTTATTCAACTTCTTGTCTTTTCCAGATTTTTTCTGGCTGTTGTTTTTTTTTTTCTGATTTTAATCTAACACTGAATCTATAAAACGTCACATCTGCCTTATTTACCAATGAAGCATAAGAAAGATAAAAAATATAAACAGTGAAGTAGACAGGTGTTTGCCTCCTGACAGATTTCCAATGTTTTTTCTTTTTTTCACATTACGCTGTCTGGCAACATAAAGTAGTCTGAATGATGCTGAAACGCAAACCCTTTTGCTCCTTTCTGCGACAGAAAAAGTGATAAGAACAAAGTCCCTGTGATGTATCAGTCTAGAAGGAGTCATACAAAGCCATTTTCGAGGCTTTGGGACTCCAGCAAATAACAGTGGAAGCATCATCTGCAAACGGAGAAAACATGGAACAGGACTGATCCTTTCCACATGTGGCCAGCCAACCAAAAGGCTGCATTGAGAACACGTCCAGGATTTCACAGAAGACTGCGGGCCTTTCTTGCCCCATTTAAGAATTACACTTATGAAAGCTGGTGTGTTTATACAGACAATTCGAAGTGCTGTACCGGATGAAAACATTACGATTACACTGCAGTGACTTAATAAGGAAAAGTGAAGTTTTACTAAAGACTAAAATGGATGATAATTCAGTTGGTGCTATAAACTGAACATTCAAAGGCAACTCTAAACCTTGATTTGACACAACTTTGTGTTTCATCATTTTGTAGTTTTCGTTAATTGTGTTCCAGGTTAGAAGAGAAAAACAAATGAATCCTGTTTCTCCCAGGTTCTGATTCTGGAAATACACAGGAAACAAGAGATCTGGAAGATGGATGCAACAACAGGTCTTTAATGGATTTCTGTGCTAGACCGTTCAGAGATTGTATGTATAAGTGTCTTGAAATCTGTTTTTTGACATACACACGGCTTAAATCAGGGCTTTAGAATGGGATGATGTCATCAGTTTTCTTACTTTTAATGAGTATTTGAGAAGCAGTGTTCTGGATCAGCTGCAGCTGCCTGATTGATTTTTTTCAGCCAGTAAGAAAGAAACTGAGCAAGAATGTTGAAGTGTACCGACAACCGGTGCTGAGCAAAAATAACACAAAGGCTTGCCTCACATTCTCCAAAAAAAACCCCAACAACAACTTGGTAATCACCAAGATATCTGGAAAATATGCATAATATAATGAGAGAATTATTCTGCTGAAAAATGTTATTTTTAGTTGACATTCTTTGGGAAGCCCTTAAGCAGTCCACTCTTACTTGGAAACCACTGTGGCTGAATTAAAACAATTGTGTGAAGAACTTTGAGCCACAATATTCCACAGAAATGTAAAAGATTTATTGTCAGAAGAGTGGCAGAACAAGCTATTAAGTTTAGGGGGCACTTCCTTTGTAATGACAGGTTTGTTTATTTTATTTTATTTTTTTTTGTCTGATATTAGAATCCATTTTCATAGTCCAAAACAAAAATAAGCAACAATAGAAGCAATCTAAGTCTAGGTAAAAGTTTACCTTCAACAAGCACTGCTGATACAAATCCTTTCTTTTAAAAGTATTTATGAAATTGACAGCACAGAAAAAAGCACATAAAACCTTTGGATAAACTGTATGTGTATGCATTTTTTATTAAAATGACATTCCCCAAAGCCATGATCACTTGTTACAGAGAGAACAACAAGCAGAAGCAGTGCACTGAAACAAAATTTGTACAAACTAGAGCTCAGATAGAAATGTGTCACACAGAGAGCAACAAGGCAGATTAAAAAGTCAGGCACCCCTGTTGGTATGTTCAAAGTGTTGCACAGTTGCATTTTATCGTAGGGGACATACAAAACCTCAGCTCTGGTGACCTTTGACTTTTTAAGCTGCTTCGGAGTACAACAAAAATCCAGCTTTTCGACTTTCAACAATAACAGATGTGCTTAGACTGAGCAAACAGAAAGTTTCCAGGTGATTCTCATGTTCAGCTTGTGCACTTTGGAGCATTCAACCTGTTCACAGAACAGCAAATACAAACATCTGATGTATCTCCTTTCATCTTTAAGAGGACTCCAAAGAGCTTCTCCCCACATTCATGCTCACACTCACACCCTCACCTTATGAATGACCTGAATTTATTATCTAAATGATCTAGTTTGATCAATATTGGAAGACTTACTTGTGTTGACATCAAGTCTGTTCAACTGGTCCCAAACTCAGCCCCTCTCTTTTACAGAACCTTTGAATATCCAAGGCCTAACAGAGAGGTGTAAGATTGCTCACAATATTTACTGTCAAATTTAACCACATGCAGTGAAAGGGTTTTGTAAGAATAAATTAAAAAATCATGAGGAATTTGATAGTGACAAGCTTTTGTGATTTCAAGCAAAAGAAAAACTGAGGGCAAGTCACTCGAATTGCCTCAGATCAAGTACAGAGTATTTGCACCCTCATCAGCATAAGCATCATAAACTTATAGCAGTCAGTGATATAAGTTCTGTTTATTCTGATTATGGCTTACAGCTCATGAAACCCAAAATTCAGTTCCTCAGAAAATTGATACTTGCTTACGGTCAACAAGAAGTTTTTTTTTTTTTTTTAGTATCAAAATAATATGGCATGGTTAGATGAAAAGAGGTAATTGCTACAGAAGCCGGTTGTTTACAGATTGTCGTTTTCAAAGTTTCTACTTATAGGAAGTTCAGTTCAAGGAAAAAAATGTGTGATTAAAGAAAAAGCTGAATCAATTGGAGTGACTGCAGCCGTGGGAAAATTATGAAACAAAATCCTTTCAAATGTTTGGAAAAAATGGAAATTCAGAAAGTCTGGACTGAAGCCAAACTTTCAAAAACCACCACAGATGGGATTTTAGCTCCAGCTGTTGCCACACTTGTGTTAAGGATGTCCAGAGACATTATAATCATTGAAGCTGAGAAAAGGGGGAAAAATGGCTTGACTGATGCTTAGTGATCCAAGTTCCTCTTTTCAACTGAAATTAAAACTTTTCATTTTGAAACTCTGAGTTGCAGAACCTGAAAAGAAGTAAAGACATACTGAGTCAAAGTTGCTTGAGGTCCCCTGCAAAGTTCCTATACATAGTTATGCTTTTAGGAAGCTGTTATATCTCTGTGTTAGACACTATCCATTCCTATAGTGACAATCAAAACAAGACTCTGCCAACATCCACCCAGCAGAAAGTTTAAGGCATTGAAATAAAAGGGGATTTAATAGGACTTGGCAGAAACCCCACATTGTCCAAACTGTAAATACTTTGTTCAATGACCATAAGATCACTGTGCAAAATTACAATAAAATATATATGCAATATATATTTGTTTGTATAATTAATGTAATATATATAAAGAATATTTCTCTGATTCTGCATAAAATATTTTCAGTTTTTGAATTAAGTTACTAAAATAAACTTTTGATGATAGTGTTACAAATTTAACACTATTTGTTTCTCAAATAGTACATTTTGAGCTATGATGTGAATGAGTTAAGTATGAAATGTGTGAATGTGTGTAAATGGTTTTAACTTAACCGTCTGCCTCTGTGGCCACAGTTTTGCATTGACGGGTGAAAGGGATTGCTGATTTGTCGTTGAAATACAGAATTATGCCTGTAATGTTTCCATTTCATGACTAGTCCTTGTAGCCTTCACACCTCCGACCCACAAAGAAAGCGGTTCAATAGACGGCAAAACAAACAATTTCACAGAGTCAAGAAACTAAAACAGAAGCCTGAAAGAAGTGGATATTTGTAATTATGTGTGTGTTTCCTTGTTTGCGTGGGAAGCAGACTGGTGGCAAAGACCTCCAGCAGAGAGACAGAGATGACTTTGTGAAGGCATTCTGACTTTTTCCTCACCACATATTGCTCCAAACAACTGGCGAGACTCAAGCTGTGCAACAGTGTGAGGCTGCTGAGGGAAGGAAAAAGGAAGAAAGCATGAGGGAGACACAGAACAAGAGAAAATGATGGTGGGAGGGAAGATTGGGGGGCATCAAACACAATATTATAACTGTCTCTAATTAAGACCAGGAGGAATAGGGGAGTTATTAGCTGTCATAAGCAGGTTTATCACATCGAGAATGAGGAGATACAGGGGTGCGTGTGTTTGCGTGTGTTACAGTCTAAGGCAGAGGGAAAAGGCTCGGATGGTTAGTTAATGCACTCCTAATGTGTGTGAGCTAGATGCAGAGACAGAGAAGAAATGATGCCAGTACTCGGCCTCTTGTGCCCACGTTCATGCAAGCAAGCTGTAATAGCCGAACAGTGGTATTTCCCCCAAACACCACAGATGTTATTAATATGCATGCAGCTGAGAAAGGAATATCTCCTAGCTCATCAAAAGTCACTCACAAACGCATCATTATCAATCCCCATTAAACCAGCCCTCACGCTCAGATACAGAAGGAGAAACTCAGACATCTATCAGCAAACAAATGATAAGAAATTTACATTTTAGTTCTTTTCCATTAAGACTGGTCTCTTTAACACATTGTAGGACTTTTATATGGGTGGGAGCGCAGACATCCACACGGGCTTGGAACATAAGTAAAACTGTGTTTGTTTCTGTCAAAGAAAAAATTAACATGTCACACAAAAGTAGTTTTTTTTTTTTTTTGTTGATCTTTTTCTATGTCTTGGCATGCTGATCTATCACTGCTCTATGAGTCATGCTGTGTTTGGACAAAGTATTTGTTTTCTACACTGTAAATGCAAACATATTGTTCAGTTGACAATCATTTATACCAAAAAGTCAGTTTTCACCAAATTGCTATCAACACTCAATTTTAGAGAGTTACTTTGTTGTTGAAAAGTCTCTGGCTCACTCTGCTTCAACTGGATTAATTTATAAAAAGTAAGTTTTTGATAATTGTTTTTTTGTTTTTTTCTGTGTTGGAAAGTAGTTTGACTCAATACTGCGCACATCCAAGTACACATGCTTTACTTGAGTGATTTTCTTCTTTTCTGAAGCCAGAAATGTCTCTCTGACTTTATATATATATAAATAAATTAGATATTTATAGATAATTAACGTAATTTCTAAGAAATATATATGCATGTAAACACACAATCGCACACCTCATTATTTTTTTCTCTATATCTTCTGCAAATAAACTCAGCACATTTTAATATCCCATTATGTTTTTCTTCTTTGGTTTTCTTTCTGTTTTCTTTTCTTAATTGTCAATTTTCCCCTTATTGAAGCCAATTTCCCTGCACTGCTTTTCTTAACACTCACAGGGAGTTTAAACAGGCTCACTGAGGAAGCATGCTAACACAAGAATTTGCCTACACTGATAAATGACACTGTATGTTTCCTCCATCACACCTAATTATTTTACACTCCTTCCTTTTTTGCCTACCACCATGGACTCATATTACTTCATTTTATGTTTCAAGCTTTCTCTTTAATTCAGTTAATGCAATTTTAATCCAGTAATATTTCTTTTCACATTTTCCCACCTCTTTCATCTCTCTTGGCTGGCATTCACATCTTTTTGTGTTTGTTTTCGCTCTCACCACTCAGCCGTCCCCTCCGCCTCTCCCTTGACCATGCATTCCATTACAGTGCAGCCTGCATTGATTTGCTCTCTGGTTGAAGTGCTATTGATTACAATACATGCTCCAGTGCTGCTGAGCTCAGGCAGTACCACTGGGCAAAAACTGTACACATACACACACAAGAGCACACGTCAATCTCACACGTACATTTCCTCCTTTCTTCAGCTTTTTGCCTTATTCTCAATATCGACGTTAGAACATCCTGCAGTCTGCTGGATCGCTGCTTTATGTTCTTCTCTAGTCGATCTAAAATTCCAGTAGGCATTATTGGCTTATTGTGTACATGCTTCAAAAACAAGTATTTCTGCAATTCTTCAACGACTGTTTTTGTTTTTAGTGTTGTACGAAAAAATACCTAGAATTTGTAATGATGGGAAGTTCGTCTTTTTTTCAGAGAGCCAGTTTTTGTAACTCACAGCTTTTTAATATAGATTAACTTTACTGGCTGTTCACTTTTGCTACTGGTTTTGGAGGTTGCATGTCTGAAGTAAACACATGGCTCATTAACGTCGCCAACACTTTACTCTCAACCCACTCTGGCCACTGGGGAAAAATGATTCAGACGTCAGACACGATTTTGAGTGAGATGACTTTATACCTGGACACAGGACTGTGATGAAGACATCAACCTGACTTTACTGTTTGAAATAAGCAGAAAAAAATCAATTGCAGTAGCCACCTTCTAATCCAAAGAGGGCAGCACTAAGACAGTGTAAGGCCAAATATTTCCGGATTAATCAAGTTTACAAAAAATGGCAACCTGTAATCAGTAACAACAGATGAAGCCCAATTTATCTAACTTATATACAAAGAAAAGTTTATTTGGGATTCAGTTACTATTTGCCGTTCTGTTTTCTTATTTGTTTAACCAATCGATTTTAATAGCTTTGCGACTGTGACTCCGTCCAAATTTTGAGGTTTGTGTTTATTTGGCAGAGATAAAGTCAGTCTTCATAAAACGTATTTGTCCACAGATGCCATTTGAAGCATTTTCCTTCAGTTTGACAATGTGTAATATATAGATTGTCTTTTAAACTCAATTTGGCATCAACAAATTATATTTTCCCAACTATAGTTTCTGAGGTTAAGTATATCAAACTGTTGCTCTGCAGCGCAGAAAAGATGTGAACTATTTTGACAGTTTTTTAATAAGTGTCTGGAAATTTGAATCGCTAACCTTTTTAACAATAGGCAATCAATAACTTGTAAATGAACTGCAGTCTCCAGTGCACCAAGTCCGTGTTATATAGTAATCTGCATGCAGGGCTGCATGATTAATAGCTTTCACTTTATGTTATTTTCAGTGATGACTGGCCTTTCAAACAGCTGACTGATCAGTCAGATGAGATTATTGGCCTTGAAGTCCCTATCATCATGTCTGGCTTTTGGCTGATTTTCATATCTGTCAAAAATTAATTCAGGAGAGTGAAGTAGATTGAGGTACAGCTATCAGATTTGAGCATTGCATAAATGATGTAGAACCATCTTATTATATTTTTAAAATGCATTTTGTGTAAAATATTTATTGGGTCCTTTTGGGCAGGAGATTTCTTAGCAGAAAGCATAACATGTCATTTATTTTCCAATTAGCTGTTGAGATGTATATTGCATCCTATGTTTTACTTCATTTCCAAAATAAACGTGTGAATCAATTAAGTGCAAACACTAAAAATGTGACTAATCTTAAATTGCAGTCATTTTGAATCTATAACTATGGAAATATTTAATATGACTTCCCAGCAACAGCACAATAAATTTTAATACCTGGATTGGATGAATGATGCAAAATAAACTTTTGTTCCACTGAAAAATGATTCCAACCTGATATATTGGAAAAGAACACAACTATAAGTGAGCCCCAAACATCAGATTTGGAAATATATAAATTTTATAATATGGCATAATTTTGTTTGCTTCAGTTTCAGTAAAGTTTCGTTTCGTTTAGTGAATGATCTTTATCATTGTTTCTTGTTTCATCCATCAGTTTCTTCCTTGGTTTAAGTCCTCTCTCCTGCACACCTGGTCCTGTTTTATGATTTTTCCCACCTGCATCACCAGAATCATTATCTTCCTCAGTATATATAGTACCTAATGTTCCTTAGTTCCATGACTCCATATTATCTTTTTTTGTTCATAGGACACCTGGCTTTTGCATTATGTTTTGCTTTGCTTCACAAATGATAGTTATGTTATCACCTGACTGCAAGCCTATATTTATCATGTCTTTCTGTATGATTCAGTGTGACAGGGGTAACTAGGTATTTGAGAGAAAAGTGCTGAAAAGTAAAAAAAAACAACAAAAAAAAAAACAGCCCTATTTGTACTAGTGGGTGATTTAGGTCATCTGTCGTGAGTTCTTTCTGCTTCTTAAAACAGAGAGTATGCTGACCATTGTTTTCTGCAGCTAATGGCCTCCTTCTCTCTAGACCGCGAGACAATAAATAACCAGTCATACTGTGGATGTTCTCTGCATGGGTTCAAAGTGCTATTCTGTGCGTCTACGTATTGTGCTCCCTCTTACATGTCAAGAAATTTAAAAGCTCCCCTACTGTTTTGAGTATGGAGAAAACTTCTGCAGTGAGACTGTGATGCTTCATCGTTGTGATGGGATCATTTCTGGGTCACTATAGCTGGACGGAGGAGCCTGGTAACAGCCTTACGCTTGCATTACTTTGTCATCAGAGAATTCAAAAGAGTGGCTCTAGGTTGACCTTATGCCAAGGTTACAATCTCATCACACTCACATGTATCTTACAGCACTCTAAGTAACCTAATTTGTTACTTTTAGACCTGCAGTTGCTATGTGCAAGTGGCTATCACACAACGAAAATAAGCAATTCGGTCCAACAAAAAATAAAGATAACTTTAGCTTTGTTCAAATCCAGATTGATAAATGCCTCATTCTCTGTGGACAGGGAGAAGACAGCACACCTACAAACTGTACACATTGTGGTTACCAGGAAAGTTATAAGTTCTCCAAACTACAGTTTAAATGGAAATACATTTTCCATGCTGCCAGAGAAGTCCTTGGATTGTATTTACCAGTATAGAGGGGCATGCCGTGGAAGTGATTTATTTAATAATTTTACAATATCACAGTTTTACACTTAAGAGTCTCTGTGTGATCAAGTTTGGGTGATCAGTGAAAACAAAAGGACACTTAGAAATGTCCTTTAATGGGAAAACTCCTGAGATTGGGAATGAACATTTTAGTACAGATGTGATACTTGTTGTAGTCAGATGAATAAGAAAACTAAAGGGAAATGCCTTTGTTCTGATTACTATGAGTAACAACATGCTTCCCTTAATACTGAAATGAGGTTTTATAAATTTGTCACAAGGTTTAAACAGCTTAGGGGACCCTTGAGGCAGTTTAGGGCGCTTTTATTGCTTTATGAAAGAGACCTGAAGATACTGACTACTCACACCTACTTCATGTAATCTCTTAAACCTCTTGCCATTTCAACCTTTATTTACACCATACCTCAATCTAGAAGACATTACTTCATCCAGGCCACCTGAAGAACGAATTACTTCAAACTCACACAGGAAAATAATAATGAAAAAATGACTCAAAAAAATCTAACTAACAACTGTTGACTCAGCTAATCTAGATTAAAAAATGCAACTTATTCACTGCAGATTTTGCACCTTGGGACTTCATTTTTTTCATCTTCTTTAAGTTTGGATAAATAATTCTTGTGCCTCTGAAGTGAAATGAGGCTTTTCCCAAAGCATCACAGTCTCTCAGATTCCAAAAAGATGCTGGCAGCATCACACACACTGACACGCGCACGCACACGCACACACACACACACGCACACACACACACACACACACACACGCACACACGCACACACACACACACACACATGCACAGCAGACATACAAAATGCACACTTATCGCAGGGCAATCAATAGGAGTGCTGATGGATAACGCATACTGATGTACGAGCTGCCCTATGACCCGTAATTGAATGTGCAGGTTTCAGACACTTTATCATGATAGGGCCTTTCACTCCACAGCACATCAGCTGCTAAATGGTTGATAAGCCTGCACACTCTGTCTCTGCTGCTCATATGTCTGCTGTCAAAGCATTGGGTTTGTTGAGTGATTTTCAGAAAGTGCTGAAAAGCCTGAGTTTGTACTTCAGGAAAAGTGAAGCCGTGTAAAACAGTCACAGACATTTACGAAGGCTGATTTTCTTTGTTATTTCTCAATGAAAACATCTGTGATACAAAAACAAAGAATGAAATATAATATCAATGTGATATCAAATCCTTGAACCAATTTAGGACCCATGAGTTCATAAAACCAGCACCTTCCCGAGGTTTTATTTTCTTTAAGTCATCTTCTGCTCTGGTTTAGCAAAAAGTTACTTGCACAGAAGTTGCACAAGTTCTTACACAAACTATAATCTTTTTAAATTGTTTGTATCCCACGAATGTATTCAACGTGGGATACAAATTATGAACATAAAACGCAGCGGAATTAAACTCATTAAAGTTTGATCTCATGTCTCAGTCACATTTTCCAGCCTTGGTTGAGAAATTCTATTCAGCAAACTCACATTTCTGCCATAAAGAGGGTAATTGGTAATATCTCTCTGCATTAGGAACATTTCAACTAATCAGTTCAAGATCACTCAGTGAGAAGATGAGACAATGCAAACAGTAGGTGCTATTAAACAGGTAAATTAAAAAAAGAAATTAGAAAATAAGAATGAAAATAAATGTACAGTCATGAACCCTTTCCCACTTATGTTTGCACCAGTGATTGAAAGATATGGTTTTGATTATTGTAGTCAGCTTTTTTCTTTCAACATCTTTCTCAGCTTTTAATGGAGAAAGCGATATTAATTTATTACACATACATCTCAATAAATTAGGATATCATCAGCAAAGTTACTCATTCAGTCGTTCAATTTGAAATGTGAAACTAATAATCTTTGTTAAGGGCTATAGTAACTTTATATAAACTCCTTACACAGTCATGAATTGTAACCTTTTCTTTCTGTTAACACAGATATTTTCTTAAAGTCCATAGAAGCTGAAAATGCAGTTTCTTGGAACATAGATATTAAACAGGACCAATAAAATAAGGCCTTTTAACACATAAGTTTGATCTCAGTAAAAACACAAAGTATTTTAGGTCCAATATCTTGTGCAAATATATTTGCACTTGAAGTAATGGAACTAACTTACAAGTAACTTTACAGTGGAGCCTGTTTTAAGTCAATAATTCCTGAATATTGATAAAATATTATATCCTGACTATAGACTATCCTGATTCTGATAGGTACAGACCATTGCAGGCTGGGAAAATCCCAAAAACCCTGCAGCTCTGGAGATGCACTGACCTCCATCAACTCTACAAAACAGAGTGCTTCCTGTTATACCTCACTATGTTATTTACCTTACTTGCAAGTGGGAATAATGATATAGCTGTGTGTTTGTGTCATACAATTCCAGAACACAAGAATGTCTGGGATGGCAGCATGGCTCTATACCAGCACCATTCCAATCAATATCGAAACACTTTTCTGCCAACTGACAGATCCACTCAGAAAGTCCTTCCCTGATGTGATTCCAGACAGGTCGCTCCTTGCGGACTGCTTTCTCCTCAGTCAGGCTTTAAAGGGCTGAATTCAGCATTAAATCACTGCTTCTGTTTGTCTGCCAACAGTGTCATTATCTTTTAAGTAAATCACTCTTTTTCCTGAGGACTCTAAGTGATGCAAGTTCATTGAAAGACAGCGAAAAGAATAATAAAAAAAAAATACAACTTTACGTTGCATTAGCAGATCTAATTAACATTTTTAATTTAGCAAGCAGTATGGCGAGATTTCTTATCAATAGATTACCAGAGGTAACAAGGGCTCAGTAACTAGTACTGAGCTCCCAATCAGATTCTCAGCATGAGAACAAATTTATAAAATTAGCATTTTTAAGTCACCACCCTGATGTATTCATGTCTCTTCCATCATACTGATTGCTTGTTTCAACTTGTCTGCAAGGCAAGCCAGCTTGAATTTTTGGATATTATGATTAGTTTCACTGTACCACACAAGATCAATTAATCAAAAGAAACTTAACACAGCAAAAAGAGCCAATAAAGTTCCTTTCAAAAAGTTAGGAACTTCAAAATTGGAAATAGGTTCTGAACTTGGCTCAGCCTGATATCAACAGAAAAAGAGTAAAAGATGAAAAAAAAAAAAAAACAATTCTTAATGCATTATTCTAAAACAAAATGAAAAATCAATCAATTGGCCTTGAATGAGGCTGCCTGTCCTTGGTTTTATATTTACAGAGGAAACAGCCTGTAGAGATCATATTAATCATGTTATGGTTTCCCCACCCTGCGCATGTTTGGTTGTATTTTTGTGTTAGTCTAAATGCTGTGCAACCCTGGGTAGCATGGCCTTCGCTGTGTTGTGACGCATTACAGACCAACACAAACACACACTCACAGGATTTAGCAGGACATTTGGAGGAGAGTAAACAGAGAATATTTCATCAGCTGTGTAAGTTGGCAACATTTGGGCCTGCGGTAACACTGTTGCAGTCTATTTGTTCGAGGCAGAGAGTGTATGTGAGCTGGAATGTGTGTGTGCGCATTAGTGGTGCCAAAGCCCATGGTGGTGTGGGACGCAGACTCACCTTAGCTGGTTTGTTTTGAATAATAAGCCTGCATATAGCCTTTCTAATGCTCAAAAATACACAGTAGATGCAAGAAAAATTCCCATGCAGGAATGTCTGTTCACAGTGAAGGTATAATAAATTCAGGTGAAAAGTATAATGGGTTTCTCCAGCATGCTGTTTACATCATACGCACATGTATGGATTATGTGTATATAGTTTACAACTTTTTGAATTCCTGTCCTGTAATTCAAGGCTATTTCAAATAAGTTGGATTCTTCGTGTTTCTTTTGGGAATATCTACTAAAAATGCTGCTAGTATTTTGCTGTCCTATTTTTTTATGATAGAGATAAAAAGCTGCTGAATAAGCATCAGAATAAGCATATTACATTTCAGTATAAGAATACATTCTCCTCACAGTCAACAGTAAACCAAACTAACTATTAAATTATTGTCATTTAGATTTGCCAAAATTATTTCTGGTAATTTTTCTGTATTACTTACTAAAAATACAGCAGTGGGTATTTTTTTATTATCTTTTTCGAAGCCAGATATTTAGAGACATTTACTTAGCATTAAGTAGAATTACCTTTATAACTCTACACCTTTACTCACATGTTTTGTATATCCTTCTAGAAGTCTGTCCTCATAGACTCCTAAAAAAATTACTAATTTCTTCTTACAGAACTGGTATAATTGAATCAAGTTTACAGCCTGGGATGAGAGTTTGGTATTCAGCAGCACATTATAAACATAATATTATGACATAATATAGGATGAGATATGCCTCACTCTAAGGTTTTGGTTATTCTGAGTTATCTCTGTTGCTGTTGGCTGAGGCTGATGGAGACGAAACTAAACACTTTTCAACACTCTTATTTTGTAAGTTGCATTATTTATTGTTTTTTTAAACTGCTAACTTTATGTTTTCTCTCAGTTTTGTTCCTCTCCATAGCAGCTACATCTGGTCTGGCATTATGTCTGATGCCTTCCTGGAGAGGAGCATCAACTGAGATATTGCTGCCAACAACTAAATGTTCTCCCTCTCCAACTATTAAATTTTTACTTTTCACTAACACAGAAAGTACCCCTACATCATTTCTTTTTGTGTATCTGCCCTGTCTTCTCAAAGCCCAAGCTGATTGTGGCAGATGCTGCCTGTTTGTGCTGAGCCAGGTTCTGCAGGAGGTTTCTTCATGTGATGTATGTGGATGTGTGGCTCACGTCTTTCAAATTGAACCACATACCATTCAAAGAAAAGTCTTTTGAATGAATTGTGGCTCAATTCAATATTTGAATGAATTACCAAAAACAGCAAATTGATCACATACTCAAGTCACCTGCAGGTGTTTTGAAAAACAACATTCTCTACAAAGCCTTAATGCTCATACAGTTTTGCTAGGTGTTTTCTCTCTCAACACTCATATCATAAAATATTTAGCAACAGTCAAACCTGATTATATTTTCACTGACAACATCAGAGATATGCTTCGCTGTTTATGACAAAACAGTTGATTTGGAAGGGGTCTTCGTTTGACGAAGTTAAAAAAACGCCAATGCTGGTTGGTTAGCTAAAGGAAGGAATCCATGAAAACAACGAACCAAACACTACTTAAAACAGCAAAGATTGGTTACAGAGTGATGCACCAGTAGTTTTGCATTTTACTTACATCTACATTTTGCTTTATTATTGAAAGTAAGTCCATCTTTTAGGCTGTTTGTGATAGATACACTACAAAATGTGTTGTGTAAAGACATGCATCCAGTCGACTGGGGTAATAAATACCACCTTTTCTGAGTAGCATTTTTTTTGTATCCATTCTTTGAGTCTTGATTGCCTTTCCCCTTCATCTCAGTTACATACTACGTTAGATTTCAGTTTTGTTTGTAATTAGTTCCCCTGACACTATCCTCGCTGTCCAGCTTTTAGCCTGTGCATGTGTCCTTGTGACATTAATAAGAAACCTGTGCTCCATTTATCATATCAGAAGGACAATTCCCTTTTGAATTAAAAGTTTGTGTCCTATTTTGGATTTTTTGTTTTTATTGTGGATGAGGATGTGAGTTTGTGTTTTGAGGTTTTTAATTATGATGGTGATTCCTCACTGTAGTGAAATGTGTGGCTCCAATAACCTGAGACGTACTGCAGATTTATTTTTGCTTCGTTTTTCACATCCGTACTCTAGGGCAGATGTCTATCAGAGATGTCATCTTGAAAGAGGAGCGGTACACTTTAAAAAGTCAATACATCACAGCTAGCAAAGACAAATAATAGGCTTTAAGCTACAGCAAGCATACATAGATACAATTACTGCAATAACTTGCAACTCCCAATTAATGGAAAATGTATATTTCAGTTCTGCTTTCAGTTGACAGCACAAACTTTGTGTCATTTGGGTGACTTTATTCATTAAACTTATTTTGGCAGATAGTAACTTACCAGGAAGGTGAGAGACAGAGGTTGGGCAGCAAAGATGTTAAAGCTGAGTTGCAAGTTTCCAGATAAACATTAACTCAAAGAAAACTATTGAAGCAAAACACACAACTCATAACTGTTTTGTGAAATGCCAAATGTTTCAATCATGTAATATGCTTTAGTCAGTGGGAATGTAGTACAAAATAGGTTAACATGCTGGGAATTACCAGACAACTTCAAAAGATTTAAAAATATTATTTTTAGCGCATTTCTTTTTAGCTTGGAGAGACAAAGCAAGCGACACACCCCGCTGCTGGGGTGACGCAATGTCACAGCTTGAATGGATCACGTATGGATTGTGCTGGAAGAGGTTCTGTTCTGCATGAATTAAATGTGTGATCTGGTGAACAGATCTTGTGAATGGATCATTTTAAATGAATAACCCAAATGACTCAAATTAACTGTTATTCTCATTGCTAATGGTGCAGTTCGTCTTACAACAGCAAATACAGTTTCTCAAAACCATTATTTGGCATAAAAATACAGATGGAAAAGAGTTTTAAATGAATTAATTGTGTAAGGGTTAACATATCTAAGAAACAGTGCAAACCTTACAGTTTTATTTGGCTCCTGGTTTCAAACAACAAATAAATAAGAGGCAGAGGAGGAAACAGATGACGAAGACAGACAGAGATCTTGTCTGTCTAGTCACAGCTAAGAAAACTATCTTTATTGTTTTTCCATTAAACTATTTTGACAGAGAGACTTTGAGCTCTCTCAATAAAATTTAATGTCACAAAACAATGAGCAAACAGTATAACAATAATCACATAAATTAGGACGTTTCAGGCAAAGACTTATTGAGGCATTTGTTGACAAACTGCAAGAACAAATATCAATATTTATTCAGTAATTTGAGTGTCTTTTAGGATCCATTTCAGCAGTTTCAAATATTAGACACGCAAGGAAATAATAACAACAAATAAAACCATTATTTACAATAAAAATCAGATTATTTTCCTTCTCAAATTGGTTTTCTGAACAAACCACAAAAATAAGAATAGAATTGCTGTATCGTTTCCTTACTCTCTGTTTAATTTTACCCTGAACTAAGTCCTGTATCAAAAGTTCCTCTGAGGCACTCCCATAAATTCTTATATTGATACATGTGAGGATATATGACTTATAAAATAAAATATTTTCATGGTCTAGCCTAAACTAATTAAGCAAACAGCCATAGCCCCCCCAAAAACATGAAAATGTTTTCCTCTCAGCTTGTAATGGTTCTCTCATCAGTAAGAGACCGGATCATACAAAACACCGTGTCCGCCCAGCTCTCAGTGATGGATCTTCATGCGATGATGGAGGAATCGGAGTGTGGCCTTGAGGCAAAGAGATCCACTCCTCCCCACTGCCCCTAACCCTCTTTTGAATTCGGTACAGACTACAGTATCTCTTAGTGGATACCTCAAAATTGCCAGCAGCATCCCTCTGGGTACGGTGTTGTTTTATTTATTTTTTATTTTTTTTACTTTATTTGTTGTGTGTTTGACAGCTTTTGAAGCAAAGTCTTGTGGATGGCCACATTATTTTTTACTTTTTTACTCACATCAGTGGGCTTAGATCAGTAGTCCTGTTAGGTGGACTTGTTATGAGCAACTACTGCTGACATTTGCGTTGGGAATAAGATTAGGTACACTGTAGGTCCAGTAGGAAAGCAGTGAGTCAGAGAAGCCAAGCAGAGAGAAATAAATTAAAACGTCTCATGATCCCTGCACAACGGCATGTTGTCCTATTTATCATCATTATCATTAAAGGAACTGAGCAGCAGTAGACGCAGAGTCTTGGCAGCCTCATTGATCCCGCATTACTGTGAAGGGTGAGCTTTGAAGATGTCTAAAGATACAAATGTCCCTTTTTTCTGCTGCTTCTTTGAGATAAAATGCACAACACAGAAAATTAGATGACAACGAAGGCACATGTTTTTATGTGTCACTCCTAAAACTTACAAACTGCACATGCACATGTCAAATCAGCAAAAGAAAAAAAAAAATAAATCAATTCTGAACTGGAGCCTGGAAACGTACAATAAGTGAAATCTTAGGTCCAGCGTAAATTATATAGTAAAACAAAGAAGTATACTGACTCCCTTCTACACTAAATGTTAGTGTATCTGCACTGACTGGCATAGAGAGAGGATATGGATTTATAAGACTCTCAGATGTTAAAAGAATAATGTATCGTATTTAATAATTAATATTTGGAGATTAGAGAATACTGTTTCATTGAACAATAACCATCAAGTACTGTTCCCACCAGTGGTGTTCAGTTTCATTGCACTTTAAAATGTTCTTTTAACATCACAAGCTACTTAATCATGGTAGAATATTAAAATTCTAATAGCTAAGGTTTGGCAATGAATTATTAATCTGGACTTTTAGACTAAAAACGGCCTAATAATAAGGTAAAAGTCAAGCACATCCTAAAATAATTTGCTGAAGAACCTTTTGATTAAACTTCAGTCATTTTGAGTGAGCGTCTCATTTGGTAACAATTAATCATTCTTCATCCCTAAAATCAAGACTCTTAGGTGGACCTTATTTACCAGGTTTAGTTTTGATCTTGTTGTGCTTCCTTAAACCATTTTTGAACCTCTATGGATTTGTTGTAGGACACATTATCCTGCTGAAAATTGCCACAGCGGTCAAGGAAAATAGTTTCCTTCACAGTGCGTACATGGAGCATACCTTTGGATGGCAAAAGTTTTGCTAAAGTTCCATGCAACCATTGCCGGCTCGCCTTCATGGTACTCTGAGTTCAACTGGTAAGTAATTCATGTGCAGCTATGTTGTAACGGAAAACATGATTTGAAAGGTCACACTACCCTCTTCCATTGCTCTGTGATCCATTGTTGATGCCACCATTGTTGCTTTATGGTGGTGGAGAGAGGTGAGCATTGGGGCTATGACTGGTCTGTGGGCATCCCCTTGGGCAGCAAACTGGAATGCAGTGAGGCTTTACTATCAAGATGATGACGACCAAAGATGTAATCTTTTTTGTGATAAAACAGAGCATGTTCAATACTTTCATTGTTGACGAATACTGACCACAGCAGACTCGGCACACCCCACACAAGCAGTTCTGACCCAATTATTTAGTCATCACAGTTTATGTAAAGAGCTCCAGCTGATCTGCATGAGCTGCACACCAGGAGGTTCTTTCAACAAAGAGGAGGGAGGAAGTTGATTTTAATGTTTTCTGCCAGTTAATTCACTGAAATGGTGAACCGGCTAACAAATGTTAGGACAAATTGTTTTCATAATTGCATTTATTGTCAAATAAACATCACATATTTTACACCATTTTTGTGTGCTGTATGCCCGTCAAAGTCATGTGAAAGTCACTTGAAGAGTTCACATGTATTTGGACCGGGAGCTTTTCCATACAGTGGGAAACACTTCACCTCAGACATGAACCTTTCAACTCCCTGTTTGGCAGCTGATAGGTCACTCCAGAGCACACCCACTCCTCACCATGTGACTGTCTTTAACCAGACTGCCTATGTTCAATATGTCATGTGGATCAACAGGCAAGAAAAAAAAAAATCCAAATAACAATAAGCTCGTGCAAATAAAATCTAAACTGGACATAAAAAATTACAATAAATAAGCAAAGCAGTACAAATATCCAATGTGACATTTACATTTGCTCGTTTTATTTTTGCTATGGACACAAAAAGCTGGAGTCAAAACATTCATGTATTGCCAAATATAATCCTCGGAGATGCTGTGATGAAGAAATAATCCATCTCACTCACTTTAGTTGTCAGTGGTCATAATATTATGCCTGATCAGTGTATGGGTAATCTGTTTCCTTTGGCAGCTGGGATGCACTAATCTGATAGGCAGCTTTCTTCTTAGTGATATAGTAATGTGGCGTTGCATGAAAATGTAAATTTCTATGATTAAAATGTGACGGTTTAAATCGGTGGAACAAATCCAAAAATCTATAATAGGTGGTTTGTTAAACAAACACAACAAAGGAGATGGAGAAACAAAAGGAGGAAAAAATGTCTCCATAGCATTTTGGGTGTGCCACCATATTATTCTTTGTACCTCATGGGAGACAACCTTTGTGATTGCTTCATTGCTCTCATAAATCCCCTCGATTTAAGTGTCTGCATTTCAAAAGCTTCTCTCTGAAGCACTCTGATTCTGCAAGCCCAATAGCCTGGGGGCTAGAACTATTGCGCTCTAACTGGGGATTATAGGCGAGTATTTGCCATTTACTCCTTGTTATGGGTCTTCAGTGAAAGGCTCCATTTTCTATGTATAATAGCCTTCCAACTATAAGGAACTCAGCTAGATTACTTTTATGCAGTGATGCAACAGGAAACATGGTAAACAACTGATTGGTTTTGATGCAAGATGATGAATATGATAATGATGACGATGATAAGATTTTGCAGGTTGCAGGGCTGTCACGGGGAGAGATGCCCTCTTTTAGACACAGACAGAGATGGAGACACAGAGGATAAAGATGAAGAAGTGAGAAATCTGATATCTATCAGTAAAAAAATAATAGCAAATACTTCCAACAGAGGGTGGGAGAAAAAAAACAGGGGAATGGAGGAAACTGTCAAAAAGGCTAAAAGAGAGATAAAGGGAAACACAATACAAACAGAAAGAAACACTGTGGAGGCAGTAAATGTCTTTCAGTCCAGCCCTACCTGGATTCACTAACTGGAAACTCAGTCAATATTTCGATGATGTAACCTGTCCAAGGCTGATGTTGTACCACCACAACAATCACTTTTGTTAGCTTTTAAGGTGAAGCTCTCTTGATGCAGGTGAAGTAAAGCAAAGAAATCTCTAAAGTTCCTACATAAAATCATCCTCTACTTGTGATAGTTTTAAGCAGCCTCAGTATAATCCCATAGCCTGATAAATTCTGCTTTGTAGTCGAACTTTTGATAGTTTGCGTTGAGCAGGTACAAGTATGGAAGTAAATATGTGCCATCAGGATTTGAATAAAAAATGCCTCTGAAATTTGAACGTAAAAAAATTCAGTGTCATTATTTGTACGTGAAAAAAAATTCAGTGATAAAAAATTTGCTGTTAAAAATTCCACGTCTAAAAATTTGCTGTTAAAAATTCAACGTCTAAAAATTCGCTGTTAAAAATTCTGCGTCTATACTACAGAAATATGAAAGCATTAAACTCACCGTTGGGTTAGCGTTCGCCTCCATAGTCGCCAGCCTCGGTGATGCTGGTATTTCCTCTGCATGACGTGGCGTCTTGTGATTGGCTGGGTGTTGAAATCTGACGTCCACTGCGCATGTCTGTGACCTGAAGTAACCTTGCCAATTTTTAACAGCGAATTTTTAGACGTTGAATTTTTAACAGCGAATTTTTTATCACTGAATTTTTTTTCACGTACAAATAATGACACTGAATTTTTTTACGTTCAAATTTCAGAGGCATTTTTTATTCAAATCCTGATGGCACATATTTACTTCCATATACAAGCCCATACAGCGGTAAGGCAGCCACGTCACCTTTGTTAGTTTTGTTGAACAATATGGACCTTTGCAGGGATGAACTGCCGGTTCTTGTTATATATAGTTTTCTCCTGTTTATTTGGTTAGTTAGTTGGTGTCATGTGCTTAGGGCTTTTTGTTAAGTCAAATGTGTTCAAAGTGGATAGATCCTTCGGTTTGTTGTTTTAACATTATAGTTCATTTGTAATGTTATATCTTTTTTTTTTTTTTTTTACAATGAATTACCAGATGAAATAGTATCTATTGTGTCTTGTGTAGGCAGATCGCAGCATGAATTCGGGGCTGGTCCGACCCTTTTCTCATGTTTTTGCTGGGTGATTAATTTTGGGTGGCAAAAAGAGAGCAAATGTTTATAATCCACAGCTGAGGAATAACACAGTTACAACCTCATCCAAATAACCAACTTTTCCAAGTGCAGCTGGCCATAATGCATTTCATAATGCAGCAGGAAATTCAAGAGAAAGTGTTTTAAAATATTAAAAACAATAATTTAGTACGTACCACAACATGTTTCTACAAGGAAACTTGAAATGTGGTTGACTGTGTAGCAGGGGCTCCATGCAATACCCAGCACCTGCTATAAACTATTCTATGACAATACAAAACAGATATGTTCTTGTTTAACACATTTAATGAGTCACTGTTTTATTTATTACATTGATATCCAGAATCTGAACAGTGACTTGCTGTTCAGAATATGACACAAACCATCTCAATAAATGTTTTTCATCAAAGTATATAACAATAAGAAACATTGCTAATGAAGGGGAAAATTAAAAGACAAACAGAGCTATCATAAATATCATCCCATTACCTCAGCAGAATGAGCTACGCAGTCATATTCAGTAAATTATAATGTTAAAAGTTCATTTGTTTTAGAAACTTAATTCATTAAGTGAAACACATAGAATAGGTGATCATATTATGATGGTTTTTGAGTTTATGGCTAATGAAAACATGACATTTAATGCTAGAATATTACCAATAAGAAGTTTGAAAGGAAGAGTTTTACTTCTTTTTTGCCCTGCCCTGTTTGTCTTTTATACATATAAAATGTGTAGTGGTCTTCAGGCTGAAAGACAACTTTTGCCAGAAAAGTACTGAACAGCCACTTTTAAATTGCTTGGTTGCATTTTGGGTACTTGGTAGAAAAATTGACAGCACACAAACTATTAGCTGCTAACCAGGCTAAAGTAGGTGAAGATGCCCATCACGCTATAAGAAAAGGCTATTTTAACTCTAAAATGGTATCAATTTTATTGAGATAGTTTTGTAATTATTCCTGTGTAGAACCAAAATTAAAATACTTGAAAAACAACAGGCTGGACTATTCTACTCTGAACACAGATACTTAAAACAATGTTAGAAATTAATAAGAAATGTAATTTACTTGTGAAAGCCAAAGAGGGAAAATTATTAATGTTTCAAAACTTGACTAAATTAGTGTTCATTGACAGCAAATTCTGTTAAAAATAGCTTTGTGTGCAAAAGGTTTATTCATATGAGCAAAAAATGGGATTTTGTTTTCCCACTATAAACTGCTATGATCTTGTTTTTTTCTCCTTGTCAAATGAATATTTTCTATTCTCTCATGCACATCACTGAGGAAGGTTCACTCAGCTTGTCCATCCAAATGCTTGAAATGGTTGGCATGGTAGAAAACCCAGTCGTATGTTTGGACTTAAAAATATATATTTGATCACTTCTCATTGCCTAATAAGCTAAAACTACTGAAAAATACTTTGAATACTGTCAGTATAGTCTATACTGTCAGTATAGTCTAAACTGACAGTCTCCACTGTCAGTTTAGACTATACCTATAATCTGCCTTAATTCATTTTGAGGTCAGATACCACATCTCAGTAATTTGGGTAGCTATATATTGTCAGTTTTGTGGATTCCTCTCAGTAAAGCTATGAAACTGAAACCCCCCTTAAGGTTGTCTCTAAATAAACCACAAGCCATATTTTTAAACTAAAGAGAACATGTCAGCATGTCCAGGTGTATGATTCATTGGTCTGTTTTTAATAGTTTTTGGAAAGTACAGTGTTCTGGCACAAATGACTAAACTAAATCAGGTGGGATACAATTTATCTGGGTTTTTTTTTTTATGGGGATTTTTAGGATGTGTTGACCATAAAAAATATAGAAGATCAAAAGCCATCATTTTTATACAAAAATCAATCCAGACCAACCACCGTATTTTTCTTGCTGAACTTGCTCCGCATTCAGACAGACTTCTGAAATGTGAGTAAGATTTTAAATATTTATCTTTTCGTTCTAAAAAGATTGCTTGCAAGAATTCAGCAAGAAAGCCAGAGGACACAATCCTCACACACAGCAAAACTATGCTGACTCACATATCTCCCCCCCCAACCTCACATGAAGTATGAATGTGGCCTCTAATCGTAGAAGCTGACCTTTGCTGCAATACAGCACCTCTGGCTTTTATTGTGTACCGGATTTTCTGTTTATGTGCATGATTCTGCAAACATCCTTTTTGCAGATATAACTCACATGATCCACATGTGCATGTGTAGGTATAAATTATGATGAATTGTAGCATACCTGGAAGCTTTGATTAACTGCCTTTGAGGTCTGATTGCAGTGGTCAGGCCGTGACCAAAAGGTGCTCAGGCTTTTACAAATTATAACACTGCCTCACGTGTTTACTCAAGGGAAAAGTTGTTTTCTTCAATGCTGGATTGTGTAACGGGTTTTTATTAGATTTTGTAGTTCATTTTTACACTAGTGTTGATACTTGCATTTTAGGTGTGAAGTTAGATCTTGTCTCTGTAACACAAATATATAAGGGAATCTCATTCAGATTTCACCAGAATCAATTCCCTGTGAAAATTATATATTTAATGCAGCGCACAAAAAAGTTCTTAAAATGTGTACAATATTGGCTGAAAAGAATGTCCTTGAATTCTACAGTATATGAATTTAACACTTGGTGGGGGTCCTTTTGCATAAATTGCTGTATCAATCTGGCTTAGTTTGGCCAGAAGCTATTAAAACAACCAGAGGTCTGATTGTTTTAATAGCTGTATCAGGCCTCTCATCATTGCCAGGTCTCGGGTCACTCATCTATCTCTTGATAATACTCCATGGGTTTAGGTCAGCCAAGTACACTGATCAATCAAGCACAGAGATGGAATGCTCATCAATACCTGACTCACTGCTACGTCTTGCTGGAAAACAAAATGAGCATCTCCATTTTGGTTGTTACTATAAATATGCATGAAATAAAAATGTATATATATTTTCTTTTAGCTAAAATCAGGACTTTGGACCGCTGGGGCATCAGTCCAGCCCCTCTCCTGTGTCCGTCTGATGATGTCTGTGGTTCAGGATGGGCTTAACAACGAATGCAGTGGTTGACGTTCATGTTCTGAGACGTCTGTGTTGTGGCTGTTGAAGCAATGACATTAGCCTGTATGGCCTTCTGAAACTTTTTGAATTGGCTTTAGTTCATAATCCTCTCAAAGCTGCTGTTATGTCTGTTACTTGTGAACCTTTTTATGCCACATTTTTTCTTTAATGTCAACTTCCAAGTAACATGTTCAGAAGCAGCACTCTGTGCACAGAAGGTATCTTTAGCAATCACGCTTTCTGGCTTAGCCTCAATGTTGGGGAGTTAATGACAATTTGGCAGGGAACTGTCAGTAGTTTTGTCTATATCTGATTGGGTTGTGTGTCTTAATATGTCATTTTTTAATTTAAAAAACTTTTCATTGATTGTACCTATAAGTCAAGATTGTGATTTACTATAATGTCTATAAAGAATCTTTTTGAAATTAACTTTTTGAATTGAATAATTCAAATAAATTTACTTTTTGGATATGATTAAATTAATTGAGTTGCACTTGTAAACATGTTTTTGATATAGAATTGATTTTATCATAAGAAAGAAGGTAAAATAATGTTTTTAATTTAAAGGTTATTTTAGCATTTCTGAACATCAAAGATAACGTTGATATGTGTAAATTAAAAGTCAATGAGGCTGGTTTAAAAATGAGGTGGGAACATTTTCACAGTATGTGGTTGGTAAAAAAAAATACCTTAAGGCGATACTAAAACAAATTCAGGAGAATTAAGAGCATGAAGATTAAACAATGTTCACTTCTATCTTTTCATAATATTCCTCATTAAAGTGCTCTCCTTTCTCACTCCTGAGTTTTCTGACTGTACAATGGGAAGGGAAAACATGGCTCTGTATCCACATGTAAATTGCGCAGTAAATTTACAGCAATTGTCATTGTACCTGTCTATCAACACTTCAACAATACCTTCTAATATGCAACTTAAGAAAAGAATAGAATCCGAATCGCAGGAGCAGCTATTATGAAAATTGAATGCAGCCCATTTTGACTTGCATTACCTGCTGCTACTACAGCGTGAGTCACACATTGCTTACATGAGAGATACACGTAAAGTATATTTCTAGACAGAAATAGTCTGGTTAAGAATCCACTTGTGTAATCAGTAATCAAAGATCAAAAACTAAACCTTGTCAATGTCTTACATTATTATCTCTTATGCGTTCATGTCTCACTGAGCCGCTGATGTAATTTCAACCACATTTCATCCTTATTTAGGCCTAATAAAACCAGTTAGGAATTTGGCAGTGAATGAAAACAGTTGAATCATCTTGATTTGAGTATCTAAGTCATGCTTTTCATTTGGCTTTTGGAAGCCAGGAAAGTGTTTACAATCGTTGGTTGTCTAATAATCGTTTGACCAGCAGATGAAAATGTTAAAAAATAAAGTTTCTTTGCTCATTTGTTATCCTGGAAAAGGTGTGTAAAAAGCTATAAATAAATGTATCTTTTTAAGCTTTCCAATTAATGTAGGTGGTAACAAATGTTCACACAAGAGATAGAAAAAAATACAACTTGTGTATCTAGTATTTCTTCAGAGGGGATCATTTTCCTGGGTTAAGGAAACCCAATTTCCTTAACCCATACATCCTTAACAGCATGTATTGTACATGCTGGAATGCACAATACTTTCTAGCATTGTATTTATGACTTACCAACTTTATGTTGCACAGCACAGAAAATGGCAAGGGAGGTAAGAAATAAACATCTCCAAAGTTCCCTAACAGAGAACCGCAGCAAGTAGTGGCATCTCGGGGTCACCAAGTCTCCTTAACAACCATTAGAGCTATTTCTGTCCTCGCATCATAAAACTCAATTTTTGCTGCCAAATATTAAGGAAATGTATATTTCTGAATTTAAATAAAGTTTCTTGCTTCTTGCCCACTGAATGCTGGTTTAAACCAGGCGTCTCACTGTCAGACCATTTTATCAACCATTGTGATCACAACTCAGGCATCTGACATGGAGCATATTAGCTGCAATATTACATTTTCTTCATTTATGTATATTTTAGAGTCTCCACCAAAAACATACAGGCACACATTTCTTTAATATAGATTGTGCTCTTATTAGTTTTTTCCTCTTGCTATTTTCCTTCATATTGTGTTTGTCAAACTCAGATAAATTCCATCCATTTTTTTTTTATATTTATGAGTTTACCAGTTTGTCTTATCCTTTTCTGCCTTCTGTCTACCTAGCATTAGTTGCTCAAAATGATTTGCTTTGGGTCTAAATGTGTCTGTTTGACTGCCCTTAGGTGTGAATGTCAGCCTCAATTGTTGTCTGTCCCTCTGTGTTAGCACTGGTGACGTGTGTGTTGAGTAGCAAGATATTTGGTCCCAGGACCCAGCTTGGTTTTCTGTCTCTCACTTCATGTTGAGAAGTATTTCATCCCTGTGGAGCTAAAGGATTTTGTAAGTGATCAAATTCAGGAACATGTTCAATGTTCCTGAATTTGATTAGTTAGATAAATTGTTTATTGTTTAAGATAAATTCTAATTCAGCAACTGTGTGTTAAATGCATAGTAAATAGTCCAAAAATAATAAACAAACAAAAAGAAACTCTCAAAGGTTAGATGTAAGAAATGTGAGCAAATATTAAGTTTCCACGTTCTCGTTGCTTTCTTGTCACTCTCCCACTGCTTTGTAACCACTTTGTCTCGTCACATTTCCACATCTTATTACCGCAATGGAATGTTTTGATTGTAATTTCCGTATGATTTACCAGAACATTCTTTCTTCTCTTCTGTGCTTTCCTTTCAACTGTGGTGTCTGCCTTGGCCATCACACATAAAGCCCAGCAGCTCAGTATGTAGCTTATGAAAGAGTCTCAGAAGAGCCTGGGGCTCCCCAGAGCCTTGAGTTTTCAGTGGATAAATCAACATACATGTTTTTTTTTTCTTGTCCATTCTTTTTCATGCCACATCTGCAAAATCTCTTTACAGCTTACAGCAGTAACATTTATTTGGCAACACTCAATACTTTGAAAAGTGGATTTTAAAATTGCTGACAGTTTTCTCTGCGCTACAAAATACTGCGTTTTATAATGTTTGCAGTCTTTACATTGTCTGACAAAACCCATAGAAGAAAACAAACTAAAAAGGAAGGTAATACACTGAAATTCACCACTGACAAGTTTTGTGATATGGAATTTACATTTTACAATGTTTCTTCTTGGTTTTTTTTCAGAACCTGCAGATATTTAATCTTTGTAATTAAGCAAATTAATATCTTTGAATCAAAAATTTGAACTCGATGGTTAATTGAGAAATTTTTGATACATCCATGATGCATTCTTTTTAAAATGATTCATATTTCAGTCCAAGTATCTTAGTGGTGGATTTAGTTTTCATGATAGATTTGTCAGCTTGTCCTTTTTAAGGAATTTGTACAATATTGCATTTTTTAAAATTCTGAAGTAGAGTTACTCTACTGTACTCTCTAAAAGTATTTAATCTCCCGTTCACTGAGAGGTTGTTACCACATGTACAGATTACACAAAAAACTCTACAAGTTGATGTCTATGAAAAAAAGCAGCAAAAAAACAAACAAAACTCCCCAATCAACAACTTTGACATAAGATGATTGCTCCAAACTAGATTTTCCTCTACACTCAATAATAGTTTTTTGGTTTATACACCCTCGTTTTTATATATGGACATGTTGAAAATTAAGTTACTACTGTTAAACTCTATTTTGTTAAGTGAACAAAGCACTTCAAGACTCAACACAGTGATTAATCAAGCAAATTATTTAAACAGATCAAACAACAGCTGCATGTGAAAGACTAAAAACACTGTTGCTGCCTCCATAGGATTTAAAGACAGAAAGTAGCAGCCAATCAAATGCATTTGTTTCATTTATCAATAAGTGTAAACACTTTTCATAAAACCAGTTCTGCAAGTTTAATGTCAATATAGGTGTGTGTTACACTTGGATAAAAAATGTAGGACATTGAATTTCAGCATTGAAGTAATTTCACGTGAATGTTGATCCTTTTAATTGATGTTTTAATTCTTTTAATTTGAACATGTCATTGCATGTTGTGTTTTTTGCATCCTGAGATCTTTGGGACAATTTAGGAAATGTTGAACTGAATAGTAAAATACAGTAATTTAAAAATGTTACGAAACTACATGTGGTGTTATAAATGAAGCTTTTATTATCTCAGCTACTGTAAATTTAATTTAACTACTGCATCCTAAATGCATGAAAGTGCAGAATTGTAGATCACTCCTCCCACCAGCTGTCAGAGTTTATAAACAGCTTTTGAATTGTCATAGGTTCTCTAGTTAGTCCTTTCTAACCAAACTTAGGTCATTTTTGATCTAAGTATGTACGCTGCCATACAAAGGATACTTAGCAGTGATCACTAGCTGTAACCTTTGTTGACATGGCGATTTGTTAAAGAATAAAATAAATCTTTGTCTCCATCTGTAGTTATTTCAGCCAAACATTGACCCATATTTTTCTGTAATTATAGGCTTTGAATAAAAGTTGCACAATTGAGTCAGAACAATAGAAGCAAAGCCATGGAAGTGTTTAATGCATAGTGTGTCAGATCCCTGACAGAGAGTGCGTTAATATGCTTTTTAAAGTGACTGGCTTGAGCTGTGCTTTGGTCAAACATGACTGATATTTTTCTGTCGTTCAAAGCGTTTTCGGTACTTAAACCTCAGTTCATGAATCAGGCAGGTTCCTCCTCTGCATGTTGAATGCTAATTTGGGGTGTATGCACAGTGGAGAACAAAGGTGAGAGGGTCGCATCTGCTCAGTTAATCCTTTTGGTATCAAACAGGCTCTATGTTTATTTTCGGAAGCCAAGAGGAAATGGGGGGTAGGGTGAGACACCACCAGCAAGGATGGAAAGACAAATATCTCATCAGCTTTTTTGTTAGAGAGACATGGAAGAACATGCTGAACTAGTCAGAACTAATGTTCAAAATGATAAAATTCTTTGTAACAGAAAACATGGCATTATTTGTGCGATTGTGGTTGTCGAGAAACGTATGTGGGGGGATGACTGAGAATTTGAAGATATGCAACAATGCCGAAGTACACAATTAAAAATGGGAAATAAGTGAAGAACCAAAGAATGTATCGGTTATTAGATTCATTTACATCTACTGGTCAGCACAGAAAGATCCAATTTATATTTCTAACATCAGCTACATTAATTAGAAGCAGTATCTGTTCTATTGTGCCCTTCCCCAGTGTCATTCAACCTTCATTACAGCCACTTTGATACTGAAATGAAACAGCCTTCAATCAAATTGTGGCCATTATACTGCACAGGCTTCCTGCTATTCAGTTGCAATTATATAGTCAAACTCCTTTTGAGTTTCGCTTGTCTGTCTGGCTTGTTAATTTGTTATTCTGAATGTGTGTCTTTGTGTCTCTCTGTGCATTTGTGCATGAGGATTTGTGTTTTGCATGCTGATGCTTAGTAGTAGATTTGTTTACATTTTTGTGCGTTCATGTAGATTTGATGATGTGGTCAGCAATGACTAAAATAAATACATTTCAATGACATAATCTATGTATTGTCTCATTTTAATTTTTTCCCCGTTTGTTGTTGGACTAGGACAGGGATGCTCAAGCCCAGTCCTCGAGAGCTACCATCCTGTAGGATGAAACAATGTTTCTATTTGCATTATTTGATCACTATTAAATAATTGTGACATTAAGAAAATCCTTGTGAAAATGGTCCGTGTAACATTTTCACCTGAATCCAATAATATTCTTACTTTTGGTTAAAAATAAATAAATAAATAAATTCAAATGCATTTCATGTTAGTTGATTAAATATACCTCCCTCCATGAAATCGTGACTTTATAAATGCAGGTGGCATGAGTAGCAATATTGGTCATTATTACATTATTTGTTGTTTCCAGAAAAATAATGTGGCATTATGTAGTCTGACAGCAGCTTTCGTTTACAGGAACTTGAAAGTATTTCATGAAAATACAGCATAATCAACATAAAGTGGCTCAATTGCTGCTGATTTTTGGTGCTTATTCCATCACCCACAGAATCATTTTTCCTCTAGCTTTTAGTTTTTGTTTTTTTTCTCTTGACATTTTCTGTGAATGAATTTAGTTATACAGGAGCTTTTGGGTGAAAAAATTCTATCAGGCCTCCTAAGTGTTTTTCGAATACTGGATGGTGAATAATGGCGAGAGATCAGTGGCAATTTTGCTTTTGTTTCATAGATATTCATCGTGCTGAGCTGTGAAACTATTATGCGCTCCTTTTGAATAGGAGTCATAACATTGTAACTTAGTGCCACTGCTGAGTATGAATAATTCACTGAAACAGAAAAATCCACCAATATGATGAAATGGCACATTAGAAAATGGGAAGACAGGCCTTTTATTTGGCATAACTTTGATTAAAGTTGTTTGGAAACATTTTCCTGGTAACTATCAGAACTAAGGATAGCAGAGTTATATTTTTCATTTAGGAAATATTACAGTCTCTTTAATATGTCAAAGATTCTCTCTAGACACACAAGTTTATTACTATTTTCTTACTGAATGTGTTCCAAGGGGTAACACTGTTAATCCACTTTTATTCAAACGCTACACCTCCTCTTCCCTGTTTCATTGTCTTTTATGCTCCTAAAAGAAATCACTTCATTTCAGACTCACTACTTAAGCTCACCATCTTAAGTGCTCTTGTCTCATATACATATACTTAGCTTTGGGGTTTGTTTTAACAAATCAAAATCTCTCAGGGAAGGTTATATTCTTTACACAATTACTAGTTTGAAACTATATATATTATATTTAATACATTGTATTAAGAAAAAAGTATTTTCCCCCAGTATTTTATCCTTCAGAGGTTTGATTTTGACTTTTTAGGTATGCTTAATGTATTAGAACCATATTTGCTTTGAAACACAATTTATTTTAGAATGATCATTTATTTGTAGTAAATTGTATTTGTATAAATTGGAATGTATACATTTTCCATCAATCATCAAATGGACATACAAATGGAGACACATGGTGGTACACTAAAGATAAGCAATTGTAATAAAATAATCAAATGTGAAACGTCGTAAATTGCTGAATTGTCCTCTGCATGAAAGTTTAGCTATAATCAAAGGTAAAATATTGTGATGTTGTAATTAATCATTCTTTCTGCTCTTTAAGAACCACTTTCCTCCAAAAAATGTTGCCAAGGTATCAAAAGTAATCTTGTATATCTAATTTATTTTCCCTGACAGATTAGATTAGAGCATGAAATGTTTGTATAGTGACAACCCTACTTCAGACAGAAATATTTTAATACTTTTGACTAAAAGAACTACAGATTTTGCTTAGACTGATATTATTTTAATACATGCTGTTGCTGTCAATGCATTGAGTGTGAGGTTAAATAGCAAGATATTTATCCAACTTTCTCCTCTTCACACTATTTTACCATTGATGTTACTGAACGAATGTTACAGCAGAGCAATCTATGTCTATTGCAAATGAGGAGTGAACCCTCTGCAGACCCAAAAATGTCTACACTTTAGCTTTGTTGTTTTCTCCCCCCAATGGCCTTCTAATGAACATTTTTTTTATTGTATGTTAATGCCACTGTGAAAATAGATGGGGAGACTTTCTGTGATTAGTGACTGCTTACTGTGTCAATTTAGTTTACTTGAGGGAACAAAAACAAAAAGAAAGCTAATTTTGGATTCCTCGCTTCCTCTGTAAATGAGTAGTGAGTTGCTGGGACCAGAGGCAAGTGGCAAATTAAAATTCAAATGATTCACTAAAATAGCAATCCTCACAAATTCTTTAGAGGAACAAAAGTCATTATTGACCATGAAGCCAATCATTTTTTAAAAATTAATTATGAACTGTTCAAACTCAGTTGGTAAAAAATATGCCGTTATTTATACTTTATCAGTTTCTAACATCAACTAATGCATGTAAAACCCTCTCAGTCATTGCTACTATTATAATTTAAAATGATCTGTTGTTGTAATGGTATAAGTTGTGGTAGTATTACTAATATTTTCAGAATTTTGTTCAATATGGATTTTGTCTATTACATTACATGCATTTTTAAGCATGCATTTATTTTGAAAATACAACCTATGTTTTTCAGTGATATAACCTGTGCAAATGATTGAGAAGTCATTTAAGATAGGCTGCAAATTTGCAAATACACACACTATACAGTGATAATTCCAGTGGCAAAAATGTTGAAAAACCAGAAAATATTTTAAGTCTAAGTATTTGTTTGTCTTTTTTTCAATGACAGTCATTTAGCTTTTGTCATTCTACACTTTTTTTTTCACTAAGCTTTCGTCCAACTTAAAGATCTTTGACAAAAACTATAGGAAATTGAACAATAATAACATTAATTGTTAAAAACATTAGAATCTAAACATGACTTAAAATCTCTCCAGACACCCTTAAATTTTTCCATTTTACAGAATTTTTTGTCCTTCTCCTCCTTCATAATCCACTGCTGCTGGAGTGAGCCTATCCGTCCTCTCCCATGCTCTTGCTTGTCCATGTCGCCCCTCCTCTCTCCGTGTACTGATTGTCAGGTCCGCACAGTGCGACAACCTGACATCGCTTATACACAGCTATCCAAGCAGAGAAAATCCTATTGCCTCCTCAAGCGTTTGTCCCATTGCACTCCGCACTGTAGATAGCAGCAAACAGAGATAGCAGCAATCTGCTGAAAGCTCCCTCCACTTCTCTAATCCGCAATCTGTCAATAACAGGGTGATGCCTGACAAGATGCGGCAGAGAGAAACAGGAAGCCCATATAAATGTTACTAAGGTTTGATGTGTGATGTCAGGTAGTCCCCCTCCTTAAACATGACACCCTTTTCAAGCTCGGACTGCTGAGCAGAGAAATGCAATCTCTTATCTTGTCACTCTTATTGCAGCTTGGCTGTGCGGTGGAGAGGTTGGCCGAGGCTAGAAAAATGTAAAAGAAAAGGGGTTGACGGCGGAGGCATGCAATGCAACAAGAGGTGTGTGATGAGGAAAAATTATTTTAAGAGGAGAAAAGTAGGTTAGCAAAAAACTGTGGCAAATGTTTTTTTTTTTTTTTTCAGTAAGCCTGACAACAGCCATGATGCTTTGCAACAATTCAGTGTGATCATCTCGAGTCCTGGAGCAGGAAGAGAAGGAGGGAAGCAGAGATGATACATAATGCAGAGGTGTGAGGGGTAAGAAAGGGAGGTGGACTGTAACTTAGAGAAATAGAGGGAGAAAAAGCAGAAGCTTGACATGTAAACAAGTTTTTCTTTTTCTCACCTGGTTTGTCTCAAATGTGTCACATCACAGCCAATACAGATCTTGGGGTATGTCAAAAAAGATAACATGGGGTGGGGGTGCTGTGGTACTGGTGGTGCAGGTGTTAAGCACAACCTGAGTCCTTGACGTGACCATCGCAGGTTTGATTCCCGGCCTGGTGACCTCTGCCGCATGTTTACTCTCTCTCTCATTGCCCTTCTTTTCTGTCATAGCTCTTTCAAATAAAGACCACTAGAGCGAATAAAAACAAAAAAAAAACTAAAATAAAATAAAGATAACATGGTAACTCCCATCCTTAACCACACTGTATGGAATTGTTCATAATGCACCAGACGTCCAGAGCTGGAGTTGCCGCAGATTAATGTTGGTGAAACATGTAGAAACAAAATGATACAAATTTAAATAATATTAAAAGTCTCATTAGCAGCCTTCTCCTGACTTGTATTACTCACAGGGCCTGAAACTAAACATGCCAAGCAAATACACCATGTTGCCTCCTGCTCCGTGTTTCCTCAAAGTGAAGCTGAGCTGCAGCGTAAACGTAAAGCGTTTGGCAGGCAGCGCCGAATGATAGAGTGCCTTGTAATGAATTTGATTTCATCCCGCCATCTCAGGCAATAAACATACAGGCTTAAGATGCATAGGGTTGTAAATTTCAGGCAAGACGCTTGTTTCAGCTGGCGGTGGGAAGATTGTTTTGTGAGGCGTGTGACAAGGCTGGACAACAGACTTGCGTGTGCGTGTTTGCGTGTTTGTTTGGTGAATGTTTCTACAAGCACACTTCCTTTAAGCATAAACAGTGCTGTGAAAAAGCTTTGCCCGTACAGATTTCGTCTGTTACTCTTATTGGTTTTAAGTCACCTAATAAATGTTTATGTGAGAAAAAGACACTATGAGTCAATGCAAAGCAAGTTTTAAAATCCCAATTTTGTTTAATAAGGAAAAAGGTGGGATGCACAGCTACACTACCATTAGCAGTGTTACTTTTCAGTAAGAACTTTTTGAGTTTGTGCGTGGTTGTTTATTCTGTGTGTTGAACTGTGATGGACCCTGTAAGGATAAACTAGTACAAAGTAAGGAGGAATGGGGAAAATAGCCATCCTGTAAGCTATTTTTATATGCAAAAAGTAATTGGATTCTTCTTAAATTTCTTCATTTACTCCCAGACTTAGGGATAAAGGAATCACTTATTCTTTATCCCATTAAAGTAAAGAATATTCTTTATAGATTATACCTCAAGACCACATGAGATAAGCTAATTCGTCCAACAAGGCAAAACACCATGCCCTAATATAAATACATTTCAAGGAAACAAAGTCAGTGACCTTTATCTCTTTGGAAAGGGATACAAACACATTTCTATTTTTTATTTTTTTTTGGAACTGCAGAGGAACGCACTGGGAGCCACTATTCATAAATGCCAAAAACAAAGAACAGTGGAAAACCCGGCAGACCAAAATTAATTCAAAAGGACAATGACAACTGACCTCCAGGAGGTCACAATAGAGTTCATGTTCATGATTCAACACTTCGACAGACACTGGAAATAAATAACATTCACCTGAGATTTGCTGACCACAAAGAGTAAAAAGGGCCATCTCACAAAATCACTGGAAAGATCCCCAAAACATTTAAGAAAATATTATTTTGAGTGATAAGTCATAGGAGGAGGTTATCTTTGTCTTATATAAAGTTTTGTTTGATGATCCAAAGTCTTCAAAAACATAATATCACATTTTACATTGATGGCCAATGTTTCTTACATAATTGTTAAGCTAAAATAAACTATTCAGTTCCTTACAAATGGATGGTACCACTTTTTTTCTTTTTTTTTTTTTTGGTTGAGGACATAAAAAGTCAACTTAGACAAGACCAAAATCTTCTGGTAAGGAAATAAAAAGTAGACCGTAAACCTTGTGGAAGGAAAGTGAGAGAGTAGAACTGGCAGACGGGTTTGAAACATTCAGTTTATCAGCAGTCATGAGGGAAGGGATTAGAAGCACATTTTCATCTATAAGATGTGGATGTCAGCAGAATATTGTTAACAGTAAATTTGTTTCAGAAATTTGGAGAGCTTTTATAGATCTTTGGCTTTGTGGATGAAATCTGCAGAACTTTTTTAAATATTAAATCTTGTATTTCATATATTTTCTTCGGCAAATGGTTTCTGCTGTATCTTATCTGCCCATATTTTCTCATTCAGCTATTCAAAACGTAAGTAATTCATGTCAAGACTCAGGGCTAGACCTAATTCTAACCTCAAAATATCCCTGCATAAGTACTTTGACTGCCGGTATCCCCAAGAGATAAGAGTAACCCATCAAAGCGCATCAGAGTTAAAATGCTTCAAATGTCCAAACTGTTTAATATCCAGGCTGGAGATAAGTAGGCCATGCCAATGGTGCCACTTAGTCAGAGACAGAATGGTTGACATCTGAGATGCATCATCACTGCAGTTGCACAAAATGATTGAATTCTGAAGGCAAAGTGGTGACATCGTAAAAAGAGATTGGACATTGGACATCAGTCACAGTGCTTATGACAGAATGGGCTGAGGGATATTTTTGGGAAAGGGCATTGGTGAAGAAAATAAAACCCTAATAGACACAGCACCCTTACTGCTCTCTTCAAGCCTCAAGTCTTTCCACTGTGTTTATGCGGAAAACGGTAAACTCCTCAACTTCCAGAAACTGTTTTTTCAGCCAAAGAGCAGAATGAATAGTTTTGAGGAGCAATTATCCAAGGCTCTGAGGAAGTATTTAACTTTGGACCAAAGCACTGAAGTGCCCCTACTCTGTTCTGGTCCGATGCAGTGGGCAGATGTCCCACCAACACCTTCTGCTCTATTGTTTGACTTCTGATAACATGGAAATTAAAATAAAATCTTGCAGCTCCTCAATCATCTCTTCTTTCTCACTTCAAGTTGTGAACTTGTAATAGTCTTCCTTCCGTACCATAATCACTGTATTTTCTATGCTGTTGTAAAGCAACATATGACGAAACACCATGACGTTACACTGCAGTGGGAGGGAGGGGTTTCACAGGCCCTCAGCTTGGTGTCTTGTGGACTTTGAAGGATGTGTGGGAAAACTAACGTCCCACAAACATGTGACTGTGCGTTGACAATTCAACTTCTGCCACAAAACTCTGAGCCGCTTAAAATTTCTGCTCCCCATTTAAAGAGCTCCACTCACCTGTGCTTCCCTCGCAGCTCCACCATACTAGTGGCAGAGTGGCAGAGAAAAACACCTGGGCTTACCATACAAACTACAATATTTCTAAGAATGGATGTAAAAATCATCAATGAATGACAAAGAGAAACATTGTGATGATGTGTTGAAAAGGCTGAGAGCCCCGTAAAGAGACAGAGATCAGCTTCAAGACATAGATATTCATATGTAGATGTGCTGCATAATAAAAATATATTTGTTAACCAATTGCAACAATACAAACAGTTCACATGACTATATTATGATAATAATGACTAATAATACATACAATAATAGAACATTTTGTGATCAAGTTGAGATGATTATGGTGCAGCAGCTGCATGTATCTGCCAGCTTGGAGGCCCTGCATTTATGTGCACAGAGTTGCCGATTCAGTGATGAGGAAATCATTGAATCTGAATAAGAGTTAATACAAAAAATATTATCATTTTTGTCACCAACTCATGAGTTGGTGCTAAAAAAAAAGTTAAAATTGAGTCAAAAATCTCATATGACTTTATTGAGTCATTTCTAATGTCACTGACTCGTTTTGACTCCTTGCCTTGGCAGGAGAAGTTCCCAGGTTGCAAATGCTGACCCTCGACTGCATGGAGTTTGGATGTTATTCCTGTGCAAAGGGTCGTCTCCGACTTCCTCCCATAGTTCAAAAACATAGCTGCTAGTTTAATTGGTCATTTATGTCACCATAGGGTACGAGTTTGTGAGTGTTTGTGTGGTTGTTTCTCCTGTGTGTCTTTGTGTAGCTCTTGAGTGGTGATCTGTGAAGGATGTACCACAACACTAGACTTTTGAAGATAGGCATCAGGCAAAATGTAATCCTTAAAGAATGAGATGGCGAGATTGATATCCCCATTGGACATGTCCCTTTTAGTCAAGAAAAACATTTTTTTTATACCATTGAGAATGACAGACTTCAAAGAACAGCATCATTTGTATATTCTGTGTTAAAGGGAATAACTCAAAAGCCTCTTTTTGAATTAGAAAAGTGCATTTTAAAAGTATTTATGCACTTTGATAAAACATGGAATGGCCAATCATAATTTATTTATGTTCTCATGGACAGATGGATTTTATAGACTTTAAAGTTTTCTGGGTCTAAACTATGAGAGTATTGGCCAAGAAGTGTAGAATTTGCCGCTTCGGCAAATTCTACACTTTTGTAAGAAAACCAGCAGTCAAAAACGAGATAACGAGTGTAAAGTGTGGCTGTGCTGGATGAAACATAGAAACAACCAGCAGAAGGTCTTTCTATTTCAAGTTAAGGAAAATGTAAGACATGTAATATTTATACACTTAGACCATCTCAGAACATTAAAGTTCTGAGATGGTCAGAACTGATGTGGAAAAAATGAGAGGTTTTGATGTTGTTCTTTAATTTATTGACTATTTTACCATGATGGGAATACTACTAAAAGTTGGTTTACGCCTGCCTATTATCTTGTGCTATAAAGTCAAACTTTACTTCACCTTTTCTTTATTCTCTGCAAAACATTTATGATCAGACTATTCCACACAGGTTTGCAGTCAATGTTTTATGAAGTTTTATGTTGGGAGGCACAAACTATCAAAAACCCAGGGTCAGTGACTGGATATGACAGAAATTGAAAAGAGTAATATATGACTTCTTGGAGTGAATATGATGATGGAATGTTAATAAAGATACACATTATGCCAAATCCTTATTTCAGTCAATATGAGCACCTCTCAAAACAGACATTTTTCTGAGAAATTGTTTTTATATCTTGTTTTGTCTTCTTAGTTGTTTGGATAGCTGGGGATCTACCCAGACAACATTGTGACCAAAGTGCACTGCAGTTGTGTTTGTCTTGGGACAGGGACTTTAGATGACAGATGAGAGCTGAATCATTTAGGATTTAAATCTATTTCCTTGGGGCAGCTTTCCTCAACAAGTCTCTGTATGACTTCACGTTACGACACACATTTGCCCCCAAGCTGAGAGGAATGATGCCACAGAGGCGGGAGAGAAGCAGAACTTACTCAAGACTGCTGCACACAATAAAATACAAGCGAACATATTTCAGAGCTCGGTGCAGCAGGTTCTGGTGCCGCTAAGGGAAAAGCAAACCAGTCAAGATTATATTAACACACTCAATGCTGTGCGCGCCACTGTGACACACTGAGTAGCAAGTTCATGGACTTCAACTATGGAGAGATTTTTCAGCAACAAAACAGAACAAAGGTGAGAAAAATCAGAAACAGGGACACTTTTAAGAAAGTTTGAATTAACAATATTTATTAACTTGCATTAGACACTCTGTTTTTGGTATTAGCGCTTGGATTTTGATGTCTATGTAAAATGTCTCCTTAAGACTGCAGGATCTTTTAAAGAGGAATTAATGTTGCCCTGTGATAATATTGGGGTCTCAATCCCAATGAGGAAGCAGAGGTGCAATACAAAGTTAGTATATATATATACTAACTTTGATAACTTAGATATACTGTATTTATATACTGTATTTTTTTTTCTTCACATTATTCCAATAATAAATCATTGGGAAGATTGTGGGGCATATATCACTTCCCCCTTCAGAAACTCTAACAATAACAGCAGCATCACCAGTTATTTTTTTAGCTCTGCAGAGACCTGATAGCAAGCCATTCATTGGAATCAGCAGGTTTGGAGCATGGATGCGTCCAAGACTTGTAGGATACAAGAGTGGGCTGGGGAAAGCCTTCTTTTGGGTCTTCTGGATGAGATATAGTGATATACAAGTACAGGCCATTTTATGTTTTCCAGGCATATTAAATTGTTGCACTGTCTACTTTAAGAAGGTCCAAATCTATAAATTAAAAAAAGTGTAGAGGCAGTCACTGTTCATTGAGGCCTGCTTCAAGTCCTTGCTGTGTCTTGTGTGGAGGTGCCAAGGGTCTAATTTAGCAAAAATATCTGTGAAGAGCGCTCCCATAACTCACAACCCCAGTGACCATGAGTGTGCACAACTTACATCCTCTCATCACTGAAACATTTAAATAAGGTGTTTCTTGAATCTCAGTCTGAAGTTCCCCTGAGTTTGTTGTCATTGTGAATGATGTTCCCTGCAGTTAATCTCTTCACGGCACTGGATTGTTCTTTGGACATCTGAACTGGGTTTAAGTGTCTGTGCTGTCCTGTACTGCACAAAAGATCAAAACATTAAGTCCCATGTACCTTGTGGCTTTTCTGTCTGGTCACATTATGCACATTCAGATTCCCTGTAATAAAAACACCTCCAGTGCTTAAAACCACAATTATAAATGCAAGAGAATAGACTGATTCAAAGTTTTGCACTGTGTAAAGTTTTAGATTCAACACAAGAAATTTCAGATCAGAACAAGAAAACCTAAATATGATAATTCTGTCATTGGTCATTCATGCATGTTTCCACTTTTGTAATGTAAACCTTTCAATAAATATACTGAGCCAAAAAGAATGAAATAAAATGGTACTTTTTAAAATTCTAGGAATAAGTGAGCACTCTGAGTCCTTGTATACACAAAGAGGAGCACAGTATATTTTATTATAAACAATTAAGATAAAATGTGTGTCCACACAACAGGATGCAGAACCACTGAAAAAGGATGCAGTAGGTATGCCAGACTGATAGGCGGAGCTGTAACCCTGCAAATAAGACAAAGAACAAATACAGACGTGTGCGTGAGGCACATGTGGGTTAGAAAGACGGAGCTTTGACGTCGTTGTTCAAAAGTAAAGAACCTTCTTGCATGGCCACACAGCCTTGTACAGTGGTTAATGTTTCCTCATCAAAAGCCTAACTGGAGTGTTTCTTTCTTGCATGTTTGAGGAATCCTTGAATTTCCCATGGCAGCAATCCAGGGGCACCTAAATGCTTGCTTATGTGCTTATGTACACAAAGCTACTCCTTGGCGCTGTAGTCCCACGACGAGCTTCCACTTCACACAGCTCCCGTTACTTTCCCCTCACATCTCCTCCAGTCTAGCAGCAGTAGCAATTAGCAAACACCTGACAGACCTGGTCGTCTGCTGAGCTTATCATAGGAATTACTTCTCAGTCCAACATTTACGTATGGTGGTAAACAGCATAATGGAGCGGCATTGCAGTGCTGAAGTACTGAAGGCGGAGGGCCTGAAAGAGGAGGAGATTCTTAAAGAGACAGATGCCAATTTCAAGGTGTCAAATTGCAAAGTTATGTTTCTTTTAAATCATGTTTAACATACACAACATTTTCATAACAACTGAAGGTCATTTGCTATACAATGGCAGTCTGCTCACACATAGAGTTTCAGTCTCCCCTTTAAACTACAGCTCCTAAACAAGACCTCTTCTGACTTCTTCATCTTTAGTTGATACATCACCAAATAAACCTTTGCCTCCTGAAATCCTATTCGTATTGAAGACGTTGCCATCACTACTATTTGCGTGGCTGTTGTGTCACAGGGTAATGTCCAAATAAATATTTTAGTATGCAACGTCCCTCTTTTTCAGTAGTTAGCTGCCTCCTCTGTTGATTTGATTGTAGTTTATATTTAATACTTTTTAAGAAAAGCTGTAGAAGTCATGAGGACAAAAAACAAGTAACACAACAGTAGTTTGAGTAACAAGCAGGGGAGAAAGAAAGCAAATTGACATGCAAGTAAAAAACAGACAGCACAAATAACGTGTACATGCTGGGAATATTTTTTTTTCTTTGACTTTACAGACCTATTTATTTTGTTTATTCATTGCAAACAAACCACATTGTCTAATTTTTTTGTTCAAATTTCACATTTCCAACACATCTTGTGTTAATGCTGAATTTTATTACCCTTGAAACTCCCTGTATCCACCCAAGGTGAGTCATTTGGAGGATTTCCTGCTTTTTCTAAGACCATAGCAGAAAAAATATCCACATGAGGCATGTGTCAGGAATGACCAGTAGCTGTTGATTGAAAAATATCTTGAAGTTGCAGTACATGTGGCATGACTCACACTCGGCTGTATTTAATTGACAGCAAATATCAGCAATGGCCTCCACATCCCGCTGACTTTAACAGATGGCTTAAAACATGGTGTTTCACTGTGTGTGTGCGAGGCATGGTTCCTCTCAGCTGCTCTTTTTCCTCTCTGAACCTTTGCAAGGATGCACCACAGGCCTGTCACCTTCAGCTTGACATGCTGGGACATGGAAAGGAAGAGCTTATGAAGCAACATGGCCTAAGTCTAATCAGTTTTGTGGTCATGTTCACAAGCTTCACAGTTAAAGATTACAGGATTACAGCTTTGGGGTCGTAACGTGGCAGGTCATGTTGTGCTTCATATGAAATTTCCATCCTGATAAATGTACAGGATATAGTTTGTGTGCATTTGTGCCCACTGTGCATGAATTATTTTTCAAACATAGTTGAAATCTTTAGTGGGGACATTTTCCTCAGCAGGAACATACAAATATATCAATCTAATTTTTAAAAATAATTGTCTAGGGACAGCATTAATTTGCATTTGGTTGCATGACTGAGTGTGTTTTCATAAACGATGAGGTAAACAATCAGGGGAAACTTGAGGTCTTGGCTTTGTCGTAAATCATTTTGAAACTCTGTTGTCACTCACACATACACAAACACGGACACACACTAATCAAGTTCTCCCTGTATCAAGCAGGGGCAGGCTATGTATGAGAGCCCAAATAAGTAATGATGGAAGTGGCATCACCTTTCAAAATTAAGTTGTTGGTGCTGGATGGGAAGATCGCTGTAAGTTTTTAAAGTCCACTTTTCCTCTGAGTGCAGAAAGTTTTAACATTCTGTCCTGTTGTAACCACAAATCTCAACATATTGGGATTTCATTTGACAGACCAACCAAAAGTAACATATCACTATAAAGTGAAAGGAAAATTATAACATTTTTCAAATGTTCTTTAAATAAAAATAAAAAAAATGAATAAATGAAAATTGTGATCTGCTTTTGCTTTCAATCTCTTTTACTCTTTTGGCTAGAAATAAAAGCCAGTGCACCCAACTGCATTCAAATCACTTAGATGTTACAAATAGTGCGCCTTCATGTAATATAATTTCAGTGTTAATACAACCGAAATTATGGTGGCAGCATCATGCTGTGGGGATGACTTTCTTCAGCTGGTCACTTATAGGAAGAAAGATGGAACAGAATTCGGGGCAAACCTGCGAGAAAAGCCAAAAGCTGTGGCTCGGATCCACATTTCAAATGAACAACCAGACATGCATCCAGAACAACTACTTTCACGTTTCCAACAGATCTTTGCTCAACCTGTTTATGGGTTAGAAATTCATTTGGAAATGTTTCAGCAGACTTGAACATTTCATTATAGATGTGTTCTGTCAAATTTAACAGAAATTAAACATTTTTAAAACTGTGTTATTTTCCTTTAAGTTTATGCTTTTCATTACTCAGTTAAAATTTCCAAAACATAAAAAATAAAATAAAGTCACAATAAAATGTGCTAAAGCTTGATGTAATATTGTAAAGTTTGACAATTCTAGGAGTATCAGTGCTATTGGAAATACCTGTAGCTATTACCACAGTATAAGATTTGTATGTGCACTCAGATATGCGAGATCATTTTAATGCAGAATCAAGAAAAGTAGAAAAAAAGCAAATAAGTCAAATAAATGGAGAAGAAGCTCAGTAGCTTTGCTTCACAATTTGTTTCATCTCTCATCAATCTATGTTAGGCTTTTCCTCACCTCACAGTCAGGATGCATAAAGAAATATGGCTTCTGACTGCAGTTTGAGCTGTTCAAGGACATGGCATTCTGTTTTTTTTTTTCTTTGACAATATTTCCAAATTGGACAAACGTTCAAGATAAATGATAAGTAGGTCATAGAAATAACATTTCTAACACCACTTTTTGACAGAACACATGCGGTTTTAAGTCTTTCAGCACATGCATGGAGCTTAGCTTTATACCGAACTTGAAAAGGTAAAACAAAAATGAGTGATGAAACACAAGGGCAAGAGTGAACTGAAAGCGTGGAGGGAAGGGCAGGGACTGGGAGAGGTCAAAAAAAGGAAAACATTACAAAAAGTAATGTATGAATAATGGAGCAAAAACAGCAAAGCTAATTGTACTCAGTTTTACTAATCATGTTTATTTAAAAACTAATAATAGAAACAATACTAAATTCAGATTCCATTTGAAAGTCACTTTTGAGGCATTCCTTCTGAACCGTCATCTGCACAGCTTAGATACCACAATGCTGTTTCTCAAGGTCTTTGAAATCACAAAGGAAGAAGTTACCTGAAAGTCACCGATCTACTGATGAAGGAGGTTCTCATTTAATATTAATGGAAACACAGAGCTGTTTTCTCTACCTTTGGGGTTACTGAAGCTAAAGGCAAGCTCAGTTACAGAGTTCAGCTGCAGTTCAAGCAGGTTTGACTTCTCTCTCTGAGGGAAATCCACGAACAAAAGAGCAGCAGCTTTCCTCAGGAAGTTCAAACAAGACCTGTGGTGCTAAAACCTCAGTACTTTTTAAAACTTAACTTCTTATCTCCTTCTTATAGCCTTTTTCAAAGGACTGTGTGTTTTTTCACGATGCATGTAGTCTTGCACTATTTTCATCGGTGACACTCCCGACTGAAAAGTGAGTTTAATTTGTATTATGTAATCACATTGAGCAAATATAAAATGATGTGCAGATTCTAGTGCTAAAACAGAAAATGGGTAACAAAAATTATATCCAGACAAGATAAATTTAGGCTGAAGAAATACACATTTCATATCTCAGTTTTTCACAACGCAAAGCTTTTTGAAACCAATATTTACAGAAGGTTAAGTATATATTTTCCTTCATCCATGTTTGTTTCCCTCCGTTAGCTCAGTTATTTTCATCTGATCAGTCTTGTCATGTTTTAGTCTGCTCTCAGTTTTATTCTTTGTGATAGTTACAGGTACAGTAATTTCCCGGTTCCCTTATTTGTCCTCCCCTGCTGCCTTTCATTGCCAATTACTACACATTCCCAGCTGCTGGTCATTTACCTCATTAAGCCTCACTCGCTCCCTTCCTCGCAGTAGTCGGTTTCCCTACTGGTTCCTCTCTCTCCCTCCTCAGTCCAAAGCTCCGGTCTCACACCTGTGACCTGTTAGCTAATCAGCCCAGGTCTTTTGTTCCAGCGTTCATCCTCACAGTATTTAAACCTTGTCCTGCTCACACTCCTCTCTGGTTCTTCCTTTTACATCCTGTCTAAACCCACTACTTTCCTGTTGCTGCTGGTATTTTTGTTCTGCTCTGGGTTCTCCATGTTTTTTTTTTGATGCAAGTTTTTTTTTTTATTATTATTCATTCATTGTTTAAGCTTAAAAATCAACTACAAGTCTCAGCCTGCTGTATTTGTTTCCAACACACATGATGGCAGGCATAGTGAGGAAAGAGGCCTGGCAATTTGGAGCCCAAAAAGTAAGGTAGAGATGTGTTTAGAGTAAGAATATGAATGTAGATGAGGTAATGCAGTTATATAATTGACTGAATAAGAAATGCTTTAAAGGGGAAAGTGAAATGATGTATTCTTTGAAGAATGGGGTGAGGGCAAATGAGAACATAACGCAAGAATGGTCTGTGCAGAATGCTCTGTCTTCAGGCAAAGCAGTACATCAATCAACTGATGTGTCAGTCGGGCCGCCCACATTTCTCATCAATGGATGGGAAACATGAAACGCAGCATCTGTGTGTGAACTTCCTGGAAGGCATGAGCATGTTTTAGGTGAAGGTGAATCAGCTGGGTAATAACAAAAATCCTGAAGTGTGTGTGTGTACTTGTATATGCCACACATAGAGGACCACTTTCACCATATTTACATTCAAAGGGGAATTGTTTGTGGAAATTGAGGCTTCCAGGTTCTCAATTTTTTTGCAATTCTACTGTTTTCGATTTGTTAGATTTTGAGGTATTGTGTGAATTTGAACAAGAAATGGGGAAGTGAGAGAGAGAAGACATCCAGCAAATGGACTGGGAATCAAACCCAGGACAACTGCACTGAGTACTACAAACTGCACATGGTGTGGATGTGCACCAACTGAGACACAACGCGTCCCTCTCTCTCTCCATTGTAAAAATTATTCTATCACAGTTAAAGTGATACTGTAGTTGAGCAAAGTGCCTAGCCAAAAAAGTTAATGAAGCATTCATGGAAGGATGTCTGTACAGAAACCTGGCCATCAAGTTAGCTGGCAAGCTTCTTGTCCTTGTTAGGCTGTAATTTGAAACTAGATGATTATGGTGGAATTTAGAAACTGGATTGAGGGGAAAAAAATGAGTGTTTGTATGTGTCTCTGCAGAAGTTCAACAGACACACTATGATTAGGCTCCAGTTTCTGTTCGCTGTTTATCCACATTACCACTGCCAAGGAGCTTACCAGCTAATTTAGGCAAATCATGGTCTCCTAAACAAATTACTTGCTCTATTTGAGGAGAGAAATCAAATTAAGAAATTAGCACACATACAGCAATGTTCTACAACTGCTAATACCAGCGATTCTTTGTACATTTTCTTTCTTCATCAAAATACTTTGTTTCCCAAACTGTAAAAAAGGTGTACTTTCACTGCCCTATTTGTGCTTAAACATACTAATAGAAATTTGCTCTTAAATAAAACCACATTTTAAGCTATAACTTTGATTTTAAGTCTCTTAGTCCTGTTAGTAGCTGCAATACAATGCCTAACTATATGTTGAATGTCGGTGACCAATTTGATAGGTTTTAATATCCTCCACCGAATATGTGTTTACACTATTTACACAGGGAAGCTTTCGATTCTGACATTTTGGTTTTTTGGACAGTTACAATGCTTTTCTTTTTAAGAAAAGATTAGAGTGTTGCAGCCTTTTCAGGCATAAAGGATTCAGGAAGTAAAGGAAGGCCTGCAATGCAATCTATGTGAAGAAAAAGAAAACAATAAAATTAAACACATCTGTTTGGTCATGATAAAAGTATGGCACAAAATAGTGTGGCGATCACAAGGATAACTGGTCCAGGAAGGGAACCTTGAGTTTTCCTTTCTTAGTGACCCATTGTACTTCCAATTGTCTCTAAAACTAGACTGTATTGGTGTGAATCTGATAAACACAGTCGCTGAAGTTAAAAAGATTGAATTGCATTATGATAACAGAAACTTGCTCATTCTGTCAAAGGTGTGACAATGTTGTCGACTCAGTGGAACAGACCAAACAAACAGACACTTAAATTACGATGTAGCACCGACATGGCTATTAAAAACTATTCCCTGGTGTAGTGGAGTATAAACTTACACAAAAGGCACTACAGACAACAGCAAAGCTAAAAGCGCTCAACAAATTGTTTAAGAGGACTTGCCAAAGCAGAGATGGGTGCCATACATCATGAAGGTCTTTCCACAAGTCTTCGAAACTATTTACAAGCGTTGGAGAAGAAGGTGTAACAGAAAAGGAGCTGAATTAAATGAAACAACTGGATAACGCTGAAAAAAAGCGAGAGGGCAATTCAGGAGAAATCACCAACCATACGTCACCTGCTTCCCTCCCTTCCCTTCTTTTTTTCTTTACTGACTTACTTTCAAGCTACCATTCCCGGCCATCTCCCCTCTCCCTGTTGCCCTCCCTGTTGCTCCCATTGCACTCTCACCTGAGCAAGATTAATCGTTCCAGTCGAATCACATTACCTCCGAGCCCAACTCCATACGCTCTGCTCACGCACGCGCACACACAAACGTACGTGGATATCGAGGGAGGACAGAGCAGAGAGGGGAGAGACACAGGGAGATGGAGAGTGGAGGGTATTGAGGGACTTAAATGCATGGATGGTCTGCTCATTTAACTCATCACATTATTTTAGCCCTGTACTTTATTACACTTAACTGGGACACTAGGCACTCAGTCAAACACGCATACACATTCACATATATCCCTGCCCACACATCCATCCTGAGCTGCAGCTTTGCCATAATGTGTTTATGACGTTACATGTTTAATTTGGGGAAGAGGATGATTCATGGCCCCTGATAACAATGCTTCATCATCCCAGAGCACCTATGGCATAAAGGAAGGCTGAGCAGGGCAGGAAAACTCTTGTTAATGGGATGCTAATCATCTCATAACCTGGGAAATGGGCTAACAGACACAAACCCCTCATGCAAATGCATTTAGATGTGCCTGTTTGTTGATGTTTATGTGCATTCCCTTCACTGTGTAGCTATGTGCAGGTGTGGTCTCTACGTTTTAGTGCTTGAGTGGTGTGTACGTGTGCATGAGGGTGAATATTGATCTATTACTATGTGTTCTATCACCCTGACAAGCCTAATACGGAAAAATGGGACACTAAGCAGGTGCTATCCTCCTGCTGATTTATAAAACATATGCACAGCAGTAAACACCTCAATCACTCTGGGGGGCAAGACTTTAGGGATTAATAACATTTACATGCTGCGAGGGTACAGGATTCATAATTTTTATGGCTGTGACCTCTTTAGTTATTTAAAATACAGTAATCTTCAATCTCAAGGTTCACTTATTACATTCAGGAATAATCTCTTCAAGGAGAGAAAAAAAAAATCAATTAGAGGTCAAAGTGGCCAAGAGTGAACTTGGTTAAACTTTGATATGAATGAGTGTCAGTGCTCTGCATTTGGGGATACGTTTATGCTATTGTTCAAAAATCTTGAGTCTTCCCTCCTTTTTTCTGGGTCCTCTCTAAGAAGCCAGACTTTTCTGTATTTTTTTTAAAGTGACATTGAGCCATATTTCTTCAGGCTCCCTAAAAGTCTTTCAAACATTCTTTGTGTCTTTTTGCTATGCTACTTAAGTCTGGCCTATGAATCATTCAGGATGAAACTTTGTTGTGTTCACACAACGACAAATTTGACCTTTAGCTCCTGCTACTTGTACCTTGCCACAATCACTCTCTGTTTTGTCAAGTCTTAAAAATATATATCGAAGATAAGACGGACTGCAAGGCCAGAGTCAAGGCATGACTCTTGCCATGAGGACTGGAGTCATGCAACTTTTAGATGTGTCCCTTGCCCTATCCACGAATCAAACGGTGAAACTCCTTCACTTGCATACAGTCAAGCTCTGCTAATGAGCTAATATTGGAGTCAGGTGTACTAAAGCAGAGAGATTTTTAAACGCTGCAGGACACCGGCTCTTCCAGACTGCAGTTTAAGACCACTGATCTAAATGCTTCTTTAAGTTCTGATAAAGGAGTACTTCAACACATCTGACTGTTATAAGTCATAGTCTTCATGACCCCAAATCCTTTCACTCACTAAGTGTGTGTGTCCATGATATTCTTGAGTATAATAGGTCAAACTATCCTTCAGCATAATCCAGAAAAGACAGAAGTTACTGTTTTTGGTCCCAAAATGCAAGATAAGTATTCCTTTAAAATAAAAACCAAAGAGCATCCAGTTACACATGCTGTTGCTAACTAAAACTAAAATCTACATTTGAATAGTTACAAACCTAAATAAAATATTTCTAGTAATGGGACAGGAAAAAAATTTCATGCTTTTATTTTTGGTTGGTTAGATTATATCTGTAAAAAGTCAACTGGAAGCTGCAGCTTGTCAAAAATTATGCTCCCAGTAACATGATCCATTTCAAATTTCTGACCAAACGTCAGAACGTTTGAAATGGATCGTAGTACATATTTTATCAGTGTAACAAAGCAAGTTGTAGTACATTTGACAAAGACCTACGGCTTTGTCAAAACAAAGCCGATGGACTTAAAATTGTGTTATTGGTCCATAAGAAGTTGAATGTTTGTGTAATCACATAAGGTCACACAACACAAACAACAAACACAGTTTGCTGTGCTCCTCTGCTTTGGAACGAACTGACTGAAAACCTCAAATGTTCAGAAACGTTTGGCTCCTTAAAATAAGTCTGAAAATATCCCTATTTACTATAGCATTCCTATAAAAATCAGTCATTGAAATGTTAGTTTATTTGCATTTTTTGGTTGCCTAAAATTTGTACATGTAATGCCTACAGTTTACCGTTGTTCTTTTGAAGTTTTTCTTTACCTTCGCTCCTTTACATTGCTATAATGCTTGAAATACATGCCCTTCTACGCATTTCAGCCTAATACTCAAAGAAACATGGAGTTATTTAGCTCTAAGATCTATTGTCCTCTTTGTGGCCTCCACTGCTCTGTCACTATCTCAGTTGCAAACCTTAAACAAACACCTTCGTCTTTCTTACTGTGCCTCACACTCTCCTCTGTCCAAGCTGTTTTTTTTTTTTCTTGCCTCTGTTTTGTCATTCCTGCCTTTGGTTTCCAACCCAGGTTTTTTTTTCCTATGTGCCATGTGTCAGCATTCATTTTCAATTTTCTCTTTTACAGCTGCCATTGCTTTTGTTTACTTCACTTCTGTCATCACTTTTTTTTTCCTTTCTCCTCTCTCTGCATCAGAAACATGCATCACTCAACTTCTCTGTCTCTTCTCTCTCTTGTGTTCCACCTCTGACATTGCTGTCCATCTCTGCTGTGAGAGTTGAAAACCTGTCAGCCAATCACAATGAACACAGTTTTATTTGACATGTGTCTTTGTGTCGGTGGCCTTTCATAGATGGGGCTACACCCACCACCAGCACTTTGTAAAATGAACTAGCCCTTCAGGACAGAAATGGTTAATAAAGTGATTATAGTATGGCATGCCACTGTTGGCAAATACAAATAATTTTGCAGATGCTGAAATTGTAAAAGGGAATTTTATTCTGTCTGAAAAGCATCAGTTGAATGTGGTCTTTATGTCAGGTAAATATTTTTGTATCAAAGCATCACTGTGTAGGCATTACCTGTGAGTATAAGCAATAATATTGGTTTTTTTCATTTGTGTCAAGGATAACCCCTTGAGATATAGCATCTCATTTTCAAGGTGATTCTTAAACAATATAATATAAACAACAATGATGATGAACACTTCAGTAGAAGGTGCATAAGTAGGAAACTCTACACCAAACTAATGCGATGTAATTATGAAAGACAGGATATAGTTCCTTTTGCCTTTTTTTAAGCAGCTGAGCACAGAATTTGGGTTTCCAGAGACAGAAGGAGAAAAGCTGTGGTGATTTTACAACCACAGTGGTCACAAAATGGCTGACCACCTTTTATTTTTTTGTACACTTTATTTGATCTCATTTTTCACCCTCCCATGTAGAATCACCAAAGTTTATTTTCTGTTAAAATACATCTAGGTACTCAGATGTTGGCAGTTCAAGTACATTGGTGCTTTCAAATGTGTGAAATCCTGAATCTGTCTGTCATTTTCTCTTCCTACATCTGGCCCTCCACACTTTGCCATGCCTGACGGCAGTAACAGAGCTACTGCGAGGTAATTCATAAACAGTACTAGGTTCCATACTCATACCAAACTGTGACCTTTACACCCTGACAGTCAAGCCAAATGCAGCAGCTGTGAAACTGTTAGCACCAAATTTCTGCAAAAACAACCTGAACATATATATTATTCAAGAGGTTTTTTGCCAGAACATGCGTAGTAAATATAACATCAGTTTATTTAGATTTTATTCAGTTTGACAAACAACTTCAGTCTGTTACAGCAGACATTTAAGAAAATGTTTGTTTCTACAAAATGTACCTGTTTTAATGTCAGAAGTTAACATTTTACCTCTGGAAATGCACAACATGTTTCTTTGACTTATTTTGTTTCTATTTGAAAAACACTTTAATCTGTTCTGATTTTATTATTAAATTATTTACAAAATTAACGTATTTAGAAAAGCAATGCAAATTCCTCTGAGTTTTATGCAAGTCAGAATCTGCATGTGCACATCATCCTTGGATTATTATTACAGTGCAATACCTACCTCCTGCTCATACACCTGCAAAGTCCAGTTCACGGACTCTTCAACGTCTGGTTCATGGGAACAAGCTGCTGAATTATTCATATCATTGATTTAATGTAAACTAATTTACAAACTGTTTGCTTTATGTGAGTCCAGACTATCATGTCTTTGCACAAGCTCATTGCTGTTTGTTTTGACAGGACATCTAAATCAACTAGTATATAATTGCAAAGTTTATTTCAAAAAAAGCTTAAGTAGGTAACTTTTATACAAATGTTGTTGTTTTTTTTCTCCGTATTTGTTAAAAATACTACTAGATTGTGACGGTATGATATGAGGCAGATAATCTGAAAAATTGAGCTCATCTACCTCCTGCCTGTGATCAGCAGGATCACACCACCAACATCAGAGCCTGGAGGAAGGCGTTGGCTCTGTCAATCATACTTCTATGCTTTAAAAAATCATTTTTATACAGAAATATGAAAATAAATAAATGTGTCCTTAGTAAAAAGTGCGTTAATTAACTACAGTACAGCTCCAGGTAACTTTGCTTAGATTACTGTTCCGTTTTGGGGTGGCATGGAGGCGGCCGGCCTGTGGCACTGCTGAGGTGTTCAGGAAGCCCAGGTTGCTTTATTAGCAACAAATCACTCATTATCAAACCTTCTCTCATTACCACAAGATTCTCTCCCATCTTTCTCCAGACTCTGATACAGGTTTATTTTTCATTTGGTTTTCCAAATGAAATGCAAGATTTGCTTTGATCTAAAAAGAGAATGTTAGGGCACTGATCTTCATTGCAGTCTTTATTTTTTTTCTTTCTTTTGAGCCAATGTAAGTCTTTGTAACAGGCTGCTTAGTGTTGCTGTTATGGCTCCCACATACGAGGGGGCCGACGTCGGGCACAAACAGTTGAGATTTCATAGTCAAGTGTAGCGATTTCACATGGCAAGTTGAATGCTGGAATAATGGACCGGGACTGATTAAGCAACAGGTTGCAGGTGTGAGGGTAGGGAGAGAAAGGAAGACTGCAGAGAGAGAGAGAGAGAGAGAGAATACAGCACAAGGGAGTGAGGAGGAGTAAACAGACATGGGAGCTGGGAAATTAAATCTAACCAAAAAATAATAACTGAACACAAATAAATATATATTATTAAGCATAACCTAACTAAAATAACTGAGACCAGACTGAACTTGTCTGACTTAATCAAACTAAGAATAAATAAGGAGACCATATAACAAGTCAGTCGAACTCAGAAAAACAAACCTCAAAACAACTCAAGACTCTGACCATGTCAGGAGAGTAATTACTATAAATAAATGCTGTGAATCCAATCGGCATTTTCACTATAATTCTCAGTCTTTGTGTTCCTTGTGCACCTTTTCACTGCCACAGATTTACCTTCTGCTCAACGTTCTGTCAATAAACATGGATACAGTATTCCGAACAGTTCATATTTGCTGCAGTTTTCTGTATTTTCCTCCTCATGGACGTTGTCGGTAACTGTTGGAAAATTGTCAAGTTAGTAGCCTTCCTCATGATTGTGAAGCCCATAAAATAAAAATATGCATTAACAGCCCCATGTAACATTACATTTTGGGGGTTTTCATTAGAAGTAATCCATTATCATAAAAATGAACAGGTATTAAATGTTTGAAACGTATGGCACCATACTCGGGTTTCACTTTAATTTAAAAAGCCCAAATAAATTGTCATCGGTGATATTCTAATTTATTCAGATACATCTGGAATTAAATTATTGTCTATAATAGATTATTGTCTATATACAATCTGTTAAAATTATCATTTAGGTTTGACCTCAAGTAATGGTGTTTGACAGCCAGAGGCTAAGACAGTAATTACAAATACACAGACAGCATGCATCAAAGCTCCCTGACCAGAATAAAAAATCTGGGTAGAAGTGTTGTTAACAAAGCTGCCTCCACACCATACCTGACAAGGGCACGGAAAACAAAATAAATCTGTTAAGGTTCTGATTTTCTCATTTAAGCTGACTTTAAAGCACTAAGTTGATTAAATGTGTCCTTAATTTAAATAATGAAGAGAGTCATCCTCTACCTCTGCTCCACCTTTCTCCTCCATTTCTTCTCCTTTTCTTCCACTTCTCTCTCTTCTCTCTCAGTAGATGTCACTGCAGTTCCACCACGTGCCTGTGACACAGACGGATTGCAATGCATCGTGGAACTTAGACACCCTCAGGTGACGATAGCAGTGACGAAAGTGACCGAAGGGGAGGGTGAAGGTGGGGAAACGATATAACGAGGGAAGAAAGAAGACAGATAAAAAGAGAGGGAAAGGCAGGGACGACGGAGACGCTTTAACTCTGGCTTTACAGGTAGGCCCTGGCAGCTGCTGTCAGTGTTGCTCATTCCGTCCTTCGCTCTTCTTCCTCTAGAAAAAAAAAAGAAAAAAAGACCCAAATCGTTCAGAATCACATGCCCAAACTGTTAGCGGTGATGACATATTCACACACATTCCCACAAACATCCTGGTGATGCAATTAACTGTCATGGCCCGATCTCCTATCAGTTGGTAATGAACAGATAAACTGTTGTGGCATCAGGGGAAATGTGAGGGAAGATAGAGGTGTTGTTGACTTGCCTCTGTCAAACAGATGGTAATCTGTCAGCTCTCCAGTTTTCCAGCTCTTCCGCTGATTGGAGCTCACTGTAATTACGTTATTCAGTATGGGAAATGGAAAATATCACCCCCATCAAGTGACATTTCAAGCAATATTTCATTTTGTTCTCAAGGGGGAACTTTACTGTTGTTGTTCAGCAGAATGAATGTTAGGCTGAAAACCGGCACCATCTTGATTGTTCTTAGAATTGTAACTCGCTCATCTTTGCTTGAATACAAAATACATGACCTGCCAGAGAAGCTGTAAACATTGATAGGTTTTCAGAATCGAACAGTTTGAAGTACAGAGACAAAGTAAAATGTTCATATGACTGTTCTTACTTTGTTGCTTGCCTCTTCTCAGTCATTGTCAGGTTGTGTTTTCTACTTTTTGCTGATACAGTCAGGATTTTTAAAATCTGTAACTGATCATATTTTGAGTGTGTCTGTATTTTCACAGTAGTTTTGTCTTACTCAATGAAAATTCTGTTTATTTTTGCCTCAAGGTTTGACTTTCAATGGAAATGAGAATAACCTTCCAGGATGTTTCGAAGGCAATAGGTTGGTTCTGATCTGGGAGACCAAACATTTTTTCTTCATTTCTTTGGATAAAGCTCATAGCTTAAAAACAAAACAAACATACAAAAAAACCCAAAAAAACAATGTTTTGTTGGACAAGTGGACAAAAAAGTGACTGAGATAATTCTGCCAATAACTAAAGGTTGGGTTCTTATTTGGATTCAGATTTCTTCCTGTTAAAGGTGAGTTTTTGATGAGGAATTTCTGTAAAGTCAGCAACAGAATGCAGTCTGCTGGGTTTCATTGGATAGAAACCAAAATAAACTAGCTTGAATAATGTACCTAAATTCTTGCACTGATTGATAACTAGGATAATTTGTAATGTACATGACAAGGGAAACAAAATTTGCTTTCAGTTTGTCTTTTTTATTATAGATATTAAATTAACTTTGTCCTTCTATCAGCCTTATGGAATTGGGGATCATCTATAATTACCCCTTTAGCCCCAGACAAAACACAAACAACAATATGGTTCAGAAAATTAAAGAATGAAATAATGTTTATATTCTGCATTACTTGATAGAAAACAATAGCCTATAGAGGAAATAATTGTAAGGACAACAAACAGAAGCTGCCTCCCTTATTGCAACATTTCACTCTAAGCCAAGGCAAATTAGGACATTTTTATGTGAGTTCTGCAATGAAAACCTGTTGCCTAAGAATCACTGTTCTCTCATTTTGGGCATGCGAGTGAAAACAAAACATGTGTTTAAGGATATTTGCCGTCATCCACCTGTGAATAATTTATAACTCAGCTGTAAACCAGTAAGTCGGGAGGCTTTATGTGGGCAGGCAAAAACAAAAGTGACTTTCACTGGGGAGATTTCCATAACAAATTTAAATATTGGCCTGTCACTTTGCATTCCTTTTAATGTTCTGTTCCCATGTGTGCATATGAACACTCAGATTCACACAACACAAAATTAGACTGTTCCTCCTTTAACATTTACAAATGTTGCCCTTGGAGAAATGTAGGATTTGTATTTGGTTTTCTTGTTTATTATTTGTAGTTTGTCTGTGGGGTAAATGCATTGTCATCATGGTTTGTGGTTTCATTTACCAAATACTGTTAAATCTTCTTCAAGTAAAAGTTCTTCCAGGGAGGAAAAAACTATCTGTAAGCAGAGTAGCTGTGAAAGGTAGAGTGGGTTTTGGAGGTTTTTGCTTTACTTGTGTGTAAACAAATGAGTTGTTTTTCCCAGCAATCTGAGTGTGTGTGTGCATTTAAGTACTCTTGTGTCACAGTTCAAAAGCAGACAAGTGAAGAGGAGCATTAAACGCCCTCTTCCTCCACTAATCAGGGATTAGACAGTGTTTAAGAGCACAAGAGAAAACCATAAAACAAATGAGGGTATAAAAGACATGGCTAAAAACGCCTTGGAGGAAATAAAAGAATGCCTTTCTGTTGTTTTGGTGTTTGACTTGTCTCAGAGGGTCCAAGCCACTTTGCATTTAATTGCCAAGAATTTCTGTCATTCACAATTTCCTTTGCTGCCATTTTTTGGGATTTGATCAGTGCTGGACTCAAAGCAATTTTATTCAGCGGATAGGGAGCTTATGTTTTAAAGTTAACATTAATAGTATAATGTTTGCTGTAAGTATTGGAGTTAACTTTTATGTTGATGACTTAAATTAAATTACTTGGATATTAAATCTATCTGGCTGTATCTATCAAGGGTTAATAATAAAAACATGAGGGAGAGGGGAAAAAGATTATGACTGTCAATAAGTAGTAATGAATTTCTTTGACAGAGTCCTGTTAATTTTTTATTTATTTTTTTGTGAAGAATTGAATTTCAAGTTTATTTTTACCTACTGAGTCACACACTTGAAAATGGCGTTGCCACAGAACTATCCAAACTGAGTCACTGTTTCGTGTTTTAGTGGGTTTCAGGAGTACTCAACTTTGAAAATGGGCTTAAATGTTACAATTTGCGTATGTATCATAGTTTCAAGAATTTATTTAATTATAGGTCTAAAATACATATGATTCTTGAACTTTAACAAAGAAAAATCAATAAGTTCTTGTTTATTTCAGTTATATATAGTTCGACATAGTTTAAAGTTGTGAAATTCTTGTTTTATGAAGATGGCTGGCCTTTCCAGTAACCTGTGAAAGCAATCCTACTGTGTGCTTAAATAAACCAACAGTACTAAAATGTTCATAAAATTTCCTGAGGCAACATGTACCCAGCAAAGTTGCTACTCATGTGTGTTTTTTAAGCATCTTACCTTTTTGGTCTGATTGCCCTCCAAGAGGTTTTCTATAACAATGCCTCACTTAGAATAAATTAATCTGCCATTCATTGTACCATTCCAGTGCTGCTGTTACAGCTTAACATTTCAGGTATAGCATGTTAACACAATACAACTGGAAGGGGGCTGATTAGTTTTGTAACATATAAATAGATTTTTTTTCAGTTGTTTCTTATAAGAAGAGAAAGGGAGATGGGAAGATGTAAAGGAGAAAAAGACATACAGAAGGAAGGAAGACAGTCTTCCTTGGGATGTAGGAATGATTAATGTGAAGCTGTCAGAAGGGTGGAGAGGGGAACCCACAGCGATGGGGGAAGAGTCATGGCCAGGTGCAGAGAAAAGGATATGCCAGAGAGGGGCGGGGGGAAGCAGAGATGATGGCATAACAGCATGAAAAGGTTCCATGACCGACTGCAGACAGAGAGAAGCAGCGATTGTGCAGAGTTTCAACTGTGGAAGCATGAAAGAGATTTTGGGAAATATTGCTTATAGGGAATGTGAAAAACGAAGAAAAAAAAGGAACAGAGTGAGTCGGACAAGATGAAGATGTAACGGAAGCAAAAGGAGCAGAGAGTTCTGGAAAACAGAAAGGAAAAGAAAAATGAAACCCTAAAAACAACCAAGGACATACAAAAGCCTGAAGACAAAAAAGATCTAAAGCAGGTTGCTTGTAAAAAGACTCTTGGGTTGTTTCTATATTCCAACCAGAAGAGTCTGTCTGTCTGTACGAAGAGTTAAGAAGGAGAGAACTCAACAATGTGGTTAAAATTAGAATGTTTCTTACTGCATTTGCCAGATGTGACACTTTGCCATAATATTTACTTCTGTGTGAACCAGTATGAGCGATGGTCTGTGTCTGCACTTATTGTTCTGTTTCACCTCTAACCTCACTCTACTTTATTGCCCCATTCTATCTAATGGACTTTCCATTGTGTGGATCTCCTTGTAGTGGTGTGTGTAAGCTGCAATATACAGTAAGAAAACAATAATTTGATTTCAGAAGGGTAATAATAAAGCCAATCGAGGCATCTTGGCTTGTTTAATGTAAATTCAGCAGCTGATGGATTTTATGCAAGACGACATGAATCCATTAATGTGCAATCTCAAGTGATTCCAGACAGATTAGCTATCCCCTGTGTGGCTGTGGATACATTTGCCCAAAACAGTACAGAAAGTACTTAGAATCCAGTCACTTAATCTTTGGAGGTCAGTTTATTTTTCTTTCTTTTTAAATGTTTTCCTAAATTGCAGTCTTTTCAATCTCAATGTATATTTGAACTGTTGTTTAGTGAAAACTTTATATTACATAAAATGTTCACAAAGACGCATACTTACTAAATGACTGATAATTGACTTTTGGTTCATCTGGCCGTTCTTTTCAGTTGTACATAGCTCCAGTTTGCTCCTTTATACTGTTATACCTGTAAACAAACTATTTTATATGTATTTAAAAAATGATAATTCATTTTCATTGTAGGTAAGTGTTTTGTTGTGGTGGCAAATTGAAAAAAACTCGTATCATATAATTTAATTATCCTTAAATAACTTTCTATCACCATCTTTTGCGATTTATTTCAGTTCTGATCACCTGATGGCCCACTGACTCTTAAATTAGTCAATTCAAAACAATTCCCAACAGCCTCCTGCTGGTAGATATAAAATCCTATGTCCTTACTCGAGACTATGAATGTTATTGATTTAACTTAATTCATCATTGGTTGAAGAGTGTGTGACATCAGATGAGATACAAACTGACACGTCGTCGGTGTGAAGCTTTTTGAAGTAGACAGTTTATTTTCACACCAACCAGGAACAAGATCAACAAAAATGCAAAGGTATGAATCACTGCTAAGAAAATCTATTGCTACTTAGGGGCAATGTTTCATTATTTTTGAGGAATTTAGCAAGTATACTGGCATTATAATACTGGTTTTTTATGTGAAAAGTAGTTTTTAATATTAATGATTCCCTTTCAGCTGCAAGGCGTCATGTCCTTATTTTACCCATTAGAGCGCAGTGAAGGAGTAAATCAAAATATATCAAGCCAGCACCAATCTTTTTCTGTTGTCCACAGTACAACTGGATTTTTCAAGGAGAAATACTACTTGAAAAGTGTTAGCTGTTATAGATGTATTTTGAGAATCACAGTGTGTACTCCCATTGTCCCAATATAACCCTCACTGGGATGAAGAGCTACTAAACTGCATACGTACTGCTAATTTCCTGTTTGTGGTCAGCAGATGATGGAGTTGAGCAAAGACAAAGTCTCTCTTTGGATGATTGGTGGAACCCAAGGACTGACTGGTCTTGCATGCCCAGTCCAAGCCACACCACACAGGACTGATTAAGAACAACATCGAAAGGTGCTGTTACACTGGCAAGTCGTGAACTGACCGGTTAATGTACAGCTCAGTTGTACCACAGATAGTGAGCTTCCCCATTATATAGTCTGTTCTCTCTATTGGTCAGGCCAACTCTCTGCTGACGTTTGCAGCAACACTCGGCAATGGAGAACCTTCTGGTTGTGGTTCTGATGGTCTCAAATAAACCCAGATATATAAATTTGTCTGTCACTAAAAATACAACGCTTTATTTTTTAAATGTGCAGCCAAACATGAATTTTATTTTTTTTTTACATTGAAAGAAAAAATAAAATTCACAGTTTAACACTGTCAGTGCAGGACTGCATCTTGTAATTGCGTTTTGTGCTCCGTCTGTGAACATTGCATTGTCTGTGGAATGTAAAATCTAAACAAGAATAAGCTCAACAATGCAGTTTTTAGATTTTAGTTGGTAAACAGTAATTAGACAGCTGTTGCATAACGGCCCAGAAGAATAGTATGCTTTGAAGTAGACTGAAAAATACTAACCCGTGGAATACTTGATCAGTTTCCCCAGTGGCTTTGTATTTTACTCAATAAGAAATGATAAAGTAGCTTCGATGTTTTCTTTTTTTATGCAGTGGACAGAGGTGGAAAGTATTGAAAATAAAGGCAGATGAAAAAGCAATTCAGGTTCTGAGCTCAATTTCAATTGATAGCGTGAAACTCTTATTGAGGAAGTGTTTTGGTCAGTTTTCTGCCTCGTTCCTTTAAGAACAAAACCTTTCTGGTCACAGCAAAAAGATAAAGAAGTGTTTGGACCACAAGATTGTTCAAACAGCTTATAGAAAAATGCTTTTCACTTTTTGAAGAGACAAATAATGCAAATATAAGGCTCATCTACATTCTAAAGGTTCTGTTTTCCTCAAACTTTTAAAGCACAGCAAATAATGCACACTGGGACAGGATATAGACGGAGACAGCCATTTTCACAAAACTGAGTAAGATGCTTTCTTACTCAGTTTGAGTGAAACTACATTAAAGGGAAGCTAGAACAACAAGATGAAACCCAGTGAGACAAGGGTGAGGTATCATTAGGATATGCCCAATGTGAATGTAGCAGGTAGATGAGTGACTGAATGCAGATTATTGGAGAAAACATGGATACAGATACAGTAAAACACAGGAATATAAACACTAAAGGTACGCAACAATAAACATTAACGCACAAGAACAACTCAAAACATTGGAACCAGAGCACAAATTCACCTCAAAGTCCTACAGATCATGAAATCCAATGATTGTTTACATTTATTTAAAAATGATGAAAAGTAAATTGTAACTTTTTTCATTTGTTGTGCTCCTGAACAACCAACATTACTTTGAAACTTATTTTTGAGGCATATTAAAAGATACCTTCAAAGATGACAAAATTTACAAAACGAAATCCAATCCTTTTGTGTCCCTTTTGCTGATGCTCCAATCATGTGAGATGACCACATCGATCACAACGACAGTCTTCTGCTGCTCATGGATGATCACAGTGTCTGTTTTGATTGGTTATTCTCCACCACCTTGGGAGGTGATTCCCACTTTGACCTATGAGTCTCCAGAGGACTATACACATATTTTGACTGTGGCACACTTACACTTCCTTATCTTCCTGATGGGAACATCATTCCATCTTTCCACTTGACCTAGGAACAGAATATTATCTCCCTCATCAAGGAGGCTGGACAGAGAGTGCATTTCCTGCCGCAGGTTGGTAGGTTTTACCTGCCAGAAACAATGATGGTTTGCGTCTACAGTGCCATCATTGAGTCCATCCTCACTTCGTCCATCACCATCTGTGTGCTGCTGCCACTGCATAAGACAAAGGCAGACTGCAGCATATCATTCGCTCTGCAGAGAAGGTAATTGGTTGCAATCTGCCATCACTCCAGAATCTGTTCACTTCTAGGACAGTGAAGTGTGCCGAAAAGATTTCAGCTGACCCATCTCACACTAGTTATGAACTATTTCAGACTATTTTATGGCAAGAGAGAAGTACCAGCTGTCAAAAGTGGTACTACAAAAGCCAGCAGTAAACGTCATAAAACGGGGATATTATGTAAAATTGACTTTTTTTTTAGCTTTATCACTTGTTGCGTATGCTTAAATGTTAATGTAGGTGAGATAATGCTGCTTTCCTACTTTCATTTTCAGCCCATCTTTGGCTAAATCTGCTTATCCTTGCAGAGTCAGGGGGCGCTGGTACTTATCTCCAGCGGTGATTGTGCAAGAGGCAGTGTACACTCTGGACAAGTCATCAGTCCACCACAGGCCAGCACAGAGACACACAGAACAAACAAGCTCACATGCATGAGCACATTCACACCTAAGAACATTTTGGAAAACACATGGACAACATGAAAACTCCAGGCTGGGATCCAAACCAAGGATCTTCTTTCTACAAGGCAGCAGTGCTACCAACTGGACTATGCCATTATAAGCAAAGATAAAGACAAAATATAAAATTTATATTGTTCAACCTCAAGTATCTGCTTGGAGGAATTGGTATTAAAACTTATATTTTTGTTACAAGTCATTCTTGTGAAAGTCTAAGTGAAGTCAAAATCTTACGATATTCTAAACGGTTTAAAATCCGCAAATTTCTGACTTGGGCTTTACTCAGTATTAAATCACATTTCTCAAATCCATACCTTTGCTTGTTTGTAGAGCACATAAACTTATCATTTTATATCCATGCTTAGATCACTTCCACACCAAGAAAATACATAGCTCTAAATCACAGTTACAAAAATATGTTTCATTAACTCTTCTAAACGAAATCAAAGTTTGACTTTAACACTGAAATTAGTTGCTCACTATGACGTCTGCCATGTATTTAATTAATGGGAACTGTCAGAAGAGTTGATAAATAGCTTAGACCTGGAATTTTTTAATTTTACATGTGCAACAACCGTAATGCATTCTTAAACTGCAGGTTTCTTAGTGACTTCTCACTTTCAATGTCAGCTTTCTGACCCAAGTTGAAGTTTCTGTTGTATTTTCATCTAAGGCCTGGCTGAGCAGAAAGAGAATGTGCCAAAACTTCTTCCATAAAAGAACAAGGGCTTCATATAAATTTGTTATTTTCATCAATAATCTTCAGGTATTCACTCCACCTGAACAAACCACAAACTATGTTTTCAAAAATGCCCACTTTGGAAAGACAATTTTTAGAATACTTTTTCCTCAATTTTACTGAGGTGGCAACACTTTGCTTAGTATATGCCTCGGTCTGGACAGAGTCTAAGTCATTTCCTTTATTGACTAAATATAAGGAAAAGTATAGTTTGTACTTTACTATTCAAAGCCTTTTAATTTATTTTCATGAAGCCTTGTATTATTATATAATATTCTTCCATCTTTATTTATCAAAGCTTAAAGTGTTTATTTGGGAATTAAATATCAGTCAGAAAGGTTCCAGTAAGGACCAGGAGCTGCATACATTATTGATGTAAGGGCCTCGGACAACTATTTAAAGTGAGTTTGAATGCATGTGGTACTCTTTGTTGAAGCCTCGTGGTTGTCTGAAATGTCCAAAAAAGAAGTTACTAAATTTGATTAGTATCTACATTGGCTTGCTTTGCTGAGTCATCACGTCCACTTTTATTCTTCCCTGTCTAACACTGATGACTCCTGAAGTTGTACGATACAGTGCTAGACGTGAGAATTTTAGACAGTCCGACCATGCTGATTTAGCATGCATGGCTTGAGGAACAATACGTTTCGATTAAATCCAGTTTTGGTGGAAAGGGAATGACATTGATTGGTCGAGGGAATGGGGATTGACATTGATTGGTCCCGTCTTGTTTGTGAGGGTCAGAAATGTTTTGCATAATGTGGGCATTTGCAGTCTGCTGAGATTCTTTGTGGTATACTGGGCCAGAATAGAAAATGTGGACACCAGGGTAACACTGAAATAGATCCTCCGCTTATCTTTTACATTCACATTTTCCTGTTTTACACTGCTTTCCATTTAAAAGTTCGAGAAATCTAAAAAAATATATGATTTCGAAATGTGTTAAAGATATATATTTGCCTCCAAAGCCTTTAAAACATATGGAATAAAACTATTAAGACAATGGGTGACTTAAGTAAAAAAGAAAAATCTCGAGAGACTAAAGAAGATGTGGGAAAAAATGGAAAAATGTCTAGAAAGAAATAAGAAATATATCTAGGGAACTCAAGAAAAGATAAGAGAAAGTTAGAAAAGATGACAAGGATGAAAGGAGAGCAGATATAAGAGAGAACAGCGAAGCTCCTGTGTCTCCTACTCATCTTTGTTTATGGTGACAGGGACAGGTGGAGCCTGACAGCAGGACCTTTACAGGGAGCCAGTTAAAAAAAAGGATGGGATGGAGAGATGGAAATGAGCTAAAAGAGAGATAGAAAAGAAGATGGGACACTCCAATATTAAATGCCAGTCCCCAAATGGCTGCCAAGCCTTCTGTTGTCTTTCTGCTCTTGAGTTGTAGCATCATGTGGTCAAAAACAGCATGGATGCCAAAAATGGTCAGACTGCCTCTTTTATTTATCTGTATCTCTTTACGATTATAATGCTGACATGACGAGAGATAATCTAATGGTTTTTTAATATGAAAAACCAAATACAATGATTTTATTTCTCTCTTACAGCCACACTTTAACTATATACTTGTCAATCTGTTACCTTTAAATGTAAAGATAATAAATTGATTCTTTTATTTTTGAAGAAGTCTTGTCTGGTCCTGATATTTGCATGTAAATAGTTGTTGGTGCCAATATTTATCAATCTGAATAGTTTTTAGTGAAACATTTAGGAACATTTGTAGTTAGAACATTGTATATGCTATAATTTTTGGTATTCTGATGCAATGTTTGTACATATTGTCAGCTGTTGGCATAGATCAACAATTACTGTGCATATTACACATCAGCATGACCCTTTCATGCTTATATTTACATTCTTCTTAGATGCAGATCTGCTAAAGATCGGTGGTGTTTGTGTGTTGCGGGTGGAAGGCGCTGGAGGGGAGCGACTGAGAGAACCAATAGACATTAGGGTAAAAATTGCACCTCATTTCAAAGATTTACTTGGTTAGCTAAGCTACATTAGAGGAGCAGCACTTATTGCTCCCAAAATCTTCAATTCTGTTCAGAGTGTTTGTAAGCTGTGTTTTACAAAAAGCCTTTTTAAAGTATCTTTATAATTACACTAAATAAAGTAACTGTTTAACATTTTATTTAAGATTTAACATTTTATTCAGGATGAAATGGAAATAAAGCCACTCTGTATACTTATCCTGTCGCATTATTCTCACAGTTTGAGCCTGATCTGTATTTTCCCAGCTGCAGTGAATGCATCCTTCCTTCCTGCCTCAGTCTACTTATTACCTGCACCTGTGCATGACTCTATTTAATTCCCCCGTTTCCCTTAAGTCTCTAGCCAAATTGTCTGTTGCTGTCTTGTCACAGTGTTCAAGTCTGCATTTTTCTGAGCCTTTTTTTTTTTTTTTTGTCTTCTTTTTTATCTGGCTTCCCCTCCTTAGACAATCCAAAGAACTTCCAGAGAAGTTCTTTGGACTGTTAAACCAACGTAATCTTTGGAATTGGTCTTGCAGATCATATAGCGCATATGTAGTCTCTTGGTGTTTGTAAACATTTCACACATCCCTTTAAGTGGAAAGATGGTGAGTGAAAGGCGTAAAATCTCTTGGTTACACATACTTCCTGAGAGGGAACTTTTGAACCAAGTCATGATATTGAAGGATTGTCTCATGGTGATTACAGAAAATCTGAGTAAAAAATAATCAACTGCATGGAAAAAAAAAAATGGATGCACATTTCATGTTATGTGCATACAGAGAACACAAAATACAACCTCAAACTCACTCGTCAAAGCAGGAAATCCGGCTACTTTGACAGGCATAATCCTGGAACGAGAAGGGGTAAATTTAGGAAGAGACGAACCCAAACCCGGAAAAGCCGATTAGAGGCTGAGGGAACAAAACCCAGGCGGAGAGAGAAGGAAGAGTAGAAAAACGTATCAAAAGCACCAAAGCCAAGCCGACCCTGACACAACAGGCTGGTTATTTCTCGTAGACGGAAAGAACACATAAAGGAGGGGGAGTAAAGATGGAGCACAAGAACAGAGAGCTAGAAAAAAGATCTGTAGGGATTCATGAAGGTAAAGCTGAGATGCGATCAGAGGTGAAAGACAAATATAGGTTCTACACTGCCACACTATTTTACACAAATTGTAATTAAAAGATAACCACATATATGTGTCTGCTCTAAGCTTTTTTTTCTCCTGTCTCTTCTACACAATGCAAGGTATTCTGTAAGTGTCTACAAAAATAGCCTTCATTCTTTACAAATTGTCCAAAGTCTAACTAATAACCCAAAACAAGTACATCTTCTTATGGGTCCTGAGCTTTGGTCCTCACAAGGACCAGCTGGTTCCCAAAACCTAGTATGTGTTAGAAAAATGGTCCTTATAATGTATCAAATACAAGGCCACGCACAGTTTTCCTCTCTTGCTTAGGCGCACTTCAATACAAAAGTATGCAGCGTTTCTGCCTCATAGAGCAGCCATCCTGCCACCTCCACCACTCAGCTTCACCCAACCAGCAGCAATTAGCAAACACCTGGTACAGAGAGTCTGCTGAGGTTTTCATGCAAACTACTTATGAGTCCAAAGCTCCTGAGTTGTAAACATCATCATGGAGAAACGTTGTTGTAGTGATGTAATGAATGCAGAGTGTCAAAAAGAACAGGTGCTTCTTAAAGACACATAGGCCAATTTCAAGCCTTCGAATTTATTTTTGACATATACAGCATTTTTTACTGCAGTGTTTTTATGCATGAAGGTAACATATTTACTTGGTTGTACTATAAAATGGCACTTTGAGCGTGAAACATACATAGTATTACTCCTTTTAAGACGCATATTTGACATGTTATTGTAAAGATATACTTTGTGGATTGGGGCTGTGTCTTTAGACAGAATGCTCTTACAGCAGATGTCACAAGAGCTCATTTTGCTGGTGTCTGGTGAATCTGGAGGACAGGTGAACACCTGTGACTCCTCTCTGAGTTATTCCAGAGTTGCTTTAATCGAGTCTACTCCTGTCCTGCTGAGGGAAAGCAGCTCCTGCTGGTGAGTGTTATTCCCATTTGAAGGGTGCGATTCATCTTGCGCAGCGTTTAGGTGGACTGCCAGCGCTGACGTAATGTCCACGGGAATGCCAGGACGTATGTTTGTCCCTGCAGCACAATAAGCTGCGACAAACCGTTACTCACTTTAACCGTCATTGGCTATAAAGATATGGATGATTGGTGTGTATAACAAATTTACAACAAGAAGAGGGCTTTACAAGACAGGGTTGCATTATGTCCTCAGATCTGTCCAAGGACTTTACAAGAGTGTACTATACTCATGAGGTGACAAATAAAAGTTAATGATAGTGGAAAAAAGAACAAAGGAGAATAAAAATGTTGGGTTTTTTTTTGTTTCTGCATCTTATGTTTTTTCATAACTCTTCTTTCACACAATTTGAGTTCCACTGCTTCTTGTCGCTTTCTTTTCTTCCTCCTCTGTCTTTTGCACCACAGCACCGCTATTTCTTTGTCGACGTCTAGCTCTCTATTAATCCGGGGGCTTTAGGGGTTGTAGAGTTGGTATTTTCACCCAGTGATAAGGGCCTTTATAAAATGAGTCTGACACAGAAGGGGTTGTAATGTGGTGGAAGCAATAAAACGCACTTGCACCAACACACTCACACATAGGCACACACAAAGACACGACTTTATTCTATCTCGGTATGATAAAATGGTTCGTCCCAGCAATGATGGATGATGGAGGAGACTGATAACTCCTGAAAACATATACCAAGACACAGAGAAGAAACATGGCAACTCTGGATTATGTCGTCCACCATTTCCAGCACTGTGGACTTAGCTGATCTATGGACAGACAGCAGTTGGGGGTTGTATAATATTCTCATTTAGATTGCATGGGTAAAGGTAACAAAAATCTGAGTGAAAGTGCTTGCTTGGCTCAGAAAAATGCTTTGGCCCAACTGCAACCACTTCCAAGAGAAATTTCTAAATATATCACAGCTGCAAAAACAGGATTTTATAGTGCATTTAAAGCTGTCTCTTCCTGATGTCCTGTGTAATTGGATGATAAATACAGCAATCAAAAACACTGACAGAGATAAGTGTTGTTGGCTGTTATAGGGAGATGTGCATGTCTGGAACATCTGTGGGAGACACACTTACTCATATTAAGCACGTCTCTAGTTTTAATGGCTAAAATGTTTCCTGCCCAAAATGGAGAAATTATTAAAGTAAAAATAAAAGAATAGAATTATGAAGTGTATTTTGTTTTCACTACAGCACTGTAGCAAAAACAAGAGTGTCCATTGCGATCCAGTGCTTATTTCTTTATATTTTTGCTTCTAAGAGGTTTTCTGTTCTGTCATCCTGATGGTTTTGCTTTTTCAAGTCTCAATTTAAGCTCTATTCCCAATGAATAGTCACAGTCCATGCGGGTTCATTTCTGTGGCTTTTTAGTGGATGAACCAAGTGCATAGCTGCCATTACACATTTCTTTCTTCTAAAAATATTCCTTGTCCAGTGGAGATCATAGCACAAATACAAAACAGCTGCTGTAGCCATGGCATAAGCAGAAATGTTAAGAGCTAAAAAGAGTGAAGAGAAAATAATCAAATAAATAAATTGGCTTTGGAATAAATTATACTGAGTTTATCTAAATGCGTACCAAATTAAATTTTAATTAATTTCATATGAACTGGATCTGTATCTTGTAACGTACATTGAGAGGGTGCCAGGGAAAAATATTTACCCCTTTTAGATATTTTTTCTGTCTCCACCCAACCAAATGTTTGAAACCCCCCTCCCCAAAAAAACAAACAAACAAAAAAACCTTTTTTAAACTAGTTTAATGAAAAGATACTGTAAGTATCTTGCAAAAGTTGAATCAGTCTGATTCAACTTGTAATAGTGGAATAACACTATTGGGAGTGTTATCACGGTTTTGCTGCTAATGACAAGGATATATAAAGAAGACAATCTTTGGGAGAAAAATTATCACCTCCTATCAAAGTTAAACTTTTATTTGTGACCTGTGAAATAATAGAACAAAGCAAAGTCTTTAAACTTTATTTTTCTACGTTATGTGCTAAGTTTGCAAATGGGCTACAATTAGTTTCCATGAGTGCATGATGTGTGCAAGAATATATCTGTATGTCATTTTGTCTGTACATATATATTCTTTATTTCAAATGGGCAGGTGTCCTTTTTTTGATTTTTGTTTCCGAGATAGAATTTTCCAGCTCGTGGCCAGTCTGGCAGGCGGCACAGATTGAGGCAGCAGCCAGTATGACACCAGTTAGGAAGCAGGATCGCGTGAGTGGGAAAAGCAAATTGAAGTGTCATAAAGATATTAATGGAAACAAGATGTGGCCACCAAAAAAACCATCAGCAAATTGGCTAGCAGTAAAAATACAAAGCCAGCCAAGCCAAAAGGAGCTTTTCCAATGGAAATGTCTGTGCTGAATAGATTGTGCATATCCCTAGGAATGTATTTAATCTATCTTGCAGAAAGCCAATGCACACAGAATATTTTCTTAATAAACACAATGAAAAACATATTATATAAAATATAGTAAAATAAATAAATAAATACTTTTTGCATTTATGTTTATTCATTAAAAATGTGTAGTACAGAAAAATATAGATTTTCCAAAGTTTATTAGAAAGTTTATTATTACATTAGAGATGTGGTCACATAAAGTGAAATACAAAGAACAGTTTTGATGTCAATAGTTTTATACTATTTGAGTGACACAAGAGTTCCTACATAAAAGAAAAAAAAAAAAAACTTTTTAAAAAGTCTAGTAAGAAACTGATATAAATACTTGGAAAGTATTAAAGCAGAACATATAAGTCTTGATAGAGAGGAATTTAACCTGGAAGGATAGAGAGCTTAAGAGAATAGGAATTAGGGAGCTGGGTAAAAGAGATAAGAGGATAGACAGATGCTGTGGATCAAAAGTATAAATATCTCCAGTATAAACACTTTTAAAATAATATACCGAGAGAGGTGAAGCACAAGATTGATCAGAAAGGCAGATATATGAAAGAAAGCACAGCTCTACGGTATCCTTAATAGGGTGGAGGAGGATCAGATAAATGGTGAGAAATGATTAGGCTTGCAGGAAGAGTGTAAAGGCTCTCTCTACTTTTAATGCAATATTATGCGAGTAAAACTGGCGAATTTAAACAGCGTCTGTTATCTTGAATGGCTTCTTGGCTTTTCTTCTTTTTATGACGCCTTTCAAAAACACTGAAAGTGTGCAATACCGCCACCATCTGGTCTGGCGTGTGATCTGGAGCCAATGCCGTTCACCAACATCATACGTCTGAAAGTAGATCAGGTAAAGACAGCTTCTGTGTTTTAGTGAAAAAACTGAAAACAACAGATCATATTCAGAGCGATGTGAAACTGAAGATACATTTAGTGTTAAGGACAAGAATTGTTTTTGTTGTAGCACGACTGTCACTTAAGTGTCGATGTTTGATATTTTGGCATGAACACATTAGTTTGTTAAACAACATAACATCAAGTTCCACTATAAGGAACTTGATGTAATGTTGTTTATTATTAATAACTGTGTGCCATTTTAACAAAAAAAATGGTAAAAAGTATACCTTTAGAACTAAAAAGGCATACTTTATTAGCCTAAAGTTTACACTGAGATGTAATTTAAAACATACTGAAATTAATCATTTAAAGAAAGTGTTAAATGAATTTTAAGAGAATTAAAAAAAAAATCTATTTGGAGCATATATTTTAAAATATACACAAAATATCTTTGATAGATATTTTTTAAAGATATTTTAAATATCTTTTAAATATATACTTCAATGAATGTATATTTACTCTTGAGCAAATACATATTTTGTTCACTTAAACTATACTTTTATTTAATATATTTCTTAAAAGTGTATTTTGGTACAGATAAAATTGTTTGAAGTGTGTTTAAAGTTATAATGTCAAAATTGGTACAAGCATACTTTTAGTATACCTTGTATATATTTATAGGAGTACACTTAATGCTTAGTATACATATAATGTACAGACACAAATGTAAGTATATTTGAAATATACTATAATTTTTTTTACTAAGGAAGCCTAATGCATGGGATGTATTTTAAATGAGAGCAGAATCAAAATTAATCGAAGTTTTCTATTTGCGCTGAAATGAACTGACTGAGGTCATTTTTTGTTTCAGAAGGGGGACAGAGGGAGGCAGAAGAGGATTTTTTCAATTAGTGGATGAACTGATAACCAGGCAGATGAATGACAGCTGCCGATTAAAAGGTGGAGATTCCTGGAAATGGATGTTGGGAGAAGACAAAGCATTGTTATGATATGTGATCAAACGAAGAGGAGAAAAGTGCATAAGTAGGCAGATACTCCTGATTCAATTTATGTATATACTAAATCAGTGGTGTCTACTTTAAGAGGCGGCTTGCAGAACACGAACAAATATTTCAAGCAGAGAGAAACTATCAATCTTTTCCTCAGCATAGAGCTCAAATACAGGCCTGCCACCATATCAAGCCCTTCTGAAATGGCAGGTTGCGTTTTTTGGGAGGAAAATTTTTTATTTTTTTATTTTGCTGTATGAAGTGATAACATGTAATCACTTGACAGATTACCATGCTTTGCAGGGATTCTTACAGCTTTAACTTTGCGTCTTTAACTAACAATATCAAACCACTAAGACTCAGATTTAAACCTTCGTCATTCCTACTTTTTTAAGTCTGTCACGGATCAAGCCACAGGCCATTACGTCCTTAAACTGTAGTTGTAGGTAAAAGTGACAATCATGTATTTTTACAGGCTCTGTCAGTTCTTTTTGAATTTCAACAAGGCCCTTTTATATGTGGTCTTGTCATGTTCCTTGTGGATGGGTTTGCATACAGTTATGCCTAAGGTTAATTTTGAATCATAACCCTAAATCCATGTTATTTCTTGGTGCAACTGCTCGTTTTTGCAAGGCAATTCAGCTTATTACTAGCTCCAAAACCATGCATTTTGAAATGAGTAAGTTACTTTGAAGTGCTTATTGACAGTGGTAGAACCAGGAGTTTTTCATAGAGGTGACCCTGTTGCTAATAACTGCATCCAGAGCCTCTTTTATGCACAACATCAATATTTTACTAATAATTCACTAAAGAAAATATTTTCTTGAACCAAATAAATATATGCCTATGTTAATAGATATATGCTATGTAGGCATGTATCACTCCTGCCACCAACTGCTTTGGAGGGGAACTGCTTGTTCCAGAATTGCTAGTAAGTTGCCTCCCTGTTGGAACAAGAAATCGCTTGGCAGGGAATGCCACTGGGGTGGCCAGTGATTGATCCCTTGGCTCCTCTGCTGGTTTTTGATAACCATTACTCTTGTCTGTTTTTTGTGCTGGTGGAAGTTACTACCTTCTAAATTGAACAGTGCTCGGTCATAAGACTTCAGTCATACCACAGTGCACTGTGGAAATACTGAGCAATTCTGAATATTTTAAATAATCAGATGGTTCAGCCTGCAAGAAATATGTGCATGCACTTGTACAGAACCTAATTTTATGCAAAATATATACAGAAATAAAGCTTGCGCTATAATATTCTCAAGCACACATACAGTAATGTGGGTGCACATAAGCAGACACAGACACAGACACAGAAAAACCCAGACTGTCAAATACTCTTTTTATGGTGTCACCTGAGTTTGGCCTTAAGTACATATTTCATGCTACATTACCCCCTATGGCAGAAGATGAGGGGAAGAAGCAGGGAGACTAAGGGAGGCTGAGAGATGAAGCGAGGCAGTAAAATTAAGGTTCCTTTCTCTCTCGACTGCCTGCCTAAACATCCTTTCTACATCTTCTGTTCTTTCTGTTCCTCCTACCCCTCTTATCTTTATCCCCCTGTTTCTTCTAGTTTAATATTTTTTAATGGTCACTAACCAGAATGGGTCACAGACATGCTCCTGCTGGATGCCCACATGACAAGAGTAGTGATATGTTTTAATGAGGCTGGGACTTAGGGCACAAGTGGAAATTTCTCATTTGGGTCTTCCATTGGAGAAAACTACATCTACCTCAAGCTGTTTCACTCAATCCTCTCCCACACTTCTAATGTTTTGTTATTTCCTTCATTTCATCCTCTCCGTCTTGCTCTTTTTATTTTCCAGTTATCACATTGTTTTATTATATTTTTTATTAAACTGGTTTCTCACACATGTTCCACCATTCTCTTCCAGGTTTACATATCTGAACTGACTTCTTTTTCAGGGCTCCTCGCAGATCCCCATTTTTCTTTTCACTTGTTAACATTTAACATGCTCTTTTGTGGGGTTTAGCAAGCAGAAGTCATGCTGAGAAAATATCCTCAAAACCATAACTCCACTAGATCTCCTTACAGTGTGAAAAGATGGCTAAGAGCTTTACAGCTGACAGTGTTTGGTCAGCACCCCATGTGCTTATTTGCCTGCAGAGAAATCTAATCTGATCATATGGGTTATTGCAGTAAACTCCCTCCTCTGTGTTTCAGAGCCATTTGATGTTTTTAAAGTTTTGCAAATATATGGAGTGAATAAAGTCTTTATCTTGCACACTAATTTGGTAAATGTCCTTTCAAAATGACAGAGAGCATAGTCACACGTTCTGTGATTTGTTGCACAGCATAATAAATCAGACAATGGTCTTATTTCATGGTTTCAGAAATCAAAGAAAGCAAAACATACTGAACCCAGGTCTATGGCTTATAATATTGATAAATATCTTGTACTTGGAAGGGGAATTTGCCAGTCTGTTTGCTCCTACCACTCCCACCAAGTTGAACCAGCTGCAGGACTTAGGGCTGATTCTCTGCAGGTACGTCAGTAAACTTGCTGGGTATTCACGTTTACCCTCTGCATACCCAGCAGCCTCATTGCACTCTGGACATAAGGAGCTGGTTGCCAGTCACACTTTGGATGAGTGCTAACCCATGTGGTAATGTCAAGCCCTCCTTGTGAACTTCTTGGTATTTTCCCTCTGAACTATTTGAGCCCCAGTGCAGCTTCTTGTATTTCTTCCACTCTCCCTGAGCACCTCCTGGGACCAACTTGTGGAACCTCTTTAACCCTTAAAATCAGACCAGAACCAGCCATGAACTTCACTTTAGGTTCTGATGACTGGTCACTTCAAGCTCCACCACCATCATTGTTAGACTACTTGCCTACCCTCAAGCAGTCCTGCAGCATTTTCCATCAGGTTCTCCAGCCCTCTGTCTACCTCCATCTTGCAGTTTCACTTGAAAACCAACACCGTATAGAACCCACTCACTAGTGAGCATCTCAGCTTTGTATCTGTGATTTATTTGCTTTGTGGACATGGAGTGGAAAGGGTCTTCTTTGCACTGACAGCTGGCAGTAAGTTGCAGGACAGACAACTTTGTAAGACTGACTGCAGTGCTCATGAAGCAGAAGGGGTCACGACAGCACACTCGCTCAGCACTCAGCAGCAGAGTTGCGATTGGCGCTTTCACTTGTCACCATAAATTCTCTAGAAACACACACAAAAAAAGTTTCTACAGCACTCAAAAAATTACTAAATACAGCGACACAGGGACAATTTGACAATATTTATTTTGACCTCTCCACAACCCCACTTCACCCCCTACACTCATCTCTTTTATGTAGCCTTTCAATGGATTATATCTTATATAAGCTTAGTCAACTAAATGCTGCCTCTTTAAACAGTAATAACTACCTACTTAGTTCACACACCAAATATTCCCCATGCACTAACATACACAGTGGAAACCAACTTGGCACTATAGTAAATGCAAATATCTACAGTCTTACTTGTTTCCAGTCTAGTAGGTACAGCCAATCAGCATCAAGGAAAATAAATGCAGCTCCTGGCTCGGCTGCTTTGCAAATCCTATCCAATAGCAAGTCAAGCAGCATTGAGTCTATATATCTTAGCTTCCTAAGCTGCATTTTTTCAATTATGTTAAATATGTTCTATGGAAAAAAAGCAAATTTGTGGATTTTCCATGAATAACTTGGAGCTGTGTTGTACACAAAACTCGTCGTGGGGCCAGATGTCCTAAGTATTCCTTAAAGGGCTATCCCCACTTCATGTGGGTTAATATTAAAAAAGATATTTAATATCTTTTTAGGTTAAGTCACAAACTCTAGGGGATGACATATCAACATGCTGTGGTTAATGACCCGCTAACTTACTTTTTTGATGCATGTATGTAAAATAAATTAATTAATTGCCAACACCATCTTTGGATGCAGTATAGCAGAATGTCAAAATAAACTGTTATCAAAAAGAAAAAGTGGAAGCAAATCTAAAGACTTTTGGTGTGACTGAGTGAGCAATCAGCATGTAGACGGATCATTGCTGACTGGCGACTCTAGTTCAGGTAATTGCTTCTGTGATTCAAGGTGAGGGAGAAGTAGGTGTAAAATCTGTGGCATGTTGTAGAAATGGCAATTATTTCCATTCAAAGCAGGAAATGTTGGGATGGTGGAGACAGGGTCGCTAACACCTCCTGACAGCATTGCAGAAGATTTTACTAGAGGGAGAGTTACTTCTAAGTAAAGAGATTTGACCTAGAAAACCACTTAAAAATAAATGAAAAGAGTCAGAAGTTAAGAGCATTTTACAGTCAAAAAATACACCGCCAGAACCGCATTAGAAACCACATAAATAACAGGAACGTAGCCTTTTTTTTTTTTTTTTTTTACCTTTATCTTAGAGGGTCTAATTTAAGTAATCATTTCTGCCTTGTGGGTTGTTACCTGGAGGGAGATTTGAAATCACCCTGATGCAATATAATTGTACTTAAGACACAATCACAATCCCACCTGTATTCTTGAACCTATAGGCTGTACAGCTGTGCAGGGAGTTAAAAGACCTGTCTGTATGCCACAGTAAAATATGTCTGCCTTATAAAAGATAATCAAGATGCAAAAAGGTTATTTGATGAACTACACATTTATGCCAAAGATGATTGACAGTTATGGAGCACATAGTCACTGACATCAGCCACAAAAAGTCATTGCTAAAGAAAGTGTCTATTCACATATTGCTGTATACAACATTTTTTTTAGCAGATTTTTTTTCATTTGCCATATCAAGTTTTCACTTTCTTTTTACTTTTCCCAGTAAACCTATAATTTTCCCTTTTTTCAAACTATAAATGTAAAATGTTATATTCATGACCTACTTGTCTGTCAATTCACAGAAGAGACTCACTGCAATTTAGCAATGAATACTCTCAATCATCACTTCTTTAGAAATTACTGTATTTTCGTTTCCAGGTTGAAAAGCCGATGGTAGAAGAAAATACACTTTTAATGTGATTGCATTTACTATGTTGAATCTTCTCAAAGATACTATGTCTTGCACTACGGCTCATTTTTTTAAATTTTAAAACATTTCATTATTCTTGCTAATCCATGTTGCACATGTCCAGTCCTGACTGTGAGATGGAATTGAACAGATCTGTACTTCTCTTTACCATTCTTTTCATGCCATTTGAAAAAGCTAAATTGGCTTTTCCCTGTAGCAGGAATGAGTCTGGCTTTGTCCTTTCAGGCTCTCTTTCTGCTGTCAAATAACCCTCTTTGCTTCTCAGTTGTGATATGATTACGTTCCTTTTCAGCTGGATTTACCACAAAGTCATAGCGTGCCGCTCTGGTAATACTGTGAAGGGAATTCTGGAAAAGCGGACTGTCAATTTTTTATTCAATTTGAAACAATGAAAAGATGGAAAAAGACAGGTCAAATCAAATAAAGAAGCATAAGTGACAACCACTGTGTCATGGACTAAAGAGTAACAGGAATGAAATTACTAATAAATAGAGGAAAACATGTATCCTACCTTGTGTTGGACTGCAAAGCAGTTTTGCATCTTCTCCACCCATCTTCTCACTTGAGATAGTGTATTGCAGTCTAAAAACCTCAGAAAATAAAAGTAAAACAACTGTATACACAAAATAAAATCTAAAAGCTATGAGACCTTTGCACATATTAGATTAAAGTGAACAGCTGACCTTATTTACAGGTAAAAATTGAGTCCAAGACCTCTCACCTTATCTGAAACTAAAACGTAATTCTTCCTAGCAATTCACAATTTCTTCACTATCTTCTGTTGGCTCTTTCATGTTTACACGTGACCGGTTCTTAGCTTTGAAACACGGCACACTAGCTGCTGCACATAAAAAAAATGCACAATTTAGCGTGACATGAGACGCTGATATGATATGAAGGGTGAGAGTTGGGTTCAGATTTCTGGGATGTGACTCAAAATTGATTTTTGATTCTTAACGATTATTCATAATGACTCCGCCTTTAATCAACAGGTGTGCAAAGAATGGCACAAGATTGCTGGAGGCATTGAAGTGTCTTTTTTACATTTATGAAGTCTTAAATATCAATTGTACCATGAAAGATAATTACATGAAAATAGGACTCCCCTCCTCGCTTCCCATTTTATTTTCATATACAAGGTATTAATAAGGTATCCTTACAGTCTTAAAAAGACCACATCAAAACGAGTTGTTCTAAAATGCGCCACAGAAAAGGGCTAAACAAGGGATCTGTGGAGCTACAATAACAAAGAATTCACACCAAAGCCTTGCTGTTCTGTTTTAAATACGATTTACATGTGAAAAGGAAGGATGTAAATGCCTGATACGTCCATGTTAAATTATTGCTTATTCAGCATGAATTAATTCCCTTTTTTATAAAGCATTTTTTAAGCTAAGTGGCCTGAATGGATGTCAAATACTAGCATGCATATGTATGAGCATAACAACTTACAAAAACTAAAGTTTTCTTTGAACTAGTTCTCTGACAGTGTGCAGTTTAGACTGCAGCTGGAAAGGCTCGTGCAGATGAGCTCCATGTTTGTGTTTTGGGTCGTGTGTAGATTTGTGTGCTGGCATGCAGTGGCATATGTTTCCGTGCAGATGTGGCTCCACCATCAAAGACCTGCGTGTATTTGATGCCTATAAAACACAGGTTTTAGATTTTCGTAGGCAGATCCTGAGTCACCTCAGAAAAAGCTCCCCGTTGAGCCTGTTGACAGCACAGCTTATGTCCTATTTTGTGCTTGCTGCATCAACGTGATGCATAAACAGATGCCTGAATGTGGACGAAACCACACACAAACCTCTGCAGCTGTGTTTATACTCAACTTGGAAGGGCTGCAATATACTGCATGACCTCTAAATGCATCAAAAGTTGGTCATTTCCCAGCGAACATAATTCTATCTGCATGACTGCACTTGACTTCCCACAATCTCTCTTGCTTATTTTTGAACATAATTTTTGTCTTTCGTAACCAGTTGCTGCTATAGTTTTGCTTTGTCCTCTTACCATTCTACTTTCATCTTATTTCTCTGTATTACCATGATCAGACAGAAGTAGTCAGCTATTGATTGATTTAGGATGTTTCTGCACATTGCTGCATTAATTTTTATCCTGATTAGTTTCCCAGTTCCTGTTGCCACCACCATGCTTCACTGTAGGAGTGGTATTGGCCTGGGGATGATCCGTGCCTGGTTTCATTCAAACATGCCACCTGGCATTCACACCAATGAGTTCAAGCTTTGTCTCATCAGACCTTGTTTCTCATTATCTTAATAAAAGATGGTTGACTGTCTGAAGTTTGCCAAGACACCTGAAGGACGCTCAGAAGTGGATTCCATGGAGAAACGATGGAGCTCTGATAGAGTGACGATCGGTTTCCCCAGTCGCTCAGCTCAGACAGCCAACGGTTTGGTGATTCTGAACGTCATCCACTTATGAATGATGGAGGTCACTGACCTCATTGGGACCTTTAAAGCAGCCCCTTTTATATCATTCTCCAGGTTTGTCCTTCAAGACAATGCTGTCATCTGCCCGGGTAAATTTTGAGTTCCTGTAAAAAGTTCTTAAAGAAATGAAGGACATTCTAAGTCCATTTTTAAAACTCAAATGGACACCAGGATCTTTTTAAATAAATAATATTTAAAGTAAAATAGACACTTTCTTTAAAACAATAAAAAACCTGACTAAATATTTACATATACTATTAAGAATAGAAATTGTTGTTTAAACTTTGTGATAATGATTCAAATTATTTTTTAATCCACCTGTCAGTTCTTCTGCTTGTGAACTTGGCTTTCATCTTGTCTTTTCCACTTCCTCTTTTGGTGTAGGGTTAACTGAGAGATCTTGTATTTTGTTTAATCTTTCCTTGGTCCCTCCATACTTTGGTAGCCCCAAATCCCAGATGTCTTTTTCTTTCTGCATGTCTGTCCATTCCTCTCTTGTCCAGCCTTAGTCTTTGACCCCAGACTCCATCTTTTGAAAAGTTGTTTGAAGTTTCAACTCTCCACTTTCTTGTCTTGTCAAAGAGAAGTACTCAGTGTAATTTACTCTTAATCTTTATATCCCTTCTTTTCGGTAGAAGAGCTCCGTTACTGGCAGATGAAGGGAGGGAAGAGAAGGAAGAGGGAGAAATATAAAGAAGACGACAGGCAAAGGGACAGGCAGGAAAGTGACCTGTGACTGCCCCTAATCAGGATTTTCTTCACCACTGTCTTTATGCTCTTTCACATCCCTTGTTCTTTTTCTCCATCTTTTTTATCGTTAACTTGTTCACTGAACTTAGAAATGTTTCTTAATCTCCTACATAAAGTGCAGAGGAATTGAATCCCAGATGATCTAAATTTAAACGACACAAAAAGTTTGTTCATTAAAAAGAATCTTTGAAAGAAGAGTGTGAAGTTCTGAAAAGATATATCTTCACCTTATTAATTACATGTCAAACTGGCTTTCTGCTTTTTACATTTTGTTCCAACCACCAGTGAGTGTGATGTAGTGAGCAGAGGGAGAGTGGATGTGATGGACATTAGCTGAAGAACCTGGCCTTTCAGTAATTGTGCTTGCAGCAGAGCAGAGGTCAAAGGTAAATGCCAAATGTGGATGTGTCCTACAATAATAAGTGAGTAAAATTAAGCCACATTCCCACATCCTCACATTTGTGGATTTACAATTATGCACATCCTTGGACACACACATCATGATAGTTATGGGTATTAAGTTAATTATAAACAGATGCATCCACATTTTCCCATATATAGGAGATATATAAATATTTTCATGCTCATTCATACAGAAAAAGCTCCCATATGAAAATAGTGATCATTAATTTTCTCTGTCAGCACTACTATAAGATAGCTCTGAAAATACATGCATTTTTTGTTTTTGAATTAGATTACATTTACTTATGATAATATTAAGACTATGGTTAATTATTAAATACATGTCTTTAGGTATTTCTCAAAGCTTTACTGGACTTTAATTAGGGATGCAAGTTATCGATTGACTGATGATTAATTGGTAACAGGACAATTTTCTAAAATTTTGCTTTTGTATGAAGAGACCATCTTTCCATCAAATGAAGACGTAAAGTTTTCATAAGTTGAATGAAAAAAAAAAAAGCACTTTCATTATGTTGTAACAATTTTTGTTTTAACAGTATTAAATTCTAACCAATTAACATAAAATTGTACTGTTCTCTCATTAAAATTTGACATATTTATAAAACATAACAAAACAGGAACCTATTAGGTTACAGATAAATGAAAATGATTAAATATGCAACACTTAATCTCCCTCATACACTGTTTCTGATGAGGACTGGAGATTTTACTTGCCACTCTTTGTCATTGAAGAAGACAGAAACTGTGACGAAGCGTTCTGCAGTCTACAAACAGGGGTGAGTGACACTTGGTGCTGTTAGTTGTGCTTCTAATTCAGCTACCTTCATCTCTAACCAGGTGGTTATTTTTGCTCTTCAACAAATGTTAAAACTTGGCTTCATGAAGTTCCTTAACTCACAAGAATCAGCAGTATTAACTTCATAAGTGTTGTACCTTTAAATATAAATAAATTAAATGTTTGCATAAGCTTATCCCATGGACAACGTCTGTCATCATTCAGTGTACAGGAGGTCCACCAGTTCATTTTTATGGCTGTGGAGTGTATGTTCAATTAATTGCAGTTTGTCCTATGTTTCTCTTCTGTGCCTGTCTATACTGGCCTTGTTGATATTACCAGCTTAATAAATTTGGTCATCATTAAGGTTTGTGATATTTAGAACCATTTGTCCTGGATGTTAGTCAAAGTGTTGGAGAGCCAAGCGAACCCGACTCAGCCCATAAAGTATGGCCACGCATACACAGACACCATGTCATTACAGACTGTGGTTACAGCAGCAATTATCACCTCGCCATAATTTTTTACTGTTGCAATAATCATGTAACACCAACTGTTCTCTGACCTACATAGACTTAAACCTAGTTACTGTCAGATGCAAAATGAGAGCTGTTAAATGAAGGTCAGCTAACATGAGGACAAGTGCATAAATACTCTCTCACTCACAGACTGTATAAAATATTTTTTTAATTACATTTTTTTTTTTTTTTTAAGGAAACCAGTTACTTTTTTTTTTAAATAAAATACTGGAAGTCCAACATATTGGTCAACAAGCATTTTGCCATGTATGGAAGAAATTACAGGACAATACTGGAATTAAACCTGCTAAACTGCTGAGTACAAATGTGTTGTTTGAAATTCGTGCATCAATTTCCTTTAGCTTCAAAATTATGCCACACTTTGTGGTGCACTATGACATAAAACTAACAATTTTAGTAATCAACTATTGTAATCATTAAACCAAAAAATTGCACATTCTGCAGATTTGTCATTTAAAACCACTTAAGGCTTTTTAGACAGTACTGTAAATGCATTGAAATATGTACATAAACAATTTACTTCATTTTTTTAGGCAATAAAATTGTGTTTTCAGCCTAAAATACAATAACAGCATTTCTTTGGTAAATGGTTTATCATTTGTTGCAAAGGATGCAGCTGCAGCTAAAAGAAATTCTTCTAGGATCAAGATGTGAAAAGCTCTGCACTTTCTGCTCGACTTAACATCAGTAAAGTCGAGGGCTAATCTGTTGTTTTTTTGGACTAACCATTTAATTATTGGATAGAAAAAGGTGCTTTATAGCAGATTTTTTATACAGAATTTAAACTATGTGAAACTAAAATTGTCACTCGAGGAGCTCTTGGTTAAAAAAAAATATACATATATCTAATTGCAAGTTGTATATTTTATTTATAGTTTTGGCTTACTTGTTATTTCTGACTTATTTCATCAAATTAGTCTGTCTGTAGTTGTAACATGGTAAAATTTGAAATATAGGCTGTATGAATAATCCCTTTGCAAGACATTCAGAAAGTAATGTAGTTTTTGCCATCAGTTTTTGGACATGTTATATCACTGAGGACAAACTCAGTTCTCCAGCAAGAATGATAAAATTGGTTTCTGCAATTATCAGTGTGACCTATTACCACTCAGAATTTCTCTACATGTTTCTTTTGTTCTGATTTAGAAAATTAGATCACTCTACTAAAAGAATTGTGGCTTCGCATGGGTGTAAGTAGGCTGTTTCATAACTGCATTTTCTCGATGATCCAAGAAGAATGTTTTCAAAAGTAGAACAAGGTTTTTAATGGCCTATTAGATACCACACTGCTGCACAGTCATTAAAAAACATGAACAAGATTTTATAAACCTGTCCTTATCATTGCTGCAGTCTTTTCCAGATACTGAGTAAGAGACACAGGAGTCACATTTTGAATATATTGGAAATGATATGCCTGTTTGATTGCATTTTACCTTAGAATCGCAATTGGTGTCAGCATGGTTTCTGTGCAAGAGCTGTCAAAGAATAATCTTTTTATGAAACTTTGACCTCTCTAGTGCCTGAAATAATGAGAGTGCTAGCTAATGTGCTTAGGAAAACCAAATAAGTGTAAATCACTTCTTTGCTCAATGTGAAAATACAGTAATTTTGCTGTTTAATGAAATAAATGCTGTCAGACATTTTTTTTAAGATGTTGCTAAAAATAAATCCTTAGGAAAAAAAATGCTTTTCCCACATGCGGTTAGAATCAGCAGCTCCAGCTGCCTTCTTCCTCATGTTCCTCATATCCAACATTTGAATACATTTGAATGAGCAATAGTAAAGGGGTGAGTGCCAATTCATAAATTCCTGCATTCAGAGTAAACAAAACATGCAAAAAAAAGCAAAACAGTAGTATGTGACGAAACCCCCAGGCAAAAGTGTCTTGGCACAAGCAAAAATAAGCACAGAGTAATGGATTTCAGATTTGTGAAATTGAAGTTTGGGATGTCAAAACGGCCCACACAAAAGGTCTCACAATGGCACACATGAAACAGCTGTAAGCAAACAAGCTTCACCGCAACGGAAACCAAGTAAGGGTTGAAAGAAGTCCTTTCATGCATAACTCATCAAGCCAACAGTACTGTTCTCTTATCATTACCTAGCTACCTAATGTTTTGTGATGTAATTCATAATGCAGCAAGAGCAAAGAGAATGCCATGAGCCTGCATTTATTAATATTTATGTGTCTCACAACCTTGAAAGATGCTGAGATATCACTCAGCATCACCAGTTTTATCTGGTGATGCTGAGATATCACCAGATAAAACATGCCTATTTTTATAGGCATGTTTATAGGCATAACCGGTCAGGTTATGCCTATTTCATGTTTTATCAAAACATGAAATAGGCATAGTGATATTTGTAAAAAAAAACGAAAGTGCAATGTTATCATTTGCGCATCAAATGTTTGGGCTTCCATCATGTTTCTCTGTACATTTTTTTTTAATAATACCTTGACAAATGACTGCATTATTAACTCATTTCTAGAGGTTTCTACTTGAAATTATTTAGTTACTTAGAAATTTTAAATTTGATTACATCTATATTTGAAGCCGTCTTGATTAAGAAAACATACATAAAACATTCCACACATCAATACAAGAAAATATTAAAAGACAAGACACAATAACAGGACAAGAAACGGGTCAGGATTCAATCAAAGAATCAGAAAGAAACAATGAGAACCGGTCAGGTTAAAAAGAGAAGAGGTTTGATTAGCGATATGAAAACAAAGTCAGTCTAGTAATAGCCCAATCTGTCGGTTGACTCAAACTGGAAGAAATACTGTAGATGAGTTTGTAGAAGAGAGTTGTTTTACTTTGTTACATTTAGCTTAATGTACAGACAAATTATTTTTTATTTTTGCTTATGTGGATTACTTGAAATGTTATCGTTAATGGAAATGTTGCTGAAACCATTTTTGACCTAAGTTTGACTTCGATGCATGCAGAGTTTGAGTTATTTCATACATGTGGCTGTTTTATAATAATACAACTATTGCATATATGCTTTTTTGAGGTTATTTCCTGATTCATACATAGAAACACATACATGCTTTGGAGTGTGTGTTTATAAATGTGTTTGTATATTATCTGCTCATGTGTGGTGCAGCTCCCTGCTGTTTTGTAATTAAAGCTGAAGTCTAGTCTAATTCTCCTTACTTTGCAGTTCTGGAGGTTAATTGCAAAAACTATGCTGCCCCTGGCAATCTCTCCACCATTTTAGTACTTTACTATGCAAACTACAAGGAAGATTGTTTGGAGTAAATGAGAGGATGTGGAGATGCAGTAATAAAAAAAAAATATCCTCCCAGTACATGAAGAGAACAGGGTGAGATAGGGTAACTAGTTAGCCTCCATGCAAATATTAGTGAGGGCATAACAAATGCTAATGGTAAAAAAAGATGCTTACGCACAGTTTTATTGATTAATTTGCTGTGCCTGTTTGCAAGTCTGTGTGCAGTTATCTGGAAAAAATTGGTCTTACACTGTAGGTGAGAGGAAATTAAGGTAAAAGATAGATGTTCAGTTCTGTGCAAAAACCCCTGAAGACACTTTTCTTCTTATGCCAGCAGGAAGGTGGGTCATCAAAAAAAAATCTGAAGCCACAAAAAACAAAAATGGATATCAGTTCACTGTATTTTCATTTTATTGGATCATTTTTTCAAAGCAACAAAAATCCCCAATCCTTTCAGAGCATTGTAGAAGTTGTTCTCAAAGTCCCAGACAGAAGGCTCAATGATTCTTATCAGCAATGACTTTGCATTCGATTCAAGAATTGCCTGCCCTGGTGTCTGTTCACAGTGCAATGTTAAAGCAGTTGCTCTGCAATGTATCCACTAAAATTCTTGCCATGCAACTCTGTGATTGACATCTCCATGGTGAGAAAGTGGGCGGCAGAAAGACCAGATATTACTGTGGAGGTCAGGGTTGAGCAGAGTGAGCAATCACTTCTATCTGTGTATGAGTGTGTTTGGGTGTGTGTTTCTGGCCTTTTTTGGGAGATTCCGTATCTACCTTCCCCTTGCAATTTCCTCTTTGCAATGATACACATTTTGACAAAAGATACCACTTGCTATTGAATTGTAAAGATAATATTTAATACTGTTTCAGCATCATTTAAGAAAAGGAAACAGTTGAAGAAACTGATGTAAACAGACAGGATAGGTTGGTGCATGAAGCTAATTTGCACCATCATTTTCCTGGAGGTTTTTTCGCATTAAAGTAGGATTTTAGAATATGAGTTCTTTCTTATATTACCTCCTTTTTAGTTACATAGATCAAATTTGATCAATTTTTCTAAGTCTATGATTGGGCAAGTACATTAAAATGGGAGGAAAAATGTATTAAACAGACAGATGTTGGGGAAAGGTTTCATATTTTATTATAAAACTTAAGATTGCAAAAAAATTGGACAAAAGATTATTTACAAAAAAAACCAGAAAATCACCTCATAACCATGCCTTCTCCTAGCCTGCTGGCCTGCCTCTCCACCATGGCACCGTAAAAGACAAAAACCAAAAACATTTCTTCAAATGAATTATCCACACGTATAATTAATTAACAGCTTATGAACCACAATCGACAGAGTGGACTATTTATATAGCTCTGGCAAATGTTGCATGTGAGGATCTAGTGATTTGCAGTTGTAAGACACTATTCATTTGTGCCGGAGATTCAACCTCTGTCATTTTTCTTTTGGTCGACTGTTACATGCTCATGAGTAAGTCCATTTATTTATTTATTTTTTCCTTGCCAGTGAAAGTAGATTCATAATTAACAGATACTGCAGTGCGTAATCAGTTTTCTTTGAATTAAAAAAATGGGTCAAGATTCTGTTCAGGCACCTGTTATTAACAAAAGAAAGAGTAATATCATCTTCTTTGTTCTCAATAAAGGAAAACTGTAGGTCCAAAGAATGGTGTAAAAAATTAGTTATAGATATCTTTGGTCTTATAACTAAGCAGGGATCTGCAAACAGGACTTTTTATGTGGGACTAATGCATTTGTATTGAATACTGAAACCAATAAGGTACTCACAGTGTAATGATGAGGCTATAATATAGAGATTAAAAAGAAAGTTAGATTCTTTTTCTAGCTTTTGCACAATCTAGTAGACTCATCATCAATTTTCAAAACATCGTCTAATTAGTCAAAGTCCTAGAGTAAATGCATGTTGCTGTGTGACTGGGACAGAGGATCAGAATATCTTAACATCCCTCATAAATCCTAACATCGATTGATTGTGCAAGTAAATAGTAAAAGGAAGAAAGGATTTGTGGAAAAACAGGCAGAGCATTCTGTATTGCTGTCGTTATTCTTAAACACCTTTAACTGCCTCCTCTAATTGGACTTTCATCTAAGCCCACCTTAGTCTGTTCCCATGATTAGCACAAGTCAAACATACCATTAATGCGTGTGTGTGTGTGTGCTAGAGGGAGATGTGCTGATGGAGATGTGCGAATTGTCAAGTGGTTTGAGCAAAGCTTTTTGCTGCCAGCTCATTTGTCTTTATCATCAGCAATCAGAATGGCCCCCCAAGGAGACAGTTTTAAACATTTAGTTAGACCATCTAATAAATCCATATACTCTCCCATCACATATATCAAAGTCGAAAACTGAATTTTGAAGCTTGACTATCTATGTCAATCATAAAAATGGCTCACACTTAAGGGACCTCCAACTGATAGAAGCACATACACATAGTTATGAGTTATGTACAGAAATGTTTGACTCAAATGTACTGCTACACACAACAAATTATTTCTAGCTGTTGACAGTCAACGTGATAACGCTGCTGCATAATTTATCAGTACTAATGGCTACCTGCATGTGCTTCTAGCTATTCTCAGAAATAAAGTGTGGACTTAGAAAACCAGTTTTCACTGTATGTATAAATGTTGAGAAACTGAATGAATAATCTAAATTAAATTAATGAAACTGGCAATATGCTTTTCCCTGATGACTTTGTAAAACAGTGTGGATGATGCATGCAAGACTAAGACTGTATCAGACTGTGGTTCATATAGGTCTGCAATTGCCCTAGTTTGGGTGATCAGCAAAACTTTAGAATGATTGTCCGAATGACTAATGAAGGAATGACCAGGAGTCAACTGGATCATTGGCCACCGTGGATGCCAGGAAATATGAAGCCTCTGTCGGCACTGCCTCCCCTTCTTGATACCACCGACAGGTGAATTAGTTCAGGCTGGTCCTGATAGTTCACCAGTAAATCATGAGGCAGTTAAGCTGAATGTTATTCAGTAGGTTAGCAGTTATCAGCTTGTTTGGTAATCAGATACTCAAAGAAAATATTGCCCTGAGTATTTACATACCGTCTTTTTCTAACTGTATGTTTGTTCTTTCCTTTTCATTTTTTGAAAATTAAACATACTAGGCCTAGTCTGACAGAAATAATAACCAACAATGCACAACATATATGCATCAACTGCAAACTGAAGAGGTGCATCTTTAGTTTGTTTTTAAAAAACATCCTCTGTTGCTCTTTGGTCCTCAAGAGGGATGTTCCACAGCTAAAGGCCATGGTAAGAAAAACATGCCTCACCCTGTGTTTTGGTTGTCACTTTAAGTATAAACAAAACATGATCTCCAGAAGACCTAAGGGGTCTAGAAGGCCTAAGGACAAAAACATATCTGACAAATAGAACACGCTAAGACCATCATGAACTATGAATATAATAAAATCAATTTTAACACTTTAATTGAAAGAATATTATGGGTCTTAATTGTCCCACTTGAAATATGAAATATGCTAGAAAATCAATGCATTGGTTTAGAAATTTTCCCCTGGACTTTTTTGTAATCCAGGAATCATTTGAGGAAGCATTTCAGCTCAAATATTCAGTTAGGTCCTGACCATTAACTTGGCTTATTATAATGTAAAATTATGAAAATGAGACGTTGCAGACACAACTCAGAAATTGTAATAGTAAAATTTTGATCTGTCAGATGACTTCCCATCACTGTATTAAGACTAACCAGGGTTTGTTTTATCATTTCTTAAGCACTCTACCTATTAAACCTTTGACCCTCTTTACATTTCATCCAGTTTTTTAAGAGCGAGGTGTCTTTATCTTTCCATGGACTGTGTATCTGTAAAATCCGGATTTCTGACATACATGGCTAAGCCTGAGGAGAAAATAAATGGATCTGAACTTTCTGGCTTTAAAGTTAATGCAAGCCAGCAAGATCTGCTTTGAATGTTCAAACAGTCCTACATAATTCAGATAGCTTGACTTTGCTTCTCACCACTCATTTAAAGAACAGTCTACAAAGAACTCACTTGGCTTGCTTCAAGTTTTGCTGAAGAAGGAAAACTATTTGTGCCTGCAATGATTGTAGTAGCAGTTATTGGCAGCAGTAAAATGGTGAAAAGTGTAACAGGGCCAGTGTTGGAGGAAAGCACAGAATGTGTTAGTTACATGGCAACTTGAATTTGAGTGGTCTTCATCCGGGAAATCAGGGTGGCACATTGGTGTAATGAAGAGCTGGCCTATGCTACATAGTGAATTGAATTATAATTGTCCTGGGATTGAAATTCAGGGAAGCATTTCTTGGGTTTTAGCTTAGGCGAAAGGGTAATCAGTCAAAACAGCTGTTCACCAAAAGTTATAGGGAAAAAAATTGAATCTGACCAAACAGGATCTGCACACTGTGAAAGTTCAGTAACACCAATGAAACTTCTCAGGTTGTCATTGAAAATGTTTTCTATTAGGTATGCATTTTCACTGCTGAACTACGCTCCCTCGATGTAAAATGGGAAAGTGGAAAAAGTAATTTAATTTTGCTATGGGTTATCAGGATTATTGAAAGGGAAAGTAATTAAATGAAGACCTGGGACTAAGTTTTTTTTTTTTTTTTTTTTTTTTTTTTTTCCAAAACCATTTCTGAGTCTGCTACAATTTACCTACACTGTCAAGTTAGTTTAACATCTAGCTTTGACTTGGGGAGAGCTGGTGTGTGAGGGTGTTTCAAAATGTGGCCAATTTTAAAAAGAAACAACCAAACATTACTCTGACATGTCTTTCTAAACACATTACAAATGCCTTTTGTTCAGTGTCCTTTAAATGTGAGTGTACAAACGTGAATTAGGAGTGACATAAATAATTTAAGAATTAATTACACAATGTAAAGTGATGTTTCATAAACCCTCTGGCTTGTCCTTAGAGATTTGGACATCTCTGATATATTATTTACAAGAGGTTCGCTGACTTTTTTTTTCTCTCTTACAGATAACAGTTTGGAGCTCAATCCATGTTAAATATTCATTACTCTAAAGATATGGATAAGCCAAGAGTAATGACATCTTAACTGTCACACATACTTTGTAAACGGAGCATCACACAGAGCTGACCACCGAAATAGAGTGGCATGTTTTTGCTAAGATGAATTAAAAACCTCAACATAAACATAGACTATTTATAAAGCAGCTATTTTGCTGCTTTGTCAGTCTACTATTGGTGGCAGTTTGAACAAAATCATTATTTTGTTTGATATAAATTAAGTTTTAGATCACAGAAATAAACTAAAACTAAAATGCATCCTTTCTATTTCATATTTTCCAGTTAACCAACTCATCTGGGGAACCAGAGAGAACTTCAACATGTTAGGAAGTCACACTTACCACCCTCCACACTTGCTGGCATAACAAGTAAATGTGTGGAAAAATTCAGTTTCAGGGTCATAACACACTTTGCAATTGTAAATAATTTGTAGCACTTAGGTCCCAGTAAATGTCTATTGTACTGTTGGCTGGTCATAATGTCACAGTTACTGGCACCTCAATAATTTTTATAAGGTGAATGGAACTGAAGCATTTTGTAAAATTCCCATTTGTACAGAGTAGAGAACTTTGGAACAAGATATTCAATGATGGTGACAAAAACAGCAAATCATAATCTTATTCAATAAATTATATGAACCACTAAAACATGCACATTAACTTGTTTTGCAACAATAGGTTTGGTTTGGTCTATAAATACCTATAAATAGTTGCTTAGGGCCGTTATTATCTAGTAATTTAAGTCAAAATTACTTAAATTACCACCAGGCACCAACTCATCTATAAAATAATAACTAGTTCAGTCTCTGTTATAATCTATATATCGCTGCTTGTCTTAGGTATTGAGATGACAGCAGATGATGGGATTATTTCAACACTGGAAATTCTTCAGCAAGGCACTATTCATGTATGGAACACATAATATAAGGGAAAAGAACCTCAATATGCAAACAAAAATTATTCAATCTTGTTGTTAAATACTTCAATCAATAAACTCACTAAGTTTGTAACACTCAAGAAAACTACTGAGTAAAAGATGAAAGAATAATAAAAACAAATACATTACTAAAAGTAAAAATATGTAAGGGTTGACCCAATATAAATTGATTGAGAATATAGGCTTTGTGCGTAATTATGCAATCAAAGGCAGTTTGTCATTCCTTTGCCAGGTGACAGGTCCATTATCCTGATTCTTAAGTCTGACTTTGTGACATGTTTAGAGTGACGTCTTTACGGCTTTGCTTCTGCTGCATACTAATGGTATTTACATCTGGACTTTGGGTCAGTCAGTGAATACTGAGAGAGCCACACAGTCACAGCATAAGTGTACTGATGATCTGTAGAAATATAATAGTTTAGTCAAAATTATAATATTTTTTGTGGAAACCAAGCATCCATGAACAAAATATTTAATGCTAAAACCTCACAATTATTTTAGTTAACATGCATCACAGTTGACAGTTTTAGATTAGTGACTAAAAGGTAAAAAAAATAAAAAGTAATAGTATAGGTGCTTGCACTTTTAAAAAAAAAAAAAAACAGAGCATTAAGAGTGAATAGAACTTTTACAATGCATCTGTTTATATAATAGGTCTAGCTTGTAATGCAACAGTATTAAAACAGCAAATCAGTAAATTAATTAGACACTTTATCATTGTTTCATACATATGATTATAGCAACTTTCTAAAACTGAGTCCAGCTTTTAAAATAATGTTTAGAGCTTCTCACCAGGATATTGTAAGAAAAGTGAAATATGTGTTTGCCAATGCATTACAATTTCACCAAAGTCATCTTGGCAGAAGAACCTCATCACAAACTAAAACTCAAATGTAAACACGCTGAGTGCTTCAATGTATTCCAATACTCCAGCGAGATACTTGCTCATTATGCTGTATATGCTGGCTGCCTACATTCTCAAACTGAGGCCAGAGCTGTGAGCCCACAAGAGGATTTAGTACCGGCTCCCTCATTGCTTCTTATTTCTCCAACTCAGCCAGGGATTGACTGCTTCTGATGGCAGTCTGGCCACCTCCTCATCTTGGAGCTGAAAAATCAAACACATCACCATGTTTTATGCATAAATATATAAACAGTCACACAAGCAGAAGGAAAACACACATACAGCTGCCTGCTAACCCCCTAAACACACAGACATTAACTAATACTCGGTCATATGAATTATGAAGATGTGGACTGGAGCAATTAGGTAAAATAAATTAGATGACTCGACACTGCCATGAGCCAGTCTTATGGCTGGAGCTACACACACACACAGAAAATAAAACCTGCACACATAGAAACACACAGTTTTGGCTCAGATATGTAACAAGATGGCACCTCTTGTTGAATTGATATCAATAATTGGCTGAAGAGTTATTTACACTCCCCTTTAATCAGAGGGAACAGATGGCCATAAGGTTTGTGAACTGTGTCCATCGTTTTAACCAAGTACCAAGTCCTGGCATTGGGAGAGGGAAAGCGTTCTACTGGACAGCTGGGGAAGTTAAGTCCAGGGAACAATACACAATAGCTAGTCCATTGTTTCAGCTCTTTTTTTATGACATTTGAGTAAACTAATGGCTTATATTTCTTGAAAAGCAAAGCTAATGTAAATTTAAACTCATTGGTTAGCACAATAATAAGAAATTCATCTATTTTTTTTTTGTCTATTTCTGCTAAGTTAATTTTTTTAAAATAAATGTTAACTTAAAAGCAGTAATAAGGTATGGCAGCGGTATCAACATGAGGAAGTGCTGACTTGTAGAAAAAAAATGGAAAACAAATTTGAACACAAACTTTTTGCCAGCAACTTTTGGCCTAATACCTCAGCCAAGTTATTTTCTCATAAAAGCAATTTTGTTGTATTATTTTTCAGATTAGTTTTGGCTATGTAGGGATCTATAAAAATACTGAAGCAGGTAACTTATCTGGGTTGTCATAAAATCTCCCTGAGCTAACATTTTGTTTTACTATGGAATTTGAAAATGCCGTTTTCATTCACAATTTATTGAAATTGAATTGCCATTGCAAGCATTACTACTCATACGTTGATCTTTGTTTTACTGAGACCAAAATAATTTTAGTGCAAACATGCTACCTGAGAACTGTCTAGACAGGCTCAACAAACAAAACAGGAGGAGGGGGGATAAACAGAAAGTGTTTTTGTAAGGACACAACCGTCAAAGTATTTTTCTGAATGATCCACATGCCCGGATGTACTAACTGAGTTTTATTTTTCTTTCTGCAAACAAAATATCTGCTTAGAAGAATGATTTTGGATATGGCTTTGGTACTTGTAAGTTCTGAAAAAAGAAATCAACTTATGTCACAGGACCTACAATCAACATTTTATATATGCTTTAATGTTTTTTTTTTTTTTATGTCATGTTCTGTCTCTGTTGTCTCTTTCTGCCTTATGGCACACTCTTCATACCTTGTCATTTTCATTCATGTCATGTTTTTTTTTTTTTCTTCAAAAATGACATGAAATTAAAATGTATCCATACTTTCATGTTTTAATCCTGGGATGACTTCACATTCGCCCTCTATGTGTTTGTATCATCTGGCCCCAGGAGTTACACTTAGAGAACGAATTTCATGTTTCAAATCTCTTTTTAAGCATCCTCTCACAGCAATGGTTGACAGTTGCTTTGAGGTATTTTCCCTTTTCACACTTCCTTACAAACCAGCCCCCACCAATTTTACATACCTCATGCACAAACACAAATACACGGAAATAAATACCAGCACTCTAATCCTGAGCTGAGAGTTGGAATTGCAGTAATACATTTCTATAGAACTGCTCTAGACAGCAAATTGCATAAATGCAACTTGGGGGGAAAAAAAAAATAAAAAAATAAAAAAAACCTTTATATTGTTTGGGGGATTAAATCTTCCTTCTAAGCCCAGATCAAATTTTTGATTGTTCCTGCTGCTGCTTCGAAGTGAAGCAAATACACACCGATTCACACACAGTTTGATTATATGGATTAATCCAGCAGACTTTTTTGTCAACTACCCCACATTCTCAACTTCTATTACAATATATATGGCGTTTGGCCATATAATCATGTCTATTTCAACATAATCTGAAAACTCTTTAGTTTTCAATTATGTTGAAATAGACATAATTGTCATGTAACAGCATGGCAATCTCATGCTGTTACATGAGATTGCCATGCCCACCAGTACTGTTTTTAAATACTTTCTCTACCACCTTAATTTCCGGTGGATTAGCTATAGTCTATTTATCGGTCTGGATCCAGAATCCCTAATCATGAATTTATCATCCTTCCCTTTGACTGTGGGACTTGCATACTCAGCATAGATGTTCCTGTAGCCTAGTCCAGCCAATTGACTACAAAGCTATGTATGCTAGTCCTGCCAGCATTTCACATCCAGGTACCACTGTATGTTATGGACTGCTTCATGGTCATCTCTGCATGGACTACATCTTAAGCTGTGTCTAATGGGGTACATCTCATGTCTTTCCATACTGGTCCTGGTTCTCTTGTTTGCTGTCTGAGACATTCACTTCAGTTTCAGTTTTTTTAAGATCCTTTTTTTTTTTTAGCACTAGTGACCCTTCTGAGAGTTACCGTATTTGAGCAGAGAGATAAAATATTTAATTGAAGCTGAAATATTCACTATTGTAAGTAGGCACAGAATTATAAGAAAGTGATGTGCTTAAAGCTGACACGTTTTTTTTGTTTTTTTTTTTAGTTTGCTGTTAGCCTTAGTCATCCAGTGAAATGACAAAGCCAGGTTTTCACCCTCCTATATAATTCTTGTTTAAAAGTCCAAGACACAATTTCAAAAATAAATCAGAAATATCTATTTTGTCCATCACCTAAGCTCAGAATAGCTACTAAATAGAAGAACATGGATGAATGTTGAGTATGGGCTTCTCAGTGCAGTTTCCCAGTCATCAGAAGTTCTGCTCTGTGGCATTTGGTCGTCTCCCCTTCTTTACCAAAGCCCTGTTGTAAGCTCTTTGAGTGCTGTAAAGGCTCTGTGCTCCTCTTTATACAACTTCTCTACACTTGCAAGTTGCTTTGGATGACAGTGTTTGCTAAATCAATGTGGTATAAGCACACATGCACACAGAAACTGTATCTGTACACTGCTCAAATGCTACAAGCATGGTGTGATGATAAACAGCTAATGCCGCTCGTGTCAGAAGGGTACTGTCTGCCTGCAGTGGAAAAAGCTAAATAAAACCATATCCATGGATTTAGTCCCCAGATCAGAAATGTTTAGGACAGCAGGGTAATGATAAATGTTTTCAGAATTGTTTTATTTTTTTCCATATCAATTCAAGCATTGTGTAGACATCAGAACCAGTGCTTTACAGAAGGGTTCAAATTCTTTGAATTTTAGCATTTTGCCATTTGAGAAGCAAAAACCTGATTGCATTTTGTTTAGATTTGATGTTATATACCAACAAAAAGGTAGGAATTGAGAAGAGTAATTAAGATCCACATTGTTCAAATTTTCTTACAATTGAAATTTAAAAAGTTTGGTGGGCATTTGTTGCTTCAGATCTTTCAGGGCACACATTTCTAGAAACATTTTTGTCCAGACACAGTGAAATTGAATAGAAACATGTCTACACACAATTTTCAAATTTGCCGCAGATTCTCAAAAAGATGTAGGCCTGGACTTTACCAGGGCCATTTTGACACATAAACATGCTTCCTTGTACCAATGGAAGAAATGCCATGGCGTCATACTACCATCTCTCTATTTCTAAGCAGGGATAGTGTGTTCTGTATATGTTTGTGTAAGCTTTCTGCCAACACATTTTGATTGTAAACCAGAAAGATCCATTTGGTACATCTTTTGTGAATGTTCTCTGAGTGTATGTAACTCTATGTGGCCTAAAGGTGGACATCTTTACCTTTAAGTTTGCATCTCTCTCATACAATTTTTATTTTTGAATTCAGTGACCTTTTGAAAAGGCTGCACTGGATTGATTACACGTTTTAGATTTTCAGTTGTAAAAAATCTCAAATCGCATAAGAACATCTTATAATCCTAGTAAATACACTAATATTAGGAGCTGTTATTATATTTCAAAGGCAAGCTTGTGTTTTGTAATTATTTTGTGAATTTCATTTTATCGGGCTAGCTCACATTACTTGTTTAGAAAAAGGAAAACACTTTTAAATGTTATGTGGATGTATTTTGTGTGCTTGGTCACGTGAAGAAAGAGATACAACCAATTTCAAAGCATGGTGTGCTTTGAGGTTTGAGATTAGAATGCAACTGATTCTCACTGGTCCAAAAATTAAGGCTAACGCAGATGAAACCTGAACAGGACAATTAATTATATGGTGACCAAGACCTCAGACTGAATTAATGAAACTTTATTGTATCTGTGAAAACACAAAATTGAGCATTTCAATGAGTTTTTTTGGCCGTTTGACCACCATATAATTAGAAAAGGATTAAAATGTCATGAAATGGACTGATAAAACCTGTACTGAATTATCTTTCACTGGTTTCATATTTTTAGAACAAAGTTTATGTGTGAAGCTTTTTATTTCTGGAAGTAACAATGAGCTTTACTAGTTTCAGCTAACGTTCTTTTAAAATCGTTCTTCTCATTCTTGTTAATCCAATATTGTGCATAGTCCCATTTTGGAAGATGAATGCATTTTCACACCCCTACAATTTGACCTCAGAATGTAGACTCACTGAATATGATTAACCTTTCATACAAATTCAATCCTTTGAGACTCTATTTCTCTGCAGTTACTTTCATCTCTTTTCCCATGTGGAAAATTGAGCTTTGAACACAAATAACTAAAGTAGCTAAAGTTTCATATGAAGGAGGACATATTTTCAGGTCAATGGAAAATGAAAATGTTTAATTTTTTATTTATTCCCAAGAAAAGGAAAACAGAGCAAGAATGAAGGCCTAATACATGCGTGATGAATTGAAACAATCATCAGCTAATTTTAGTAATCAGTAATTAGCAGGAGTACACCTAAAAAGACTAAATGGACATGTGCTGAAAGAACAACATGGTGGCAGTCAAGCTAAAGCTACATAAAAAACCTCTACATTTTGCAATTAGGATGAAAATCCTTTGTCTCTAAATTTGTCCTACCCAAAACTCAAATGTAATAGCTTTTACTTCACATTGTTCAAATTCTACAAAAAGAAAATAAATAAGTAAATCTCCTATTAAGCACAATTTAATAGTTGTCCATGAATTAGTTGATTGAAAAAAATTATCTACACATTAGCACACTGTACTGATCTTAAGTCAAGCAAAGGGCTGAGCTTTTCACATGCTTAAGTTGGCTTTTTAGCTGCGGATGCATCCTTTAAATGCACTGAAGAAATGCTGTTGTAGACAATATTTTACTTTATCTGAAAAAGGAATCAAATTTGTTTATTTGCATTTCAATGTATTTGTAAAATTGTAAAAAATAAGCTTAAGTGGTCACATGAAAAATCTCCAGCATGTTCCTTTTTTTTTATCAGATTCTCAGAAGAATTGATAAAATAATTGATTACGAAAATGTTTGTTGCATGCAAACGTATAAAATTGATTCTAACAAACTGCATGCCATTGTTTATTATCCAAAACTGAAAGGACAGTCACCTCAGTGTGACTGGTGTGTTTTGAAATGAGCGATTCAGGGAAAAGAAGACGTCAAACAAAATTCCTGTGTGCTTAGACCAAAGAAATTACAGTTATTTTTCATGTTGGTGGAGTAATGAAGACGTTTCCAGCCAGACTGTTTTGTGGAAGTGCAAAGTTATCCCTGTGAAACATCTTCAAAGACCAGAAAGAAGGAATTTATTAATGTGTCGAAAGAGTTTTCTGTCGGACTGTTTGTTGTGGAGCTGAATAACTTTCTGTCAGTCCCTTAATCTAATCAGCTATAAGTTTGTCTAATTTTCATGTTTGCCTTCGCATTCACTGGAATGAAGATCAGGAAATACAGAATATACAAAATTATACAATTTAAAGTAACCTGTGTGTGAAGACCTTTTATAGAATGGCTATCAAAGAAGAGTATACAAAAAAAAATAAAAAAATACTAAAAAGCTGTGACCTGTAGGATTGCTCTGCTTTGTCTTCTCATTGAATTTATGGACCAAATTCACATAAGAGATATTTGGGTTCCATGAATAATTTGTGAAACCTATAAGATGCAGAGTGAGTGGGAGCAGCAGACCAACCCCATAATATACAACAGAACCTTCTTCCCAATAAGTCATCATTAGCCTGAATAAGTTGGTATGAGGGTTTGTAACTGCGGAAAAACTTTCTTGGTGTTGATTTTTGTTCGCCATGAATCTTTACTGAATGTTGCTATACCAAATCGACAGTCACACACCAATAAATAATTGAAAAGAACATTCATTTCAGGAATTTATTTGAAAAGTGAAATTCACATATTACATTTATGACACACTCATATGCGTATTTTGAAATATTTCTTTTTCTGTTGATGTCAATGACTATGGCATACAGCGAATAAAAAACAGAAATTCACTTAGTCAGAAAATTAGAACGTAGTTATTGCAACAAAGCAATAACTTAAAAAGAGTTAAATCATTGCTCAACAACTTAAGAGTTGTTCATTAGTTATTAGAAGGATATGCCACAAAAGGTCATTGCCAAAGAAACTTGCTTTTCACAAAATGGAGCATTCATTTTGGTGATGTCAGTTTGAAAGGATATAATGAGGAAGAAAAGGGTGCAAAAGAAAAGTCACAACCTTGAGAGAAATGTGACACAAAGCTCATTGAAGAGTTTAGGAAGATTTATAAGATGGAAACTGTTAGAATCAATGCTTGCAGAATCAGCAAACATGTCTTTGATTGGAGCTATAACCATATTTCTTGGGGGGAAAAAAAGCCCTAATTCAGAACCATCTGAAGCACTTCTGAACCTAAATGCAGCACAGTGCAAAAGAATATTCTGTCAGATTAGTTAGAAAGAAGTCATTGTCCATGCAGTTTATATGTATCCAAATTACAATGTGTGTTGTATAAATAGACTTGACGACAAAAAGTCAATTCAATCATAAAGATGGTAAAACAAAAAGCATTTCATGGCAGTAGCAAAATAGAGTAGTAATGCAGACCAGAAAATGTTCCACTTATTATTCAAAGAGAAACAGGAAGACATAATGTTAGTAATAATGTCAAAAAAGAAATTTGTTTGTACAAATTTATCAAATCCTTGACATTTTAAACTTTTATGATTTCAGTAGTTTGAGGTTCAAAATTGCTTGTTAAATTTTGAAGGCATTTAAGTGACTCAGGTCACCAAAGACTGCTCATATAAACCACATGCTGAAGCTGCATGTCCACAGTGGAAGAACAACTGGTCATAGGCTTTATTATTTCTAGTAAAGTACAGTTCATAAACCGTTGTTGTTAACCATGTTCCCATTAAACCCAGTTTTGCTCTCAACATAGAAATGACAGCACCTTTACACAAAGACACATCTAGAGTCAGTCTTCAATTCATTCTGTCTCTCTGTCATTCTTTTTGTAAGGTCATATACGTATCCTTGTAAGCAATGAATTTATGTTAGGAGGGAAAATACTCACACTCATACTCACATTACCTGACATCAGACAACTGACATCAGACTCTGACCTAAAAGGCCTACAACTCATTTTAAATGTAAGTAGTAAATATTTCTGGAGTTATAGGAGGTGACGGAAAGAGCAAACAGCCCTCTTTGAAATGCCAGTTGTGTTTATAGGAGTTATTAATGAAGGCATTAACTATTTTCTTCTATCTTGTTTTTGTGGATTAATTGCTGTAATTCAAGTCTTCTTAATCAGTTCTGTTAATATACATTAAATACAAATTCATTTATTTATTTTCCATATGAACCAATAGTTCAGAAATTACTTTTCTATAACTTTTGAAACAGCAGGGAGTGCATATAATTGCAAACTTTCTGGCTGCCTACTGCTTTGGGCACTTTAGGTCATTTTTAGGTTATTAGCCATTGTCAGGGAAATGTGTTCCCCAATTTTAATTTAGAAATAGAAACATCCTTTAAGCTCCCTGGTTTTTGGTTCCTTGTATTGCCAGAATAATTTATGTAAAGAAAAAGAGACGTCTGAAAATTCTGAAAGAACATTGTGCCGTGCACACAGATTGGTCTTCTGAAGGGTTATTCATGCTGAAAAGTGTTAAAAAGTATAAAGATAAAAGAGACCAAGGGCACATGATGTTTGTCATGAGTCATGATTTAAGCAACATGAAGTGAAAGGAAATAGCCACTGTTTCTGTTTTTCAGATATATCTCTTTTGAAGACTTGATTCAATGCAATCCATGTCTTTTTACATTTTTCAGTCTCACCTTGTATCATCTGGACACTTAACCCCAACCTTTGTCTCCTGGGGTTGTTTTTATTAATATTTATCAAATGAGATTATTTCTGTCAGAAGAAGTCATATTCCTCCCCTCATTTGTCTTCCAGCAATTTTTTTTTCTTTTTTGCAAAAGAAATACAAGAAAGCCATTTGCAAGTAACTCATTACCAAATGTCCTCATATTTGGATACATATTTGATGAAACTAAGATGGAACTATTTGTGCATATTGACCATCCTTACATTGGGGTGTTTATAAGTCTGATAACTAAATCCCTACTATGACATATTGGGATGGCAACATCGTGTTTTGGGTCTGTTCTGTTGTCAGAGGAACAAAAATAGATGGTAGCACAAGAAAATAATGTAATGTGGAAATATTGAATAAATGGAGCTAAATGATTAACTTTAAGTAGATAAGAATCTCCTATTACATATTTTTACTTGTTTTTTTTTTTTTTTTTTTAAGTAGCAACAATTATAATGCATTAAAACAAAATGACAGCATTGCAAACACACATATAGACCAATGTTACTTGATGTGAACACCACCATCTCTTATCCAAAATGGACAATTCCACACAAACACACACACACACGGATACATTTGATGAAGGAGTGGCCTGGAGCCGTCATGGGAGAATGAGCTGTCGTTTTGAGAGGAGCCAGGGGATCAGAGGGAAGGATGGAACAGCGAAGAGAGAGAAAGCAAAGTGACAGTAGGGGCCAAGCAAAAGAGACAAGAAAAAAACAAAGTCAGGGAGGAAAATGCAGATTGCATTTGTTTTTTCTTTGTTGGAAAACAAGTTAATAATGCTTTCTTAAACAAACTATAGGCAAATATATAATTTTAAGGATATTAGGTGCTGTGTCATTCTCATGGTTCTTATGCACTGAAGTCAGCTGGGTCCCACACTTTCTATATAAGCATTCTTTATTGAATAGTATAGCGTATAGGATGTCTTAAAATATAGTTTTTGTCTGGTATGCTGTGAAATGAAGCAGCTTAGTTTAATCCAAATCACTTGAAAACAGCCTTAAGAGAAATCAACAACAGACATGAGCCACACTTCTCTTGCCAAAACAATTACACTGTAAATTCTTTTGAGAAATGTTTCTTTGTAGCCATTGTCAGAGCCATTATACTCTAAAGTTAACTGAGGATAAGCTGTATCTAGTTTCTGAGCAAAGAGAACGCTGCCAAGAACAGCTTGCTGATAAAACTATTAAAGTTTAAAAGTAAGGGTGAGTAAGGTAAAAAGCGCAACCCATTTATGAAGACGTTAGTCCTTGAAGTGGCCGTTGCACGTTTGAGTCCCAGTCTGATGACCTTTCCCACACGTCTTCCCTCTCTCTTATAATCTACGTTCACGTCAGACAACTGCTAAATAAGGGCCACGTGAGCTTACAAAACGTTTTTAAAAAGTTAAAAGGTTATTCCGAAAAGATACAAACTATAAGAAATAACTAATTTTTTAAAGATTTTATGTATTTTACATTTAGGTAAAGATATATTTTATTTTTACAGGTGTTTAAGTTCCAATGCACCCCTTATTACTCTGCAAAGCTGTAGACTTCCAAATTAAAACTCCTGGCACCAAATCCTCTGGCGTCTACTAAGTAACCTCTAAAAAGTATTGTCCGCCTTTAGATTAATGAGCTGGGATGGAGCAGATCAGGAGGTGGGCATTAGGAAACTTCCCGAAATGGGTTTAAGGACTTGCTTCGATTTCACAGTGACAGGGTTAATAACTTTGGATATGAAATTTCTCTTCAAAAGTCAGAAACAACTCAAAGGAAAGTACCGAGCCGGAAGTCACACTCTCTCTTTAATTATAATTTAGAGTTAGAAATCTAGGCCAGTTGGCCACTTGTTTTAGTTTGGCTATTTTCGTCAGCAGAGCTCAGCTCAGTGTTGTAGTACTCGAGACTGGTCTTGGTCTCGAGGCCATTTTTGATGGTCTGGTCTCAGACTCGGCCGCATTTGGTCTCGATCCTGATCGCTTATTTCAAGACCACGACTGTGGAAATATCACGAAACTTACAGCATAACGCACCAAGTAAAATCCAAGCAATAACATGAAAATTAAATGTTTCTGTTACTCCTCCCCACCTTTTACTCACTCCAAGGCATGCGCAGTGGTTTTCTTTGACATTAAAACAATGTCGAAAGAAACTTGGCAGAGCCCACACATGCAGTAGTGGGGTAAAAAATATCAAAACGAATGCAAATGGGCAAATCTTTATTCCACTCTTCTGCTGCCCATGTTTCTCCTCTGTCTGAGACAGGAAACCACATGTGCTACTTTGTATCCCGCTGTTGGATAGGTGGAGTCCAGAAACCTGAACTGAAGAGAGCATTGTGCGAGAAAAGGCCAGCAGTTGCCTGAAAGCCCAGAAAATGCTCAAGTTTTGACAGATGAATTGAGCCTAAGAGAGCACACAGCGGTGGAGAAAGTCAGAGGTGAGTAAAGCCTCAACGGTCTGATTTCTGACTTGACACTTTTGCATTTGATCAGCCGAAGAAGCACAGTTGCTCACTCAGGAAAGCCATCTAGCATTCCTGTCTTTCCACCATCTTTGTGATATCTTTTGAAAGACAAATAGTTTGTTTTTGATGCATGTGGTTTGATTTTGAGTTATCTCAAGTCACGATGCGATAAGTAAATATAAGTAAAATAAGTAAAAAAGAAAATCAGATTTTTATCAATTCTAGCTGAGATCAATGCTCTCTTGTACCTCTGCTGCTGACATTCCAGGCTTTTACAGCACTTCTTACAAGACTAAAGTGTGTAACACTGTGGAGTGTGCATCTCTTGAAGTTAAAAGTGGTTCAACTTCAGGGTATTCAGCTACTCTGTGACAAATTTCACTGCCATATATGTTGAAACCACCAGTTATCCTTGATCTAATTTGATGTCCTACCTCTTAAGGCACAGTACTAAGCTGTGCCTTTGTCAAACCCATGACATTCAGCCATAAAAGTGGACATCAATTTTAAGGATTAGAGAGAGTTCAAGCTGCCAAGCATGACGCTTTGTTCTGACACCAAGTGAGATCACGAGATCAAAGAGGTAAATATGTATGTATATCTGTATTTGTGCCAGTACGCATTTATTTTGTTTTGCTTGTTTGGTGATGGTGGATGTGTTGAAAATTCATTTTTGTGTTTTGTGCTGAGATCAAAAATTGAAATGCAGTCATTTGCCAACACAAATGTGTATCTTTATATTCAAAGACGAGGGCCTCAATTCACTCTTGTTACACACCACATGTCAGTATATTTCATAAGATCTGTTTGGGCTTTCTCCTTGTTTTGTGTTTCAATTTTTTATGTCATTGTAGATTCTGAGTCGACTAGTCTTTTTCCATGAAATCTTTGTGCAAAGTTAGAATAACAATTATTCAACAAATACAGACAAATATATCCTAGCCATGATGAAATACAACAGTTAGATTACAGTGACTGGGAAGGGGGACATCAAAGACAAGATAAAAGAGATATTACTGCCTGTCTGAGTAATACAGATCCCTCTTTGAGATGTGCAGGTCAGGAACAATACCGTCTTTTCTGACTTGGTGGTTTAGATCCAAATTAATGTACAAAACAATGTGTTCTCTAACTTTGTTTTGGTTTAAATGCAAGAACATATTGTACCCATCATCGTTTTTCTTTGACATTTGGCATAATTTCGATGTTTTTGAAGACATTGCATCAGTTTTTTTTTAAATTATGATGACCGGAAATTCCAGACTCAGAATGAGTTTTATAAACCGAGTTTGTGCATATAAACAAGATATTTGAGTTCAGCTGAGTCAAAGACTTTAGACATTGTCAAAACAAATTTGTAAAAGGGGAAGTAAAAAAGATGTGTTTTATGAATATGCATATTTTTAAAAAAGAAAACAAAATTGAGTTAGTGAAAACATGCATTGAATCGATGTGGGATCTCTGACTGTCAAGTGCTCATCAAAGAAAAGGAACTGTCTCTGTGGTGTCTAATTTTTGCAAATACTGCTTTGTAGCACTTACCTGAAGGTAAAATGTGTAAACAGGTTGTGTCCAGGATGTGTGTGATCTACAGAAGTCTTAGCTGCCCCTTTTCCTGACTCTAAACATGTACAAGTCCTGAATAAAGCAAAGGTCAGACCTGTTGATTCTCTCTGCAGACCTAATTTGTCTGTTGTAGTTTAGACCTGTCCTGATTAGTAGTTGGACAAGGTGATGGACAAACACAAATCTGTCAGAAAATGTCAGAGAAGAAGATGCCCAGCAGTCTCTGACTCCAGCAGTGGAAGGTTCTGCAGTGTCTCCTGGACCATCATCTGCACAGTGTCTGTGTGTAAGAATCATCTCAGTTCCAGAGAAATAAAATGAAATAAGATTAGACTTAAGTAGCACTTTTCTGGGCATTTTTCTGGACAGTCTGATTAACAGGCTTTTGTAGCTCTTGATAGCTTGCAGAGGAAGCCATTGAGGAAATCATTGACATCACATGTTCTGAAACAGAGACACATCTAAAATATGTAGGGCAGTGGGTTGCTGAAGACCAAAATTGAGAAACACTGGTTTATGGACGACACAAAACATGTTCATTATCTTTTTTTCCGCAAAATTCTCAGAGAGATTTCACTTGCTCAGTTCTCACCCCAACTCAACTTTACACTTTATACCTGTAAAAGCAGCTTCAAGTAGATGTGCAGTTCTACAACTGTATATCTATCTGAAATACTAGTGTTTTGTTGCAAGTTACTGAAGCCTAAAATATGATCTAATTTGGTCTCAGCAGGACTTCAAATCCTTTGCAGAAGCTGATGTTTCAAAATGAGAAAAGAGTTTTTCTCCATGGGTTTCCTACCAGGAAAGTGAAAGCAAAAAACATACTAAGTTTTTGTCTGCTTTAAATTTTTATTATTGAGCCGCATTCATCTTAATTCATCCACTGTTAGTCATGTAAAGGAACCAGTGCTTGCAGGAACAATTTTGTCATTTTAGGTTTGTGTTCAGCAAACACTTGCTGGAGCAACAACTTAAACTTTATTAGCAACAACTTAAAGTTAGCGTTATTAGCAGATGTGTGGTGTGAATGATGAATCCATCCCTCTAACATTGTAGCTGTTTAATGACATTGCAGAAGTGAGGAGAAACAGGATTTAGGGTTTTTAGTCAATATGGTTTCAGCTCATTTTATAAAAATTTTGATTCATGGACATTGATCAAATGAGAACGAACAAGTCTCAGTGGATATCCTGATCCATTTTATGTGTATCCATTTCACCTTCCCATTGATTTAATTTGGTCTGATTCACTAGTCATTGGTGTTTAAAGTCAGAGATGAAAAAGGACAATGAAACAAAACATTTCACAGTGACCTTAAACTGTGCAACTGCAAAACAGTTCAAGGCTTCAATATAGCCCAGCTTTTAACTGTGGCAGAAGGAACATTCGTCATTTGCAAGTGATTGAAGTGATAATTTAGGGTCAACAGTGGTGCAGCTCAAATATAAGCAGAGGATTTATTTGGTCAAATGAGACCTTATTACTCGTAAAATGGAAATCTTGATGAAGCAGACAGCTGTGTCAATACAGTATTGTGGCAGAAATGATGACAAGAAGAGACAGAAGGAGATGGGGGTTGAGAGAACAACAAAAGGAGAGGAGAGAAGGATTAAAGACCTGTGAAGGTTAGCTAATATGACACAGATTCAGGAGAAGGAAAGCTTGACTGAATAATGAAGTGAGTGAATGGAAAGAGAAGAAGATAAACAAAAGAGGTCAAAATGAAAAACAGACAAAAAGGAAACAACAAAAGAATCTAGAGTGCCCTTGACAAGAACAATGGATTGTATTCAAATAGGAGCGCCACCGCCTGACCAGTAATTCCTGAAGTCTTTCCTTATTCCATCATCTCTTTTCAGTTTCTTCTCTTCTGAGTATGCCAGCTTCCTCTCCTTTGTCATCAGCAGTTCTTGTTTTCTGTTGCCTCAATTGTCGTCTTCTTGCTGTTCTCTTATTATAAGATCTTTCAGTGAACTTCTCACATATCCTGTTGCCACATGGACAGAGAGAGAGACATGTCATTCAAATGGCTTGCAAAAGGAACAACAGAATATACATGGTGAGAAAAATGGCTCTTGTAAATATAGGATGAACCCTCTCCATATTTAATCCTACAACATCTTTGATAAAATAATCTTTGATATTGTTTTTTCATTGACGGTCTCAGTCTAACTTCTGATGCCTTCACGTAACTGCTGCATGTACTGTATAATGCGATTAAATTATACGTGTGAAATCACAGGCTTCTGCAGAAAGTTCATTTCAGCAAATCTTATTTTGCCATGTCATAGTAAACATTTTAAGTTATTGTTTTCAAGAATTGGAATACTGTGTACCGTTTAGTTTTGATTTAGAATAATATGCCTTTAGTGATTATTATAAGCAGATCTGGTAGCTGTTAGATGTTTGGCTCATCAAAAGATGTGAAAATGTTCAAGTTAAAATAAAAACAAGAGAAGACCAAAAAAGTTATTACTTTTTTCCAGCGAAAAAAGTAATAACTTCTCCTAACACCATGTCCACGAGACCAACCTTAAAGCATTGCATCTCTTTGCAAGCAGCAGCACCATCCATTCATTTGTTGTGATAGGAAGACTCTGATAGAAATGTGTCCTCCAAGAGGTTTTGTTAAACGTTAATGCAAACAATCACAAGAAGCAAGTCTAAGTGAATATAATTTATTTTTTTTGTGACATGTGATTAAATCTTGGATAAAGAATGCTCTATCAGCTTGTTTTCTTAAAATATAATTTTTTTTTTTACATAATGTTTTGCCGTACGCAAAGGACTGACATATTTTCTCTTTGCTTTTTACTAATTTTGCCTTGTGAACTGACAAAGGGATGAAGAGACTATTTGGTGTGTTCTATAAATCACTCATAAGCATGTAGTTCTTGACAGTCATCTGACAGAGACTCAACTATGAATGTGTTATGGTATTCCGACTCTTATCCCTTGGTGGAATGCATTAATAACGCACACAAGCTGGCATTCTGACTTCATCCCTGGGCACAGCACATAAATCTTTCCTAATAACAGCAGTGGCATTTCACCAACAATAGGGATTACACACAACCTTTGTCGTGTGGTCTAACAGCTAGAACACACACAGATCCATGCAGTCGCTTGCACACAAACACACACACACTAAAGGTGATACAGGATCCTTAAGTTTAGCAATGGAAAAGGAGAAAAAACGGAAGATTAAAATACGTCTTGGATTTTTTTTGTTCTTCCATTTTTTATGTTTTAAAACTGACATCCCAGAACTATAAAATGGCAATTATGATACTATACCTTGTCAGGGTTTTGTTGTATTCAAAATGTGAAGTACCTAAATTGCTGAAACTCTGTTATTTGAGTACTGAGGATTGAGAAACATGCCTAGTACAAGAAAAAAATATTTTTAAACAAAAGACAAGGTTAAAGCATTTAGTTAAAGCAATCTGAACTATGACACATATAATCGGTAGAGTAGATACGACTCCTTGAAGGCTTTTTTCCTCAAATATCTTTGAAATGCATGTGCCTTTTAAAACAGTGCAGATACGAACTTCAGAACAAGAAAACCTTGAATTCATGAAACAAATTAAGCCTAGGGGTAAATTTAAACCGGCAGATTTTCTTCAGCCTCACCTCCATCATCCAGTCGCAGCATCAGGCGCTTCCACCGCAACCTATCAGCATCGGACCACGTCTCATCACACCCAGTCATCAAGAAAGCCTCCATTTATAAGGCCCTCCATCAATGGTTCCATCTGCTCACCAGCAGAGCTTCAACCCACCTCCACCACTTCGATGCCCTTGTTCTTCCGGCTACTTCAGGCTTCCATCCTCTCTTCGCCCTCCACCGCCAGTTTCCAGGCCCCAGGGGGAAGACGTCTCTAATCCTCATCCTAAGCTGCTCATCCAAAGCTTATTGCAGTTCACAGCACCCACTTTCTGATTTCAGATTTTTCTTTGTGAAAGTACCTTCAGGTTGAAATCGGTATCATTTGGCCTTTTCATTAGTTTTCAAAACAATTTTAAAACTCATTTTCAAACAAAAACATAATTTTCAGTTTTCACTCTCTGAAAAAGGAAGGCAGAAAAATTATATATTTAACTGTTACAGTCTTAGGCTGTACACCCTTTCCATAAATGTTTTGTTTTGTAAAAGTAGAAGAAAAAAAACTTAACAATAGCTTCAATGGTTGTGTGACTATTGAGCGCACAGAGAAAAGCTGTAGCAAGCATGTCTGCTTGCTTCAGCTGAAGTTTCTCCTCAACTTCCAAAATGTTTCTTTAATGTAAAGACTTTGGTTAAAGGAATATTTATACACTACCAAAAATAAGGGTGGAGGGCACAACATTGTTCATGCCTGGGTTACAGCTAACAGCTCAGCCAGGGAACCAACAGCTGAACCAAAAGGTGACTCATTTGTGAGCATAAAGTTTTTGAGATAAGAAAATGCTGTTATTGATAGTAAGTTGCTTAGCATTTTATTTGATGGTTTTCTCTGTCTCTGAGCCAAATTAAGGGGAAATGTTTCACTGCAAATACTACATAAATATTTCACCTTATCTTGCAACCACAATGTGTGGCTTTAGCTTAACAGGAGTTTGCCCAACTAAAAAATGGAGACTTGCAAATTCACTTCATGGAGAGTTGGTATAAATTATTTACCGTTTCCCGTTGGCATCAAAGTAACAAACACTGGTCAGAACCAGGGTTTTATCTTAGGCACTGTAATGACTTATGTCGATGCTGACAAACAGTTTTTATCACAAGTTGTCTTTTTGCCCCAGTGGTGAATTACAGGCGGATGGGGCTCACCACAGGGAGCTGTTAAATCTCCCCACAGGGTTGCATTTTGTTGAGTCTCAGAGCTACTGCACTCAGACTGCGGTTTTCTTGCGCTCCTCGCTCAGTAAATTACTATGTAAATTTTGATATAAACTCAAATTCAAACCAGAGACTTTGCAATCACTACATTGATCTTTTATGCTTTCCCCCCCCCACATTTCTAGAGTTTGATTATAGAAATACAGTGAATATTTTTTTGTATAGTTATTGTAATCTACGCAATAATTATACAGAAAATTAAGTTACTTCAACACTTATGCTGAAAATGCAAATTTGAATAAAAAAAATATATAGCTATCTTCAGATATTATATTTTATGGGTTATTAGAGTTTGGGTTAGACTTCACATTGAATGGATGTCCTGTAGCATAGTGAATCCTAATGCAATGCAATCGGCTGTGTGTATGTGTATGTGACTCCTTTAAAAACCTCAGACATCCTGGGGGCTCATGATTTATCAGCAGATGGGGACCTTTTACTTCCACATTATTTTGCTTGTGGGCAGTGGCACTCCATTGAATGGAAAACAGCAGATCAAAGTTTGTCTTTGGTAAGAGATACAGGTATATTTCAGCTTAAGTATTAGGATGTATTCCTCCAAGAAAACTCCTTTGCTCTGCTTGTTTGCTCCAGACCAAGAACGTATTTTAAGGACGCTCTATGAAGAGTTCAAAAACAATACACAGATTGTTATTGCAACTGATTGCAGGTGCAAAGTTAGCATAGTCCTAAATGACGGAATGTCATCAAAAGTTGAATTTTTGTTGATGTTAAAAGGGCGGGGTCAGACCTCAAATTTGGACAAAAATTTCAAAACTCTATATCTTTCTCATAGAAACATCAAACTGCATCAGTCCTCCATGCCTGAATCCCAACCATACTTTGTGGTCATGTGCTAATATCAACAAAGCACCATCCCCTGACAACAGGAAGTTACTTTTTTATTGGGAACTCCATCTTCTATTTTAACATACAATAACAGAAAACTGAATTTCTTGCTTTGACGTCCTGCAAATAATTTTGCCATGGTATTTGGATTAGAAAAGAGTAGAGATATCAATCAACATCTCATGCAAATTCTTATGAATGTATGCATATATACCAGGCATATAAGTATGCAACGAAGGTGGACTGTGCTACTGACAGACCAAGATAACTTGAAGCACAATACGGTTCATGTCAATAAGAGTCAGTGACCTGCGCTTAGAAAGCAACCGTCACTCAGCCATGCATTCAGCGCTCCTCTGCTATCCATCCTGTAACAAGCATCGACTTCCAAATGGGACACGCACTGACTTCACAGAGGGCTATCTCTGAAAGCTGCAGCCTTCGAGGGGGACGAGAATCAACTTCAAAGCACACATGCTTTGAAACGCATTAGATCCAAATGGGTGCATTCAAAGCAGTGTTAGCTTCAAATGAGTCATCCTTCATAGTTTACTAACTTCAAACAGAGACATGAAGGTGAACAACTCTACATTCATACCCTCAGCCCTCTGAGAGTCGAGGGACACTGTCGCTACTGACAGACCTAAAATGTAGATGCTTTGTTCTAATCTTACGGCTTTGCATTCTGTCTCAAGTACATCGTCAACTTTAAAATTGTATGATTTTGCCTGCAAAGTAAAAAATCAATTTCTTTTTTTGGGGGGGGCGAGGGGGATTATGAGGAGTAAGATTCTTAGGATCTTGATTTGATTTTCATAAACAATGAATTTAACAGCATTGATTTGGTCTTCACCGACAACCATCTGACTGTAAAAAAAAAAAATGTATTATCATGATGAGGTTTAGCAAAAATTTTCCTGTTAGCCTCAGTTTACACAGTTTCTCAGTTTAAAAAAAAAACTGTCTAAAATTATATCTAAATTGTGTCAGGGATAATATCTGATAATTAACATTTTGTTGTTAAACACAATTAGATCACAATCGCTTGACAATATTTCTCTCCTTGCCTCACTGTGTATTTGAGCCATCTGGGTTGTTTCCCAGGCAGCGTTGATCTACCATGTCTCTTGCGTGGGTGTGCTCTGGGTTTAGTCTGTTCTGTTATGAATACAAAAAATAAAACAGAATATCGTTTGATTTACTTTTGTGTTGCATTAGAAAACAGTGAGTGCAGAGGAGTTTCTCTGCTGGTACCGACTCCTGTGTTAATCATTGCTGTCAACATAAAAGCTTTGTTCGATCCACCTTACTTTGCTGTGACTTGAAAGCCAAAATTTTCACACAGTGCATTTTATTTATGTTGGGGAGTCCTCAACTTGTAGTTTGCCTGTGTTTTGTATGCTGATTAACCTTGTCATCTTTTAAAAGTTTTGTGGTGTAAAGTAGAGTTGGGCACTTAACATCAACAGGTCCATACTAAAAATATAGGCACTATTTCTCCCCTGTCACTTTCATCTTTTATTTAATTACATCATTATACCTTCCTGGACTCCTGTGAAAATATTCAAAGTTTTAAAAACTGAAGCAACCAAAGTAAAAAGGAACCACAAAACAAGAACAAGAAATGTGACCCCTCATTGTTTTGTTTTAAAAGAGGCTGCAACTTTCCAACTTGCCAAAAGTCTCCCTGCTCAAATACACAGGAGCTGTGAGGGATGTGTTTATAAGTTGAGTCTGGTCTGTCTAGGGGCTTTGTTTTCTTTCTTTCTAGCTCATTGCTTCAAATACGAAATGACAGTTGCAGGGTCGTTGCCTTCGTTTACAACAGACAACAAAAAGGGAAAGTAAAATTCATCATGCAATTACTATCCCTTCATGGCTGACTTACCCATGCAGTGACCAAAGACTAGCCTTAGGTAGCCCTAAAAACAATGATAAAGTGCTGAGTCTGTATGAGGCCAAGGAGTATGTGTGTATGTGTGTGTAGTTTGTAATATGTAGGTTGAGACCATGCCAAAGGGATGCAACGATTGCAAGGGTGAATTTATAAGGAATTACTCCAGAGATTTTGAACAGACATTGAAAAACTGCTCTGTCCATATCAAGTAGAAAATGTTAATTTATATGTGCAAACATTCATACGAGTTGTGTGTGTTCATCACTGGTTTAAAAAAATATTTAACGAGAAGGGAGAGGGTATTTTTAGGCAATTAGTCTGACCCCTCAGTATTGGATCTTTATTTCCCTTGGTAGCCAAACATATTAGACCATCATTGGAGCCTTGAGCTCTACACACATAAACCTTCGACCTCACAAATCCATGGTCGAACATGAAGGCAAGCTCAAAAACATACAGGTGGCAGGTCTGAGAAATAGAGGAGAGATAAATAAAAGTCAGATTCATTTTAAATAGGATTCTTGAGGTTATCAGCTTGCTGGGTAACTCATCTGCAAAGTCGTAAGTCCTTGAATTCTAATGCTCATCACTCTACCATGGAAATCCAGCTTTTTAATCCCAGATCCGCTAAATCCAGCCATCTGGAACAAATAGAATGTGAAGACTGACAAGAGGACAGGGAAAATCCATAGAAACTCTATGTGCTAGTGACAAAACCCTATGCAGAGTGCCAGTCGGCATGAATCAAGTAGCATGATGCAAACGTTCTATAGGCATGATTGGTACGTACTTAAAGAAAATACACAATGTGAAAGGGTGCGGTATTTTTACCCAACCAAAGTGGTTTAAAAATAAAGAAGTTTACTCAGAGGCTCTATGAGGTCCTATAAGCATAATTTGTCTCCTTGAGGCTCACCTATTCTGTAAAGCTGAAATTTATCTAGCAGCTACCGAGAAGGGGTATAGAGGATAATATTAGCAGTGCTAGAGCTAAGGGTTTTATCTTAAGGTCATGTTTTACATATCACATCCACACACACACGCACACACACCCACCAGAATTATGCAAACAGATTTGTTGAGTCAAGCACATGCATTGTGGATGTGTAGAAAGTTGCTTGAAATGATAAAGTTTTTTTGTCATTCTCATAGACATGGATGCGTGTCGCTCACACACCCCTACTAAGAGTTTGTCATAGCGGCTATCTGCCACCCACAGTAAGTGACCTGGGTTAAAAATGTAATGACTGCTTGTCCCACACTCACAATTAATGGCCTGTGGAGCGAGGAGATAAAGGCACATCATTAACATTCACAGACACAGAATTTATAGATACATGAAAGTAAAAAGAAGAAAAATTAAACCTGGTACTTTAAGTGATTCACGTTTAGGGTACACTTAAACATTCATTATATTTTATTATGTTACACAACAACACAATGACAGTTCTGTATTAGTCATTATTATATCATACCAAGATATCACACATTCCCAACACTCATAAGTCTAAGTCCCACATAACATAGTTTTACAGAAAGGAGAAAAAAAAATTTTAAACTTCAGTCCACACATTTTTACCAACACATTTTAAGCAAAAAAAAAAAACAAAAAACGTAACATAAAATGAACTAGGATGGTGTGAACTGCACACCATCTGATAGGAGTAATGGGGACCGGCTTACATACACGCCACAAGTATCCCTCTGTCAATGTGAAAGTTATGTTAGCCTGTTATTACTCTCATTGCATCAGGCTGTTTCTAGCTGGATAAACGTTCCTCAAAAGCATTTTTGTCTTTTGTGGATACAAAAGCCGGAAAGTGAAAGCAAACTAGTAAAAGAGAAATATCAATAGTGTTCTTTAAGCATATTTCTGAACAAAACGTGACAACAAACTGTTATTTTGAACTGATGCAGCAAAAGAGAAAAAGACACACTTTTCACCACTCACCTATATTAATGACAACCGATTTCAGCAATTTGAATAAAGTATGCTGGAGCCATTAGCAAACGCTATAATCTAATCTCATCACCATTGCAAAGGGTCCTTGAACGTCAGGAATACTAAATGATGATTGGCAGGATGGATTTGTTTTTTTCATTTCTGATTTTGAAGTTTCTTTGTTTATTGATTCCTATTGGAGTCTAAATTAAAATAATAAATATATATATTTTTTCTAATTCTAAATATCATAGAATTTTAAGATATTCTATCAGTGTTTTTTTTCAGCTTTTTCAGAACCCATTTATATATGGATTTTTAAAAAAAGAAAGATAAGTTACCCACTGCAGCAAAGACCTTACTTCCTCAACAGAACCATAGTTAAACAATGTTTTGACAATTTACCTAAATGTGAAATTATACCAAGCAAAGATAAAGACATCAGGACATTTACCACAAAAATAAATAGTGAATGCATGATCACTCACTTTATAGCCCTACGGTAAACAAAGTGCTGACTAGAAAGCTGTATTCAGCCAGTATTTTTATTGATCCATTTGAGAAATTAATTTTCAAATGTGAAAACTGAATCAACTTCAAGGCATACAGTGTACGTTACACACACAACCTCAAACTGAAGTTTGTGACAGACACACAATAATCTCACAATATTTTCATAAAGGCAGTAAAAAATACACATAAAGAACTTTTTTTTTTCATATTCTAAATGGTCTTTTCTTTTCCATTACATTTTAGAGTCTGACATGATAATTATTTTATTCACTGATGCTATGATCTCTAGACAAAGGTAAAAAGGTAGTTTATGGATACAGCATGGAGGTATGATAGATGTTTTCACAGCTACTCGCAGTGGAAATGGAAAAAAAAGGGAAAAAAAACCCTGTGGCTTTAAGACATTTCTATTACACATGTTAGATTTATAAGACTGTTTTGTGAATAATTTCCTCATAGTTTTTACTTTTTAATATTATACTATCATGTTAGTTTTGAATACAGCCAAGAAATGGTGTGTGTGTGTGCGTGTGTGTGTGGATGTACGTTGCATGGAACAATGAAGTTAAATTTTCTTTCGAGTCTACTTGTACAGTTGCCTCATCACTTTAAAATGAAATATTATCATGTTGTGTTGACTTTAAATTTAAACAAACCAAATTGAAATGTCACAAAGCAGTCATTTTGTGGATTACTGAGAACACTTATGGACCCTGTATGTATGAGCTTAGAGATTTTTAAGTAGATCCTTCAAACACTTGCCCGTTTTTCAGGGAGTGAAATGTGGACCACTATGACCATTTGTCTGATGATAAGGCAGTCTGGAGAAGGATGCACATGCCAGGAGGGAGGTCAAACCACCAACTCATTCCTCTTTCTAGACACTTGCATTTATCAGGCCTGACTGCATGCATCACACACCCAAAGTTAGGGGCATGTGTGCATGCATGTCCATTTGTGTGTACATTTACAGGATAAGGAAATTAAAGAGTGTTAAAGATAGACACATGAACAGAAATGTAGGTGATTGGTGTGGAATTACAGAGCAAAATATGACAGTATAAAATCTGCTAAAGGTTTGCTTTCTGATTTATGCTGTTTCAAATGATAAAAATCAGATGAATCTGGCCAGGGTTGTTTGAGGAATAAAAGGTTAAAGTCATGTGCATAGTGAAGGGGCTATGTACATTTATATGTATGTATGTCATAAATACAATGTACATGTTAAACTGTGGATACCGTTCTACATTTTAAGTTTGGCTGCTTATTCCAGTTTTTCCTAGAAAAACCCAACACAGGAACACTACTAACTTTTGTATCTTATTTTAACGTTGATGTATATTTCATAAAAATATAAGGTGATGTTAAAAATCTAACAATGTAAAAATGCTAAAGTAGAAGTACGTCTAGTTTGTGTCTTTTTGGATGCATTACAGACATAACCTTTGCTTTGCATGACAGGATGGCTGATAAAAGATTGTTCATCTAGCTTTATTCTGCTCTATTAGGAAATTGGGGACAGAATGACAGAATTGTTTGCTCAGCATTGTGAAATATTAGTCAAACGACCTTTTGTACATTAAAGAGTTTCTTTTCCTACATACTCGAAAGCCTTGCGCTTCAATCGATATTAGATCAGTGCATTTTTCCATAAGGCCTTAAAGAAGACATATTATGAGACTTCTTACAACTTTAGACTTTCTCTGAGGCACAAAACAACATTTTATACTTTATTTAACCATTTAACTGTGATGCAGATAACATTGTCCTCAATGATCCATTGACTAACATATAAGTTAGTTTTTTGAGGGTGACAGTAAAGGGGATTAAATCACAGCAGTATTTGAGCAGCATAGTGTAATATCTTAGAAACATTACTAAAAGACTAATGTATCAAAATACATTACACCGCACAAACTATTTCAACACTATCAAAAATAAATTATAAACAAAGATAAATAAAAACAAGTGGAAACAGACTTTGAATATAAATTTTACCATTTCATTAATTCCCATTAATCTGTTGTCTATTATAGATTTTTTTTAAGCTCCATTTTAAAATTTACATGATCAGCTATCAATGTTTGTGCAGAACGCACCACATTACAGAAATAAATTGCTCTGCATAAAGCTGTTTTTTTTAGCTTATAAAAAAATCATAATAGAGATTCATCTAGTATTAAAAGCATGTCTGTTGTAGTATTATCTGTAGACAAAAATTGCCTTAAACCTTTCAAGGAGCAGAAAATAGATATAGTTCTAATAAATCTTCATTACTGATGAAGACATATAACTTGTTGGTTAGTGTTGCAATCTGAACACTCTAAAAACAAGATATTCAGACTTGTCTTCTGAATATCTGATGGTTTTATTGGCAAATGTATTCTAAGAACTTCTGACACCTCACTCCTGACAACTGCTACAACACCACACACGCAAATGTAACACATGAATAATTATATCCACAACATGAAACATCTTGAGGTGTCTTTCACACTTGCTTACATTCCAGTAATTGAACTTGCACATCTAGGAAACATATCTGGAAGTATATCAGATGTGTTCGGAGACTCCAGCTTTGTTTCTTTTTTTTTTTTCTAGGTGGTTTGTGTATGCCGCGTGGAGCCGCCAGACCTGAACCTGTGACAGCCACATGGCTCGTTGAGCACCTCATGCTGCCAAGCTATCAGTTTGATGTCTGAATTATAGTCTTATACATTATAGTCTTATACATCTTTATTTTCCAAGTTGAAGTTTAACATGAGTGTCTATTGATCTCTGCAATTAGCTAAAAATATTCAACTTGTAAAATTATTAGAACTTACTTGACTTTTACTCGTGCTTTTTGTTCTTTTTATCACGAAAGCATATTTTTTTCATGTATCACTTTAGCAGGTATTTACATTCAATGCAAAGAGCATAACTGGTGACAATTTTGACTAATCACCTGATCACAATTAGGCAGTTTGAGATAGCATAGACAAAGGAAAAGGAGTGTGTAGTGGACAGTTCTATTTTCATAACATTTCCACTTTAAAGTTAGTTCCATCCGTCCATCCATCCATCCATTATTCCATCATTCCTTCTGTCTGTCATTCCACCCATCCAGCTGCCTGTCATTCTTCCGTGAAACCATCCATCTGACATCATGCAACCATCCATGGAACAGAAAACTATCTAGATGCCTTTTTTGCTGCGAAGTACAACAGCTCAGTCGTCACCAGACAGGAATAGGCTCTGTCTTTTTAGTCATCCATGGAACTTACGGAGACTGGCAACACTGACAGTCAATGTACAATAAAATGTACATTGACTAAACCAGGTTCTCTGTGTTTAGGAAATATAATCATATTTCAGCTCTATTCAGAATCTATCTGCCTATCTTGAAGGTTGGCACTTTGAATACCAAACGTTTCGTAAATTCTCTGTTGTTGGGGAACCTTTTCCAACTAGGTAAAGGGTTTAGATGTGAACTTTGATGGTTAGGGCTAGGATTTAGATTGACCTGTGCACCACAAATCGATTCAGTTTAAAGGTCTGGTAAGCATAAATGTGTGTGTTTGCACAAATATTTGCATGTTTTTGAATGTCTCTTGGTTGTTTGCACTGGGAATATAAACTGATATTATGTAATCCCCAACCAGCACTGATGCAACATAAGCACACACAGAGTCTTGTCTGCTTGGGTCTCGTTGACTCCTGAAGGCACAATCACCACCACTCCCAAACACCTGATAACATTAATCTGTGCTTAGCATACCAACTAGCGATCAGCACCCTTCCCACTACCACTAAAGTTATGTGCATCTATTTTTCTCACATTTACTCTTCTGTTATTTTTCCTGTCCCTCTGTTTTTGGTAGGACAAACACACCTAGGGCAGAATTATCATCAAGTTACTCTCAGCCAAGTCACAGACCCAACAGAGGTATTAGCCCGATAGGATCTGTGGTCCTCCATCACACACTGACAAAAACACATATTGCTGCTTGCATGTAGGCCTGTATGGGCACACACCCACACACAAACACACACAAAAGCTGATGTGTACGGTCATACAAAGACTGATTGTTTTTCTGTTATCTGATGTTTCACCCCATGGTTTCTTTCCATTCTGCAACAAGGGGGAATTGACTCCCGAATGGTTGTAGTGAGAAAACTCATTCCTACGATCTGGGTCAGATTACAATGACAATATCACCCAGGGACAATTCTGGATCAGAACGACAACAGAACATTAAACAGATAGAAAAATGGAGCGCCACATATGATTATAAAAGTTGCTAATGAACAAATTATGTTCTGGGTCCATGAGAATGTATACAAAAAAATAAAACCGTCTGTATTCAACACCATAAAACATGTAAAGCATTGTGCTTGTACATTCCCATTTCTTCTTTTACTGCCCAGCACCATAAATTGCACTGGGCCTTTTGTAAATCCATAGCACAACATTCAAAGGGAAATTGTTTCTGCTTCCTTTGCAAGTAGTTTGGCTTTTGAGGAAATGGAAACAAATAAATGCATCAAAACCATCTGGTTATTTGTTCCAAGTCTGAGAAATCTGTTTGTTTTTTATTATGCCCCTGAATCTCAGGACAGCCTTGCCAAGTATCAATTATATTATTAAAGCAGTGATTCTTGAGAAGTGGGACAAAATGGGTTTAAATTTTTCCCCCCAAAATTTTGCTTATTCCTTATGTAGCTATATTCAAATATGACAAATAATGTTTTGGAAATGTAAAGATACTAAGGGGCAGGCTCCTTGTCACAACATTTTATTTGAAAATTACATTTTTAATGGACCTGATATTTTACTCAGTTTTACAGAAAAATGCTTCTCAATAAATAAAAAAAATATTATTTAAAACAAAAAAATAACACAAAGTCCATCCGACCGAGCAGACAGTGCATGACAGAGTTGACACAGAACTGAAGGTGGTGACAAACTAGAGAGTAAAAAGACATACTTGATACAGGTGAAGTAATGCCATTTATGTAAAATACATTCAAACCATTTAAACCATTATAATGGATTGAGCTCTGCTCCAGGACAAGGGATTTTAAAGACACCATCCACCTATAACAATGTTTAAAATAAGAAATATTCAGCAAACACCAGGAAAACATACATTGTTGTGCTCTTATGGCCCAGGTTAGTTTAGTCAGCTATTTGAAAAAAATGTAGTTTGTGTATATTTTATTCAAATTTTGTGCTTTATCCATAGAATCTGTTTTGTCCCTCTTCTCAAGAAATAGATTTCAGATACTTCCATATTATTTGAAGTTTAATGCGAACAAAACTCGCTCAAAACTCGTTACACACAAAGTGGATCTCATTGTCAAGCATGCTAAAGGAAAACTTTAGTCTTCAAATCTTTTATGATTCATGCTGTACTTTTGAAAAAAAGTGTTTTCAGTATTTTTATGTTGCAATCTGCCTAACATTGACAGGTACATGTCTATTATTTGTTGAAAATAGTGAAGATGTGAGTAAATATGTATTTGCAGTATATTTTCTTTATTAAACAGTGATTAAGTGGGTGTAATCTTTAAAAGCAATCAGATGAAATGATAGTTTATTCGTCTTAAATGAAGATATGCTACGTCACAGAGTGGAGATTGGTGCTGTTATTGATTAAATCTAATTCAAAAGTACTTTACTAAACCCAGAGGGAAATTAAATGTTGTATTCACTCATAGCAAATGGGTTCTAATGGAGACAAAAATACTTCTGCTTTTCATTATTTATGAAGTCCACTGTTTGCATCTCTTACTGATTTAGAAATTCCATTCCAACATAATTGTTCAGTCAGTCAAATAATGTTTTATTCCTGACTGGACCAGCCCACACAGTATAAGGACAGACTTGGAATCGGAGTTCTCTATTAATCAAATACTAGAAAAACAAGTTTTTTTTTTCTGGTTTTGTACATGTGTAGTTGTAAAAATGACAATAGCAACCTGATACAAAATAGATGCAAATTGCTTGAGTTGAAAGGCAAGATTGCTGTAACATGTGTTGACTGTTATCTGATTTGTGATGCTGATACAAAAATGAAGCAGCTTCAAAATATGGAACCAGTTGCATTGCTTTGTGATGTTCCTCCTGGTTAAAGTTCATTTGAAAATGTGCACAGTTTTGTGACAAATTTAGAGATTTGCGTCTCCCTTTGCTTGAAAAAAGTTAATTAATTAACTAATTAATAGTGAAGTTCCATGGCAAAATTCTAACTTTGTTAATTAAAGGAGTATTTTATTTTGGTTTGTTAGATTGCATTACGAAATAAATTTGCAGCAACTTATACATTTTATGTAATGTGTGTGTAATGTATTATTTTATTTTCTTTCTATAAACCTGTAAATGGCAGGGATACATACCCCATTTTTAAAATTAAAGGCCTTTTCCTAGGATGATTTGTAGTGTAAAACATTAGCAACACATCTGATAATTTGCATACTAGGGCATAAAAGCAGCCTTTACTTGTAGTGTGATTCTCCTAATTAGAAGCTTTCTCTATCATTGGGGATGGCTAATGAGAGTTTGAACTCTACGTCAAGACCTTGGTTTGTTTCAATGTTCAAATTTAAAACATTTAAAATAAAAACCATGCAAGGTCAGAAACTCTTAAAAGAAAGAGAGAGACCAAGACAAATAACTTACATTTGGAGATTTGTATTTTTATACTTAGTAAATCCTTTTCAGGGTAAGATGGAGTGGTGTGGATGCTGGGCAAGTACTTATCTTCATTGATCAAGGTCATATTATTAAAATAATATGAAGTGTAATATGATTGTTATCAAAGAAAGCAACTTTTAAGTTTTAGCATATGTTTTCTCTTGCTTCATAATCTTTAAAATTTTAGTCATAGCTGCATTGTGTGTGGCAGATGGATTTTGCAAAGAGCTGCATGGTGGCACAGTCTTAGCATTGTTGTCTTATCGCAGGAAGATCCTGGGTTTGAACTCTGCATGGAGTTTGCCCGCATCTCTATACATATTAACTCTCTTTGTTCTCCTGGTTTTACTTATAGGGGTCTGCCACTCTAATCCTCAAGGGCTGGTGGCGTGTAACTGTTAGATGTGTCTTTGCTTCAACATACCTGAGTCAAATGATCAGGTCATTAGCAGAAGATTAACCAAAAATATTCAACACATAACAATTATTTTAGAATAGACTTAGAAAATAGACCAAATTGCATATAAATATGTTGGTGACTTCTTGGAAGGCTTTCTACAAGTTTAAAAGTATGTTTGTGGGAATTTAAGCCATTCCAACCATAGCATTTATGAGGTCAGGCACTTGTGTAATAGGTTTGGTTTGGCTATGAATAACTATTAATAAGTGCCGAAGGCAATTATTTAAAAAAAAATGAGGTCAGGAAACTATGCAGACCAGCGAGGGCATGTTTTACAATACTGCATGCTGCACTTTACATTGCAGTTAGTGATGTAAGCTTTTTCCCAGCTGCTCAACCGTAACATTTCATTTCATGAAACTCAGTTTTTGAGGTAATCTGAAGGATACGTAAAGTTTGAAGGTCTTTAGCTTTTGATTCTGCAGACTGTCTGTGCAGTATACATTCAGTATTGGCTGTCCTTGCTCTGTAATTATGTGAACCCTACAACTATGTGGCCCAATTGCAGTCATTCCAATTAGCCCCTAATGTGTAATAATACCACTAATAGTTGACTGTGGAAATTTCCAGACTAGATGAATTTCACAAGTGGCATCCTATGATCCCTCACTGGATTTCACAGAACTCATTTGTCTAACTCAGTGTTTCAGAAATGTTTGTTGAAGCAGTTTCCATGCTGTGGTATAGGAAGTGATTGGACAAACTAATTAATTTATATGGGTGTCCACATACTGTCGGAATATATGATATGTATTAACTTAAAATTGTTAATATATATCAGCATCAATGTGTACTTCATACTAACGATTAATATTATATAAACCCATTTCCCACTGCCTGTGCCCAATGTTCTAAATGAAGCAATCAGGAGATGGCAAGGTACACTCTGGACATGTCACCAGTCCATCACAGTGTAACACAGAGACGTACAAGATAATCATCCACTCACGCAGTCACTTCAAAGAGCATTTAGAGAGACTAATTAATATGCTGCAGGTTTTCCTTCTTCAGAAAAGCTTTTTTGTCCATTTAAATGTGATTACAAAGATATTCCAATTAGTTTAGTACATACATGCCCTCTCACTCTGTAAGGTTTAAAACCAAACATTCACTACCACTCTCTAGTCCCTATATTTTGGGCCCACTCATTAACATTTTGTTGTTGTTTTGATGTTTTAAATTTTTTTTGTTTAGTTATTGAAGTATAGCTCTTACTTATGGAAACTTGTCGTCTTACCTATCACTGCAGCCCTCTGGGGCTTCTGCACTGTAGCTGCTGATTGGTTTCCCAGGGCCTCACCTCTGTTTTTCTCTGGATTGGGTTCTTTGTGGATTCCGGGTCTCTGGGTCGTCCTGGGCTTGATGTCTGCCTCAGGTCCAGAGGGGCAACTCTGTGACCCCTCATATCCTCTGTTGAACCATCATATGAAGAGACCTTATATACACAGGTTCGCACATACCCATGTATATTTGGCTGCGGTTGTCACTACATAGAACTTGTATTAGAACGTAGATGTTTTACTTTAAAATTTTGGGTTTTTTCTTGTATTTTTTTTTTCCTTCTTCCTCTCTTGTATTCTTACTTTCATCTTTCCCTTTCATTTTTTTTTTTATATTTATAGTGGGGCATAATAGCAAAAGCCATAATCTCCCACTGGTGAAAATGAAGCTCTATATTCAATACACTATCGAACCTTGTGCAGAAAAAGGTGGATTTTGGTTGTTTTGTTTATGCCATTATAAAATATTTATTTTTAAAACTTCCACTGAAACCATTGTATCTAATTTGCATTGCTTTTTCTAACATAAACCTTTTGTGAAAGCCCTATGGAAATTATTTTCTTCTTCTTAAATAATAACAGAAACCATCCAATCGTAAAACACAAGCTCAGACGATTCTCATTAAAACCTCAGGACAGCGGTGAAGTCACAGAGCTGCACTCTACAACACTTTACGTAAACAAATTTCATGGCATTACTGTTTGATGGAAGCCAGTCAATCATTATGTTTACAATATTTAATCTTAGTCTTTTACTTCTTTTAAATTATTGCTTATTAATATACTGGGTCACTTGCCCAGCACTTATCTTGCCCCATATCCCTAATAACTAAACTCTACAGTGTTCCCATCAGATGGACATGTTGGCTCACATTATAAGTATTATGGAATTCCACGTGAAGGACTGATGGGTGCCTGTGGCAGCAGGTTTCAAGTTATGCAAATTTTCTATATTGAGAGTCACATAAGCATGAAAAATGGAGGAGACGAGAAACAAAGGGGAGGCAATGCACATATTGAATCATTTCATGCTCCAATGATGCTGTATTCACTGACGGAACCTGACATTTGATACTGGATTTTCATTCTATAAAAAGATAGAAGTCGGTCATGTTTTAAATATTTGTTTCAACATGCATAAAGTAATATAACCATTACTTTGTTTATCAATTTAGCCAAAGTTATTGCTCAGCAAGTTTAGTTTAAACTTGCTGGAGACTAAAAGTCTCTCTTTCTCCTGGAGATATTGTTTTTACATAATGTTCTTTCCTGATTTTGCAATTTTGTTTACATTGTCTTTTAATTTTGTTTTGTAGTTTTAGTACAAATTTGCACAGAAAAATGCTAATCTCTTGAAAACAGAACCCATCTTCTTACCTGTTTCCATTCAGTTTATTAATCTACAGAGTTAAAGTACATAGTACATTCGGCTATCTGGAAAATGTCCCCATGTATGAATCAGACTTGTGGATGTCCATATATAAAAGTTTTGTCAGTAAGGCCAAGTAGTTCTGAATTAATGTAATAATTAACATGGACAAATTGATAAATTTGATAAATTTATTAAAACAAGACAATAAATAACTACAAAACTGAGAATTTTGTTGATAAATTTACTGATGTTTAGTACATTCTGTTTGTGCATGTGATTATTGCCAGACTTTTCAGAGTGCGTGTGTGTGTGTGTGTGTGTGCATGTGTGTCTGTGAACTTTGCCATGATTTTCACTGTTAGCACAGCTGTCCAATTCAAAGAGACATATGGGATGGGACACAGGTGTCACATCAACAGCAAACCACATTCATAATTACTGGACTGTGTTTACTTCATTGGAAGTGGCTGTATCGCCTGATTATCTGGCAATATTGGAGTTTGTGCTCATGAATTCATTTGCATATCCGTTTCCATAGAAACAAGAGAGAACAACTGCAAGCAAGTAAAATTTGGTCAGGTCATTGTACCCTCACCTGCCTAAGTGTGGACAGAGTCAATATTCTGTTGCAGCTTAAACATATTTAACTTTAGCTGCATTTATTATAATAGATAATGACGTGTCAGCTAAAAATAATTAAAAAGAAAATAGGAATCTAATGCCATCAGAGGAGTATTAGTTTTAAATTGGGTCCAAAATGAATTAATTACCAAGTAAAAGCTTAATAGTTAAATGACTTCTGATGTTGAAGATGATTTCACATCTTTTATTAGAAGAAATGATAAAATTAAAAACTTGTAATACAACATGAAGAAGACAAATATTAATTTTTTTAGAAATAGAGTTTTAAAACGCATACAAAGATTCAAACGCATACATGGGCATGTTATAGAAAAAATTAACAAGCATATTTCTTGCAGTAATCAGAGATTTCTGCAAAGCATAACTATATAGAACAAAATGGGATAGGATAGAAAGGATATAATCTTTATTGTCCCTCAGTGGGAAAATTCAAATGTACCAGGAGCAAAGTGACAATTGAAGGATGTAGATTCACACAAATGTAATCTCTGTAACCTGTATGTGTTCACTCTATAAGACAGATGTATGCTGCTGCTCCTGGCTGTCATATCTACTAAATCTAGGAAACTGTTCTCTCTGAATTGCCTTTTGGAGTTTGTGTGTGTGTGTAAATGGTAGTTTGTCTGGTGTAACTTTATGATGGACTTTATGATGGACTGAAGACCTGTCCCAGGTGTAACCCACCCTCTACCCACTGGATGACTGTAATGATCGAAGTGGGCAATGAGTAGATGAATGGAAAAATGATGCATATATGATGCATATATGATGCATATAAAGATTCTTTTGATAAAAAAAAATAATACATATTTATAAATCTGGTGTTTTCAATGTAATTTATATTTTTTATTAGATGTCAAACTGGGAATTCTGAAGAAATGCTTCATATTGATAATGCCATGTTGCGTAAGCCAGATCTCCATGAAAGGGACAAACAGCTCTCTTGGGTAATATGCAGAGTCATTTTGCGCTTGAGTAGAAATTGAATGCCTGACAGAATTCTCTATGGACAATTCCCAGTATAATCATCAGAGTTGATAAAAAGAAAATTCAAAGGAAAAACCATCTTGCTGTAATCATTTGTATCACTTTTGTTGGAGAGATAAATTGGCAATGTCCTACTTATCCTGAAACTAGATGAGGCAACTGATTACTGGTCCCCAGGAGGTTCAGAGGTCCTGTCCTGATAGAAACATCATTACTTATTGGGGCAAAAGCATCTCACAGCCACTAATACCAGGGCCTTATTTATTAGTGCTGCTCCAGACGCTGACTTTATCTCCAGAGGGTAATTAGGAGCTAAGGTTTGTCACAAAAGGATGGTCCTTTGGGCAGACTGTGTCTACCGTGTTATCATTGTTATAGTCCGTTCTGCTTGGGTTTTTATGAATATGTGTCTCAAGAGGCCTTTAATGAAGCATAACGGTGGTAAAAGAAAAAAAAAGCAAGGTATGTCTATAAATCAGAAGTAGATGATCATGTAAAATACTGCGTATTATTGTGAGGTTGGAGCAGCTGTTAACTGTCCCTTGTGTCCCACATATGGTGAATTGGGAAACGTCAATCAGTTTTATCTAAATCGTCACTGAGTGGGCATTATTGGTTTAATGCGGTGCATATTTGAGTATATATAACACAGCAATGTAGTTGCTTACTTTAGATTCATTTCAGGAAAAATAAAAAACAAACTCAAATGTGTTATGAAACATGACCTGCGGTTTCAGGTACACTTTTGTCAGAACTCATTCTGTTTTCATAATTAAGTTGATCCACTGATATGTTAAATTTTGTCTCCACAGCCAGGCCTATTGGGCAAATTTTCATCAAGTGAAATCACACTGTCAGATTTTTGCTCTTTCTTTCATGGTAAATTTGCTTTTCCAAGCTACCTCAAGCTACTTTTTACACACCCATTAAAGCTGAAGTGCTGCACTACCTCTAGTCCTTTTGACTGTGCTAGATTTGCTTCAGCAGGTACTTGGTGACCTCTTCCTGACCACAGATGTTTAGACGTTTCCCTTTCCGCTTGCAATCAGTGGGTATCTCTTTTCTCTGTCCTCATTGTCCAATACTCTGAGACTCAATTCAACAGTTGTCACATCAGAAGGAAATGTGGACATTTTTGTTCAGATATTTGTGGGGATGCAATGGAGGGACAGTGACAGAGTAATGGATGCCCAGAAGGGGCTAAAGTGTTTGTGTGTGGAGTGGTCTGTGCATTTAGTTTTATTTGCTGCACCTTGCATAGGAAATTTCTCTGCATTTTGTCATATTAAAGTGGAAAACTTAAATTGTAAAAGACCATCAGAAAGTAGTGTATAACTATGAGGTTGTAGGGAAATGATGCTTGTTTTTGAATATATTTGTGAAGAATAATTTTCTTCAGCATTGACATTGAAGTAGTTCCTCATTTATAAAAAAATATGGAGGAAGGAATTACATACAGTGAAGTGCTAGGAAAAAAATTTGCAAGTAACAAGATTGCTGTGGCAACTTCCCAGGAGGACAATGACTATAAAAAGCCAAAAGTATAATTTAGCAGTTTAGATTCAAGCATATACAGGACATGTGTTAGAACTGCCCAATAAAATTTGAACCTAAATCTGATCAAGAACCTGTAACAAGGTTTTTAAAGTGATGTTCACAGATCTTCTCCATCTAATCTGACTGGCTCCTAAAAAGACTTTGTTCCTGAAAACAAATTAGCACACCGTTCAGATTTTTTAACATTAAAAACCATTTTATTGCTTTTCTTTTGGTTCACAATTATACATAACTGAGTTTACTTATGAAGTTCAAAATAAAGCATTTGGATGTTACATAAGAAAAAGATACATTTAAAAGAATATACATATTTTTCCACAATATTATAGAATAAAATGCAAGTGCTTTGCTAACACATGAGAATTTCTGTGAACTTAAAGTTTTTTTTTTGTTTGTTTGTTTTTTTTTATGTGATATTTACACAGAGCTCTGCTTTGACAAGTGGTAATCTAAACCAACCCTTCATACATGATTTTTCTTTTTTTTCCGTTCGCTTGCTTTCATTCTATCTAGCCATGGCTAACAAGGCAATTGACAGGGGGATATGAGCACCATTTTCAGTGTGGCATTTCCTAATGTTAAACACTAGAGTAATCAACAACCTGCCTGCTTTCCAGCCCGCATCCTTCGCTTGCAGCCCTCCCCTCTACACCACACTAGGCCGCTCTCTCCATCTGTGTTCACGTTCATTTAGCAAATCCGTATTGGATTTCCTGATACCCACAGCCAACCAAGTGATGTGTGCGACTCACATTTGGACCACTTTTGTTCCAAAAAGGCCAATTATGCGTGTATATGCCTGCACATCTGCCAATGTTGGAGACGTGGGACTGTGTGTGCATGCCAAGGTGTATCATTGCTTTTGTGTAACATGGACAGAGTATGTTTGTGTCAGAAGACTGATAAACTATATGGATATTTCTTTGTACTTTTTGCAGTGGCTCGGGAAAATATTTTGAACTTTGTAACATTTTCTTATCAATCAATCAATCAAATTTTATTTGTATAGCACATTTCAGCTACAAGGCATTTCAAAGTGCTTTACAGCATATACACAAAATACAAAGTCATGCAACATATGGAACAACCACAAACCAAGTAACACATAACTGCAAAATGGAAGGAAAACATATTTTAGAACATATTTTTATGAATAAAATGTGGTGGAAAATTGGTGTAAATATGCTTTTAGCCCCCATGGTCAATACTTAGTGCAACCACTCTTTTCCGCAATCATAGCTGTATTAGTATGCCTCCAATTGTCTCCAATTGCCCATTATTCACAAAATGGATTAAGTACAGTTAGAGAGTCTGTTTAAAAACATATCATTTTAAAATCTTGCAACTGCTTCTCAGTTTGATATTGGTCTGCAGTTTGAATTTTTCTAACACACAAGTATGATTTGATCTAAGTCTTAACAGTTTGAAGTCTTTAAGCAGAACCTGTTAGGATTTCCTGAAAAACTACCCTCTGTCCTGCCAACAACTCTGGAATTTGCCTAAGATGAAGTCGATAAACAGGAACTTGCAAAACACCAGGGGAACAACAAGGAAAAACTGGGGGGAAAATGGTTTATATTTAGAGATGCCAGAGTAAAGTGGGTTGAATATATGCGTTTGCCATTTCCCAAATATATGCACTACTTTTTTGATGGATAACATAATGGGTTGGGCACGACAGAGTTTGCCCTACAATTCGCTGGTTAGATTCTCAGCTCGTTTACCATCGTTGTATGTGTCCCTGCCTGAATGTGTTGGTCAGAAAGGCCAATGGCTTAAAACGGCAGCCTCGCATCTGTGAGACTGCTCCAAGGCAGCTGTGGGAACAATCATAGGTGTGTAAATATGTACTTTGAGATCTCAATTTGATATAAAAGGGTATTATAAATAAAATTTATTATTATTAAATCTCAATAAAATTTACTGGAGTTTATGATGGTAATGATAAAATGAGAGAAAGTTCAATGGCTATTTATCCTCTGCACATATTAGATTTGGAGACAGTCAGGCAAGGAGATGGGAAAAAAAAAAAAAAAATGGAAGTCTTTGTATTCAGGCAAAAATGGCCCGCATTAAACAATACAAAATGTATGTTCTAAATAAAATAAATACATGTTTTGAATTACCCAAAAGCATTTAATGTTGCATCAGTCATTGAAAGAAATGATTTTCCTCTAAAAATCTGGGTTCCCATTTTCCCCAAATCCTTCACAAAGAAAACCTTGACTTTCTTCAGTGATTATATTGCTTCTCACAACACAGTTTGTTTATTCCCCACAATTGCTGGGAATAAGTCTTCCAATATGTGTGTGTGTGTTTTTTTTTTTGTTTTTTTTTTGCAGATTGTCAGTCCATCTTATTTTTGACACTTGCAAAAAAAAAAAAAAAAAAAAGCCATCATCCTTATATGCTTTCTACAAGCCTCTCAAACTCCAAAATGGAAAATTCTGCTCTCTTTAGATGATTTGTAGATTAGGAGTTGAATATGTTATTAGTGAGATTAAGCCAGCCATTGCTAACCGGATTATGATTTAACACAGCTTAATTTTCATGTGGTATCCAGTTCTGCACCCTTTATCTCTTTTTGTCTTTGACTTTGTTTCTTCTCACTATGGTCTAACTCTATTTGGAAAGAGTGGTTCATGCTGCGTGCTTTTATTTGAGGTCTGGAAAAGACAAGAATTGACGGCACACGCCAGTGAACACAAACACAATTCTAGACACTGTAACGTTACTGATTTGTAATAAGAATAAGTATTCAAATATATCTGCTGGAGTGGGGAAACTTTTGTTTTGAGGCCCCACAGAGTTAAAAGAACCACTAATTGTTTCCAGCCAGGATATAAGTCTGAATTTTTGGTAAATAGCTCCTTTGAGATGGGAAACTATAGGAGGTGAAGAAGTGTGGAAGGACAGACAAGATTGTTTCAAACAGCTTTTGTGGTTTGTAGACAAGGAGAAATAGGGGGAACAAACATGAAAGGCAGCAATAGAAAAAGACAAAATGACAGAGAATGTGAAAGAAGTTTTAAGAGAAAAACCCTGACAACTAGAGTAGAAGCTAAATCAAAGTGTGACTGTAGCAACCTGCTTTCTTTCCTCGGCTGGGAAAATCCATGTTTTCTCTCTGATTATTGAATTTTATCCTTCTCTTCGATTAACTACAACCAAGCCACTTCCCATATGCATATATCCTCTTTGGGGTGTTTCTCTAATTTTTCACCCCTCTCCACTGATTTAGGAAGGATTATAGTGTTGCTTTAGGGAAACAGAAGGACTAACATGAGGCTTAAGTGGCCAGAACCAAACCAAATCAAACATTGCACTAACAGGGTGTGCTGTAGTAATCCCGCGATTCAGCGTTCTTTGTTCCTGTCATTTTGCCCTTCTCATTGCCTTTTTTCTGTTGTTTTTTCAGTGGAGGGAAAACTATCATCTTGCAAGACGTTTTATATAAAGCAGACCTTTGCTCTTCAGGAGCATGCTGAATTGGTGCTAAAACACTAATAAACGGATTGCTTGACAAATACTGAGAATGAAGTAAATGAGCTCAATGCCAAGAATTCACAGTTTTTAAGGAAACAGTAACAGAAACAACTTACCTGCCTACCTACCAACCATTTCTGAGGGGAAGCTGGAAAGTAAAAAAAAAATCAGGTGGGACAACTATGTCAATATCACAGCTTGGTTCTGCTTGCAGTTCATCACATAGTACAGGACAGTACAGAATAGTACAGGACAGAGCAAACATGGTAATAGAGCGGTCCGGTTAGCTCGGTTCAGTGTACAACTGAATTTTTGCAAAATGCTAAACACTCTCACTGCACAATATCCTAAAGATACACATGTTGGAAAACATGTTTCCCTTGTTACAAGTGGTGGAGTACCAACCCTTTTCTCTACTGGATCTCGAAAGTGTCACTCTGAACATTGAGTGGAAAATACTATAAAAGTAAGAATTGAAAACAAAGTTTAGCAAACATAGAGCCATGTAGCATATCACAAAAATTCAACTGTACAGAGCTAACTTCCTCTTTATTTCCATGTTTGGTTTGTCCTGAACATGCTATGTGATAAACTGCAAGCAGAACCTTCTGTAGTTGTCATACTGACTGAGTTGTCCCAAAGTGTCACTTTGAACATTTGGTAGATTTACAATTCTTACTTTTATGGCATGTTCCACTTAACCTTGACATTGGTATGAATAACATAAGAATACACAAAAATCAACTTGACTGCTTTTAGTGAGTTCATGTGATTTAATTAAATCTCACAAAGGTCTTCAGCAACATATTTTTCTTCTTTTGCTGAAGGGAAATATTCAGTATTTTTGCTGAAGAAAAATACAAAATATTTTGCCAGATTTTGTATTTTATTTATCTAATACTTCTTGCATCCTTTTCCATCATACTAATCACCAGAATTTAAAACACAGATTGGTTTGATTATGTATGCAAATATAATGCATTTTCTTGCAAAATTATGTGGAAATAACAAAAAAGGGATCTATGCATCGCTGCAAAATACAATTAAACAATTAATTTTGTTCTAGATAGTCTTTATCAATGACCGATGTGAGAAATCAAATAAATGGAATTATTTAATTCTTGCTAGAGAGACACAAGCACATTTTGATGCAAACATCAAAATGAGTTCATTGCTAAGAGCAAAGTAAAAAATGCTTTTTTATGTGGAGCCACGGCATCATCCTATGTGGGGTTCTGCTGTTGCGCAAGTGGGATGAGTTTTTAACTCACACAGGCTCTGAAGAAACACAATACATGGAAATTCACTTCTCTCCCTATTTGTGGGCAGATGGAAAACATGTTGCAAACTGCAATTGTGGTTAACTACAAAGACTCGGGTGCTTCCATTTTCAAAAATATGCAAACACTGCTAACACTTTGTCACCTCTAAAAATGAGACAACAGAGAGTGAAAGAAGAGCAACATCCAAAAGAAAATATTCAAGTTACACACACAAGAGCAATTCTTAGTCCTATTATGTTTTCACTGACTGAGAGAAAATGGGATGGTGCAGTTTCCTGTAAAGGTATGAACACCTTCTTCCAGTCAGAGATGTTTACAAATCATTTTCAGACTATAATGTGACTGGAAAATAAAGTATAAAGTTACACATCAAAAGTAAGCATGAACATTAACATTGACTTAAAGCAAAGTCAAACATACACAGCAAGAAAATTGTATAAATTTACAGCAGGTGTAGATTTACTGTACTGTAAAATCTGTACAAAATTGTACTTTAAGCAGAGTTTTAGCAAATTTCTAAAGAAAATAGTTCTAGCAAAAAGGTGTTAGAAGACTAAGGGCATCTTAATCTCGTACATTCTCTGCTGCATAGCTACAAACCAATAAGGGTGACCCTTGTTCACAGGTGAAATGAGTGAGAATGGACGTATTGATCAGAAGTATACTGGTGTTCCGGAACCGGACAATCATGGAAGAAAATGGCTTTATTTATGGCATCACGTTCCTTTAATATGTTAGGGTATGTGTGTCCTTTAGCTGGCAAACATCTCGCATCGGGATAAACTGTGGAGTGAGAAGGCAGGCCAGTGCAGGTAGATTGATGCTTTGGGCAATGGAAGCTTTTTTACCTGATGGTTGCAAGTCTCGTTCAGCAGGGTAGTGTTGCTTGAGAACTAGTTTGAGGTTTTCTTTTGGCACTACCCAGTCCAATAACAGTGGTACATAATGGACAAAAAAAAAAAATCTGATTCATGGAGATGTTTCAGGAATTAAAAGATCTGCAACTAAACTCTTGGTATCAGATACCACTGCACACCTCTGGGGATCTCTGCTGGAGTCCAAGCCTCCAGGGCTCTTTTGGCAGCAAGAGGGGCATCATCACACAATTAGGGCAGGTGGTCGTACCATCTCTGGTTTCCTTGTGTGTTGCTTTAATTAAGCAAGTCATGATGTTTATCATGTTGATGCAACAGGTTTCAGATATTTGCATTTTTTTAAAATTGTGAGCATCTGCAACAATAAAGGTTTCCACATGTGCCTGAAAAACTAAGTAAAGGGAGTGTAAAACAAAAATTCAAGGGGAAAGAAAAACAAGCAGTGGAATGCCCTCAGGCCACAGCATGAAGGCTAAAAGTCTACCTTGTTACTGGGAGTGTGAAAACCATATCACTGCTACCTACTTTCTCTGCTTTCTCTCTGTCCCAGCAATCTCTTCGCAGGTAAGAGATGTCATGTGGAAGATGCTATAGCTGCTCTGCATATGCTATGATAACAAGGTATCAAAATCCCCTCAGGGTGTAGGTGTGTTTGCACTCCTGGAGATTTGGTGACACATTGGATAACATTATCAGATAAGAAAAATATGACTGAAGAACCAAGAGACAAAAAAGGAAAAGACACAGAAGACTATTTTATACTCTCAAATGAAATAGTAATTAATGTAAGACAAATTAAACTGCACTGAAGTAAATGCAATGTTTTATATCAGAAAAGCAGATGAATTAACAAAGATGTGTGATGGTTTGATTAACAAGATTTTTTTATGTACTTTGTATAAATAATTTGCTTTTTTTTTCTTCTTTTCATTATCATAACAGAAATTGTCATAAAGATTGTAGTTTATTTTAAATTGCATTTTATTTATATGTTTCAGTTGTACTGGTTGGCTACAGAGGAGGAAATGTTAGAATTCAAAGTGAGTATTTCTGTGAATCTGTAAAAAAAAAAAAAATGGTGTGGATTATAGACCTAATCACAGAGACTTTGAGGATTTTAATTAGCTCATTAGAATTTCCGATGAAGCTTATACTGCAAAACTTTTCTGTTGCCTTTTGGATACTGCTGATACTGGAAGACATGTCTCGTGTTTGTACTAGATTTTTAGAGATTCAACTCCTGAATCCACCCTGCTGCTGTTCTTTTCTCAAATTTGCCCTGACAGCAAAGGTAAAACTTAGGTCAAGTATGAAGTAGTTAGACTCAACACTGACCACAATCTCTTCTGGAATTAAAAGAAAGTATTTCAAAGTAATTCATATGCATAAAAAAATACATTCAGCTCACACTCGTGCATCCAGAAAATCCTGGAGTCAACAATCAGGAGTCTACACTATGTCCCTCAGAACAGCTGGAAACAATAGAACAATATGCTTTGGGGAAGGCCAATGCAGATTTCTCCTTCCACTGTATATTACTGACAGGAAAATGTCAACTATGCTATTCAATCTTCCAGCCAGCAATCATTTAGTAATCATTCCTCTTCAAAGGTAGAGGCAAAAAAAAAAAAAAGGATGAGACAAAGCAACAAAAGGGAGAGTAAAAGAGAGAGAATGTGTCACTAAAGCAATAAATGGAGAGATAGCGAGAAGAAAAGAAGACATAAGGGGCGTGAGCAACAGCCTGCCATTGGTAGTTGAAGCGTGTATGGCTTTGACAGGAGACAATAAGCCCAGATGGCAACTCTTAGTTCGTTAACTTTGATGGATATTTTACATTCAGCGTCAAGGCTGAGAAAATTACTGTATCACCTCCAGAATATTGTTAGCCATCATTTACTGCATTGTTCTGCTCTGAATGCCCAAGAAGAGTGTTTATTGTTAAACACCATGCTTATGGTCACACAGGATTGTAAGTAACTATAAGTGAAGGGAACCACCCACTTGGAATAAAGGTACTTTATTGAAGTAACATAGCGAGCAAATATCCTTCATTTTTAATGTATATTGTTGAGTTGTGAATAATAGAAATGAGATAATGCAATCATCTGTTCAATAGAAACTGCTATCAATATTTTTGTTCAACACTGCATGGCCTTACTTTTTTTTATTAGTGTGGGCAATCTTCTAACAAGCTTAGGACCCTTTGTATAATTCATTACACTAACATTCATACGAATTAGTCCAAGTCAGTATTTTTGAGAAAATGCAGAGCTGCTAACCATCTTGGAGTTGCTCTTAAAACTATTTCTTGAATTTAACACTTTCACTTCTGAGGTCCTGAAGAAATTAAAAATGTTAAATGACCCGTAGCACTTAATCAAATCCAAAGGACCCCAAAGTGCTTCACACTACATTCAGTCATCACAATGTGAAAGAATGAAAAAAATCAAACACAGTGATAGTGATACATACAATAGAGAATTTATTTAACTAATTTGGATAATTAACAAAGCTTAATACACTGTTTGATCTCTAGGATTAATATGAATGTGATTGGATTTACTTTTTCCTGTAAAGTGTTTCTAGATGACATTTGTTGTGAATGCTGCTATATATAAAGTTATTTGAAAACAGCTGTGTTTTTCAAGGATATGCTCTTGCTCTTCTCTCTTGTCAAAATCTGATTTTAAATTCTTACTATGTTAAAACTACCATTTTAACATAGTAAGTTTATCTTATGTGCAGCAATTTGGAACACCATCCAGATTCAAATGTATTAAGCCAATATGTATTGGGGCCTGCCGTAGAAATGCAAAGGAGAGCCTTGGAAAAGGAAATGACACACTTGGAAACACCCTCTTTAGGGCGTAGCTTAGATGGAGGCCAAAAAAACAAGTTAGAAACTGTTAGGTGCCACTTTGCTGTGTTATCTCATAAGGAAAACATGACGATGGACCAGCGCCGCATTTTAGTCTTAATAAATGGAATTTATGAATTCAACTCACTGACTCTTCGTGAACCTCATACATTAAGAATCTCAATGGAGAGAGTATAATCTCCAACATTAGTGCACTGCTTTGCTCGGCATTAGCATTAGCTTTTTTTCCGAAAATATGTATTTTGGCAAATTTTTCATTCATTGGCTACGATTAGCATAATGAATGGAGCAAGTAAAAGTAGAACAACATACTACTGATACCCTACATGCTACTGAAAGCTTTTAGGCTAACGTTAGCATTTTGGCTAATTTTAGATTATACACTAATTTTAGCATAATGAATGGAAAAAGTCTATGTTAGTGAACATTCTTGTAATAGATATACTATTGACTACATTGTAGTTTTCTTTAGCATTGATGCTAATTTATAGCATCAGAATACCAGGCTCCAACCAATGGGCACACTTTTGCAGGGGCCGTTTAAATTTCTTCAGAAACGTTCTGAAGAAATAATAATAGTTTCCTACAATTTACTTAAATCTTTTAGAGTCAAAAGTAAGAAACTGAGATCCACAGATCTATTTTCTGGAAATAGCTAGATATTTTTCATCCTTTACAATGGCATTCACTGTAAAGCAGACGTCTTTATTCTCCCTGTTCTGTGCTGTGAAAACAAATGTCTAAACTGTTAAGAAGGTTGAGCTGTGCAGCGTGTAAAGTTTTCTCAAAGCAAAGCACAAACTTTGCTTTGAGAAAACCAGCTCTATTCAGCTAACATTGAAAATGTTGCTAGTTGACACAAAATGCACAGATGACAAGACAATATCTGTTTAATGCGTCAACTCAGACATGTCATGAGACACAAACAATAAACCTCATTTCCGACAGCACATTGTTAGGGAACTGTGGTAGCTTTCGTAATCCACATAAACTCATGGAGGAACAGTGTAATGGAAATTAAAACTCGATAGCCATCAAGAAAAATAAGGACAGAAACTGACTGTCGTGCCTACACTTAAACAGTGAATGAGTTGAGCAGGACACATTTGTGGATAATAACACAGATACTAAGCAGTTTTTATTTTTATTGCAAAGGAAAACTACTTAACACTTAAGCATATATCCATGTCAGTCCTTTGTTAACTTTAATTTAACATTAGATCAGAACCCAGCTCTGGCAAATGTCAGATCTTAAAGAACTGTGATTGAGACAAGACAAGAAAAAAAATCCTTGATTGAGTCATTTCAAATAAAGAACTCTAGCACCACTATTTGCTCTAAAATGTCCTCTTTATCTCTTTAAATGCATGAAGTAGAGTTTGCTAATTCAACAAAGACATTATGAATGCTGTGTTGTAATGAAGGTGACTTTGACTGTAGACTGCTAATGTTTAAGGATGTCGGCACCACATCCTGCCTTCTGTGTTATCTCATTTCTCTTACTCTCATGCCGCTGTCTTTATTCTCCTCAATTCTTTTATTGCCATCATTATACAGAGTATAATCTCAGGCCTACAACTCTGCTTATTGATTACTTGTGAATCCTATGCAGCCACATGGGGCTTCAAGGGTATATGCGAGCAAAAAAAGTACAACCATCTCCGAGAAATGAGAACTTTTCAGCAAAATACAATTAGCAAAAAACTTTTTTCATAGGAAAGAATGCCAAAACAATTTAGTCTTAGATCAATTTAGATCATAAATGAATACAAATTAGTGTCAAGTTCAAATTTAAAAAAATAAAACTGTACTTTGTCCAAAGATATGTCTGATGTAAAAACCTGTTTTGCCAAACCAAAATCAGGTTTCTTAAGATGACGTTTCTTCTCTGTGTGGTTTAACTATAAACATAAAAGCAAAATCATTAGGACTTTGATACTGGCAAACTGGTGTTGCATGAAGTATTATCTATGATCTCTTTATATTCCATTCCTGTGTCTCTCCGGATAGTTAGCCTGCATGATGTACTGCTGCTGTTTGAAATACACTTTCAGTACGCCTTTGATCAGCTCGAATGCAATACCCCCCAGTATGGTGCACTACAGGTCGGAGGTAACCCATCGTAACAGCAGCCGTCCCACCAGACTGGCTATGGAGGGAAAAAGATAAGCGCCCCACACAGAGTCCTGGATACAGACACGTGGTATGCAGCGCTGAGCCTGTAGGTACGCAGACGAGGCAGATAACCGCCACTACCCGAAGAAGGTTGTGTAGATACTTCTGTGTTTATAGGAGTACCCATGCCACAGCCTGACAAAGTAATCCTCCCAGCAAATCATCTTCCCCAGGACCAGTAGTACTGGGATGGTCGGCAGGCACACGAGCAGGACCAGAGGGTCAGCCCGCTCCATCACAAACAGACCCTTCTCATGCCCCACCACCTGCATGAGTCACGGCTCCGTAGGTGACTGCTGACCAGTACAGTGTCCCAACACTATATTGGTGTTGGGACACTGTACAGTGTCCTGACTGTGGCGAAGGGACTGGCTCTGTCCGCCTGCTGCAGGAAGTACACCAGCGGGCCCATCTTGGGGTAAATGATGCAGTACTCGAGCCACCTGCAGCCCCGCGGGACCCAAAATGCCACCTGCAGCCCCTGCAGGTGGCATCGAGAAGAATGCAGGTGGAGGAGAAGAAGACGCCACCGACAGCTCGGCCCAAGACCTGGACCTGGCAGCCGGCGACGCTCCTCGATGAACAGACGGTGGTCCCACTCAGTAGCAATTCACACCCAGGAGTGTTTCTCAGATTGCTCCTCTGCGAGTTCCATGTCGTTACTGAAGAGGCTCTGATGGACCCCAAGAACTCCACCAAGAACTTGCCATACAGAAACCCTTGAAACTTGCGTGATGTGATTTGCTGCTCCTCTGGTTTCACCTTTTTGCACCCCAAGATTATAACAAAAACCATTCGCTCCTGGTCCCAGGCGTCCTCCAGCTCTGAATCAACTCCGGCTTCAGGTCTCTCCTAGCAGCACCTCAAGGTTGTGGCAGGATCCACTCATTTCTGGTCCCAAGTGTCATCTATCTCTGGATCAGCTCCCAACCAGAGTGTAGCGCCGACCCTGAAAGAGCCCCCAAGAATCTGTTACACACCAGGACTGGTGTCAGTATAACAGATGCTGATTTTCCTGTAAACAGGATAGAGCAGGAGTGATGAGGCAGAAACAAATCTGTGCTTCACAAATCCTCCTGGAATCTGTTCTGATTTATTAAATATTTACAAACAGCACCACATCTTGTCTTTCTTCAAAATAATGATTGTGTCAATGTTATTTTCTTAATCATTCTAGACAAAATACTTATTTATGTTATAATCTGCTTATTTTAATCCTTTGATATGAAGGCACAGCTCATTCCTCACAGTTCATTCTCATAGTAACTCCCATTTGCTACCCAGTATGGTACTGCATAAACAATATATAATTTATTTGTATTGTTTTTCTGCACAGAAACATGCTCACAGAAAGACATATGGATAAACAGAACCGACTCAGGTAACGTGTTTGAAATATCTAAACAACGTTTACATATTACCTTCAAATAAGCCTTTTTATTTCACAACTGATAACTGACTGTAAATTAAGCAAAACAGATTGAATCCCTTCTTCTATAGCAGCTTCGTACCTCAGCTAACTAGGGTCAGAGTCGCTCGTTGCTATGACAGCGGTAAATAAAACACAGTGATGGAGAAAGTACTCAAACTAATCAAATCAATTCAAACTCTTTGTTCTGCATTGCTTCCATCTCTGTTCTTGTTTTATTTATTCGCCAATCAAATATATTTTAATTAAATACAATAATAATAGCTACTGTAGTGTATGCAGAGCATTAGAATACAAAACGGGTCTCAGTGAGGCTTCAGTCCTATCGGTTGTAGTAAAGAGCCGTCCAGAGGAATCAGATCGTTCATGAACGAACAAGAAGCAAGAAGTCACCAAGTACAAGGAGCCCAGTTTCTGTTCTCAGCACCAACAGAGCAGACTTTGGTCACAGTGTTGTCCCATGTATTCAACACGTCGGTCAACACCTTCCCACAATAATTCAGCGCAGTGAGTGACGACTTTTTGCTCCCTTAACTCCTGGTTTGATGAATACAGCTTCAAGCCTGTGCTGATTAATAGTGATGTGCTGCATTTTATTGTCAGTAATGGTATTGTAACAATGGAGAAAGTTATTTATTACCCACTTGCCTATTGCTGCAATAAGCAAATACTTGCTTATCGTAGCTGTACATTAAAGCCATGACTTTAGGGTACAGAGTATCCTCTTTCTGAGGGAACACGGGGGCACCACATAAAATCTCGCCAAGGGCACCAAAACAGCTATGTCTGTCTCTTGTAAAAACTAAAATAAATCTATAAAAACAACCCTCCTGAAGGTTACATTTTAAGTATTGTTTAATGATTATACTGTTGATACAGAGTACATTAGTTTCTCACAACCGGACCTCTCTTTAATCTTTCTGTTTTGTTTAACTCGGCTCACACATTTCATTCTACACAATGGCATTTTTCTAGTGTCTGTCATGTCACTTGATACTCATCTGTCCACACATCTTCAGTGACATATCTTCTAAAAACACTTTATAGAGTATAAATCTAGTCTGTGGCTGACTGTTCTTTCCACTCCGTTCCACTGCAACTCTCTCACCTATTTATCTTACTCTCTGCTACCTCTACCTTCAGAGATGGCATGTTCAGCCACTATATATCACCCCATTCATTTTTAAAGCTGTTTTCCTTCGACCTTTGGTTGTTAATGCTCTGTAACATAAGAACAGAGAATTCATTACTATTGAAAGAAAAACTACTTTGAATAAGGTATCACTTTCGTTTGTGTTATTTTCAGCTTTGGATGTTCTAGAACAATTTTCTAGAACAATTTCAGTTTCAGCGTTTGGTAAATATAAGTTCCCTAGTGCTACTAGATATATAATCAAAACCTGTTGAAAAGGGCTTGTAGATGAAAGAATCTGAATTCCACCAGGTTAACTAACACCATCACAGAGACCAATAAATGAAGATTTCTAAGACAGACATGTTGCCCTTGTGCTGTTCAATACATGTTTTCAGTATTTGGTTGGAGCTTCTTAAAGTGTAAAGAGGCCATCAACATTGTCCACTGCTCAAATATTAAGGAAGCCCATATTTGTTGATAGGAACCTCCAGGTCACATACGATGTTGGCTGCTTGTTTGTCAAATCTTGTACTGCCGTGTGTCACATTTCACGCAAAGGTTGTGATCTATAAAGCACAGAGTTCACTGAAAAATGTAAGGTCTCAATTTGGGTCATATTGGCCCGAATGACACAGATGTTAAGATTGGGAATTTATCCTATTTATTTACAGGTGGTGGCTGGCTTCTTGATGAGTCGATGAGACCGTATTTTGTGAAATTCTAATTATTAGGGGCTTTTGTACTGATGCATTTTCTGCTATAACCTGCAGGGGACAATGACTACCCCTTCAGGCTGGCTGCTAACCCCGTTTCCAAGTCCCCAGGTGCATTTAATAATACTCACACCCACTGGCGCTCAACTGTGGCGTATGCCATCAGCCTTCTAAAATGCTGCTGGTGGTGTGTAAACTTTATTTCACATCACTGTGCCTACCAAATATTAAATGTTTTAAACTCTCCGCCTCAGTCATTGCTTTCTGCTTCAGTGAAATTGCTTCTTTTTTTTTTCCTTTGGTTGCCATTGTTATTTATGAAATAACATAATTTAAATAAACACAGACATTCTTGAGCTACTTTGCATTGACCATTTATCTTTGAATGTGGATGGGTTTCTACTTCTGTGTCAAAAACTTGATTTGTGGTTTTTATTACCTGCAGATGAGTATCATCAAGTATAACGGACATAAATACTGGAAAAATGCCACTTGGAATAAATCTGTAAAACAATACTTATGAGATTTACCTTTTGAATTGAACATTTTCACAACATTCTAATCGATTTGCATTTATATTTTGTGTTTTAACCATTTCACAGTCTCTTTTCAGTGAAGGTAGCAGGTTAAAAAACAATATTGTTTGCTTTCTTGTGTGTTTTTATTTTTGTGTATGTGTGGACATGGAAGTTGCTTGTCCTAAATAGGGGCACTTGACAAATGGGCAGGGAGTACCTGATGTTGGTCCATCAATCATCCAGACCTTGGTCTATAGCAAGCAAATAAAATAAAACGTCCCAGTTGCATAGGCAGGTGAAATATGGAATGGAGCGAAGTGACAATGACTGAGGCCTCCAGGTATGAGGGATGGAATTTAACTGAAACACACTGGTGCATGCAAACTCAAAAATAATCTCATGATCATACATTTGCACTTTTATCGCAAATGTTTTTCCACAGACTTGGTGTTTGCAGGCAATTCGTAAAAAAGACCTTTTATTTCTGTATCAGAAACTGTGTTAGCTCTGGGTGTTATTTTGTGGTGAATTCATTTTCTTTTGTACATTTTGTTTTTACAATATTAGGAACGTAGTGTTGCAGGCTTGTGTTAATTTGATACTCAGGTTGGTGTATTGTTTTCTGAGAATACTATTTGACATTTTGTTAATTAAGGCTTTAACATACATCACATAGGACCCAGAATATTTTCCAGAATGTATCCCTACACACACGGTTTCTGAATATCATTCACTGTGCATATCAGAGCCATATATATTACCAAGCTGAATTTACATGATAACAATGAGTGGCATGCTAAACTTTCTTGTCAGATCAACCATGTATCACTCTAACAGTCAGTTAACTTCAGCAGAAATTTGAAACTTGTATTTAGCTTTTTTGTTTGTTTTTTTTTGCTCTTGTCTATTGCCAATGAATTGATGCACACTGATGACTTTACACTCTAGGCACCAAAACAAGACATTAAAGGTCAGAGTTAATATGCTACTCTGCACAATGGTTAAATTGTAGCAGTGAACACCACAAATATACTCAAAGCAAGATGCTTAAAGATGTTTTAAGATGCAGCTATGCATCTTATTAGATTATGAGATGTAAAAATGTCACCCGCATGTAGAATACATTTGAAGGTTTAGGTACTGATATTAATTATTTGAAGAGCAAATTGCCTCTTCTGCCATCTATTTAAAGTTAAGAAAGTCAACGGAGGACCCAGCTTTATGGAATTTTATAAGCAATAACTATGATCGAAACATCTAGTCGTAATTAATCTGAACAGATGGTAATAATAAGCTTCCATTGGCTGTAATGAATATAAATGAGATCTGTGAATAATAATTTTTGAAAGTGCTTGAATTTTAGCTCTAAATACCTGTCATCTAATCAAGACAATCAAATAAAATACATTTGTGTCAGTATGTAGCTTTACTTCTGACATACAGTTCAGTGCAGCATACATTATTACATTTGGCAGAATGGTTCAACCTTGCAAATATGATGTTCTAATACCTGATATTTCCCTAAAATATGCTTGGGTTGTTGGAGTGAAATGCTGGTGTCGTCTCTGGACCAGTAATGAATAGCAGTCCCACTGGCATCCTGATTTTCATTAGTATTATTCCACCGCATTATTGTTGGCAAATGAAATGGACTTGTGGTCATGTGTCCAGCTTGTGCAATTGCCTGAAATCCAGTCTCTATTATTTGTCAGTTCCTGGTAGATTTCTGCACTGGCTACAGTCAATTTGAGTCATTCACTTAAATGTCAGCTTCTATTTTTGTGATAGTTGAATGACAGTAATTCCAATTTTCACATGTAGAGCTGGAAAGTCTAGCTGATCAATTGGCTGAATATTAAAACTGGAACATTTTCTTATGCAATTGTAACATGCATTTTCTACTTGTACTTAAGTCACATACATAAACAGAGAGATGTAAGTTTACAGCTATAACTTCAGACTTAAAAAAGGATGTTATTTTCATGTTTTACTGCCTTTAATCTTTGGCACTGGGGCCGACACTGGATCTAAAATCTAATTTATGCAGGGTTTATAGATCACACATTTAAGAATTTCATGTAATCAATCGGATTGTCTGCTTTGTTAACTGATATTGTAGTTTTAACTGGAAATTGATTGTTCAAAAAGTAAAATTTACAAGTCATTTCATGTTGATTCATTTCAAACTTTTATTTCTGTTTAAGTTGTATGCTATGTTTTACATATGGAAATGAAAACCTCCCAAAAATAATTCTCAGGAGGACCAATTAAAAACAATCTGCAATACAGAAAGTAATGGTCACGTTAGGTGTACAAACATCAGGAAGGCCACTGCTGACAGTCGACCAGGAGAGTTTAAGAAACAAAACGTTGATGATCAAGAAGGCAGCTTTTCACGGAAAGCTTTTCACAGCTTTCTCCTGGAATAATAATTGACCTTTGAACGGAAGGAATATGTGCAGAAGAGAAAGATTCCAAGTAATGTGTATAGCAACATTTATAATGTGATATCAATTTTATTCAATAATTTGGGGAAGATTAATAGTGAATGAACTGCAGTTGTTGTCAGGCTTAAAAAGTCACTAAACTGACTTACAGAGGATAAAGGGATCAACTTTCACACTTCTTCTGTAAGCCACCTCTGAACCGGTATGGTGTACATTAGGGTTAAACAAACACAGAATGAAGCAGCAAAACTCATGGGATCATTATTTGTTAGTTAGTGTAAATCCCCCAGGTAATTTTGTATTGTGTTCAGGGTCACATGTATGTGCTCAGATCCTGTGACCTTCAATCCTCTTCTGTTGATACTTACAGTCAATCCAGACCTTTCTTCCCTCTTCACCCATCCATTCATCCATACACACCCCCCACCATGACCCAGCCTCTTCATCCTCGCTGCCTCCAACACACACACGGTATGTCTTTCTATCTTGAACTTGAATTAACTTCCATTCAATTTTAATTTATTTCTATATCCTAATTCTAACTCTTACACTAAACTCAACAGTTACCAGTACCAGCCTAACTTAAACTCAATTCATGCCTTAGTTTTAAATCTAACTCCCAACCAAAAGTGCAATTTTTTTCCTTATGAAGCCCAGACTTTGGACCCCATAAAGAGCAGTTGGTCCCCATAATGTAGTGTGTGTTAAGAAAACACACACATTTTAAAAAGCAGACTGAAGACAATGCTGCAGGCACATCATGTACCTCACTTAAACACCCACAGAATATATTGGTCAACTTTGTATTGGCTTTTTATTTGAAAGAAAATTGAAAACATTGAAGTGTAGCTTGCAGAAAAGCTATGGGAGTTAGAAAGGCTGTGCAGTTATTTCTTTTTAATGGAGGCAAAAATGTAATATTGGTCAAAAAAGGCTGAGAAATGCAGGTTAGCAGGGGGAAAAAAGCTGCTGACTTTTTTTTTCCTTTCTCTGTAAGAAGCAGATTTTTCTTTATCCATTTACTCACTCACAGACACGCCCACACGCACCGACACACACACACTGCCACTCAAATAGACTCGGTGTGATATCAAGCCTTTGTCATATACAGCAATTAGCTGTTAAATTATGGGTGACTAGTTTACCAATGTCAAATAACCAACATTAAATAAGTTTCAGACTCCATACATGTTTTCTGTACTATTCTGCATAGAATTGAATAGAATTTTATGTATTATTCCTCTGTGGGGAAATTGATGAGCACCAGTAGCAACGTTACAAGCAAATGGTAGCATTCCCATTTATACAAATTAATACATCCCTAAGAAGCACATGGATCAAGAGTACACCTCTAGATTCTTTCATTAGTACAGATGAGGCTCCAATCAATCATTTGAGACAGAGACCGCGCCACCAAGAATTCTTCTTCTCCTACCAAATGTGGGGAACAGTCAAAGCACTGTAAGGCTGGTGCATAATCTTACCAGTGGTTAAGTGATAACTAAAATAAAAAATGATATATTTCCACTATGTAGAATTTTCTCTGTTTTTAATGGAAATTTGCATGACTTCTGATGATGTATGTAAGTGGTGGGTTACTGTGTTCTTTCCAAGTTACTCTTTTCAAAAATTAATAGTTCCTTAACAGAATCAATCATTTCAAGAAAGTAATGCACATAATTAATTTCAGCTAGTTTCAGCTTACTTTTCAACACACTTTGATCTTTCTAAGGAGGATGAGACTTTAAATTTAAGCCAAAAGATTTAAGGATTTGTGAAGAGAGTTAAATCTCTTTTTTTTTACCCATTTCTGCTAAAGAGATGCTCAAAAGACTTTCCTATATTTTATTTTTTACTTTGAACCACTCAACCTGGAGTAACCCATTAAATACACAATATAATAACTGAGAATGTGGAAAATCTGCTGACCTGGACACAAATGACATATGATTCTGGGAAAGCTTCCAATTTGTTTGTATACTTTTTTCAATAAAAAAAAAGGTGGTATCAGATGCGGTGGTTTTATTGCCTCACAGATGTAATTTAATCATTAGAGTCTTTTAATTTAAGTAGTACTGTAACTTTGCATCCTGATCATAAAATTAATATGTTCCTAACTTGTATAATATTGCAGTATGTGTGCTATAATATTACCATAAATGAAGGAGACAAATGGAAGGTGCTATTTCTGAAAACAATTATTTCCAGGTTGTGATGATATGCAGAAATGCTCACTTGTTTTCAGCTGGTTGCCATATCAGGTTGTTTCATTGTACCATAGCTAATCAAGTAACAGTGTCAGTAAATGTTACTGCCATCAGCAAATCACCATGTATGCTTCTTGCACACTGCCACAGTTACAAAAGTGGGAGTGAATATGTAGTTTTCTCTGACGCATTTATTTTCACTTGCAAATCTCACATTTGCCCCTGTGAGCACCGAGCTCGACAGCAGATAATGCATTTAAATTTAAAATATCGTAAATTAAACAAATTGCTTTGCTTTTTCACCTAAGATTGGCTTAAACTGTAATTTGTTAAATCAGTCAGCCTTCAGTAAATTACAGTTACTTGTATTTTGCAATTAAAATACATAATGTCAGTGCATATAGCTAGTTACTCCTTGACCCTGGTTGCTTATTATGGAGGAGGAGCTGCATGACCACCTGCTGAGGAGGAAGCCAGATAAACTAGCAGACAAGTGAAGACACAGAATGCAAATGTAGGCTTGGAAGTGGAGTATTTGACCGGGCAGGGCAATGCTAACTACGACTGCTTTCTCCTGCTAATGTGAATCCATTAGGAAACACCATCCCTTCTAGTGGGCTAACATATTTCTGCCCAGGCAACAAACTTGTGCATCTGCCATGAAACCCAAATCTGTTTCAGTATACATTCTCTCTCTCTCTCTCTCTCTCTCTCTCTCTCTATATATGTATATATATATATATATATATATATATATATATATATATATTTGTTCAAATAGAACCTTTTCAACCTTTAGATGGATGAGTGACTATCTGCTGCTCTCTGCAATCAATTTCATTCAATTCTATAAAAATGTCACAAGATAAAGGTTGAAAAGATGTGTCAAACAGATGCTGCATTTGCATTGCACAGTATCAAAGCTTTTCATGCAGAAGAATCTCAAGATGATAGTTGAAGTTAGAGACAGTATATCTGACTTTTGTGTCTAAAGAGATTCTTAATTTGGGGCTCTCTTTGTTACAATCTAGGATGAAAGAATTTCAACATAACACTATCTGAATATGATTCTCTTCAGGCAACATAACATGTCAGTAAAAGTAGAGGTTTTTCATATTTAAATACTTTTTAAAAAAATAGCTGCAACACTTTCAAACCTTCACAGTATGAAATTCGAGAGGTGTCGAGCTTAAATGATTTATTGTCATCTATTTGTTTTGTGAATGGATCTAGCGGCAGGATTTGGGACTAGAAATAATAAAACAGGAAAAGGCACTGACAGACATCTGAGTGTTGTCAACATGAGAACAAACAGCGAACATTCAACATCATTCAAAATTACCCTAGTTCATAATTGAGTTTGAGAATGAAGAAAACTGAAAAAAAAATTGTTGAACATGTTGCTCCATCTTGGGAGTTCTTGAGAGATCAGAAAATCTGAAAATCTCAGAAATGACAACAGAAGAAACAAAAACACGTGCAGCTGTGGGTTCTTTGAACAATATCCTTCTTTGGGGGACACAAAAAAAAAAACAGTGTTCTACTCATATTTGATTATGAGATTTGCTGAAGTCAGCAATGACCTTCTGCATCACCTTTGCAAAATTAAAACAAAATGGAAAAACAAAAACAAGTTTCCTCCTGAGCAGCATTTTACAGCAGTTACTTCAAGGCATTTAACAAGATAATCTAGATGACATATGTCAGCCTTCTGACTGCAGACTGTCAGTAACACAATACACTAAAGATACTTTAGCAGTAAACACAGATTTGATGTGACTCAATTAACTTTATAACTAATGCAGATTCATTATGTTTCGAAACAAAGAGAGAAAATAAGATTAAAAACTGGTGTGTCAGAGTTTTTTTCTGTGTGATTGTGCAGAATGTGCCTGTTTACTTTTTCCTAACTAACTTGCAGGTCTTCCACCTGCAAACACATCTGACTGCAATCTTCTCATCAGCCTGAATAGAAATAAAGAACTGCCTGATGATGACTTGAAGCCTGATACTCAAACCATTACTGGATGATCCTGCCTAATCTTTTACTTGACCTAAACTGATTCCTAGGAAGAAAGCTTTTTATAATTGCTCTTAAATCGAAGACATAGGCTTATTTATGTTCAGTGGGGAAAAAAAAAAAAAACTACTCCTTTTACAGCAGCAAAATTAATTTAGCTGTGTAGAGAATTAAAAAAGAAATTAAAATAATCCCCCCCAAAACTGGAACTGGAGCGTGTTTGGTTGTTTTGCTTCTGCTTCCCTTGATGCTTAATTAGCACAAACTTTTATATAAACTCACTGGATACGGTCTAATCTTGAATTTAAGGTCTGAGGATTTAATTGGGTTAGAGAATGTAAAGTCAGTTAACATTCATTCACTTTATCTTCCTATTTTTCTCTCACTGTCTACATGCTGCCAAGGTTGGAGACAGACTTTTTCAGTCTATCCGCAAGATTTACCAGCCATGCTGATTGTATGCACTAACAAGCACACATTTATACACACGCATGCAAAAGAAAATCACACACACAGACTCACTAAGAGAGATGTGTTCATGCAGACAGACATGTTTGTGTGGGTCCATGACATCCAGTATCTCTTCCCAGTCTGATTGGCCTCAGTGCAGGGGCACTATGGTCAGCACAAAAGAAACTGCTTACTCAATACTTTGAAGAGGTTTCTTTTTGTTTGGTGCAGAGATGACTGACAGGAGATTTAGCTAAGAATCCCATGGGTCACAGACACTGCAACAGTGAAAAGCTATAGGTTTTGCAGATTGTGTTCCTGTACATTATATTCTGTATTTAGAATTGTGTTGGTTTTTTTAACTAATAAATGTGAGACTGCAATTTGTTAGTATTTTTGGTTTTGCGTGAGAGAACACATTTGATTTTTATGGACTTTCTATTTAGTGTACTAAAATGAGTACTAATAAATGTCAATACACTTTTTACATACTATGACCTTCTTTACAATTTATTCTTTAGGAATTACCTTCAGTCCAGTTAATCATATTTTTTCTTAAATAAAAGCATAACAAAAATAACTTAAAGCAAATTAAAACAACCTTTTGAAATTGGAGAGTTAACAAACCACATTATAGAAAAATTAACACACCACGAGAAATACTGTAAGCATTTTCAAACATGCTATTTTTTCAAAATGACCAATACAAGAAAATAACAGCAAGAATGAGGAATTTCTTCCTTTCAATGCACTTCTGGCTTTAAACAAAAATGAAAACAATAAGTGAAAATTAAATAAAAAAGTATGAATAAATAAAGAATACATTACGGGCCCACAGTGACATGGTGGCCCTTCTGCCCCTGTTGAGAACAAAAGATTAGAGGTTTTTATTTAAGAATGGTACCATGTTCACATTTTTGGATTTCAGTGCACATCGCCTGATGCTCAGTAGCTGTCCTGCCTTTGAAAAAAGCCTCTCAGCTGACATTGATGTTGGAAAACCCCTAAATGCCTCTTTGCAAGTTTGTTCAGTCAGGGGAATGTTGGTGGATTGTTTTTCCACCAAATTAGTGGAACCTGCTCTCTTGGAATAGGCCTGTCTTCTGTCCATCAGAGAGCATCAGGTACCAACTCTCCAATGGTGCTGAGACGAAGGGACTTCCGAGTCAAATTCTGCCCAAATCCCACCTTTTGCTAGAGATGTAGAAGTTACAGGTAGATGAAGGAGGTCTTGAGATTTGACTAATTAATTGCATCTCTGATACAAGTCAAGCCTTTACAGGTTCATCATTCATTGAGTCACAGAACCCCATGGTTTGGAACCCGATGTCCAAATAAGTCCTGATGGCAAGACAATTATATCTTTGTATTGCGGTGACTTTGAGCCACCAGCTCTCCAGCTAGCTTGCTGCCTTCTCGCTCAGATGCAGAAAGGGTATTTTGAAGCAGTGCCACCAGGGGTATGAGTTTTGAAATGGAAACATTTTTTCCAGCCAGTATTTCCTTGGCCGCTGAGACAAGTGATGGTGCAACAGTAAAAAAGAGAGAGGTGGTGCTCCGTGCTGTGTGACACAGTGCAGTGCTACTCTTAGACTTATTAGACTCCAGTGAATCCGCTTGCTCAGCAGTCAGTGCCTCGACGCGCAGGAAAAAAAGCTTGAGTATCGATCTTTTTTACATGAGTATCTTTCATTGACAATACTAACTTCTGCGAGAAGAACTCTCACACCTAACTTCAAGTTGCCCACCGATCTGCGTATCGGTGTATAACTGTGTGCACGAACGGATGAATGTGACTCTAGTGGTCAAAATGATTGGAAAAATACTATATAAGTTCAGTCCATTTACCATTCTGTCAAAGATCCCTAGGGCGGTTGAGGTTACAGTGAAGTAGCTTGTCACCTTCAGTGTGTGAATGTGCACATGAATGGGAATGACTGGATTGTGTCCAGGAAACAATGTCTGTTGTCATTTCATTATCTGAAAATGATTTTGTGCAAAAAAAAAAATAAAAAGAAAAAAGTAATTAATATGTTTTGCATGGTCCTAGACAAATTGTAATTTGTTTGAGGTCCTGTTAACATTTCCATACAAACTACACTTGGCCAATACTATTGGTTTATCTTTGTTTTGAAACAAGCTGATCCTCAACTTATTCTATTCTTTAATTCTACATTTTCATTCACAAATTTCTTCCTCAGCATCATTTTCAAAAGCTTTTTCTCTTCTTTTTCTCTCTTGTGATAAGGAGCCACACTGGCAAATCTATATTTATTGTATCCCACTCCTTATTTCCTGCTGAGATGGAAAATGAGAAAATAAGTACTAGTTCCTGTGAGACAGAAGGTAAAATATGAGAGCAGGTGATGTGGGTGTTAATATTTTGCACTAATTTTGGATCCCTTGTTGAAAATGGGACAGGAGCAGAAATAGAAAGTTCACTTTCACAAAAACACAAAAGCACAACACAAACGCACTAAAGCATACACACACACATTAACAACAGGTCCCCTACGCATGCTGTTCATGCACATAGGATCTTGTAACACTACCATTGAAAATGTGTTTTTAAATTATCTTGATAGACAATGTGCCAAGACCAATGAACCATACAAGAGTTGATGCTTCCCATTTTTAAACACAATGTAAAACACTATTCTTAGACTATACTTAAAAGCATTTATTGAGGGGTGCTGTGGTGACACAGGGGTTAAGCACAACCCACATATGCAGGGCTTAGTCCTTGACATGGCTCTCGCAGGTTTGATTCCTGGCCTGGGGACCTTTGCCGCATGTCTTCCCCCTTTTCTTATTACCTACTTTTTTGTCAATTCACTATCAAATAATGACCACTACAGTCAATAAAACCTTTTTTACAAAAATCATCTATTGGTGTTCAAGGCAACAGAGATACACAATGCAGGAAAAATGAACATAATGCGTATCAGATGTATTTACAACAAGCTCAGGCCGCTTGTTCGCTACTCATCATGTCTTTCACAGCTCTTGCATATTTTATTTCAGCTGAAGTACGTTTCTACTCATTTAGATCCATGTAATCGCCTCAAAAGTTAAAATATTCATCAGACTCACGAAAACATTACCATTTCTCTGCAGGGAGAGGATCAGCTATACAGAGGCCTTCTGCTTCCCCCCGTACCCTCCATGAAATATTACATCTTTAATTGGGGACACACTCTTGGTGAAACTTAGTGGCTTTTCATGTATTTGGGAAAATCGTCACATCATGTTGCTTAATTCTCCTAGCAACCAAAGTGCAGTTTTCAATTTGTAGGAGAAGCAGAGTGAAAATGGTAGACAGGAAATGTTTCTTGGAAGGGGGTTGTTTTTTGAGAGAATGGTTCCTGCATGTCATGAAATTTGAAACTAAAGCACATTCTTTGCAGCAAAAATACTGGTATAATTCAATTTGAGTTTTTGCTGAATGATATGTGCTGGCCCAGTAATGGACGTTCTTACTGGTGCTGACTGCTGACTTTTCGGTGTTTAGTTTAAGTATGTTTTTGACAATCAAATATTTCTCCAAATAATATTCCAAAATCTAAAATTTAAATAAGATTAAGCATCCCCTATTAATCTTTACTATTTAATTTCAATAAATTCCTGTTTACTACCAATAAGTTCACTCCTGCAATGTTTTTACATGGGAAAAATGTCACCCGATCACATTTATGAAAATGGTGATACCTCTAATGACAAACACTGCTACAGATGCTGCTGTAATAGTGGCAGAGATCGTGAGGACATGCAGCACCATAAAGTTAAACTACTGCAGTTACTGCCAAACATCACTCATAATCTAATGAGTATGTTTGTTCTAATGCTACTTAACCTCTCCATGAGGTAAGGGCAGCTGCATATATGTGTGTGTCCATATGGTTGTTTATGAATACTGAGGTTATAATTCACTCTATTTTTTCCACTCTGCTGTTTATTTTGCTTTTTTATCTATACATCCATGATCAAAAATTATAGTATGCTTTAGGACTTGCAAGGTTAAGAGATTCAGAGCAGATGGGAAAACCACAGTGGTTCCCATCAGGGACCTCATTCCTCTACCACATCCTGATTATTTATCTTTAATTTAGCCCACGAATGACACATGAATATTTTATTTTTTTTTTTTACAAATTAAACCTTTTTCACTTTACATTATTTCACATGCTTACATTTGGACACCACCAATAAAATTGAGGTAATTTTAATAATAAAAAATGAGTAAAATACTCTTGACCTTTTGTCTTGTATATTTGCAGAGCGTTCATCATGTATATATTATGTTTATCTTAAACAAAAAAAAAGCCCCTTTTTGCAACTGTTACTTTTTACAAGTAAGTACCTTGTAAGCAATCATTTTTTAATAGCCAAATGTCCTGGGATACGAAGCAAATCTTAGGACAGGGGACTGGTTTTTACCAAGCTAGTTATTCAGTGATTTGTTCATAATAATTTGAATACATAAATATTGTATCCAAATTATTATGTTAGAAGTTAATTTCTAGCACCAGAAATTAACTTCTATCATTTGAATTAGTCCCTAAATTATAAGTTCTGCTCTAGTTATAAATCAATTCACGAGGAATTAAAAAAAGAACATGCTGCCTGTCATTTCCATTTCCTCTATTCTGCACTCTCTCACTACTTGGCTAATAGAACAGCCTATCTTTTTGTCCTCACTGAGCACAGACTGATATCTTGAGCACTGGCTTGACGTTGTTGATCAGCAGAACTCCTGGAGCTCATATCTCCCGTCTCTGTGGCGTTTGGGCTCTTAATCCCTAGAGCCTAGAGATAGGCTAGTTGCAGCTGAGTCACTGCTGGAGCTCTGCTGGACTAGATATTGGTTTTGTGTCTGTGTGTGTTTATATGTGTGCATCTTTTTTATGTGACCTTATGCCTGGAATCTGGCCTTCTGGCTTGCTGTAGCTCAATCTGCAGCTGTCATTCTGCATTAAGAGGGCTGGATGACTGACATGTTTGTTTACGTATGTTTCAATATTGTTGCTTTCAGCTACAAGAGCATATTTTATGGTGTGATGCAGGAAATTATGTTACGAAAAATTATGCATACCTGTTACAGATAGGCAGGATGTAGAGAGCAGATGAAATATTTGATCCAGAACAAAGTGCTGGTGCCTATCTCCAGCGAGCGTTTCGGGCAAGAGGCGGGGTTGATTATTATTTTTTTTTTTTTCTATAAATATATTTATAATTGGGATGTAAACATGAAATCTCCACTGAATAATTGAAAAACACATATTCCACACATACAATAAAATGAAAACAGCTTAGTCCATAAATCAAATTGTGCCCTGATGTAGAATGGGACAGGTAATGAGTATTAATCACAAGAGTTAAAGTGCAGAAAAATAAAGAAAGACAAAAAAATGACATAAATCAGTCTAGTTACTTATGTTCTGATGAAGTATGGAAAAGTTTTTCATAGCCAACTGGGATATGCTCAGTGGCCGCATGGGGTGGAGGCATCCAGGGGTTCACAGAAGAAGTTGTGGGATTTATTACAAAGGTAGTGGATGATAACATATTGAGTGGGAGATTCATGACTTTTTTTCTGCAAGAAACCCAGGGTGGATAAATTTGCTTGCAATGCCCCGTAATGCTTCATGCAACTTTTTTCTTATCTCTAGAAACACGGGTAAAATAAAGGCTGCCTCCTGCAAGGTACACATAGATGTGAAGAATGCAAATTGCATCTTTCCCAGCAACAGCCCGAGATTAGAGCACCAGTTCTAATTCCAGGGGACTGTGACATAGGTATGACATACCATCACAGACAATAAAGCAACACATTCTTTCTGGGATTGATGACTCCATGGCTGACAAACTTAACATCTTTTTATATCGTATAAGTCAGGAGGGGAAGGGATGTTCCCTGTGTTGGAGTTGATAAAGACAAGGGTATTAAAAACTGTAACTACCAGCAAAACAGCTGCTCCAGATGGTAGTAGTGCAAGTGTCCTCTAAGTCAGAGTATATTAGTTAGCCCCTTTTATTACTGAAATGTTCACAGCACGATTCCCACCTGCTTTAAGAAATCTTTAATGAGCCCAGTTTAAAATAAAAACATACCCTGAAATTTAGACCTCTGGTGCTCCGATTTGGTCACTAAACCTAGCACCTGCTCAGTTGATGTCAAACCTTTTTTTTACGGATGTGTGCCTTGTCATACTATTTTTTGTTGTTGCTAGCTTTCAGTAAAGACAAAGAAAGGGCCATATATTTCCACCTTTAAAGTCAACCTAGATGTGGGCTTAGCAGAAAGGTGGAAGTAAGACTCAAAAGGAGCAAAGCGAAGGCCGGATGTAGAGAAGAAAAAAATATAAGCAACCTCAAAATGTACTATTATGTACGCGCAACACATACAGAAAAGACAAAACAGGTCTAAACTAAAAAAGAAAAAAAAACAACACAAATTCAGTCTCAACTGAAAATGAATAGAGACTGAAGCGGTGGTAACTTGTACATAGAAGCAAGTTTTTTCTCTGCCATTGCCACAATGGCAGACCATTTCTGAAAAGGCAATAGTAGCACTGGGAGGATGAGGAGTGCAGCCTTTTTCCTGTTTCATATTATACTGTCATAAAATAATGATTGTAACCAAACCTCAGCTGTAGACATTCAGCTTCTTCAAAATTCCTGGTATGGGGTGACATTTTCTGTTTGTTTTTTGACTGCTACATTTTAGACCAGGAATGTGACTCTCCAGTTCTTGAGGACCGGCGCTGAAATCCTGTTTTAAATGGTTTGTTGCTCCTCAGCATTCAGCGTACAGTCAGGTTCTTCAGAGTCCTCCTGATAGCTTAAATATTAAATTCAGGTGAGCTGAAGCAAAGGCGGTTTTAAAATTTGCACAACACTGGCCTTTTAGATCTGGAGTGTGACACCTTGCACTGGGCAGGGAGCCGTATAGCACATATCAGAAACCACTAATGGTCTTTATGCAGTATTTGATGGAACAAGGTGGATTTACACTCGAGCAACGCTGTTTGAGTGTGCAGGGAAGTGTGTGCCATTTCCTCTGGTACTCTGCCTTTCTTGTACAGTTCAAAGAAATTAGTGCAAGGTCAATTGGTTATTCTAAACTCCCCTCAGATACATGTGTGTGTGCATGGTTGTTTGCCCTGCATGGCTTTGGTTGCCCTGTGAAAGACTGGCAAACTGACCACGGTCTTCCTCCCTCTCATTCAGTGTGATATGAATGTCATATGGATATATCATAAAGTATCAGTGTTTAATTTAGACAGTAACGTGAAGAAAAAAGTCAATTTCTTATAACTAAATATTCTAAATATTAACCAAATATTTAAGTTAGTAAAATCTTAACTTCTTGATCTGATTTTAATGTTGTTTGCCTGTAGAGCAAATGATAATTCTAGCCCAGTTATTGCATCATAAAACCACATTTCTGTCCATAAAAGGAACCTCCCTTAACATCAGTTCAGCAGCTTACTGCCAAATGAAGCCTCTGAAGTCAACTCCGGCCACTAGCCACTGCTGACTTCACTATGCTGCCAGTGGCCCAGCTGTTTCAGCCAGACATACACCTGAGAGCTGCAAGAGGCTGCCAACAGGATGTAGCAGCTGCCCAACTCTAACCACCTAATGAACAGCACAGCTGGCACTGTCTATTCATCTTATAATGCTTGTAAATAAAGAATTTTTGCACTTTGTGTGCTACTTCTGCTTTGAACAACAAAACACACATTATTGTAAGGAATGAACTCTTTAAAAATTGTGTGGTATGTTCCACAGATGAGTTGGACAGTAAGACGAGGTAAAGTTGCAATTTATCATTTGCTAATACCTCTAACTATGTACATCTGACACCACTCCTTTGGACTAATTTCCTTCCAGCTGTTTTAACCGCAGAGCTCACTTCTGCCTTTCGCTTCAGGGAGAGAGTTGGAAAATCATTATGCTGGTCAAGTCATCTTCTGTAGGAAATCATCTGATGTATTAGTCAAGGCAAGCAAAGCAAAATTATTAAGTGGTATTCACTTACCCACAATGAGCTAACTTTCTGCTAATTAATTATTGAAAAATAATCTTCCCACCTCTGTTTCTGCTTTTGGAGTTCAATCTTTGCTCTTGACTATTTTAGATAATGTGCATCGTGGTAGTGCAAAGGTATAGTGGTTATGTAACATTTTTGAGACACATTGCCATGGTAATGTGAACGTTGCTGGCAAAGCTTTTCTCACTACGGCATATTTTATTGTGCTTTTTAATGACTAACCATGACACTTTCCTGACCCTAGCGCAGTACTTTCATTACGTGACCTTAAACAAATACCTAAAGTTATTGTATCAAGAAGAAATGTGAATACCTGAAGTAAGAGATGAAAACAAATTGAGCAAAAAGCAGAATTAGGATTTGTGTAGGTGAGCAGTTTGTCCTACTAATTGATAAGTCAGCTGTGTACAATGCATTGTCCCGTCTGATTTTATGCATGAAGAGTCTGTTATTCGACTTTTGCTACTGAAGTGTTAGTTTTTGGGCTTTTTTATGAGCTGGCAGCTGAATGGATGAACAGTCTTTGCTCTTGGGTTATTAATTTCTTTAATAATAAAGAAATAATAATTGATTTTATTAGTTTAGAAATACTTTGTACTCCATATCGAGCCTATTATTTGTATTTTAGATTCTCTTGACTAACCACCAAAATACACTAATTATCCAGAAGAAGCACATTGTCTGTTTCAAGTCTACTCTGCATCCTCAGAACAAGAACCAAACATGAAGAAGCAGTATTCAGTATTCATGCAGAACAAATCTGGAACAAATTCACGTAGAACTGCAATACCTCCAAAACAATGAGCTTCCTTAAATAAAGTCTAAAACTTCACCTATTTAATAACTGGAACATTGATCAATGCATTTGATGTGCTATGAACACTTCTTTTACTTATTTTTTGTTGGGTCTGTTGGCCTTTACTTCGCTGTTGTTGGGCAGGGGGGAAAACGTGCAGTAAACGTTGTTGAACAGGGACTAAGTCCAGGTCTGAGACCACCTTTCGTTTGTCGCGCTTTATCCCTGTGCTGCACCCATTCTTGATTAATTTAATGGCATTCTATAAAAAGTATTGTTTTTGTTCCATAATTGGTATTAAATTGTGTTCATTATGTAAATCACTTTTAATTGCCTTGTAACTGAAATGTGCAATACAAAAAAATTTGACTTCAAACAAAGTGTGACTCATAGCTTCCAAAAAGATTTAGATTTTCATTTGAATGCTGTTTTCCCAAATATTTGCCGGTTTGAAAATGTATTCCAGTAGTTGGTATTGTGAAAAGCTGTCCTTTGCACTGCTGTTATTTTGAGGATAGAGTGGGCTGTCAAAACAAATTTTCACCTGGGGCACCAAAATGCCTGAGTGTAAATATCAAGTTTCAGTTTTGGTGTTAGATTCCCAGATGGAGTCTAGAATATGAGGAAATGCTACAGTAAATGTTCCAGGATGCATAAAGAAAAGCAGAGAAAATGGAACAAAAATAAGAGACTAATTTGTGATGTTATTGAAAGTATCAAGTGAATCATAAGATTCTATGATTTCTCCATTTCTTTGGACCATATCGGTTCTGCTTGTTCTTCTCAAACATCTGTCAATTTATCATGTACCATGCTATAGGGAAGCCTTCAGCTTATTTGAGTAGTTAACGAGAGAAAGTCAAGATAAACTGTAGACAGGTCTGTACATCATTACAGCTCAAATATGTACAGCATTTTTTACTCCTATTCTTTGCACAGCATAGCTGACACAAAACTGGAAAAGTGAATGTCAGATACAGATGGGTGTATATGTGTTTGGGAAAAAAAATAGCATTTTATCAGTATGTTGACATTGCATTTTTCCATTTGCCAAATGAGGATGAAAGCAGAAGATTATGTTATGACAATAAGAAATCCATTCAGAACATCTCTAATAAAAATAGTATTCAATTTACTTTATATTTCACTATCTAATATAAAAAAAGATAAAATGCATGTAACTACACATGACAGACAGCAGACATAATGGTTTTATGTGGAAAAACAAAGTCATAGTCACTCACTTGAATAGACTCTAATCCCTTGCTAACGTGGCCCTGTTATTCTCATGTGCTATTGTATTTTCACATGTAGTCTTCTGTGTATGCGCTTACATCAATCGTGATACACGTGTGTGTTTTGGTCTGTTGAGGTGTGTAAATGTCAGCCTGTCTGAGCAGGTGTGTTGTGACAGACAGGTGTGACATTTAACTTAAGTTTTTATACCAGAAACTCCATCTATCTTTGTCACACGCAAAAACACAGCTCACACACACACATGCAAAAAACATGCCCATATTTCTATGCAAGTGCACGCCCTCAAACACTCAAGACAAAGATGAAATTCTTAAACTTTTTTTCTCTTTATCAATAATTATTTTATCAAATACATGAAGATCCACATATTGGGATCTTAATTATGTAAATAACGTTCAAACAGTCAAGAAAAGCCTCTACTTACATTTTCTGACTCTGAATTTTGACATTTGCATATCTCAGAGACTTTGCCTTGCAGAGTCTCTGAGACTGAACATAAAAACTTGCAAACGCTTGCTTATGTGGTGTGTATTGACTAAGTTCTGAAATATGCACTACTTTCTCTTAAGTATATAAGGCAGTGTTTGTTATAAAGTTATCGACAGCTGCCTTGCTTCTCTTCATTTTATGAGTGTCAATGTTCAACAAGAACCAGCAACTGAAACTACAGGACACTTGCGCCTCACTCCACCAATGTTGCGTTAGCAACGCTTTAACAAGAAAGGGTGAGAAAACATAATTTTCAGCAGCACAAGACAATACAGTTTTACACCTACTTCTCACACAGTTCAAACAGAGTAGCAGGAACAATGGCAGGATTCTGAGGCTAAAAATCCCAATGTAATAACAAAGAAAGTAACACTTCATAGAAAGCCTTATTTAAATATTACATTTGCTTCCAATTTGAAAATCATCCATGATATTTCGCTAGAAGAAAAAAATACAAAAGTGGAGGAAGCAGTGCACCACATACATTGTTGATGGTGGAAGTCGTGAGTCAGTGGGCAGAATATTTCTTTGTGTATCTGCTCTATCTTGTCAAACCTCCCCAATCGATTGTGGCAGACGGCCTCTTCAATCAATTAATGAATCAATGAAGTTTATTTGTAGAGAACATTTCAGCAACAAGGCAGTTCAAATCGCTTTACATCATAAAAACACAAAATACTAATTCATAGAACACACACAGTGAACAATTGAAGCATTACATTTGGTCAAATGCTATCGTTATTCATCAGAAATTTGATTATTGTTTCATTTATAATGTTTCAAAAGTTAAATCTTAACAGGTGGGTTTGCAGTCTAGATTTAAAGGAACTCAGTGTTTCACTTGTACCGAGCCAGATTCTGCAGGAGGTTCATTCCTGAAGGAGTTTTTCCTTTCCACTGTCTTATTAGAACACCAAACTGTGACAAGTTTTCAAGCATTTGATGCCCTCCGTTATTCTGACATGAAAGGAAATTAAATATTATTTATAAACAACGCTGTCCACACTGAAGCAAATTTTGCATCTTCATGTACTGAGAGAGCCTTAACCAAGAGAGGACAGTCAGCTCCAGAATTAACACCATGAAGCACAAATTAAATTGCTTGTTGCATGGACCAGTGACGTTCTCAGGACAAAAGTTTCAAATTTACACAAGACAAAGAAATGAATGAGAAGTGTGGTATTAAAGGAAGTGGAACAAGTTGGACTACCTTGTGATTTCTACAACTTAATCTGAGACCTCAAACAGCTAATCCCAATCAATTGTCAAAATGATATCTGCATGGCAGATTCTTTTCTGCAATAATAATCTGGATTTATGTACTTTTTTGGGACAGTGTACAGTTTTTCCCCCCATGGCTTACATGAAGCTTTTGTTGTTTGATTCTTGAACTTTGGTGAAAACACAGATAAATCCTGACAAGTCAGAACTGATCTGACACTCATGAAACTAACTTCTGGCTCAATTGAAAACATCAAGTTGCTTCACAATGTGCAGCCAGTAGCATACAAGCCTCTCACTATTTGGAAGATGAATGTCCCAAGGGAGGAACGGTAAAGCTTGTTTGGAGGGTTGCCGCAAAGACAGCAAAGCTACTCAGATGCTTCTAACTAAACCTGATGAAACCACAATGGAACCTGTGGAGAGATACCAAACAAATATTGACTGCTTTGTGAAACAGGGGGAGGTTCACAACATGTAGTGTGCCTCACAAAACATAATGGGTGTAATTTCATGGAGGATTTTTTTCCCCCTCTCTAATTATTCCAGACAAGAAGACTATGTTTGTTTGAAATTAAACATGATACAAAATGAGATACTGCATGCTTGAGTGACGAGTTAAGATGGTTGTTAAAATGAGATGTTAAAATTTCACATCTACTTTAATGGAAAGTGCCAAAATAAGATAAATGATGGCAAAGAGCGCTGCTTTATAAGGTGTGTGTATATATATACATCATAACTTAATCATTTTAATTGGTCCGAACTGTAAAGGTCAATAAAATAAAATGTCCAGGTTTGATTAATTGACAGCAGCTCTTAGGGAAAGGTGACATTTGTGGTAGCTGTTCTTTCTTTTGTTCTTTCTTTCTCCATCCTCCAACCCTTTGCATCAGTTTTGTGTCCTACAGTCAGAACCACATGATGTTAGGACAACAAAACCTGTGCAAAAATTGCTGTAAATCTGTACAAAAAATATATTTCTTTTCTCTTTCTTTCCTTCTTTCTTTTTTCTTTTTTTTTGGTACAATTTAACAATAAATTCAGGCTTTCACTGTTTTGTATAAGCTCTAACTCCAAGTGACCATCCTGCAGTGTTGGTTTAGCTTAACCACGTAGCAATGGAAGGGGGTGATGGTGTCTACTGCCTGCCTGCTCCTCAGTGCATTTGGGTCATGTCTAAATTAATGATGATAAGGATGAAGTGATGAGGAACTTATCTCGTGTACATATGGTGGAACTCATTGCACTTGGGTTCTTTGATTAACTTTTGGACGGCTCCCTTATGTCTGTTTATTACTTGAGAAGGACCAGTATGATTCAGGGTAGCTGTGGAGAATACTTACCTTTTGTTTCCTTACGAGTCAGAGGCTGAAGAGTGTAGGTTTGAATATTGCCTTTAAACTTTTTAAAAACTAATTAGGTTCTCTTCAATAGGAATTTTGACAATTTTCTTTTCTCCAGCAGAAACTCAATTTCTTTCTAACCAGTGGTGATGAAAACGGTTGCGCCCTTGTGTGGACAAGTTAGTCTGTCAACTTCAAAAAAAGAAATGTACAAAGCAGGGAATTCAAAATGAAGATATCGAGAAAGTCCTGGGTTTGCACTGTTAGCATAATTCATTTTAGGAGATTGGATTTGCAAAGCAAGAAGCACATTATTTTTGTAACTTTGAATTTCAGTCATGAGGATGAACTTGGCATTTGTTTTCAAGTTATAGTTTTAATTCTGTGGTTTATTACAACCCAGTGGGGTGCAGCAAAGTTAAAGCTTTTCATTATATACTGATTGCTAGCCTTATCTGCATGGTGCCATTTTTAAACACTTTGATGCAATGATGGACAACAAATATGATAGCAGAGCAGAAGTGATTTGATTGAACTCACTGGCAAAAATAAAAGGAATTGGTAGAATTTAACACGGCCTAAATTGATTCAGACGCAGAGACCAACTTAGACCACTTATTATGATATTTCCATATTTTAGGTCCTACACCTTAATTTAAAGCCACATTGTAACTAAAACTTAAAACCAAATTTTATAGAAATTAATTCTAATTTTATTTTATAATTAATTTTATAATTAATAATTATTTAATTATTAACAGACTTCAGCCAAACTGCAGAAAAAAAAATAAAGATAAAGAAAAAAAAAATCCCAGTAATTCTGCTTCCATTCGCCTGAAATCAGTGCACTGTTTTCCTGAACAGTGTGAAGTTCAACATTTTAATAAAGAAATAAAAGGGCATTGTCAGAGAAAGTGACATAAGGCGAAAACAAGAATAGATGAAAGGGTTGAAAGAGGAGGTAGGGGTAGGTGGTGAATTCTCATTTGAAGTTTCATAATTACCTGATGCCATTAAACTTTCAGACTATAATTATCCATCTGTTGGGATTAAAAGGAAAAAGTGAGAAAGAAGAGAAGGCAGAAAAACCCAGACGAAGGAATGAAGCAGCAGCAGCAATGAAAAAGAAACAGAGATAAGATTTAATGTTCGTGCTGGGTTTAATTGTGATAAAACAATAAAAACTGATTTCTAGAATATACTGCTAGCTAGAACATAAAATTTGGTCTTAAATTCACATTGACTATCAGCTAACTCATCAAAGAGCATTGGACATGCTGAAAAAAGATGTAAACTTGCATTCTTAATGGTTTTAGTCTCTGGTGAAGTACAGAAAGAAAAAAAGGTATACTGATAATAAAAAAAAAAGAATATAATTATATGTGAAAGCACAATAACTGCAGAAGCGGATCAAAGTTAAATTTAGAGACAGCAAGTAGAAGCAACTTGAAACTAAATCAGAGAAGTCTGGTCAGGGATGAAGAAGCTCACTGGCTTCAAGCAAAAAGAGGATCAGATACAGTCTGGACAGGGCAAATGTTCTGAATATATTCTTCAACAGGTTTAATTCATGAACATTTGTGTCACCCTCATCTCCTTCACTCAACCTAACAGACATCCCACCCTTCTTTGCCCCACAGCTTTCCTTCCACCCCTCCATGTTTTATCTTCCACCTCAGTTGCAAGTTTGTCTTCAACCAGATTAGGAGATAGTGCAGCATAAAACTAATCCATTAGTCAACAACAACTACAAACCTGTTCCCCTGACACTATGAAACTCCTGTTTGCCCACTTCAGTATGCAAACAAGCACATATCAGGACCCCTGGAGTTTCGCCTTTGCCGTGGAGTAGAAGATTCCATAATACATCTGCTTCTACAAGCCCACTGTTATCTGGACAAAACAGGCAGCACAGTGAAGTCAATCTGATTTGCTTTGTCAAAAAAAAAACTCCAAAAGACACAGGTGGAGGTCTCAACAATCTCCTGGATCTATGACTACTGGAGAAACAAACCATAGTTTGAGAGACTGAAGGATCCTGACCAGGTGGCCAGTAGCAGCAAATGAGACTGTAATCTTGTACACCTCAGGCTTCCAGTACAAGACAGAGTCCTGTCACCTGAAGATGAACCAAGCTGACAGGAGAGTGCATTCTCTTCTTACATCATAGATTGGGGTAACACTGCTGCTTCACAGCAGCAGTGTCAGAGGCTTCTTCTGGGCCACTGTAATACAGACTGCTACAGGAGTTTACAACAACTCTGTGAAGAACCTTGAATATTAGGAGTTACAATAGGATTTATTTTCTTTTGTGATCAAAAAAGAATTTTTCAATTGATTTACACAAGGGTACGATTGGAGATACTGTAGGGCAACACCAGATACAGAAAGCCCCTCAAAAGTATCAAAGCAGAAAGTGAAGAGTTGGATCAACTTTCTTCAGATTAATGTTAGAGAGTGGTTGATGACTACAAACAGCATATCACTTAAGATACTTCAGCTTAAAGGGGTACCAATTGCTTTTATGTAATTTTCATGCAATTGCTTTTATGTAGTGTTCCTTAGCTTAAAAGAAAAATACAATTTTTGTTTCAGCAGGTTCATTGTTATTGCTCAAGTGCAATTAAATATACTACTTTTCCAATTAAAAAAAAATACAAACAACCATTAGTCAGTGAACATTTCTCTATAATGAACTGAATTTTTCCACATGTCTGTATAATTACAGGTCTGTTTTTTACTTCCTTTCTTATTGAACTAATACTGCAGTCGTTGTTTTTTGCTCTTCCTCCTAAACCGTGTTGGAAGAGTAAAAACTTTTTTGGGTTAGTGCCAATTTGCGTGTGTAATAAAATAAAGGTGCACAAATAGGAAGACATACATGGAGAGAAGGACAGAGGACGAGACAGAAGAAATTAGCTTGTGTGTTGAGGTGTGACTGCACTGCTCTACTTGACTAATGAGCTGGTGTTAACTCAGGGGAAGTCAGAGCTCATTTTGGCTATGCTTGACCTCCGTGCTAACAGTAACGCCGTGTGACAGCTACATATACACTAACTGCCACTATCAACCCCAACTCAATTCATTAAAATGCTTTGGATGAACTGTGGGGATGAGTTTGATGCAGTCAGCATGCACAGACACGCCCCCCCACAACCTCACTCAGTCACAAAGTGCTTTAATTTCAGCTGTTTATGAAACTATAAATAAAGTTATTAAACCAAGTGGTGCATTTAATAATTTAAGCACAAGGCAAGGGCATCTTGGTTGCAAAATATATCAACCAATAGACGTGACACTGTAACCATTGGTAACTGTTACTTAAATTTATGTATTCAAGAAAAAGGCTGGTTTCCAGGAGCCAGTATTCCCCATTATAAATAAGATTGTTTTAAAGTATAATTTAATAATAGCACTCAGATGTTGTTGCTTTCATCAAATACGTTCCAATAAGTGGGTAATGTTATTCTTTATAAAGTTATAATAAGGAGAGCTGAGTGCTTTATCCCAAGCAAATGTGATACAGTTTAGTGGCAACATAACTTAGAAAATAATTAATGCCATCATATATCAAACAAGTTACCAGAAAGAAAACTTTTATCACTCGTTAAATGTAAACCAGTGTTATGATAACTTCTAAGAGGGAGGAAATGTGCCTGCTTTTTATTTGTTTTGTCCATTAAGACAATAATAAATAAGTGCTGCAAAAATCAGCAGCCAAGCCAACATCCTTGCTTCCTTCAGCCAATAAAATAGCAGTGAAATATACTGTGGTGAGAGACATCCCTTCAGTTTGCAAATACAGAAAGCCCAGCTAATAAAACAGAACATATTTCTGTAACATAGACAAACAAAGCACATTTGAAAGAAAAAAAATTACAAATAATGGGAAATATACATACATATTTGAGATGCGTCGATCTGATATTATTGAAAAAAGATTTTGATCGGATATTGGTGACAATATACCCAGTCCATAAAGGGAGATGCTTTCAGTCTAATTCTACTCTTTTTGCTCTGAGCAATAATCACGCTTTACTATACATTTTACATTATATTTTGAATTCCTAATTGCACTTTCTGATCCATTTGAAAGAAGGATGTTGCAGTTTATTTTTCGCATGTTTAATCAAATTAATTAACATAATATTTTTTCAGTTTCATTACTTATTTATTCTTTATCCTTTATTTTACATTAGCTGTTATGCTCTTGATTGTACTGCATGAACAAATTACAGGTGTATCATTAAAGCTTGTGAAGCTGTTGGTGTAGTTATGTGTGCTGTACTGGTCCAGTGTTATCAAATAAATTTGTAATTCGGTACGCGTATGTCTTTGTTTAAAAAGAAGAAATATTTTAAATAAATTCAGCCGTATTTTTTGTGAATAGGTGTATGCATGCATTGATAAGCCAGTCCTTATGAATTCACATCTTAGCATTTGCTTTATCCGCTTGTTTAAGAGAGACAATTTCCAAGAGACCAAACAAATGTGAGATTCAATTACAAAGGTTTGATTAGGTAACTACATCGGTCCATTTTCCTTCATGAATCTCGTGAATTTATTTTTTGAAATAGTAACATTTCCTAAAACAGTACATCGTGGTCCATCCAGATTTCCATTCAAAAGTTGCAACATTTTTAATTGATCAATAAAAAAATGTAAATGAAAAGTTGAAGCCTCTTCCCTGGAAGCGTTCCCTGCTTTTCACTTGTCTAACTATTTCTTTCTCTTCCTCACCTGCTCACTAGTACCAATACCCAACGCACTCTCTTTATGCATATTTATTCATAACTACACTGTCAATCAAAGACCTGCCATGCAAAGTTCAGCAAGAGTGAAATACCACTAAAACCCAAACATCTCGGTGCTGCATTAGCATAAAGCTAGAAATAAGCTTGGTGTCAAAACATGTCTGATTGCTGACACCTCACTTAATTTGGAAAATGACATTTCATTTTAACTGGAACTTTAGAGGTTTCTTCGAAGAATGATGCAAATTCTTTAATTCTATTTATTAGACTGGGCTTTAGGAATGTATTGTGAACCAACTTAATCGATGTGGTTAAGCACTGGATAAGTAGAAGTTTACAGTGACACTCTAAATGTTATACATTGTAACTTAGGTCAACTGTATAGGCCTTTGACTTCTTATATAATGAACAACTGGGAGTTGACAGTTTCAAGCAACAAGTTTATTCTGTATGGAAACCTTTTAATCATGTTTAATGTTCGATATGCAAACCAGGTGCTATCACTGAAAGCAGTAAAATCTGCATTATTTCTTGTAATTTTCTATATCCATTCTATTCATGTGTGAAATATTGTCTATGAAAAAATGCTATTTCACATCATTAGAGCAGTTCAGCTCTATTGTGCTCACTAGGCAGTCTGCAAGAACTAATTGTTCAATTTAAATTCTGACTTCGTTTGATCTCACGGTTCCTTGCTGTCACAGATTTCTGCAGCATCCCATTTTACCATTAGTTTATTTTAATTGGTTTGACTGTATCCTTGAAGGACACTAACAGTAACTTGACTCCACATCATGCACATGCAGAAATGCCGAGAAACCCGTTCTTTCTGAACAGATTGAACAGTCTGAACATGTACTCCTAAAAGGTCGACGGTGGCCCTGGTCGTTTGTGTCCTTGGGGAAGACATTTCACCTGCCTTCCCTGCTGGTGGTGGTCAGACGAGCCCAGTGACGCAAAAGTGGGTTTGCATTGTATGCAACGCATTGGGGCGCTGCACTATAGGGGGCGCCAAAATGGGAATTGTTTTCTAGTCGTCATTTTCTGTATTTAACAGCTGTTTGTGCATGTATGAAATGATCAATAACAGAGGAATGGCATTGATTAGGCATTGTGGGGTGTGTAGTGTGGCAGAGGGAGGAACCTGTAAGGTGTAATTGTTCAAATTTTCACGCTAAGCCCACGCTTTCCTCAGATCTCCCTACTGCAGCTTAAACTTCTTTAAATTGCACTTAATTTGTGCTAAGCTATGTTTTACTTTTCTTTGTCTACTTAATCCAAAGTCCTCAACTCAATAACTGCCTGCCTTATTCCATTAAGGGTGTCTTCTTCTTTTTACTCTTTCTCTTCAAGTGTTGGAATTTTTGGAGTTATTTATTCTTTTAATCTAATCGTTGTTTGTTGTTGAGGACAGATGGAGTGGAGGTTCTGTGGGAGTTTAAACATGTTTCACCAGTGTTACATTTTGCTTCTAATAGGATTGACACTTTTTGTTAATAAGTGTAGTAAATTGTCTCATTGTTAATAAGAGGAACTAAACTTGGTGAGGATGGAGTCAGTAATGAGAAGAGGACTGTAACTTTGGGAGAGGCAGTTTATGTAACCAGATGAACAAAAGGAAACAGAGCTGCGCCGTTTGAGCCTCACCATAAATGTGATGGATTAATGGTGCTTCCTTTAGCATGCGAGAGCAGAAAAGGGTTTAAAATAGACTCTTTTCTGAATCTACCCACCCAATCCCTCCAGTGAACTATTTTATAAATAAAATAAAAAAATCCATCACAGACAAGGTTACATAGATAGGATTTGATTGGTAAAGTTATAACTAACTAATAGCATTAATAGATCAGCTGGTTAAGTTAACAGCTTAATAGAAAATTTTCAGTTTGTTATTTTATGGTTTGCAATATTAAATAAAAACAGACATTTAAAAAATTGTGGGGGTTGCAGTCAGTATTTTAACCTTAAAACCAGAGCTTTGTAAATCTGTATAAGACATTGTCGTTTAATTACTCTTCTCTGATTACATTATCTTAAACTGAGTTGTTGGTAAATGCAATCTTTCTATTCAGCAACAGTCATTGCAGCCAATAAGTAGGCTTTTGTACTCTTATTTAGCAACATTACAACCCACTGGAGATTTTTGCAGCGTTTAAAACATGATGAAATTTAAAACTGTCCTTTTATTTGAGCAGTTAACTCACTTTTCTTTTCTACCCAACAGTACTAATTGTTTGTCACTCCTGCACATTCACATAAAAAATGGCTGTAAATATACTCCAACTTCTGTGATATATTCCTCTTTCCCTTCTCATTCCTCACTCCATCCCCCAGTCCCTATTATTGCCCCATGCCTGTTGTTCATTCACGTGTGATTGATGGAGTGATGAATCCCTCCCCATTTCCACCACTCAGCTTTCCCCAAAGCCTCTCCATCCATCTCTTACCTGCTGTCACCAGATGGCTCACAACCTGCCTTCAACAGACAACCAAAGCCACAATTGCCCTTCATGTCCAACAACGGAAAACTCGCACCAACAAATGTACGGAGAACCTATACAATGCCCACACAGATGAAGGTTTGCTTATTTGGAGTATTTCAATTATTACAGGAAAAAAAAAATTTTAACTCCTTCTGTTAAATTATTAGTGGTAATTTAATGAGCATATCAATTATTTCCAGCAAATTATTTTAATATTAGTTGGTCTTGTATAAATTGTCCCATAAATTTGCCCTTCAGAGTATATAACTCCAAAGACACGCTTCTCAGCTATGGCCGCTAAGATATCGTAGGAAATGATGAGTTTTGACTTACAATGGGAATTGCACGCAGCGTGAAAATACAATTACAATAACTTTGAAAGCGAAAAACCTGCTAGCAAGTCAGGACTATACGATGCTGTCAGAAGCAACTTAAACAAGTGGCTGTACTTTCTCAGAATTTCTCAGACTTCCATATGATTATTCATTGCAAATCTTTAAAGCAATTTAGATCCTTAAAACAGTAAAATCTTTACGTTTTTGAGATAAATTAATTGAAAATGTTTGAAGAACAATGTTACTGTCATTTGCAGTCTCTCACATCAAAATTTCATAGACAGTTGAACACAGGGCACACGCAAGGACACACACACATTTACAAACACACCTGCACAACTGAGCTAATGATGGGTAGAGGAGCCGAAATTTGTTAGACACAAGCCTGTGTCTTTATACACTAATGACAGTCATTATTCTGTCATACTGTGACTCTCGCTATGCAGACACGTTACTGACTGCAAGATATTTTCCTTGCCGCACTATAATTACACATGACTGATTATGCACGCACGTGTATGCTTGTGAATCATTGCCTATGCAGGCAATTCCTCATTGCTGCTCTTAATTACAGTGATGACTGACAGCTGTAATAAACAGAAACTCTTCTATGTCTATCAGATCTGAAAGCCTGAGACAGCAAGGAATCAAAAGAAATAAAATGATAAAAGGGGAGAGTAGGGAAAGTGAGTCTATCTGAATATACGTTTGTCATCAGAGAATTTGTTATTGAAGTGGAAATGAGAGACAGAAGAAAATATTGGATGATTGGAATATGATGTGCATAATTTCTTTCTTTCTTTTATTAAATCCGTTTTTCTCCTGATTGTCATATTATGAGATGATTCATGAGTCGTCAGTTTTAGTGATTAGAGTAATAAATACTCGAAGCATTTCTTATGAGATTCTAATTTTAGGTTAGTATATATTTGGATATATATATTTTTGATTTCCTTAAGATTTTATGGTGTTTTCAGGAAAATGTATATCTACTTTTATTGCTACATGCATCAAACAAAAATGTAAAATTTTTGGTGCTCCAATGTAATGTCTTCCATGAGATTCATTTGAATGTCTTTATTGTACTTTTGGTAAAAAAAAAAAAAGAAAAAAAAAAAGATTCGGTTGTGCAAAGTAATTTAAATCAAAAGGGATGGTTTTGTCATATTTTAAATGGACAGATAGACCTTTTAGCCTGACTACATTAAGTTCTCAAAACTTAATCTACAACTAGTAATCAGATTTAGCATTTTTCTGTCTGACTTGATTATTTTTGTGGCCTATTTGACTTAGCATTAACTATAGGAAAATCGCTGTATGCAGCAGTGCCTTTCAATAAGCTTCACTTCTGCAAATTTATCACCAAGTGAAAACTGATTTGGCTTTATTGAAAAGGGGTTTCCTTGTTTGATGTATGGCCCTGTGATAACTTAAGTAATCAGTGAAATGTCCATGAAGAAGTAGAGCAATGAGAAAACCAGCAGGAGAAACAAGATGGGAAAAAAAGGAGAGAAAAATCATGTCCATGAATCTATAATCCCTTCCTACTCATTTATTTGGTCAAGTCTTGCTGATGGATATGTCAAACATGAATTATTTCTCTCTAATTTTTCACATTCCATCTCAATATGTATTTCTGCAAATTGATGTTATTGGGCTTTATAGCTTGATGTTTGCTCACGTATATAATGTACATAACTAGGAGGTATTTCTTGCACAGGGAGATAAAGTAGGCTTCCTCCGATGTTAAAATCAATCAAGAGTCTAATTACATCTTGTAATCATGTTAGCTATGAGTTTTTACTGAGATAGATGCTGTGTGCCTTTATTGTTTGTGCAAAATATGAAAATGAAATCAAATTATTTTGACATCCTAAATACACTACATATACTGCCATGTCCATATTCTAGAATTGTTTTTATATTTTTTAGTGTGATGTATTTATTTTTTATTTTTAACATAACAATGCACACCATATAGAGACATTCAAGTTACGACATGAACAGTAATTACAATAATTAACATGAAACAGCAAATGACAAAACAAAAAACAAAGATAAAACACAGAAAACAACATAAAACATATTTCCACACCGAGGTAGGTAGATAAAAAGTAAGACAAATAAATAAATAAACAGAAAATAAAACAAAGATTACAGAAAATTAATATTAAACAATTATGCAAATAAAATGGCGCAGCTATAAGGCTCAATGCATCCTGTGCTACTATGGTCATTATAATTGCGTATGCCATCACAACTTTTGGACCAGTGTACTCTAAGGACAACTTTACTCTGAGTAATTCTGTGTCAGGCACAAATTCAGGAAGCATGAATGTGTTTTTACAACAGTTTGCCACATTTCATCATCAATGTCTACTTTAAGATTGTCCCACCAAGTAGCGTGAAGGTGATTAGATCCAGGAGTCAAATTCAAAAGTAAAATGTTGTATGTTTTTGATATTGACCCTCTTGCACTGTGACTAATTAGTATCTATCCAGCCATAGTGGAGACAGGGATGATCAGAAAACCAGAGAAAAAAATTACAAATAAAGTCCCTAACTTGCATCTAAACAAGTGAGCACCTGGCAGGTTAAAATTTGTGTATAGTTGAGCAAATGAGGCAAAAGTTCAATGTAAGGAAAGATCTTACTGTGGTTTTTTCCACACTTCAAAAGCCTTGTGCTTGTATTATTGACATACTTTGTGGTCAAGCTGTTTGTCCTTCAAACAAAAATGTGTCACAGCTCCTGCTGGTTGTGGGATTTGTCTTTCCTCTTGTTTTTCCCCTTGGATGTCTGTATACTTGTTCCCTGTCGTCTTTCTTCCCTCTTTGTACCTTGCGGGCATGGCCTCTTGATCCCTGGCAGTGGTGTTGCTGTTGCTCATCTCCACATCTCAGCACTCTGTACCTACCCTTTGTTTCTCTTCTCTTTTTGCCAAGCTTTGCCAGTTGGTTAAGAGTCAGGTTTGTTTTCACAGATTTTTTTTATGTTTGCCTACAAAGCTAAATGTTCATTTGGTTCCTGATTAAAATTGCCAAAACCTCCTTATGGGGAATCAGCCCAAGGAGCAAGTACATGTTATATGCATTTTTAACGCCATTATTATGCAAGCCAATCCAAAGTGTTTTGCAGGATATCAGTGAAAAGACATAAAATAAATTACTAAACAGATATTATGAATATAAAAGAAACAAATGTTCTCTCTCCTGGTTTAAATGCAACTGTTTCTGCACAGTTCAGGTTTGTTGCAGAGCTGAGAACTAATTGCTGCCTCACCTTGCTTATTTCAGAGACCTACATGTAGCTCTTTAGAACCGCCACTGTATTTCAGTTCAACATCATTTAGTGCTGACGAGACAATCAGCACATTTAAAACAATCTTCACAATGATGAGCAGGAACAAGTGCAGTGATTTAAGAACTGCCGTGATGTGACTCATTTTCTTTGTTTTCATTAGGACTCTGGCAGCAGGATCTATGATGAACTGTAGCTGCTTCACTCTGATATTTCCAGTAAAATCTAGTGTTACTCTTTGCATTGAGAACTCGTCAGATTATGAAATTAGTCACAGTATGACTAAAGCAGTTCTCCAAAACAATGCCATGTTTCTTTGAGAACATTAGTGAGCAAGTAGCATGAAACAAACAGCAAGGAGTACACAAGTTTTATGCAGGGTTAGATTATATAAAAAATATCTATTTTAACATGTCACGGAGCATTGTTTGCTCCAGCTACTTACAATGGAAAGAGCATGGCACAACTGCAAACTAACCAAAGATATCCTGGACAAAGATCGCTTTGATCAAAGTAACAGACCTTCTCTTACTCCATCGTGTAAAATAGAAATAATCAACAGTCCAGTTTGCGACACATGCAAATGAGTCTTGTCTTTACTCTTGGACTTCAGGTCTCCTTCGAATACTAGAAAAAATTATTGTTGCTAAGCTTTTTTATTAACAAGCCACTTTCACTAGTTCTCTTGAAACCTACTTTTTAAAATCCCATTTACTGTATTACAGGAGGAATGTTTGTGCTTTTGAAATTCATTGCACACAACAGCAACAGCTGTGGGGACATATTTTGCTTTCTCCACTATTTCCACTTGATTTGTATATTCAATTATCTATCTAATGCTTTTGAATAGAGAATCAGCTAAAAGTGAAGTGCCCTCTCCACAAGTAAACTAAATGCTTACAAAAGCTCAGTAAATATTTAAGACTACCTTGTCACACAAAATAAAGTCACTGTCACTTTCGCAGGTTATATGTGTGAGGTTGGAACTGCGTTGTCAGGATGGTTATTTGCAGTTGGAAGCGTACAAAACATGTATCTTTATGTATCATTGATGCAAAATGTGCTGAAATGAATTCAGTGTGAAGTAGCTGGCCTAATTGTTCATCAAGTGCCAAGAAGAACAGATGCTATGAAAAACTAAAGCTCACAGCAGGAGAGGTGAATGTGTGATAAAAATGTTTGGCTGGGATTGGTATGAATCCAATTTTTTCTTCATGCTATATTTACACATGCGCATGGTCACTACAGTGCAGATCTGATAACTTATGACACAACAGTATTTAAACATGCTGTAACAACTACATGAATGCTAATAGTTGTCCTGCTTGTACAATTGTCTTCAGATAAGCTGCAATGTTTGTGATACGTTTGTAATGTTTATGGATTTAACTGATATTGCTGTTACTAATTGGGGGATCTAAAATCTATCCTATTTATAACAGAAACAATTATTGCTGTTCACACATTGATTATTAATGCAATACCTAAATTAATGTATTCAATGTTATTTTTATTGTGATAGGTACACCCATTCTAAATAATAATCACATTACAGTTAAGCTAACGAGCATTTGAAGAGCATACAATATAAGTGTATGTTGGACAAAATATCACCCATTGCCATTCTGCTTTTTTATCAAATAACACTGAGTGATGAGTAAAATGAATTGGTGGAATACATTCTGCTTGTCTTGCTGTTTTTGGCCGGTTTATTGGTCGACTGGTCTGATTTTTGTCATGTATATTTACCAGTATATATTTTCTACAACAAACTCATGAGGCTATGACAAGTTTATTACATCTAAAGGAACTATTACTGATAATGACACCACACCACAGAACGTAATCTTATTTTAGCTATTGCTTTCATAGACATGTTGCTTGTTGATTTTGAACAATAGCTTTAAAAGAATGTTACCTTTATATCACATTTTGATGATGCTCTTGCTCCATGCTTCCACTAGCTGGAGAAGACAATCTTAACAACCTTGGACTCTTTCTCTGCCAGCTCTGTAAAGGTACTGTCAGAGTTTAGAACGATATGATGGAGAAGTTCAGCTTTGTTTACTTTAACCCTGTAATAAAACAATTTAAGCATAGTTTCATAAGAAATACAAGCAGATTTTTACCAACAGACTTTCATTAATGTCTTGTCTTATGATGCTGCATCCACATTGCTTACAATCAACAGCGTGTAGCTTTATGGGACAACCCTTAGTAATGATCTTTTGCATGAGCTTCTCTCACTATCTCTCTTAATATGTAAAAAAAAAAAAAAAAAGCAATTATTTACAGTCAGTCCAATAATTCTAACATAGCTCAAAGCTTGTATTAACAATTACGGCACTCTGTTGATGTACACGTTCAATTTTGCAATGGCCAATCAATCAGACGAGAGGAAAGAGTTCAATACTGTTAAGTGTGTTAAATTACAAGATTCAAAAACAATCCATATGCTATTTTATACCCCATCTCATTCCAAGTTTAAATAGATTAGTACAACAGATTCTATAGAGAAGCTCATCATTTTGCATGAACAGGGGAGATTCTCTCTCACAATATCTGCAAAAAATCAGTCTCTATTTGCTTTCAATAGAATAAACATATGTCTGTTTTCACATTTACATAATTGACAAAGCACAAGGGATATGTGACTTGATTATAAATGTGTGGTGTTAATTAGTAAAGACATTAGAATAACCCATATTCTTCGAGAAGGAATATGATGAGATGTTTGTTCATCTGAATGTGAAAGTCAGGGATGTCTTTTTCCAAATCAAATATGAACTATTTCCCCCAAAGTCCGATGGCAGATTAACATTTTCTACCCTTCCTATCTGATAGTAATATTGTAGGTTAAATCCTGCATATTTGGTCCTTAGAATTAAGACTCTTTTAAAAATCTCGTAATATTTAAAATCAATTTGCTTCATAAGAGGGACTGGATTCTCAGCTAATCAGAATTGATTATTTCCAGGAGGCGTGTACTGTGTTGAAGTTTTAAATTTTACCAAATCGCTAATGTTTGGCCCTGATGTCTGTAATGTTTGAAATTATACAAAGCTTACCGGAAATGTTTACGCTCTGTAAACAACCATCCTCACTGTAAAGACAGAAGTGCTGAACGAGGCGCTTGCTGATGATAATTCAACATCTGCAAGCGTAGAAAACACAGACTGAAAGGTTTCATTCACTTCCTCAACTGCCATTGCTAAAACTACAGGCAGACACAATTCTAAAATAGTACAGAAAAACAAAATCATTGCTCACAACTTTCCCTTCTGTTCACAAGAAAATCTGCCACAGGAAACTAAGTGAATGGGAGAAATGTTCTTTGTTTTGTTGGCTTTTTTTTTTTTTTACTTTTCCCTGAGGAGGTAAATGGTTTAGTCATAAAACGTTTAACCAAGACTTAAGCATTTACTCCCTCTGTAGCAACATATTGCTTAAACAGGCTTTCAATGATTTAAGATCTTTTAAGGGTAAAACAAAATATGAACTGCAGACTACATTAAACTAATGTGACTTAACTGCTTAAGGCGTGAGGAAGTAATATGTAAAATCAACTCCTTTTTGTCATGTTCTAACGTTATTCTCTCATCGAAAACATATTTGAAGTGTTGCTTTGGCGCCATCTAATTCAACAAAACTCCTCCTTGGTTCTGCAGCCTCCAGTTGAACGTCCTGCCAACAACTGCACGTCCGCTGAGTTTATCATATAAACTACTGCACAGTCTATCGCTCCCAAGAGCGGCTGTTAGCGGGATAATGAGAAGCACTGTTGTCATGAAATGGAGTGTCGGAAAGAGTAGGAGCTTCTTAAAGAGACAGAAGCCCAATTTCAAAGCATTATAATAATTAAGCTTGTTTTTGTTTGCCATGTTTATAGCAACTAAAGCTAGTTGATTGTGCTATAAAATGGAAGTATGTGCCTGGAAATTTCACACATGCTACCTCACAAACACATTTTATTAAAATGTTGAAAATCTTGTGCCAGTTTGATAAGCTTAGCTCTGTGCTTCCAGAGTAGTCTATCCAAAAGTTACTGATAAATTCGAAAGTGCTGCCTTCCAACCATTTCAGGAGTAAACTTTTGTGTTGGTACTTTTTCTACTGGAAAAGGTAGAGGAATTGGCAATAATACTCCCTCCCTTAAATATAATTTTTCCTTGGTAAGGTTCCTGAAATGAAAGCATGCCTAAAATAGTGAAGACAATACATATAATTAGTTCATCTAAAGTGAGTTTAAACTATTTTAAGTGTTCTCACAGATTTTTAATGAGGGTTCAAGACACATGCTGAAAATAATGGCCTTACTTTAGTACTTCAAGTATGGCCTTCCAGGTATAATAATAAGATCCAAAGTAGATTCAAGATTTATTGCTTATTAGGGAGGATATGAATAATTTCTTGAACATTGAGAAACATTTTATAAGCTAGTCATTAGACCGTAAAAATAATGTAGATAGTTTTGGTCCTTAGAGGTTATAGCCTAATGGGTTTTATGACTTCTTTATTATGAACCTGTTTGATTATTAAAATCTAATCATGTGCTTTATAAGCTAAGTCGATCAAAGAAATTTAAAATTACAAGGAATCTTTCCAAGTAAAACCATGGCTGTTTAATAATAATGAAAAAAAGAGCACAAGTATGGAGGACAGATCCTGTCATAATTGGCAAGAAATAGAGATAAATCAATGGCTTCATAAAGTAAGTAATATTTCAAATATTGCATCTAAAAAATAAAAAGAAAACACATAAGAAATACAATATTAGTTTTATGTCGTATGTTACTGTCACTTTTTGCTCGACAAAAAAGTGACAGTAACACAAACTATATGCAAAATATGGAAGAAAATAGAAAGTAATGTACCAAATGGAAATATTAAATATTAATTTATGTCACAATATATATTCAAATAAGTTGCCAAAGTTTTTTTTGGATGCAATATTTGGCCCACAAATTACTTCATCAAGCAGGATCTTTTCTCCATGCATAACCACTGTTACTAAAGATGACTGAGGCTTTTAATGTTTGTCAGTATGCAAACTAACCAGTTTGAGGTTCTAATTTTTCCAGAATATTTTGTCTTTATGTTCTGAGATTGTTAAACAGTTTGTGAATGGAGTTCATTTTGCCATTATCAACCTTATTGTCATGATGTGTTGGCATGGGGACCTAAAGGCAGAGCGGCAGAGGCAGATTAGATGTAGACTTGTTTTAGTAATAACAAAGAAACAAACCAGCAAGGAGAACTTGGGGTGATTGCAGGGAATTATGGGGAAATAACAGAGAAGTGACAAGAGTAGACGTGAGGATTCAGTGGGAACTAAGTGAGAATGAGAGGCTTAAATACTGGGAGGTCGAACGCTGAAGAAAACACCTGGGCTGATGAGCTAAATGATTGCAGGTGCGAGTGGCGTTAGCAGGAGGCAGACTGAGCAGAGGAAAAGAGGAAATAGCACAGGGGAACAGGAAATAATTCTAACATGAAGGAATAATCAAAACTATTAAAACTAGAGGAACAAAAAAATGACTATAAACGACAAATAAACATAACTAGAAACACTAAGAAGAGTTGAACTACAGGGAAACAAGATAATCAAAATAAGAATCCAACGTAATCATGAAACAAGAATCAAATCAAACTACCAAAACAACTCAACAAGTCAAGATCCCAACATATGTTGCACCTCTGGTACAAAATTTCCATTAAAAAATGAAGATTTCTTGTCATGTGAGGCACAAGTTGAGAGACTGAAACAGCCTTGTCAACAATTAGACTCCACCAGAAAATGATCATCTGTGGTCCAGTGCTAATTATTAATACCATGCCTCCATTTGTGTATGTGACGTTCTTCATGTTTCACTTGCTGTTATTGTGCTGGGAGTGTTTGCCCTCGGGAATATAAATCAATGTGTCACGTAATTGCTTGAGTGACCTTTGCTGATAAGAAACGGTAGCCTTTTGAAATCTCTATCTGTCTCTGTCACGTTGCCCATCGTCACCCCTCAACCATTGCTTTGTCTGCTTCACAATCTCTTTCACATCATTATACCTGTGTGCACATAAATAGACTTTTCTCAAAGGTTTGCATGCTTTTGGTTGTAAAACAAAATATATAATTTCAAGGTATTTACCAAAACGTTGTCTTAGAAAGAGGGAAAAAAGAAAAGTTTTTGAAGATATTAGTGATTATGTTACAGTAAATGCCATCCAAGCTTTTACACTATTCATGAAACAATATTTTGAAGGAGGTTTGTTTAAAGTGAAGAACAGATGGAACAATGAAACAACTGTGCTTAAAGTGCTTTCTGCCATGACAGTAGGTTTGTATGAACTGTTTTCCAATTAGATGTTTGTTACAAAAGTATTGCTGCCATTTCAACTTGTTCATATTTTGTCACTTTACAGCCAAAAACTTAAATGTATTTTATATCGATTTTAGATGGTAGACGAACACAAAGTAGCACCAAATGTGAAAGCAGGTGATCTGGCTAAATGAGAACAAAGTCGAGTATTCTGACCAACGTGCAAAACACTGAGTGGCAAGAAACTATTGGCTTGATTCCACAATCCTCACCTTGACATATGATGGCAGCAGCATCATGCTGGTGGGATACAAAGCTGGCTGTGAGATGATAGAGTCTAAATTAAGAAACCTGAAACAAATGAATACAAACAAGTACCTTGTCCATAAATACAGACTGCAAACTTAACTTGAGAGTGGGACTTCAGCTTGCCTTCAAAAAGACAAACCTAAATGTTCAGTCAGTCAGAGACAGATCTAAATCTAGCAAGAAATATAGAAATTTTGAGAATAAGCATGTCATGTTATGAAAACTTCTGAGGCATAATAAGAATATCTGCACTGTTATTAAATCAAGTAGAACCACATTAAGTGTCACATTGACTGTGTTTCTAAAAAATTAAACAAAATACACAAGGCCAAGTTTCATTGAGAGCAGTGATTGCTTCGGATGAGAGGCACATATTTGAGAATCTACTAAATCAGCATCAACAAGTCATGACTTTTTTGAATTTATCACTCCTTCTCTTTTTGCCTCACTGTTCCATCTTCTCTGCTATCGCTAATCCAAGCAAGATTGCTTTTTCTTTCCTTACAAAGCTTTGACAAGTCTGATATTGAGCACACCAATTTCTGATTTGAATTTCTCTTTTTAATACACCTAAATATCTAAATCCTCTTTGCATTCTTCCCATCTGCCCTTCCTCTAGTTGTTTCACCTGATGTTTTTGTCACTTACAGTGATGTGTCGTGTTAAATTTCTCTCCTGCTGTGCCACACGCCCGTAGAGGATTAAACAATACCGGGGAGGAGGAGGGGGAATGAACGCAGGAGTGATTTGTCATTTCAGGTAAGGTAGTAGCTCCTTTGGGAGGTGTAATGGCCGATGGCTCTTCAGAGTGTCCCCCATCTGCCACAAATGTTCACTGCAGATGGACACGTACAGCAGCTTGTTGCTTGGCTTGGGTGCAGCTGTGCGTCAAAACACGGTACTTCAAACTCTGATGTGCTTTTGTTGCACAGTGAGGGTCAAAGTTGACAGCCCATTGATATGCCTCTGAGTCAGATTCAGAAGTAGTCAGAGTGCAGAATTTTTTATCTAGGCACGAACTGTGATTCAACGTATACAATTCACAGCACTACTCTACTTTCATTCAGCTAAATCAGTGGGGTAAACTTGGTGTAAGCGACCACACACTGTCATGGCATAGAGGCATTGCTTAGTAAGCATACATTTAGTCAAACATTAAGGCTTATAGGGAGTAAAACTCAACAACATAAGTAGAATATTAATCCTTGTATTCAGCCATGTGTTCATTTGTTTAACGTTAATGTGCATGTAAGCTTATCATCAGCCATTCAGTTTATTTGCTAATACTGCAAAGTTTGGTATTGTGTTAAATTCTGACCAGAAAAAACAATGGTGAAAATAAAAGAATATTAAAGATGTCTGTTTTAAAAGAGTACACTTTTAATTCCTTTGTTCTGGTCAGTTCAAAAATGTTTCCTTACCAACATAATAATGAAACTGGGATCAAAGCAAGCTACCAAAACAATAGTTTGAGAGAATTCTCCAATATTCTGTCAGAATAGTAGCAAATCCTCGCTGAAAGTTTCATGAATCTGTCATCAGCAATAAGTGTAGATTTTAAGTTCTAAAGCTCTTTACATTGAAAATATTTAGAAATCTTGTAAAATATGTGCATTTCATACTTTACACGTGAAACTGTCACCACTCACCCTGTTATTTTTACTGTGTAAAAGTTTTAAAAAGAAAACTTTTTTTCAACTTGTGTTTCTTTATACCTCTAGTCCTCGACATTTGGTACACTGGATATTTTGCAATACTTTGCTTTTCTAGAATGCCTTGCTTAAGTGAATGAATTTCCTTTTTTGCTAGTTATCAAGTCATGCAGAAGCTTGTTATTGATCCCTCATAAATATCAAGCATATGTGGACAGAAAACATCTAAAATCTAAAACATCCTGCCGCAGCACTGACATTTCTCATCTTTCCTGTCATACCTGTGTTGTTTATTTTGATTCCTCTTCAAATATTTATGGTTTATTAAGAAAAACTGACAATACATTTGCTTTTAATTTACAAAATAGCATACGTTTTGTCACAGATTTTTTTTATTTATCATTCTTTTGTTTTGTTACGATAAGAAAGGTTTTACTGATGCCACAAGATGCACGTTGTCACTATGATATGGCCCAATGATTTGAGATATATTTTTTACTGGAGCCTTGGGTTCTGCATTCGGTCAGCACTGTGGAGAGTTTTAATAAACAGAGGTAAATCGAAGAGTTAGCCTGAAGACCCTGTGCATATAAAATTACTGGTCGCCTGAAAAACATTGCATTATTTAGTCTCAAATTTTGAATTATTTCAAGTTCCAGTTTTGATAGTGTTTTACTTGTATAAAATATTAGAGTATTAAACATAAGTATAGAAAAGGGAGGTTATGAGATAGTGTTCTGTTTTTTACGTAGTAAAGTAATGTTTGGATGTAACTAACTTGAGTCGAGTCAGAAAATTCTGGAAGTGAAAATGTAAGTTTAATATCAGTTTTCCTTTTTTGAATATTTGGGATTAATAGATGCATCTGTCCACATTTTTTATTTTAATCATCACATTGTATTATAATAATTACAATACAGACCTTGCTAATATGCCACAAAATTTCTATAATCAAGGTTTTTTGATTGTTGTGTCTGAACAGTTATACACAAATTTTAAACATTTGACTTATTCTTTAAAATACACCATGAGTCTGTACAGCTTGGATAATGTTAGCTTAAAACTTATATGATGCGTTTTTCACAAAATGGCAGGAATGGGATGATTTTGCATTAAAGTCACTTTAAAAACTGGGACAACTCAACCCACTCTCCCTTGACACCCTTGAAGCTCAACTTGAAAACATAAAGAGCTGTACAATAAACCTCTCAGTTTTACAATTATTACAATTTTCAGTTAGAAGTGCACAAAATGGCTCAGTGGTAGAGCACACACACTATATACAGAGACTACAGTCCTCAACCGGTTCAGTTTGCAGCCCTAACAATTTACTGCATGTCCTCCCCTTCGCTGCCTCCCCTCCCTCCTGCCCAACTACTGCTGAAAAAAGGCCACCAGTGCCACAAAACCTTTAGCAACAAAAAACAAGCTTGTGTCAGGTTTTTTTTTTCTTTTTATTGTAACCTTCATGCTACTCTTATTACAACACAATGCACTGTGCAACACAAGGATGAAAATATGGCACCACAAAAAGAGTAACAATTATTTCCAAAACATCTTTTGCACTTTCTACATGTAAATGCAAGATCAAAGAAGGAAGCAGTGTATGGTTTATTTTATGGAAGGAACAATAACTTGTAAAAAAAAAAAAAAATTGTCAATCAGTGGTTATTGAGGTATTGTTCTTCTGTATACTATAGACACATAAAACTGTGATCCTGCTAAATCTTAATTGCACACTGTAAAAAAGGAGGAAGTAAGAGGTGCAACGAACTATATTGTATAGCCATACTTTAAGAAAAAACTCCTGTTGTCAATTCTGTGACAACTCAGTATTTTTAGATGACAAAAGATGGTAGATGAGACAAGTTCAGCCACAGAATCACTTGGATAATATTAACATTTGATTAATGTCTTAGTAATCATTTATAAGTGAAGTCTCCTACATTATGTGTCTAAGTGATTGATAAAAGAGTGAATGTGATTCAAAAATAAGCCAAACAAACAGTGCAGTGGTTTGCAGTTTCAGTGAGACTAACTACCAGATGATGGTGACATTTTTCAACTGTTTTTGGCAACTGCGCTTCTAGACCATCTGACAGTCTTAAAAAGTGGATCATTTGGACCCCGCAAGTTTTTAGCCCTCTGCACGGTACGGCACAGTCACACTGATCCTGTGGGCGCTTTTATGAGGGATTTTTTTGTTGTGTTTCGGAAACTGACGGTCTGACAGGATAACACCCCCGCATCTGCTGCGCCTGAGCATCAAGCTAAGAATGTGGAAAGGTAATGCAAGCTAGCATCTCTAAGTACAAAAGCAGTCTCTGTGTATTTTCTAGAATGTACATTTTTCTAACCTTTGTCAGTCTTTCAAAAGGCTGGCAGCATTTCAAATTTCTTTGTGCTCCGTAGCAGATGGAGGCTGAGGGCTTGAAAAAAAAATTACACAGGATCTGTATGTAATCCTTTTAGCTTTCCTGCTTCAGCTGAAGTTTCTCCTTAAAACATTGTACTGTCTGTGCTACTGCACAGACTTCTTCTCTCAGTTGTTATTAGTGTAATAATCCAGCACAATGTCCACTTCAATAAACATTAAAATAATGAAGGTCATGATGAGGATTCTGTCTTACACACTTAGTGATTTTTCTGCTGTTTTTAGAAAGTATTTAGATTCTTTTTGGGGGGAGGGGGCAGGGGTAACTTTCAACATTGTCATGAAAGTTTGTACTGCTTCTATCCTTCATAACAAGCATCATGGGCCCGTCTTCCCTCCTACAGTGGTTGGCTTAGTCTTCTCACATCTGTTCCTCCCAACTGTACTTACAAGTAAGAGATGTTCATCCCTCTGGCCAAAAGTCACAAAGGAACTGTGCATTACCTGTGCATTAATGACATCTCTGTTGCCTGTATTGCTGTTGTCGTATGCTCTTAAAGCTGCAGATTTATATATATATAATGACAATATGATATAAGACAGATGATCTGTGGAGAAAAAAAAAATTAGCTCCTCTCCCATCTTCTATGTTATGATAACTTGGATGAAGGACCCAGTCAGGAACACAGTTTGTCAATAAACCTGATTTTTCAATACTACCAGTGTTGGATTAGTCCTTACCTGCTCTCACAAATCTTGCACAGTAATGACATTCTTACTTTTCGTCTGCATAGACACAAACTTGTACTCCAAGGACATGTTCTAAATACAGTCAATTAAGATGTGTGTGTGCATGTGTGCTGATAATGCATCATGGGAGTTGGATGGTGTTTCTATTATGGTACTATCAAATAGAAAAGCTAAGTTCTACTCTCTTTTCAGCAGTCATTAAAATGGATTTCTCATGTGAATTATAAATATGTTCCAATCAAATGATCAAATATTAGGTAATGGTACAAAAGGTGAATAATGTATTTCAGAGAAGGGTTTGTTTCTCCATTAAAAGTGATGTTTTTCATTTTTGAGAACCTTGTTGGTAATTCTGACAGACGTACAAGACAGACGTACAAAAGTAGAAGAGGTGGCACATTAACTGAGTCACTTTTCCTGCTTAGGATGATGAATGTCTTCAATAGTCAAAGGAACAGACTTTAATGCACAAGGCTGGACTTGCTTTTCTGGTTTTAAACTGAAAGCCAATCCCATAAGAAAGAAATTGCCTCTAACACAAATTGCCAATCCATACCAGGGCTGATGGGTTGATTCAGACCTTAGACAACTTCACATTACACCTATGCAAAATATGCATAGAAGACCCAGGGAGAACGTTTTACATCTACAGTGATGCAGAACTTGCAGATCTTCTTGCTCAGATCTGCAAGAAGATTCTGCGTAATGTTTGACGACCTGATTTATGTCACATAACCATTTCCTGTGTTTGTTTTGATTCTCGGGGGCAGACCCACAGCAGATAAATTATCCTGATTAAACATGAGAAATGATGAGCCAATAAGCACTGAGTTTTGATCTAATAAGGCCTTGCTTCATTGTACATTTAATTTCAAAATTATATGTATATATAAAAAAACCATTTTATGTGATTTATGTCAAATTGAAAATCCTACTTATATAATAACTAAATAATTGCATTGTTACAAAATTGTCTGGTCTCCAGTAAGCCTTTTATCAATTTTTATCATCCATGTAATGATGAAACCAAAAACCTTTTGTTTTGTAAGTTAACTTTAATTTTCCTTTCTAATGAACGTTCTTCCTTTGTAGTTATTATTGTAGTTATTATTTAATTAATTATTTAACCAAAGTTGCAAGTAAAGGAAAACAACCACAGCTGAAAGTTGCTTGGTTTGGCTTCCCTTGGCGTTTGTGTTCCAAATTACAAGATATAAGGAAAAGACAAAGGTAAAAGGATCAGAAATGAGACAAAATGAATGTGAGAGATGAACGGGGAGTCAAAAGGGAAGAGGAGCAAAAATAAACAAATGAATGATGCCATCTGCCACTAGATCCACGAAGCATACATGCAGTCACACACTCTAAAACGATTAACTATTGACACACAAACACACATTACTAGAACACATAACCCAAACGACAGACACATTCACGCCACCTGTCTAGGCGTTTAGGGAGCTATTTAGGCAAGTCGAGCAACGATCTGTCTCATTCATCTTCAGCATAAACAAGAGCATTTGCCGACGGTTACAGGTCTGTTGGCATACAGCTCTGGAGATTGTTGTGACAGAGCAGTTGCTCTGTGTGCTCTTCATGTGTGTGTTTGTGTATTTAGTCATGCAATAAGGGACACAGAAAGGACAGCAGAGTAAGAAGGAAAACAAACTGATGACTGGCTAATGAAATCAAGGCTCTCCAACATCAAATACATCCTTGGTAAAAAAAAATATCAAGGTTTTTGACTTAAAAAAGGAGGCCATGATCAAACATGTCCAACTTTTTTACAGGATAGATCTACATATGTTTTTCAACTCAAGTAAAAAAAAAAAACTATGTAGCTTAGGAAGAAAAATATATATGTAAAAAACAGAAATGTTGTCCTGAGATAATGGGTAAAACTGAGATGTGGCTTGTTGATTGAAAAGGGTGTAAACAATTTTTAATGTGCAATTCCTATAACAGTTACAAAAAAAAAAAAAAATCAGAACACAAATATAATGCTTTTAAAATTGAATATCTGGATATTAGAGATGGATTTGCTGACACCTTTCATGCAGAATTATCTTCAGCACAGACACACAAGTCATTGAGAGAGGTTTTCAGCTTCTCTGAAGTACATTCAGTCTTACAAAGACTGACAAACACATGAGCATGCACACCTGTCTGGAGTCCCAGTAGTGATTCTGCGGGAGCCTATGAAGCCAAATTGCAGCCAACCATAAATACCCAATATGGTGCAAGTTTTTAAACAAAACTTGAGTGGAAATGTTGCCTGTTAAATGGATGTGTTTTTTTTTTTTTTTTTTAATATTCAGCTTATGGTACAGATAAAATGTGGTCTCTTTAATTAAACCAGTGCTTATCTAAGGTGAATGTTATACATCAGAACAAGAAGGAACACATTTTAACCTGATGAATGATCGCATATTAAATTTCCCTCTGACTAAAATGATCAGTCAGGCTCAAAACTTAAATCTTGGTATTAACTGACCTTTATTACTGAGTAAAAAAAATACTGGCTGACGGTGGTCAGAGTGTCATTATCCATAGAAAAATGTCTCCTTTGCTTCTTTCCTGACATGACCTGGAAGGCCACTCAGACAGAAGGATGCTAATACTGCAAAGCAGTATAACAAGCTGAACTACAGTTTGCAGAGGCCCAGGAAATCTATAACACCTCCTCAATCTGAAAACAAGTTGTCAAACATGATCTCTCTCAGTATTGAGGTATTTAGCAAATCTTTGCTGATCTAAAAAGATGGGATTTCAGTCAAGATTTGTTTGGGCAAATGTTTTTAGTTGAAGAAAGTTTTTGCAACTCTTCCAACTTGCAAAAATGTCCTTATGTGTTGTTAGAATAGACATAAGCTTGTGCCTTCGTGTGGGTGTCATTAAGCCTGAATGACAACATGCATTTCTTGTTTTGGAGAAATGAAAAAAATAAATAAATAAAAGTAAGACCTTCATACTTCTTTGTGTTGGGGACATTTGCCTCATTGATAAATGGCATTTGGCTCAGAGGTCACAGCAGAAACCATATTCTTCACAACTTATCAAAATTGTGACAAAGTGGGAAAATTGATAATGTTGCACAGTGTGTGCACTGATGTACGTTTACGGGTCTATATTTGTGTGTGTCAAAGTGTGTGCTGCTTTTTCACCCTGTACATGGAGCAAAAGCTTTGTAAGCTTTTCTCAACTAGAAAACCTGACAAGCTGTCAAAAGGATGCCTTGGAGTAAGAAACTTCTGCACAAAGAAGAGATCAGGCTAAAAAAGTTACAGAAAGTGTGTTCTCTTCTGTATGAAAAAATCTATATCAATATACACACAGATCTGGAAAGAACTAAAAGCCCACTGCAAAATGGTCAGTTCATTTCATTCATTTAACTTCCTTTGAAAAGTTAAATGAATTAAGTTCCTTAAAATGTGCACTGTGGACACATGCTGCAGGTTGTTTTCTATTGAGATGGTATTTTGGGCTTGAGTAGCTTCGGTAATAGGCCATGTTGCACAAGGTCCGCACAACAATAGACTTTTCCAGCATTCTATCAGATTTATTTTAAAGCAAAAATCAACCCCAGCGGGCGTGGCGTTCATGCCAACTGCTTTGTTTACGGATATAGCTTGTGCACTGTTACATTTATGTTCGGAACAGAAACCTGTAACAAAGTTTCCCACTCGGTAATGTTGCATGAACAAAAAACAAAAAAAACTAATTGCGTTAAAAATTTTAACACATTAAAAAGTAATTAATTAAGCAAAATTAATGTATCAAAGGTTTTTATACAGAAAGATGTGTCAATAAATAACATGGGATGATTTGCCAATTTTCTAACTCACTTACTGTTCCCAGAGTGTTCAGCTTTTTGTACTTCAAAATCATTACCAGTTTCACTATTTTTCTTTTGTCACGTAGAAAATTTGCCAGCGGGACCAGCAACTGCATAACACAGTAGCAAATGTATGTCAAACAAAATTCATAGTCATGCTACACAAAAAACAAGCTTTTTTGAGTCACTTTTTGACACGGCAGTCAAAAGTGTTGCTTTCAGTCACCCTCGCTGTGCTGTTAACAAGCAGACAGATTCGCACTTAAAAAGGAGGTGTTATTTGCCTTTAGCTCTGACAAATCATCTCCTCCATGATCTCCACACATACACAAAGACCTTGTCAGCCTCAATGATTATCAAACTGTCTTCAACGAAAGTAGATAAGCACACCTGCTGTTTGAGCATGCAAATATTATCAAATAACTTTTTTATTTATTTTTTATTTTTTAAATATTTACTTGCAAATAGTAGAACAACCCCATTTATCAAAAAAGTGTTCTAAATTCAGATTGAATAAGAAAAACTAATTAAACTGGCTGGAGCCTTAAATTTGCCTGTGTAAGCTTAGCAAAATAAGCGAAGCAGCACAAACACACGTACTCTTATTTTCATAAGTGGCTTTCAGCGCAGCCCCCTAAGGATTCGACTTAACTCACATTCATCCTCCTATAGTAGCATACTGCAAAACAGCTCCCAAATACACACACAGGAAACAATGAACACACAAAGGCAAACATCAAGGCCTCACTTGCCCCAGTTGAAAAGATGATACCAACAAAGCGTACTTTGTTCTGAGTGACTGCTTTAATTTTTAATACATTTTGGTTGCTGGTGGCAACCGATGTTTAGGCTTTTGGATTACCTCAGACTTAGCTGTTGTCACACTACAGGGGTCAGTTCAATAACTTACCTCCCCTGGGCCGAAATACACAAAGTGCATCAGGATAGACACAGACACGCAAGCAAAAGGACGCCAGAAGACACCACACATAATGATCACAGTGATGCACGCCCAGAAATGCCGCCCTTCTCGGTAACACTTGCACACAAACACATACGCTAAGAGTTCATCTTCATTCAGCTAAGTGTGTCTAATGCATTCCCTTTGCAGTTCACACCAATTAGCCATGCCTGTGTAAATGTTTACCCTGACCTTTCATCATAAAATGGAGAGTAATAGTAAATAAATATATATATATAAAATAAATAAACAACACACCCTTTCATTCTCTGTGATACGTGTCTCCATGTTCTGTCTCACGGCTGAGCGTAACAAAACGCTGGCATATTTCAGCTCCCATGAAACACATTAGTAGTCACACTTTCTTACAGCCTCTTAACAGACACGTTCCCATTTAAGCATGAATATGTAATTAATTTGTCAGATTAGTTAATTATATGGGATACAAAGTGAAAGTTATATTCTTGCTGCACACTCAACCTCGTCATGTTTGATCTTGCAGAAACCAATGCCTTTCAAAGTTAAAAGAATTCAAGAAGTATTTGATAATGAAATTTACGATAAAAGGGATGACGATGAAAGTACATACAGATTAAAGAAGTGAACACAACATGCCGTCACTTGATGCCACTTGTTAAAGAATCAAATATATTGCCTGGATGAATTATTAAATAAATAACTCATGTTTTAAACACTTGAAAACAGGATTTTCTTTCCCCATTTTACAAAAAAACTGTAAACTGGCAAGGCCTATTATAATCTTGTCGCACAAAAGTGGAGAAAAAATGTAAAGCTAATTTTACACAATTTCTATGCATATTTAAGTAGGAAAAACTATTTTCTCAGCATAGTAGATGAGTAGTGAAGATTTGAATCAACAAAAAAGGGAAAGAAAAGTCAGCAACACTTTGTTTGAAGGGTGTGCATAAGACTGACATGACACTGTCATAAACATTGCATAAAAAAAAAAATTACATAAATTTGGTGAATAATGAAACGTTGCATTCAAAGTGCCATTATTTACCAAATTACACTTCATGACAACAGTCATAGACATTCATGAAGACTCCTTCATGTTCATAACAGGTGTTATGTCATGTTTGTGACAGTGTCATTATCAGCTTTATGCTCACCCCTTCAAACAAAATGCTAGAAAAAGGTCTGCAGTGGTGAACAGACCAACAGCCCTGAATGTTGGCAATCAAACCCACAGCTGGTTAAAGAGCAAATTGACAAAAAGTTTCTCTTAAATTTAAAACTGCCTTAAGCAATTTTTCTAACAGACATCCTCAACTTGTTTTTATTTGCAATCATCTGTCTTGTGATCGATATTAAACTGGTAGGACTGAATGAATTAGATCAGTGGTGTGAATGTTTATCGATGGCTTTATTTTCGGTATGTGTTTATGATCATTATATATGCAAGATCTGGGATAGTCTAAAAAATTGTGAGTTGCATATTTAATAGGAAGTGTGTGCTAGCACTTGAAGCATATTCATAAACCATGACAAGGCCAGCACAATCCAAATATGAATGATCTTGTTGGCAATTAAACACACTTTTTTGCATTAATTAATTAAAAGGTGTGTGAGGCCAGAAAATATATCTGACTGAGGTTCCTCATAAATCAGCTTTTGGGATTAAATGACGATAAAAGCAGATTTAGTACATCTGTCTCTCTTGTCACAACAGACACAAGACTCCTGCTCTGCATCCATGATGCCAAATGTTAACATCATCTGGGATTTGTTGCTATAGTTAAGGTATTATTTGAGCTTTTGAGATGCTAATAATCTGCTCTCTGTTGTTACTTTGATTGAGAACCATAATCTCATTAATTGTCCAAAACTAAAAACTTATCAGCTAAAATCTTTCCAGCTGCACAGCACCAGATTCCAGAGGGAGTCATTATTAAAACAAACAAATAAAACAAATAAATAAAAATATTTTCTGTCTTAGCCAGACAATAAGTAAACAAAGTTTTTAAAAAGTATAAACTACGATGGAAATAACAGGCGAACTCCAACATGCTGCCACCTTGACTGGCACAATTCTAAAATTGTAATTAGGTTACATCCGACTTTCAAACTTTCAAATGCAGTCAGATGTTATTTAGGACCTACTGCAGTTTAAGATCCTCCATATTTTAAATATTTTAAATACTGCTTCTTTGAAACCATAATCTAATACTTTTCCAAATGTGATAATTCAAACTTAGAAGCAGGTGGTCATTTTTATCCCAGGTCTTCCAGCTGTGATGCCTTGAATAGCTTAACTACACACAGGAAGGCAACGTGGATACATTTCAATAAATGCACATATTTTGGGGTAATAACGTTTTATTCAACCAGGTGAATTTATTTAATATGTATGGAGAATTTTTATCCATTTGCTTCAAAACTTTATATTTCAGCCCTTTTTATAAATGAAAAAAAGAAATTCCCTTAAACAAGGAATTTCCATGCGTTTGATGTCTGTGCTTTTTTCTGTCTGACTTCCACTTCTTGCATCTTCTTTCCATATTAACAGTCAAGCTATCTGTGTGAGCTGCTCCCAAGGGAAAGTGTGGTTCTTTAACACCCGGTGCTTTCAAAGTTAAAAATAGAGCTCTTCAGCAAACGAAAAGGTTATCCAATTAAAAGTAATTGCCAGAAAAGAGAAATGAATACACTGTTCGTCCACCATTTATTAATAAATGACACCAACAAGAAGCCCAGGGACTCTGTTGTTGCATCAGTCAGAGGTAATTCCTGTCCCTCAAACTGCAGCCTCACACTCCTTTTTCAAAGCTTTTGTTTTGTTTTTAGCAGACAAATCATCGAATTAAAATAATTTTTTTTTTCTTTTAAGAACAGGTTGAGTAAAATTGGATAATGGGACCTTGGAAAACACTTTCTAGAAAATCAATCAGATAAAACATCATCAATAATTAAATGGTTAAATTAGTTCAATAAATCAGCTTGGATAGGATGAACTCAATTAATATTAAAGCCAGTTTCTGTAAACAATAGGTCTGTCTATCTGTCGGTCGGTCAACAGGTGCTGTTATGTCAGACATCATCAAAAATTTGTAAAAATGTAGAAATATGAAGATCACTGACAACTGATACCGGGCCAAAAAATAAACAAGATCGCCCGTTCTTTGTCTATTCTACTTACTTTATAGAGTTTTTTCATGTTTTCCATTGTTCTTGTTCAATATCAAAATTTTACCTTCGCCTATAACTGCTTCTATTTCTTCATTTTTTTTTATGACTGCTCATCCTTCTCTGCCCTGATACGATGTACATTACTCTTCCACATCCTTGTTTTCTTGATTTCTTCTGTTTGAAAATTTCTCCCATCTGTCACTCATCCCTCTATCTGCCTTTTTCTTTCTTCCCCATTATTGGTTCCTCCACATTCCTCCCTGCCTCAGATGTCTGTTTTTTATGGCTTGTCTCCACACCACCAGGTTGAGATTTACATAGGAGGCTGTAGGAAAGTGAGCGGACAGGCCAAGTCTGCCATTCACCCCGATTTGCTGTCAAGGACCTGAGTGATGTCTATTCAAGTTGATGGAGCGGGGTTGACATGATCCAAGAGGGCATCTGAAAGGCAAGATATGTGCAAGGTCATGGAGTCAGCGGACATCATGTCTTTATCACTTTGCACCAGCTGCCTGCATTCGGCTTGCATGTTCTATAAACAGGTAAAAGACAGACTCAAGTAAAAATAGAGAGAAATTGAGATATACAACTTGTACATGTGCTATTTACAGCATGTTTTATTCATGTCATTTAGAAGCGTGAAAAGGTTTGGAAGTCATGCTTTCAGGAAGATTATACTCCTTCTAGTCCAAGCCGCTTTGAGTAAGAAGCTGGGTTGAAAGTGCTGAATCTAGGAGCATCTGAGAACAGAAAATCACCACATTACAAAAATGGCACCAACCTAATATTAGAGTTGCTATGTACACACTGCACACACAGTATTTTTTAAGAACATGTTGCCACTTCAGCAGCCTTAATAAAGCTGCCAACTGCAACACATGAGTTCTGCTCTCAGCATCTTGGACAGCCCTCACTCAACCTTCATAAGTGCAGGGGTATTTGTGTGTGTGTATGTGTGTGTGCATCACACACATGTATAATTGGATTTTTGTGCATATAACAGATCAAGTCATTTTTTTAAGAAGCTGCGGCAAGACCATGTACTGTGAAACATTGGAAAAACATTCAAACATTTTCAAATATTTTATGAGAGTTGGCATTATACACTGAATTTAAACATTTGTTTGTTTTTGTGTCTAGTTGTGGTATTATAGACGGTAGTAAACTCAATCAATTCCAGGGAAAATCAGTTTATTCCCAGTATAACTAGTTTATGCCTCACTATTTTCAAGTTTATCTGAAAGAGAAAGTTAAAGGTCATCCTAATGCCAATAAAAGTGCTGGAAATAACTGAGTTAAAATTAGTATCAATAACCTCAAAAGTTAATCAAAAACAAACAAGAAACTTGAATCAGTGCAGAATTTACCAGTTCAGGTTTGAGCAGCCTAGATTCTGAAATGGGTAAAGCTAGTCAAATGTAATCCAAGGGAATTTAAAAAGAGAAGTGGCAGCCACAACTTTTTCGTTATTACTTATTATTGGCCTTGCTGTACTCACAAAGAAGTTTAGTCATTGCCTTGATCTATGCACTGGAGATAGTTTACATGTTCTTTAAAATTTTTTTAAAATGACTGACAAATAGTATCAATATTTTCAATCAAATATGTGGTGATGATAGTTATTCTTTCTGAGGAAACAAATTCAAAGCAAAATGCTATTGTTTAAGTTATGAATAGACAAACCTTGAAAGAACCTTGAAAAAGACATACGAAGGAGATGGAAAAGAGCGAAAAATCAATTTTTTCTTTCAAGCATTTTTTTAACTACATGCTTTACAAAAATTGCATAACAGGTACTGGCATGGGTCAAAATCCTCTCCCTTTTGTTTTCATAAGAATTTCCCCTGAAAATAATTGTAAACAGACATAATTTGGTGACATGGTGTTTATTGCAATGTTTATATGGTCATAGTGTTTGCTATCACTGCAATAAATGTACATTTTTGAGAAGCAGTTTGACAGTATTCAATCATTCTGAAATTGATTCTTACTTTGAGCTACAATTTCTAACAAAGCTATTTTAATAAGCTGTAGTAGAAATTAGAGCAGAGTGAAAATAAATTTGAGTAAAGATAATCATAAAGCTGTAGTGTGGCCACCTTACTCCTAATACCAATGCTGACATTGATGGTTGAAGAGAAACATTTTGGTAACATTATTTGACATGTTAAGGGGATTTTCTTTTCATGCCACACATCTCTGAAATGATCCTCGTTCACATTCTCCCCCACTTGCATTTGTAGTTATCGTGAAAGATTAAAGACAATAGCTCTAAAAATAATACAGATCCAATCCACATTTGCTTTATTTTAGTGACATTGAGTCATGAATAATCTCTGCCCTCTATGAGTCAATGTGGGTCTAAAGTAATGCAAAATATGGGCGTTTAAGTCATAATTTACCAGGCCTAATGTCGTTTGAATCAATGTGATTCATTTCTAAATTTCAATTTCTTTTCACAGAGACCCATCTCTTGTTCTATTTGTCTTCTTATTCTGGCTCCTTTTCCTATCCCCAGCTGTCTCCAGCATTATGCTAACACATCTGAAAGCAGGCTCCTGCTGTGCAAACTAATCCTTTAGTGAAGCTGCACTCCCCTAATGTGAGTGGGAGCACTCCCCTAACGCTCCTAAGATTTCTCCAAGAGTCACACATGTATGTGGTGATGTGATGACAGCAGGCCACAGACTTAAAGCAGAATCACACAGAAACCACAGGCAGGCGTTGCACCATATTGTTTCCAGAGTGCAATATTATTAGTGATAACTGTATTCTATTACACATCATTTTTAATTACAATTTTCATCAGTATACATGAGGGAGAGAAAAGCTTCATAAATCTAACTACAAAACATCTACTGCCTTTAAAAAAAATTTTAGCTAAAACAATCCTTTTATGTAGAATTGAATTCTGCATTATTAAGGTCATCATGAGGTGCAGAGGAGCCCAATTGATACAGGTTCTTGTAATAAAGCTGTTCACAGCTGCCTGTAGGAATATGTGCAGGATAAAAGAGGCCTACTCATTTCATGTGCTCTAAAAGTAGAAGCTGGGGGAAAAAAAACCCTAAAACAACTGGAGACAGAGACCATAGAGGCTCAAAGGCAAGGGGAGTTTCCAATCTCAAAGACCATGAAGTGATAACCAAAAAAATGTCAAAATACCAGTAAACAGTAAGTAATTATAATTAATTACCATGGAATGAATAAAGATACTACCATCAATAATTGAAAAGAGTAAAGATGCTCTTCAAAATGCTATTTTTAAGAAAATGTCAGTCAAACCTTTTTTTTTTTTTTCAAAATGGATATTACATTGTTTAGCATCTTTTGGGAGGCGTTTCTTCATATCCCTGAAAGATGTTTTTCTTATTGGTTTAAAGCTGATTGTAAATTAGATTACGTTGGATATTTTTGTTTTCATGTAAAATGTCCTAAGTTTATTATTTTTTTTAGATTTAGCACTATTTAGACAATGTAAATGGAAACTGAATTGAATTTCTTTAAAAGGTAAACAGCATTAGTGTGTGATACTGCACGGACATTATGCATGTGAAAACCTAATCAAAAACTGCAACAAGATCAGTGAAAGAACAACGCAGAATACAAAACAAAGAAGAATGAAGGCTGCATCTACTTCTGGCACTTTTCTCTATTTCAAAGCAGTCTGGTATCTGGACTCTGCTTCAAAATCAACATTTAGCCATCGAAGCCCTGTTTTGTTGTTCCTAAGAAAACAATGTACTCTAGGTGTCTTTTCTAACAAAGCTGAAATGCAGTATGTTTTCCATTACCTGCAAGTCTAGTATTTGTTTAGCAGTAGTTTTCCACCATAAGCACTGAGTGGATGGGGTTTGCCCTCACACTGTGAGTGTGCTCGACACAGATCAATCTGATGGTGGTTGTGTGGGAGGCTTGCCGCTGAATTCACTGTAGACATCAATATGGTGAAGATTACCAAATTGTGCAAAACCTCGTCGAAGGTTTGTTTGAGACTATTGTAATGCAGTGATGTTAAAAAATTATTTGTTTTGTGTCTTATGCAGCACGTTTTAGCTTTTTAACAATGCAATAAGATCCAAAATATCACTAGCCAACAAACAATAACCAAACAAGGACTTTCCTGAATGCAGAAACCTTTTTTTCTGTAAATGTTGCGTATTAAGGCCTTATTCTATTTTTTACACTCACTTTTCCTGTGCTGATCCTGCTTGTGAGTTACTTAAGCATTTTTTCTTTTTCTTATTTTATATTTACTGCACCCCTTGCCTTCATTGTTTCAGCTCGAGATTTCATATGATGCAAGACTTCTTTCCAACTTTTTTCTTTCTCTCGTTGAGGGACTGCCTCTTCACTGTCTTATGCAGCAAAGTGTTTTTCATTTTCATTGTCTCTACAGTCACATTTGTTCTTTCCCTCTCTCTCTTCCTCTCTTTGTCTCCAAGCAGTGTCTCTTCTTCCCTCTTGATGAGGCCAGCCCCTTCATGGTGATGAGGCAGACAAAGGGTGATTAAAATGGTGTCTTATCTGGTAGCCAAACTGACCTCAATCAGATCTACTCTTGCAAAAGGACATTCCCGTCCACTTCATGTCCTTCCATCCATCCCCAGCACTCAGTGCAGTGTCTGACTCTCATCCACAGTTCTTTATTTTTCCTGACCCACTCTCTCAACATGTCACTGCTCCCCATCTCGCACAGCTCCTTTCTCACTTCTTGGACCTCTCCCTATTTTCACAATTTGTTCTCTGACATTACCCTAAATTTGTCATCATAGACAGTATTGTTCTGTGTTTGATAATCAGCTGCAAAGAAAGTCAGAGTTCTTTAAGTTTGCTTTTATTCTTAGGATGTTCACATAGACAAAGATACCTTACTGATAAAAGACTGGCTGATAAGCATATTGCTAAGTGTTCATACCCTATAAAACTTTTTCACATTCTGGGAAATGATAAATGGTTTGTTAGAGATTACTATTGGAAAAAATCAAACCAATATTTTAATTTATTTCCAGATCATAACTATGCACTATTTTATAATGGCATCATATTAAATCCCAATGAAATATATTCAAGTTTGATAAAAAATTTGATTAAAAGGTGTGAATACTTTTACAAAGAACTGTTGGCAATGTATTTTATGAATGTCAATCAGGCATAAGTTGTTGTCTCTAACCCACAAACTAAATAAAATATTTTTTTTCCCCGTTTTAGCTAAACACCATGATTGTTGCCACTTGTCCCGTTTTCTTCATGTGAGCCAAATGGGTTACATATTTCAATCATAAAATTTTGAGCCCGGGTGCACACTAAATTATGAATATGTGTCATTTATCAGGGATGATTCTAATCTACAGTGAATCAAAGAGGTAGATACTTAAGTAAATGTGTTTCTAATGAGTTAGAGCAAAATGATACAAAAACGAGGAAAGGCAACCCTAAAATAACCAAAGTAAACAGAACATCTTTACCTCCCTCTGTGTATGTAATGAGTGGAGATTACTCATTTGTTTATTGGATCTTATTTTTTTTCATCCCATTTTTTGTGTGTGTTTTTTTAGCTGAGGGCAACAGGGAGCAGCTGCCACATATTTGTCTTATGTTTAGATGAGGCAAGCTTAGAAACAAACTATTTTTCAGAAGTTTGGCCCAAGATGTAATTAACTTCAAATAACCCTAGCGGGCTTACAGCCTAAACACACACCTTATATCCTTGAAAATAGGAACGAGTGAATTTAATTTAGGCTTGCAGGTGATCATGCATGCAGGGTTATTTGTGACATTATGCATACTGTCTGGGGTATTGAATTACTTAGTCACCAGAGGCATTTGACCAGCTCTGCTGAATCGGAAGTGATGCAATCAGTGTGGCTCCATTTTCAGTGATATTTAAATCCTTTTCTGCATGGATGGTCCAGCCAATTGGGGAATCTTTGTTCTGTGCATGCCCCGTTTCTGGTTTAATGCGTGAGGAATGTTGGTAAATGTGAGTGTGTGGGTGTGCCGCTTTGGCCTTTGATGAGATTTGTGAATTTGCGCGCGTGTGGCCATCCTTTGGTGCTTAATCCACAATCCGTTGAAAGAAATGCATTTTTCTCATCAGTGCTCTATCCAGAGAAGGAATCTTTCTCAATTTGCACTGACTCGTAAGTAACCTTGCAGCTTCACTCCACTTTTACTCCCCATTAATGGTGACATTGTTCCTTTTGTAACTTTAACTGGTGAAGAAGAACAAACTGCATCGTCCATGTGCTTTCGAGTTATTCAAAGAAACCACACATGGCTTGCTTTAAAGTTAATGCCAGTTTTAAAGTGGAATAAAATGCTGTCATGTTGTTGTGATGTGTAATGTTTGTCTTGTTCCATCCATCCATCCATCCGTCCATTCATCCATCTATCCATCCATCCATCCATTCGTCCATTCATCCATCTATCCATCCATCCATCCATGATTATTGTCAGCAGTGGGTGGCTGAGATATTAATTTTTTCCTTGTGTTTAATGATGATGATTGAATTTTTGGGCCTATTGCTTTTAGTTTTTCATTCTATATTCTGTTATTGTTTAATAGCAACTTGACATTTTTCTATTAGTCAGAATATTTACCGGTACTCAAATACAGTTGATCTCTTTTATGTTTCAGTCTGCTGTACAAGGGAACAACATTGGAAAATGTGCAGAAACAAACAAACAAACAAAAAAAACATGTCTTTGTCAGATTAAATACTTATAGTTTGACACAAAGGTTGATTTAGGCAGACAGAAGCGTTATATAATCAGGACATTTTGTGAGTGTGCTCTGAAAGGGGCCTTATGGCTATCAAGTGATCCACGACAAGCTGATCTGTATTGTGGCACAAGAGTGAGGGAAAAAAGCTGATAAACGCATCACATTTGGAACATTTGTCATAAGTTGTCATCTAGTATACTGCTTATATGAGCAGTATACTAGAAAATAAATAAGAATGTGTTCCCTTGAAAGTGTCATGTCATGCAATGCCAAACGTTAAGCAGCCTGCTGTGCAGTGTGTGGGCATGTCTTCCCTTGCAGAAATGCATATTAGCCATAATGAAGCAAAGGACAATCTATGATCTATTCAAAATAGAATTTAATTCCTTTTTCATGTCAAAGCCTCTTACTTTTGCTCAGATTTGGTGATTTTCATTTACCTGCAGTTTTTAATAACATTCATGACATACGATTAAAATAATATTCAACTTGAACTGCGTAGAAGAAAGAGTTTTCTGCAGGTTCCAATATATGAAACAACACAATATTTTAACTGGAATGGTCTTGGGTAGAATGCAACTTAGTAACACTTCACTGATTTTCTTGGCAGCTATAGGATAACTTAGGCAACCTACATTTCAAAATCGGCACCTCTTGTGTTTGACAAATAGTAAAGTAAAGGCAAATTACATGAACTACAATTTGTGAATTTAGGAAGTTTTGTTTCATCTATAAGAATTTTGAAGACAGAGCTTTAAGTTGATCTTTTCTCTCTCTCTCTCTTTTATATTTCAGCTACATTTGGCTAAGGGAACAAAGTACATTCTGTTCTTACTTGGATAACCATCCTGAATTTGAGGCTGTCTAAAGTCCAGAAAATAGTGAAATGCCCCTCTGTGATATTTAAATGTATGGTCAGTCAGAAACAAAATACTAAATACTGATGGGAGAAGTATTCAAATCAAGGTAATATTTTTTTAAATCACTTACAAAACAACCCCATAATTCAGTGTGAAATCCACTGCATATTTAGCATTATTAACATTATTACATTTTGCTTGGTAAAAAAGGAAATTCTATAATGAATGTTTCTATTCTAAAGTTTCCTCTTCATGGTACCTTTCAGAATAGTCAAGAGAATTTCACGTGATTCTAGGGTCCATCGGTACCACGTATGCATCTACAGCATTTTTAGAAACACCCTGGCTAAATCATGACACAAATACATTTAACAGGCATCAGTTACAGGTTGTAATGCAAGATAAGGCCTGCAGTGGGAATTAGTACAGGGCTGTTTGAGTGAGTGAGTGGCACATTAGCGAGGATAACCAGAGTATTTAACATGTGAAATTGCTCATGACAAACAGGCGAGATTGTTAGTGTTTGACTCGGGGCGCGTAGGTTAGTGGGAATGTAAAAATTATGAATAGGAATCTGGGGACCAGTCCAGGTATGAGGCAATGTCAAAATAATGTGTTGAACATGACAGAAGCAGCACACTTTAGTATTATACATCTTGCATTTGCATTTGGTTTGTATTTTATGGAAATTTAACTGTTAGGCGAGTCTGAAAAAGAGACATGCGAGAAGAGAAGTCATTATTTTCAATATGTAAGTTGTCACTGGAAAATCGGTGTCTGAATTACTGGGTAAATAGTTGCAAGTGCAATTTCACATAAGCAAATGCTTTTATTACAGAAGTAATGGCTGAAGCATCAACCAGCATGCAGATGAACCATTTGTGCTTTCATTATCTTTTAGTTTTGGTAACCACTTCACTCTGACTTTAATTTTTGCAAAACTCCCCCCCCACCCCTTAAGTTCTATCAAAAGACACAAAGCACAATGACATTCAATAACTGGTTCACATAAGTATACAAAAGCATACCAAAACATATTTAGAGTGCACATTCCATCCCACACACCTTTCATGTCTGACAACCTTCAGATGTTGTAGTTTTCACTATCGCTGTCATGTTGCTCTATGTTTTTGTTTCCTTCTTCATCTGTGACTGACTTGCATCTTGCAGTCATTTTGGTGACAAAGACACATTTTTTACTGCAACTCATTTAAAACCATATTGTCTGGCAAGACAGTCTCCATAAAAATGGCTCTAAAAATGTGCTGATCCACAAAAAGTAAGACATAAATTAACTATTGCGTGAAAAGTTTTAGACCTCATCATTTGTGCAGAGAAAGAAGACATGTATAGAAGCATATTTAAAAGCAGTAGACGCTATTTGAGCGTTTATGACTTTACTTTTTTAATATGTTACTGCATGAAAAGTTCATGCAAGGGCTAAATGTTTTCTTAAGCCTTTCTTCCTTCCTTCTTTCTTTCTTCCCTTCTTTCTTTCTTTCCTTCCTTCCTCCCTCCCTCCTGATTGAAAAGATGAATGTGCAGTGACATTGTTATATAAATGACACAGATAATTTTGTTGGAGCCATTTTGACTGTGTGAATATCAAAAACATAATTTTTTTTTTCACTTCAACATACTTAGTCAAATCATTTTTATTAATATTACACTATTAAGAAAAAAAAGTTAAAGAAAACATTGCAGTTTGTACATTATACAAGTTTCAGTTATCACATATTTTCTTAAGTTTCTTAGCATTTCAATTTAAGGCACATGAATAAAAAAAAAAGCAATTTGTTAAAAAAAAATGACACAAATACAATAAATTAAGGCTTGATGTTAAAATCTGGTTAATTGGATCAATAATTAAATAGCAAAAAATTTGATGATTTCTCTCAGCCAGTCTTCCATGTTATGCTGAAAGGTTGGTGCAGAGGAACAGCCTTTGAGGTAGCATCAATATTCAGCTCCTATAGAGAAAGAAAGAAGAATGAATGAATGAGCCATAGGACGCTGTGCTGTAAGTGTAAAAAACAATTTCAAAATATAACCATTTGCTTTACATGATTTTCAATCTCCATGGCCACGCATAATAAGTGTGCAGGGACTTATTATGCATTTTGTTTGAACTACTTCATTGAGCTATAACAGGTACATGCTTAGAAACTGCTTGGTTGGTAATATCAGTCCTAATGTACCGTACCACAAGACAGTTTTCTGCATGATTGTAGCTACCTTGTTTTATACGGGGCACAAATGACTCTCCTACCTCACTGTATCTCGATGACACCGCCATCTGCCTACTGATTCATTTACTGATGTTCAAGGCTATGATTACAGATAAGAGATTATTTCATACTGAAAAACTAGTTGTTATTGCCATTAATAAACTGTCATCTTTACTCCATTTCTCTCATTTCTCTCTGCCCACTCATTCTCCATATAAATCCTTTTCAGCGTGTTTCTCTCACTCTTTTGATGGGATATATTTCTGCCGTTTCTTTATTCGCAGTCAATCTTTCCATCCCCAACACAGGTGCAACCCAACCACAGAAGTCCTGACTTTCTTTATATGCAATTCTCGACCTCTTGACTTACTTCGCTGTCTAACTTCTCAAGTGTCAGATCAAATCTGAAGATAGGAGGCTTTTTCACCTCTGATTATTTAAGGATTTGCACTGGGTATCATTTTTATGCTCTCAAGAAGAAAACAGAGTACAGGTACACAACCTCAACAGAAGTATTCCACAGCAGCCAAAAGTGTGAAGTAACACACTATCTCCTGTCAACTTTTATTTTAGTTTTGAGCCAGTTCTTCATACTGCATGTGTCACTGCACTGTCCACCTTTGCATTGACTGGTCTTTACTTTCAAATCCTTTTCTGTTTATTTTACTCTTTTGGACTATTGTTGCCACTATATCTTTGAGCTATTTTGGGTTTTCTACCACCTAAAGCCCTGATGTGCTCAGCAACAATCCCACTGAAGTGTCCCCTAGTTGAACCCAGAATTTGTTCCAGTTCTGGCATGTGGACCATGACCCTTTTGCTTCAAACAGGACCAGACCAGGTTCATTCAAAATCAGTCTGTGAAGTAACTTTGATGTGAAGAAGAAAAGAGGAGTGCGCAAATATTGCGCTGAGGAGCGACTACTAAAAATCAAACTAACCTGAACCGTAAGGCATATTGGATATTTGTAATGGTTTTGCTTTCACCTTTATGAATGCTCATGAGTTTCCTAAACATTTCTTTCTGTCAGAGCAACAGCTGATATGACACTTTGGCAAAAATTAAAAATGCAAGCAGTTTTAAAAACTCTGTCCTAGATCAAGTCCTGTGTTCATCATAAAATGGAGACAAAACAATAGTGTCACAGAGAATAGAGCATTAATTACAGCTATTACACCACAGAATGCAACACAGCAGGTTATGGGCTGCGTATCTTGCTTTGCTGGGCATTTTAAGCAGACTAGAAAATGCCTAGTCAACTCAAACATGTGTTTGCTTGTCTGGTAACATGTGTGTTGAAATGTGAAAAAAAAGCTGCATGAGGAATGACAGTGATGCACAAGAAGCTGCAGATGTCAGACATTGATTAATTTGCTTAGGCAAGGGTTATTAGAGCAGAAAGCTATCCAAATTCACATGCAAAACCACTAAGAAGCTATATTTATACATACTGGGAAACTTAACTGAACTTAATTTAGTTTTTTTTATAAAATTTTCTACTTTGGTAAAGATAAATTACAAACCCTATACTTTAGACAAGTTTATAGTTATATTTCACTAGAAATGAACTGTGAAATATACAGTTTCACAAGACTGTATATTACACCTTTTTCTATAGATTGATGTTGGCATGACAGATTTTGGCCCCATTTTGAGTGTAAGATGTAACAGAAATCATCTTGTGATGCATATACATGTAGAAGACAGCCTTCTTTGCCAACACTAAACTGTAACTTATTGTTTCTTTTTCCCCAATCTGTCTTTCAGTTCTATACAATTTTTGTTCCTCTTATTTAAAAGCAGAAAACAATATAAAAACACCATCATAAACAATGAGAATTTGAAAACACTTCTGACCTCAGTGGAGGTGTCGTGCACAACATTTAGCGAATGCGTCACGCCACCAGCGACTGTCAGGGTCGCCTCGGTGATCTTGACAGTGCCTGCTCCCCAAACCTTCACCATTCCCAGGATCAGATGATCAGGAGTTCCTAGAGCGTCGTGAACAATCTGACTAGACAACGTTTTCTGGAGAAACAAAGGAAGAAACAGATCATTGTAGTTATCAAATACATGCAAATGCAATACAAAATGTTACCTAGTTAAATTAGGTTGTTTATCTGATAAAATACAATTTGGGCTGCTTTTTCAACAGTGTACTAAGAATTACTTTCTTTTCCACACATTTATCTGCCCGCATGTATGCAGTTCTATAACCATCTTACATCAATTTATTCTTAAAAGCAATTAACTCTATACTAGTTGTTTTATTCCAAACAGTTTCACAAGAGTGTATATTACACCTTTTTCTATAGATTGATGTTGGCATGACAGATTTTGGCCCCAGGAACCATTTGTCATTTACTTCATTTAGGTAACGCCATTTCCTTCCAGTTGGCAATTAGCAGATTAAAGAAATAAAATAACCACGATGCCTACAGCACAGAATGACAAAGAGGTGAATGGCCAGCCTTCATGTTGAACTTTTCCAAAAACTTGGAAAGACTAAAGTGTTGTCCTCGAGTTACAGGACCAAATCCCCTCACCTACCCATGCAAATGCACAATAAATGTTCACAGAGCCCATCCAAAATGGACAATGATCTGCTTATCTGTCAGACAGCACCGACTGCATCACCCAACTTATCCTCATCTTTTCACATCCGTTTATTCACGCATACATACACAAGCATTCACACTGGCTCGCTTTCTTTTTCCTGCTGCTCTGTCTTCGATCGGCTGCCAGATAATGTGTCTGTTTTTATCACCATGTAAAATTGCTTTGGACTGAACCTGAGGACAGCCACAGATGTTTGGCCAGCTAACTGTAATATTGTATACTGTAGATGGGCGCTCATATGTATGCGTTGGAGCATTATTGTGCAATGAATGTGTGCTTGTGTGTGCCTGTGAATGTTTGGCAGGAAAACAAACTAAAACAACAAATAGAGCAGTGATAGTCCTATTAGTCCCAGTGACTTGGAAGCTACTGACATATTTGACTCAAACTGAAGTCTAGTCAATATTTCCTGATAATCAAACTTAGACATAAGTCTTTAAGTAGGCACACATATTAACAGAAATGTTTTTATAAATCAACAATTTCTTGGATGTGAACAGGTTTGCATTCACTATGTATCTGTTTTTGTTTTTTTTTCCCTAAATTGATTATCCTGTCATAACTCCACTTAAAAACATAATGAAGATGTTTTGGTTAGGTTGCATAGTGTATTGGTTCCCTTAAAAGCTCATAGTGTTTCTGTTCTAAAGGAGAGTAAATATACTCTGAGACTATGTCCTTGCAAAGTCAAGTAAATTTTTTAAAGCATCTTTCTCCTCTTTGTTTTGGTTCTCTGTCCACACTGAAACATTATTTATTCTCCCCGGACAATAGAGCTATTTGAAAAGAGGCTGTTTAAAGAGATGTGGCTTGTTTTAGTAAAAAAAAAAAAAAATGAAACCCTAGTCTGTCATTGGGATGATGCAGTGGGTATTTTATTTTCCTTTAGTAAACTGTTGAGGACAAAGAACAACCTTGCCAACTTTTTAAGTTTATTGTAAAAACCACTGGCCTAAGAGAAATGTGTAACTGAAAATTAGCCAATTTTTTTATATTTCTATTCATATTTCGGCAAATGACATACCTCCAAACTGAACTCAAGGTTTTTTAACAAAGCGTTGCCAAATAATGTCACATCCAGATGCATGGTGTTTAGATAATCGGTGACAGAAATACAGAAGAAAATTATGGACATGAAATTTAGTTGGCCCTTGAACTCACCCCTTCTGCCTTAAGGGAGGTTAGCAGATATTGTTTTCTTTCAACTGTGTCTGTTGGGGAAAAAATGAGAAAGTTAAGTACAGAGCAGAGACATGGAGTTTAAATTGGTGTGTAACTTCAGAATGAATGTGATGGAGTGACTCAGGACAAGTTCTGAACTTATACAGTGGTTGAGTATTTGAGTAAAACAGCACTGGCTCAGTGATAACCCCAAGTTGATTTCAGGCTGAGTTAAGTTAGCAAATGATAGTCTTCTATCAACAAAGTAACTTAATTAGAAGCACAACTGCCTAACTGGATGAAACTGAGTAATTAACTGGCTCTGTAAGTGGGTAAACAGAAAAGTGTGTGACTGAAAAGTCAAGAGCCTGACTGACGGTGGAGTGAAATAAATCTAAAGCCTTCAGGACTTAAAACAGGAGAATGGAACATAATACAGGAGAGCACAGACTAAACTAAGAGGCAAAGCAAACATAAAAAGACACAGACAGGCTACATGGCAGACAGACACATGAGAAAGAAGCAGGGAACAAGATAAAGGAGGAGTGATGGAGAGCATATCTCCAGGCAGCGACACAAGGAATTACTGTAATAGTTTCTGTCACTACCTCCCCAACCTACCACCCTCCTTCTTCGTCGATTGGGCTCTGTCTCCCTTCCTTTGTCCCAACACAAACATGCCTTTCACAGAATAATGAACTTTCTAACAGAACCACTTCATATGCTAAATTAGTTTAAGTGTGTGAGAGAACAATATAAGAATTAATAAGGAAGTATACAGAAAAATCTCTGCTTGGCTTGATCTGTTAAGGTCTATTTAAATTTATAGCTTTGCTAAATTTAGCAACAAATTCTTCCCAAAAAACTGTAGTAAATTATAGTTTTTATCTTCTGTAAATGTTGTGCATTTCTAAATGTACTCGGGAAACACAAAATCCAAATTTTTGACAAGCTAAATCTTCTATGAACATAACTATTTTTCTTTTAAACAAAAAAAAAAATTTTTGGAATTTTTTCTTAAATACATTATGTTCCCATTTTAAAAATTATTTTCCCAATTTTCTAAAGTTGTGTACACCAAGTGGTATATTTCATTGCTATTCCCATTAATTTACATGTTAATGTTTTTTAAGGCTTATAGCTAATACTGAAAAGATATTTTGCACAGAAATCTTGGTCTAAGTGATCATGGGAAAAACTGCTCAAAGTTGTCCAGCAGAGTTACTTACGTCTTTCACAGAGAGGAAAGGTCATTGCTATTGAAGCTGATGATGTGGTAATTTATTGAGTTGCATCCTTTAATTGTGACAGTGTAATACTCAAACGAGACACATAATTTAACCACATAAAAAGTAATAATGAAAACTACTCAATAAACTCCTCACAAAAAGCTCTACACAAAGCTTTTGTGTATAATCTTGTATTCAACAATTTATTTGAAATCTGATTTTGAATTGGTGATCATATGTCACTGTATGCATGCAGACATGCAACATGAATTGGACTCTTTAATGTGTTTGTGTTTTTGATATATTATTGACTATCATGAATAAGTACCTCATAAATATACACACACACACACTTAACATGAAATGGCAAGCTTTTCTTTGGATGAGTGACCTTTCACTCACCTATTCCTTCGCCGTCGTCCCAGAAGACAGATCCTTGAGCAGTTCCAGAGTCACTCAGGGCAACGATGAGTCCCATAGGGTTCCTCCGACTGAAAGGAAAGAGGCAGAGAGGATTAGAGCTAAATGAGCTTCTCTGTTTATACCTGCTGCTCCAGACAAATACATTTCCATTTCTGTTTAGGGGATCCACCTGATCAAACTGCTGCTGGAACTGTTAGTGTTGCTCTCAGTCATTCTGTTGTTTCACATGCTGCATGCATGCGACTAAATCCAAGTAAAACTGAATTAAAAAGCTACTTCCTGACTTGTGTTTGACAAGATCTAATTTTAAAGATAAATTTATTTACATTTGCAACATGTGGTATCATCTCTAATTATAAAAGTGTATGATGATAAGGATTTAGAGGCAGATTTTTATTTATTTAATATGACTAAAATTATTCAGCCTGTTCTTTTTGTATGTTTAATGGGAACACATATTAATCACTGCTTCCCAAAAGGCATGCCTTTTTTTCTTCCTATATCTGTAATTTATTGATCACTAACTGTGTGCTGTCAGTGATTTGACAGAAGTGTGAGTGTGTTCACCTGTAAAACGTGTTGTTCTCTGGTTTCTGCCAGGGTAGGATGTATCCGCCTCGGACATGGAGGTTAATGTGCTCCAGTGGTGTGTCCATGGAGAGTGTTGTGGCACGCTTACCAACATCCCTGGCCTAGGGAGAAAATTAAGACGGACTTGTGAAATTGAATGGTTTGAAATTGTAGCTATGGATTTCGTATGTTAATACTGCAGCAGTATATTTCATAAAATTTTAAATTATGTCATTAGTCAAGGTTTAAATTAGGAAGTTGCTCTGACTGCTGCTGTAATTCTGGAGGCTGAAGTTATAAACAGAGACTAACAGGACAGCCTCATCATAAATTCTTGCCTCTTTTTTAATTCATTATGTTTTCTAATAAATCCCTGAGCTGGGAAGTCTGTCTTTTAATAGAGCATAATTAACAATAGTTTAACAGCAAATCCAAAACTATGTTCAGTCAGTGTAGTTCTTTTAGTGATATTGTGTCATGTTGTTTTACCAACATAAACAGATTGTTGGTTAGATAAGAGTGTCTTTCTCTAAAATGATTGTCAGCCAGATACTTACTGTGTAGAAGTCATACCAGCGTGCGTCTGGAAGATAGCCTTCTACCACTGTAACTCCCTGTTCACACAAAAACAAACAAATTTAAAAGTAAGCACTGATCGATTTATAGTATACAGGTAAAGTGTGTCATATTTTTTAATATTTCTGATAAAAACAGACAAATGGAAGAAAAATACTATGCGTATAAACATACTGGGTCTAGAGCAGGGGTGATAAGGAGGGCAGGTCCCCAGAGGAACTGTCTGTGGATGTCCCACGTAGCTTTGTCTTTTACAAACCTGTGACAGTGAAGAAAAGAAGCTATTAATCCTGACAGAGAAGGCGTGTTACCAAAGCTTACTCATGCGTCCTTAGACCCACCGACTGTTCAAATACTTATGCTAGAATTCAGTGATTTGAAGATGTGAGCCAAATAACCCTGCCAGGCTCGTTCTGGCAGCTTCTTAAATACCATCTGTGACTTTATAGGAGTCTCTTCAGATGAATAAATACATCTTTTTCGAACAATTTCAAACACTCTCATCTGGGAGCTGCCAAGAGCAGCCAGTGGGTTCTGTGCAAATGGCTTTGAGGCAGTCCTACTAGAAATAAAGCATCTTGGTTCAAGGCTTTTACATTGTAGCTTCTATGGCACGGCAACCTTTCAACTTCCTACCAATTCAATGAAAAAAATCAAATTGATAATGTTGTAGTGATTGAAAATCTTTAAAGCCGAAGTACTTAAAACCTTTAAAGAAAGCTTAAAACACATCATGCTTTAATTGGTTTTTAATGAGGAACTTCTTATCAATAGATGACAAAAGACCTGTTATTGAATATTTCATTTTAAGCAATAAAGCTCTAGAGTCTGAACCACTGTAACAAATATGTCTATACTTACTCATGCAGTAGTGGTCTGACAACTGTGCTTCCTTTGGTGTGAGCCTCAAACATCAGCAGGTAAAGGTAAGGCAGGAGGGTGTAACGGACATTCAAAACATCTCGGGACACCTCGGCGAATTTGTTATCCCAGGCAACAGGGTCTTGTCTCTGAGGAAGAAGTAAATGCAATTATGAATGAAGTACATTTCAAATCAGTAGAAAATATGGTATACATGCATTAAAATCTCATCACAAATAGCAATTATATTTAAAATGTATGTGTGTCATTAACATTTTAAAGTTGTTCTACCCTTTGATATTTCTTGTAAGCACTTTGGTTAGTTTTCTTGGGTTCATTATTTTTTATTTTGCATTTTGATCATAAATCATGGATGGCATAAAAATGTTTCCTTGTCACCAGGAGACAAAGCCTTCAATTTTTTGAAGATCATGACCATAATAATGTAATAGTTATATTACTGGGAAATTAAATGAATAAATAAATGAAGGCTTATATCAGTGGAGTAAATACTGACACTCCAACAAGGCAATATCATGTGAATGAAGTACATTTTGTATTAATAAAAAGGCCTTGCAACTGATAAATTATGTTGTCACAACAACCGTATTTGTATTTTTATTTAATTTTAAACAGCAGAGCAACGCAAAATAAGTTTCAAAAGTAAATTGATATGTGGTTTTCTACTTTTTGCACTGATTAAAAACAAAAATGTGATTCAGTTTGTATTTATGCCCGATTGAGTCAATCCTTTGTAAAATAACCATTTGCAGCAACTACAACTGCAAATCTCATGAAGTTTGGGATTCTGCTGTTGTTTGGCTTTTGAATTTGTCAAAAGCCAAACTATTAATATAAATTTTAATGTCATTTTTTTAGTTTCAAGTTTCTACATGCTTTTGTTTTCATATTTTAGTATCTTGTATGTTTTTAGGTTCTTTATTTCCCTGGTTCCGAGTGTACTCTGTTCATTACGGTGATGTCACGATCTGTAGTATTTTGAGTTTTGTGTATTCCAAGGTTTCCATTCTGCTAGTGTTTACAATGTTTTGCTAGTGATAGGTTACTGTGTTCCCTGGTTTATCTTCACTCAGCCTAAGCTCCTTGTACTTCATAGCCGTTTCTCATCTGTTCATTTCTCCTGCTCTCATGCCCAGTGAACAAGCTCCCCAATGTCAACACTACTTGGTTTTCATAGACCAGGTCAGATCATTTGTTGTTGCTGCCAGTCAGGGTTTTTCCTTGTGTTTCATTTACGGTTTAACAGTTTTGTATTTTTCTCTGCTTCTCTCCTGCCACCTTACTTGTATTTGGGTCATTCATTTCACTTCTCTTGCGTTTCTGTCTCTAAAACTAATAAACACTGTAAATTAGTTCAAGCCTAAAAACATTGGAAGGAGAGCATCTAATTTTATCTTGCCACAAATATTTTTTTTTTTTTGTTTGGACTTTGATGTGGTATTCTAACACATAAACATGGCTTTGTCCAAATCACTAATTTGTATCTCCGGATATATTATTAGTTATTGACGAGCTGGAAGGATAAAATCCGCTCCAGTGTCAAGAGTTTTAGGGCTTTTAACTGGTTTTTGAGCCTCTATAAAACTGCTAGAAATGTTTCTTCTTGTCCCTAAAGACAAGCACTCACACACCATGTTGATGCCACCACTATGTTTCAGCATGTGTATTTGTTTTCAACTGCAAAAAAGCATTTTATATGCAAGCCAAAAAGTTCAACTTTGGTCTAATGTTACGATAGAGCATTTGGTCTAATGTTACGATAGAGTAATAAAGGATGAATACAAACGTGTGAAAACATAGTTTTCACACTTTTTAATGTAGAAAATTCTGAAACTCAAATATAATTTTCTTACTACTTGACTGTTTTGCACTTATTTTAGCATAATACAGTGTACTGATGTGTGACATTAAAATAAAAAAAAGTGAAAAAGTTAAAGGGTGTAAATAGGTTTGCAGAGTGTTGTATTATTTAGTGATAGCAACCTATAATCAAAACAGCTGAACAATTTCCCCTCAGAAAGGGAGCCCAGATACAGACTAGAAGATGCAGTGTGATTTTTCTGCAGATAGGGTTAAACTGTTCAGTGCTTATTATAAAACTGAGCTTATAGCTAGGGACTGCAGCCTGGACAATAATCAATCTGGTCGAGTACACACATGTAAACACACACCCCCCCAATCATGAAGAATATTAGATGACGCATGCCAAGACCATATGCTACTCCCCATAATGCTCTGTGTTTGTGTACCTCATATGCAAATTGTCTTGTGTTCAGTAGATAAATTAGATTTTAAGTGTGCATGTGTCACCTTCCTTTTTGATTGGAGAAATTAAATATTCTATGATAGATTTCAGAAAAACTATTAGGGTCAGAAAAGAAACAGACAATTATTATTATTTTTTTTTTTTCTTCCCCAGTATTACCTTGAATGTGATCATTACCTGTAGCAGTGATAATTAATTGCAGCCCAGCGGTCATTCATTGAAAGCCTAACTGCATGCGACTGAATACAGACAATTTCCATTATTTTATGACCCGGTGAATTTAGCGGATTATCATTTAATTTTCCAAGTAAGTTTTGAGACTTCTAATTATCAGGAGACCAAAGGAATTCTATCTGCTTCAAATTTCTGAGCGCCCTTTTCCCACCCTAATTCTGTACAATCAAATATGATCACTAGAAAGTAATTCTCAGCACTTTGCTCTGAACATGAGCTTGTAGAAGAGAAAAAAAGGGGTAAAACTTACTCCATTAACATAAGCTTTTATTTATTGTAAATGTATTGTAATTTTATGAGTGCCACTAATTTTTCGGTGACCAGCTCACCGGTTATCAGTCTTCATGATAAAAAGAGCTGATTTTTCTCTGTCTTAAAGATTTAATTTTGTCTATAGTTAAAGGCAATTCTTCACAAAACATTTTTTTTTTATAAACAGCTCCCAGAAAATCAGTTTGTTTCATTTTCTCAGTCAAAGAATGGCAACATATGTCATTTAAATTTTTGCCTTTGAGAGTAAAGTTAAAAAAAATATATACATACTTAAAAGTAATCTTCTGTATGTGTAAAATAAGTAGAGAAATGGATATAGTTTGTGACCTAATGAATAAATACAGATATCTGATGACAACTACAGTGAAAATAAAATAAAACACTTTTTCTATTTCTTGATTTAAAAACATTATTGTGTGATTTTTTGAAATCATTGAAGTGTATAAAGACTCGCATACAGATACTGAGCCATATGTGGTGATCCTGTACAAAGAATGAACATAAAGTGTGGTGAATTTCAGTCTGCTTTATAACTTGCATAATTAATTGGGCTCTGATTTGACTGTGGACCTAGCAGTGTTTTGCCAGTGCACTAAAATTATCTGGAGGTCAGTGCTAAAAGTCTGTCTAAGGGCAAAGAGACAGTGTGACATAGCAATGATAATGACTCTGCAGAAACTCTTCTCTTTCTGCCCTTACAGTATCTAATTCTGCACAGCATATCTGATTTACAGGAGTGGTGATGTTGTTGTCTGTCTTTAAGGTTACATTCTTCACATGTCAAAATATTTTATAAAACCTACAGGAAAATGTTTTACGGTGTAGTTTACATAGATGACCTTTTCGCTTTCTACCACTTAATTTTGACTTTTGTTTTTTGTTTTTTTTCTAGCAAGCGCAAGAACCTGCTGGGCCTGTACAACGTTATCACTCCGTCATCATACTGTTCCCACTTTTCTTTCCTGTACACTTGTTTATACATTTCTATAATAAAAAAAATTAATTGTTTAATTAGTGTACTTCTATTATACTTTTGTCTCTGTGAGAGTATTTCTTTCTATTATATTCTCATTATTGAATGTTCATAATTTAATGCTGCACGTGTGTATTTAATGTGGAGGTAAGGTGTAGTATTCAGATCACCTTGAGAATTCAATTACATCCTCACTCCATGTTGTTAGAAAGCACAGATGTAGACCCACACAAACACACAAGATGCACGCGCAGGTGCCCTGTCTGGCATTGCAGTCTCTCGTGTGGAGAAATTTCGCCCTATGAGATCGATCTCTGGATGGGCGTTATTGGATTTTTCAGATGTGTTCCAACGCTTTTAAAGGTCACCACTAAAATGAATGCCAACGACACCAGACAACCAAACAGGTCTCTTTTCTTTATGTCTTTGTGTGCAGTGTATGTATGTGTAAGACACAAATTAAGACCGATACCACGTCGAAAACAGAAGGAAAGGTTGATTACATTTAGTTTGTTGTTCGAACTCTGTTTGTACAACTTGACTTTACAGGCTAATGCAGACACTGCAAGCTCCCAAGGTTGGGGTCAAAAGCAAGAATGGTTTGGATTTTTTGAGGTAAGCTTCTATTGACTTGTTATCTGCACTGTATTCCTCATCTGCAAAGGATAGCCCTCTGAGCAACATCGGTTTCAAAGCTTTAACAAAATGTTGTGAAACATTCCAGCATGGTTCAGGTAAACACTTTTTTAAAAACTTTTGGTTGCCATCACTTCGGTTTCAGGTTGTAATTTTCAAATTAAAGTCTAAGGTTATTCACGCTGAATGATCTCAGACATGTGACACTACATTCATCTCACAAGACAAAACATGATAGTTATTGGATTCACAAGGACAAGACAGCATTAGAAGCAAGACAACATTTTAGAATAGCTTTTTAAAGACTCCATCATTCATCCATTTTGTACTGCTTATCCAGGGTTGGATAAGCAGATTCCTGATCCACCTAAACGTGGAGAAGCTGTGGCTCTAGTCTGAGTTTCTTCTCTCCCTATATCTAAGTGAGAACAGACACCCTGCAGAGAAAACACATGTTGGCCACATGTATCTATAACCTCTTTCTTTTGCTCAGGTCCCAAAGCTCATAACCTTCTTAGACAAGGGTAGGAGCGTAGATCGCCTTTTGACTCAGCTCTCTCCTCACAACAGCAGTCTGGGACTTCACCAATCCACCTGCTGATGTCCTGGTCCACTTCTCCCTCATTTGTGAAACCCTTTTCTGGCTAAAGACCATGGCCTCGGATTTGGAGGCACCAATCCTCATCCTGGCTGCTTCACACTTGGCTGTAAACCAACCAGTCCGTGTATTGAGTTTTTTGTTTTCTTTTTTGTCTTAAACTTAGGCAATTTTAATGCCAAAGAACATAGACAAGAGAAAGTTCTGAGCGTCGTGTGCAGTATTGCGGTAGAACAGGCTCACAATTAAATGGAAGCTACTGATCCTTATTCAGCCATCTGATGTTTCTGACCTTGAGACCTTTGCTACATCTCTGCCTGTTTCCTGTCTGATTACTGACAATAAAGCATACTAGTGTCAAAAAATATTTAAAAAGAAAAGCATAGAAAGTGCTCCCCTATTTTCTGTTTTCACAAAAAAGATGACGGTTTTGTTGATCTTAAACTGTGTTTGATCAGATATATTTAAGATTACAAATTAGAGATTCACAACTGCAGTTCATGGTTATTCGTGCTTTAGCTTATTCCAATCAGTAAGTCATGGAGCATCCAACTTTAATATCATTAACTGATGAAGATTAGGCCATTTTTCTATTCCCACAGTGGTTAAAAATTATAGTTAATTTTTGACTGTTATTTATTTTTATACTGTACCCAAAAACAAATTGTTTACCAATACTGGAGGGTTTTTCTGTTCTTTTGTAAACAATTATTGTCGGCCAATTATAATCAATTCAATGATTCGACTTGACAGCGACTCAAAAACTAACATGAGGCAGAATTATTGTGCAATAAAATGCATTGTCCTTTATTTCTCTTACTCTAAAGCATGTAAAAGAAGTTAAAGAGAAGTTGAACTATCTCTTGAAGCTGACTGGACAAACACATTTGCACCTTAAGCTGAGCTTTTTGTGGTCAAAATCAAACTCAATGTCAGTTCTATACAAGTGTTTTTGAAGTACTCACCAGGGTGCCCTTGCCGTTGTGGTTACGTGAGTAAGGATAGAAAGCACCCAGCTGCATCCAACGAAGACACATCTCATACTCAGCTTTGTTAAAGAACCCACATATGTCTGCACCAGTCTAAAAACAACAGTGACGGAAAAGGCGTCAGAGAACAGATGAAACTACACACAGGGGACCTTCCAACAACAATAACAGAGGTCACACCTCTTTTGTTGCCAGCACCGTATTTATCAAGTGTCTTTTTGTGTTATGACCCCATGGCTCAACTTGGAGCATGCTAATGATTCTCCATAAGACAATCAATACGGTGTCAGATTATGATTATTCCTAGACACAATGAGATGATGAGATATGACAGAATGATATGCGAGCAAGAGGAAGGAGCAGAAACAAATAAGTCAAGGGCAAAGAGGCGAATAAGTGGAGCCTGAGAATATCAACACAAGAGTTTGAAAAAATAAGTTACATCTAAGATTTCTTAATTAATGACAAACTTTATAGGTCATGACTGACTTGCTCAAACTTTGTCAGAGGGAGAGGGGCTTGTAATGACATGATTCACATATTATTTTGAGATGTCCTTTGATCAGCGGGTCGGGCAAACAAAATCTGATCACTTAAGCTGCTGTAATCCATTTAGAAAGAACAAGGTCATATCAATAAGATTATGTCTTGTCATAACTAAGATCAGATATTGGTACTTACATAAGAAATGCCAAACAGACTGAATTCCAACATGCCTGCAAGAATAAAAAGAAAAACAGGAAATGCTTTATCTAGTTTCTGCCAGATCTTGATACAGTCAGATTAAAGGCTAGCAAAGATAATCAGCAGTTATTGACAAGAAACTGAATCTTTTATAATTTGTGTCTGTATCTGCACATACCTATGATGGATTTATACAGCTGGTCCCAGCTAGAGTTATTGTCTCCAAGCCAATGTCCTGCCCACTTCCCACTAGTAGGATATGTTGATCTAGTCACAACTATTCCTCTCTTACCAGTGACTTCCAGCAAAGCACTGCATAAAGAAAAACAGTTTGTCTTAAAAACACAGACATGATATACATAAAACAGCATATTCTTCCATTGGCAAAGTACTTTTTAACAATGCTGGATCCATCGCCTAAACTAGTATCGTTTAACCATTGCATTTGGCAATTAATCCCAAAATTATAGTAATTGCCCTCTGTAACTGAGAATGATGATTGATCAGTATTTCTCAAAACAGTACTGCAACAGGAGTTTTATTTTTCTTGTTATTGTTTCTTATCAGTAAAAGACAGAAAAATTGTATTTATTCTGCATGCATGGTTGCAGTAAAGTTTTTGAGTTTCAAGTCAGAATTCCAGAAGAAAAGAAAAAATTTATTTGCAGCCCAGACCTCAAAATGCAATATAACTTACAGGCATTAAATGATAGCTGTAATAAACAGTTTGAACTTGCAGCTGTTTGTGTCTCACTAAATCTTTACAAAACATAAAAACATGTCTCTTACTAATCATTCTCTTTTACTATTTAGTACATAAATTGTAGAGACGTAGTGTATATTCCTCACACCAATTAGCCTGCTTAGTGAGGACAATACCTGTTGGGTTTGACATTGTTCACATATCTAAATTTTGACTCCAGTGGTTCACAACTGCAGGATGGCTCCAGTAGTGGTACTGGGGCTGCTGTCGTCTGCTCGCATTTTAACTAGGGCTGTTTTTAATTACTTTAACATGACACCTGTGCAGTGGATGGCAGTAAACTGTTAAGCACAACTCTGGCCCAGGCCAGCACAATGGTGTCACATGACCAAAAGAGAATTATTTGATTGGCTAAAAGCTAACCTGGTAAAAACGAGCACCTTGTCCCATAGTATCTGTTTCATACACAGGGTCTGGACTCTTGACTACTGAGAAACGATTGCGTCCTGGAGGTGTGGACTCTGTTGAAGTTTTACATTTTACCCAATCAATAACATTTGGGTTTTCATGCAATGTGCCAGTTCAATGCCAAAAAGCTTTTCATAAATTGCCCGTGCTGTAAACAACCGTCTTCCACTGCAAAGAGAGAAGTACTGAGCTGAGTGAAGCTGCTGTTAATGTTACTTCAGTATTTGAAAGTGTGGTCAACATGGACTGAATGACTTCATTCACTTCCTCCACTGCTGTTGCTAAATCTACGCCAGAGTGCAATTCTAAAGCACCATAGAAAATTGACATCATCGTTCACAACTTCTCCTTCTGTTCGCTGATTAGCCCAGTCAAAAATCACCTGGAACCAGTCTGAGTCATGGGGAGAAAACCCAGTCTATGCTGGAAGTGATCATTTTTTTTGAGCAGAATTGCATAGGAAGGCAATGACCAGGCTAGCTAAAAGCTGTTCTACTTAACTTGTGCTGCAATGTTGAGACCTGCTATCAAGTCTTTCATCTCATAATCCTGCAAATTGTTCATCTGGATGTTTCATAGGACTTTCATATACACAATTGCACAGGATAAAAATTCAGTTTTATAAACTCAATATCTAAAAAATGTCTGAATCTAATGAAATTATAGTTTTTCCACAGAGTAGTTTTATCTTACTTGTGCTGCAGTCTTAGAACTACAACCTAAACTGATGTTGTGATCCTGGGCTTTTCATAGTGCAGTGAGAAAATTATGTTACAGGGACCAATTTTCTTTTACACTGGCAAACATTATCATAAAGGTTTGATGAGAACAGATTTCTGGCAGGACAGATTGAGTTATTAATCTTCTAAACTGGATTGTCCTTTATTTACATTATGGTGGTGTTTTGTCTATGTTGCAAACAATACATGGGTTAATACAAACAATTAATCAGAATAGATGAAGACATATACACTCACTCATAAGTCGGCTTGGTGTGAGACCATCCATAGAGGCTGTGGACGTCATAGTGCTTGACTTTCTTTCCATTGCTGAGTATCTGCTCACTGTTCATGCAAAGAGTCTTGTGTTTTAAGCCCATATGTTTGGATTCCAGGGCTGTATGGTGCACAAAATATAAAAACACACAAAAATCTGTTTAACAAAGTCACTCTATGTAGGTTTAGAAAAAAAAAAACGCAAATAGAGTCTTAGTTTCTTACCGGGCATATACGGAGGGTTTTCTAGGAGGGGATCACCAAGACAGTTACCACCAACTGTGCCATGGACAAAACTTGCAGGTTCATTCATGTCCTAAAGAGAAAAAGTAGATTGCAATGTATAATAGGAAATGCTGTGGACAATTTTGTGAAGAATTTCTAGATGGAACAGCCATATATTTATTTTCTTATACTCACAATCCAAAGACCATCAAACTTCATCTCGTCATAGAAGTCTTTGATTTCTTGTTTCCACCACGCTGCGGTTTGATTACGGAAGAAGTCTGGGAATGCAGCGTATGCTCGGTAGAGCTGGAAATGATTAAAAAAATTTACATAATTAAAATTCTAATGTTGACTGAGTTACATTGATGTACTATGAATTTACATAAAGTCGGCCAGAAGTATATGTAAAAAAAAAAAGTGTCAAGACAAAATTTCAAGACGGCGGTAGAAATTCATCCTATAATCTGTGGGTTGCCAGTTCGATTCCCACTCCGTCCGCCTCTGTCATTGTGCTCTTCACACTTCACCCATCTTGATTGCTGGTGGCGGTCAGAGGGCGGGCCACCATCAGCATGTGAATGGGTGAATGACTAAACTGTAGAGTGAAGCCTTTTGGGCTCTTAATAAAGTACTGAACCATTTATCATTTAAGATAAAATTCAAATATTAAGCCAATGGTTACCAAACTTTCCAGTAAAATGGTTTAAACCAGTTTTACTTTGAGGGATGTGATGGAAATGATTAAATAGCTAATAGTTTCCAAAATATTCTAAGCTAACACTATAAATGTGGGAGGCAGTGTACCTCAACTTGGGTGTCCCAGTCAAGACTTTCATCAACTGTGACATTTGGGATATCAGGCCAGACCTAGAAGAAAAAAAAAGGGTCACAAAAAAGCTCACAAATCATCGAGGAAAAAAAAAAAATCCATCAACGTATTTTTTTACGTCTCCCTTTATCGGTAGTTCAGGGTCATTTTCTGACTTTGTTTTGATATCAATTGAGTCTCACCTTTCCCCACACAATTTCGTTGCTCAGATGACTGGGCCATTTGATGAAAACATCAGCTTCTTTTCCTCTCCTGAAAGCAGGGTAATCATTTGTTTCATTGCCTGAAATGGCTGGATCCTGAAATTAAACACACATATACACATCAATACAGTTCATGTAATAAACAACTTCAGGGATTCACAATATATTGAGTTTACTGTTGGAATCAGACAAGTTAAAATGGTTTAACACTGTGCAAAACTGTGTGTTAAGCTGTAAGAATGCCTTGGAGATATAAGGCTGTATTTGTGCATACATGTGTCTGCCAGCAAGAGCTAAGTGTTGTTTACCAGAATGAAGATGAACCTCATGCCTTCTCCTCTCATTTTGTCCACCAGTGATGGCAGTCCTGTAAACTTTGGGTCCAAAACAAAGTCTAGCTGACGGTCCATATAATCGATATCTGCGTATTGCACGTCCTGCAGCAGATGAAAGGTAAAATTCAGATTAGTTTATGCTTGACTGACAATCAATGTTTGCCAAATTCTCAGCTTGATATTAATGCATAATTGTTTCCCTAACTTACTAACAAACTCATAAAAGTTGATAATACTTACAACAAATAATTAAAATTTTTATTAAAAATAATAATGAAAGGACAGTGTTCTAAGGACATTACATTTGCTACAGTGTTATATTTCAGCAAACAATTTATTATTATTTTTCACATGGCTTAAATATTATCCAAAAAATTACAAAACCTCTGTTGCCTGCAGAGGCATTCCCAGCCTTTCTGGCACCTCTCCCACACTCCCTCACACCACAATTCACTCCAGGGGTGAAGTTGTTGTTGATCAGAGTAGGCGCTAGATCCCACCCTGGGCAGTTGCCCATGCCCGGCATTATCAGAAATTGCCTCTGGTTGGCTGTCTCTGATATGCAAGACCAGCATATCTCTAAAAGTAACTAACTTGTTTTATGTTTAAATAACAAATTTAATAACAAAACAGGCATAACTTTTGCTTTTATTAGGTGCTTACTGAAAAAAAATTCTGGGGATTACTTGACTATCAGCAAAAAGTTCAATGCTCTGTTAAACATGTCGAAGGTAGGTCTCTCAGATGTTTTTTTTAGTTTAAAACATAAATGATCTCACATTAGAAGAGCTTTAATTTGTTAGTATTTTGCCATTTTAGATACAGATCACAAATGTTTTAGTTCAAGATTCCTGGAGTCAATGTAGAAAACAGAAACAGTCTGTCAACTTTTGTGATTGTAAACTGGTACTCTGTAATCAATTTTTACTGTTTTTAAATACAGTAAGGTTCCTGCGTTTTAGAGAACACAGTTGCATATATTTTGAAGTGTGAATGGCCACGGCAAAAAAAATTTGATTTGACAAAAAAAAAAAAAAAGAAAATCGAAATTGGGTCATATCGGGCTGCAGTGTGAACATGGCCTTTGTTAGCATTAGAATCAATAAAATATGTTATTTTTACAGGAGTCTATTAGCAAAATTCTGCAAAAGGGGGCTGATTGTTTGCAATTTTAGAAGTAGAATTTTGAACTTGGTCTAATTAGGTGGGAAAATAAAACTAGACTCAATAGTAGAGCATTTTACAGAAAGAGATAAATATAGTCCTTAACATATTAGTTACATATTTCACATTGCTTGCCGCATTGTTTGCTGATGCAGAACTAATACCTAATATTTTATTTTCTGTAAATATAATTATTGTTAAACACCCAACAGACATCCAAAAAAGGTCTCTTTAACTTACATAGGGAATACCAGCTGCCTTCATGTCACTGTACAGCTCTGCTATTTCTGAGTCATTGGCATAACCATAGCGACACAGCTGAAACCCAAGGGACCAGTAGGCAGGTAGAACAGGTCGTCCAATTAGCTGTAAAGATGGAAATAAACAAGGAAGTCAAGGTAATTCAGCAAAGGAAAATAGCTGCTTTTTGGGAAAATAGGACAAGGTCCATAAAGTGTTTTTTTGTTTGTTTGTTTGTTTGTTTGTTTGTGTGCTTTAGTGTTTGTATGTGTGTCTGTGTGCATGTGTGTTTGGACCGGCTAAATGAAAGAATGCAATGAAGCAAGGAACTCCCAGCTGCTGCAGTCCATCACCAGCGGCCCAGGGCCAAGTGCAAAACACACATGCTCCTCACACAGCTGAAGTCACATATGAAACAAAGAAGAAGACTTACTGTGGTGTATTCCTGCACAACCATCTCAGGTGTTGGTCCCAGGACCATGTAGAAATCCAAAATCCCTCCAACTGTGCGGTAGGTCAAAGCCGGAGTTGGCTGGAAAGTCACATCTGGACACAAAATAATAAGATATTAATGATCTTTAAAAGTTTTATGTAAGGTCTATTTTGTCCAAGAATAAGTCTGATGCCCTTTAGACCTCACAATATGTGAGATCTAAATCATATTTTCCAGTTTATAAGTCACATTTTTTTCATAGTTTGGCTGCTCCTACAACTGGTAGTTAGTTGAGACATGTTTTTTTTTCCGTGTTGTGACACTTGTTTTTTTAATTCATACTAACATACATGAGCCAAGGAGTTACTGTCTGAGGCCGCAAAAAAAGCTAATTGTGGGCTGAAATCAAGATGGGCGTTGGAGGAGGAATGCGTCCAAAGATAGGAGCTTGAAGATATTTAACTATTACATAAAGTGTGTAACCTAGTATTTGTGTTTGAAAATGATATAGTAAAGAGTTTGTTTATTTTTTTCTCAGAGAGCAGTTTTCAAAGTTTAAGCTCTCAGTTTTTTTGGATTTGAAGAACTCTCCTTGATAGAAGGAAGTAGTTATATGCATGCATGATATAGGTAGTAACTTAAGCCAAAATTCATAACAACTCTAAAAATAAGTCAATCATTGGGGTTATGTGAAAACTGATGAGCTTGATCTATATCCATTAAACCCTTATATACCTTTGTTTATATAAGGTACAAACGTGTATGTATTTCTCACCCATTGCATTACTGTTCAGCAACAGCACTCCGTGAGCATCAGTAGTGTCCTCAAGGCCCATGTAGAAGGGATGCACTCCATAACAATTCATCTTGTACTGAATGAACAGAAGAAAATACATAGAAAAGTATTTAAAATGTGAAGTTGCTAAATTCTGGTTGAAATGTCGAGATATGTGCTGTTTGTCCCAAAGGCCGGCTTTTCCGACACTTTGATTCATCATTAGCAAGTCTCTATAAATGTTATTGAATCTATTACTATGAAATATCTATCACCAGTAGAAGTTTGTTGGATGGAACTGGACAGTGGTTGAAAAGGAGCAGATAATATTTTGGCGGAGGAGAAGACATTTGCATTGTCAGAAGTCACCATCCAGCAACAATATCTGCAGTGTAAGAAGCTGATGAACTCCAGCTCACTTACTACTATAACTTTTTGTATGGATGTAATAATCAGTTTCATGTTTCAGTGTGTAAGTTGTGTGTGCATGGTCTGCACACACAACCACCTATAAGATCATGCTTATAGGTGGTTTTATTTTTATTAATTTTACCTTGTGTTTATTTTTATGAAACTTTCACTTCGCAGTTAGGCTCTACTTTGTCTTAAAATGTCGGCTAAAATCAGAAGAAAATACACTGAAGTGCATGGCTGCAACATGACCAAGGAAAGTTCAAGGGCTATGAATATTTTTGCAAAATAATTATTTTTATGATGTGTGTTTTAGCCTGCCCCCCCCCTTTCTAGTTTTAATATCCTTGCTCTCTGAGGGGCACCATAACATTTGTATGAACTCTGCAGAGCTATCCCACGTGCTCAGCAATTATGCTTGATAATGCTGATGTAGGTAGAAACTCATCCTGACTGGCCTTGACACTATTTGGAGAAACATGATGACACTCAAAAACTGCTTCATATCAACAGAACCACATCAAAGTGACATGGTAGAAAGAAAGACAAATTTATACAGGTCACCTCTAACATCTCTGAAGAGTATACAATGTTAAAGACATTTGGCACACAGATGTAGCAAAACACAAGAAGTGTAAAACCTATTGAGAGGGCCTAACCTTTGGAACCAAGGTGCTAATGACTGCTGGTTGTGATGAAATTGTGATCAAAAGAGCTTGATAAAAATTCTCATAGTTAAGCTGGATACTAAAAAAAATCTCTTAGGACAATCGTCTTTATTCTTCACTTCTTTGAAGGTGTAATTTAGTGGAGTACTTACACCAGGAGGCTGGTCCTTGCTGAACATCCCCCAGGTATGATAGTTCAGATCATGCTTATAGGTAGTATGCTCAGTTTCTCCAAAACCATAGACAAAATTTGATGACAGTCGAGTCGACACTTGGATAAACATGTCTGAGAAGGTAAAACCTGGTACGGCAGAGTCCCAGCTGAGGAAAGCGATGGAGGATGTAATTAGTCAAAAGCAGGATGGCAGAGGGAATTGTTGTCAAAGGCACTTATTCACTGTGTCTCATTTTGAAAAAGGAAAATGGTCCCAAGGAACTACAACTGTCTCTTTATCACATCCCCTGAATTTTTACCGAAAAAAACTTTGATGACATGGAATCCGAAGATCTTAACCATAAACTATAAAATAAGACACCTATGCTATGAGTTAAGCTTGGGATTGATTCTTTTTTTTTATGTGATCGCTGAATAACAGGAAGCTACTTTAGTCACTGGCAATGTTAAAGTTTCTTCAGCAAATCTAATTTGTTGACGAAACTGCAGGAGTGAAGTTAGCATTGTTATTTACTCTCAGAGGGTAAAATTACAGATTTTAGTCTATAAACATGGTATATCTTACTTAATCAGAGCCTTAAGAATAGTCAGATAATTTATGAAGCACTTTGTAAAAAAAGTGGACCTCAAAACAAATACATGTTCAACCAATGAACAGGAGAAAACGTTAAAAGGTTGAATACAAAGAAAACCCGATAAAACAAGTTAACATTTAAAAAAATGCCTAATGCATGGTGATCAATACAGCACAAAACAAAAGTGAACAGTAAAGTTTATTTTGAAAAGGTGAGGTTTTAGTCTCATTATAAAATTTAAAATGACCTGGTCATTTTACTTGTGGATTAAAGACTTCTTTAAGTACTAAAACACATTGTGTTTTTCAATTTGCTGATGGGCTGGAAGAGCAGAAACCTCAACATTATACAACAAAAAAAATATTTATTAATCAAATGCCCAAAACAGCAGGATTTGCTGGGGCATTCAGGGATTAAGAGGCCTTGAGTTTAGCCTAGCTGAATCACGCATTTAATGTTGGATACTCACATCTTGGTTCCTGTGCTCTTTCTGACAACCTGGATGCCGAACGGGTTTTGAGTCACTGAGACCTTATAAAGCCTTTTGTTTTCATCCGCCTCAGGAGTTGAAGGAACTGACAGTGGCACTGGCACTTCAAAGCGATCTGTTGCTGGGTCCCAAATCTGGACAAAGATGGGGTTTTTATTATGTTACGTATTATAATGGTATTGGGATTTGCTAGTGGAAAAGAAGCCTAGCAAAGGGCAGCATAAAAACAAAAACAAAAAAAAAAACACTATACTGATAAATAAGTACAAACCTTGAACTGGAGCATGTCGCTGGTGTGATACCAAATCTGGACACGGAGTTTGTTCACATCTGGCGAGTCTGGACGACCACTGCTCCTGTACTTGTTGTTCCGAGTGATTTCAAGTGTCATACCAGTACTGGTTTCACTGGTTGTTTCAACAGTGTAACCGTAGTCACTTGGATAGTAACACCAAGGTACATTATCACTGTTACTTTCCTAAACAGGGAACAAAAAACAAATTAGGAAGTTGATCGTCAATCCACAAAAGACCATGTGTACTTATGAACATCATCAAGGTGAATTACTGCTTACTTTCCACAGGCAGCCCCTGGCCTTGCACTTGGCTTCATTTGCATCCTCCTCTGGATAGCAGTCAAAACGATCAAGCTCTTCGTTGTACATCATCTCAACAGTGTAGCTTTCTCCCAGGCTCAGGTCGAGGTCGGACAGGAAAAGCACCTGAAATGACCCGGTCATTGTGATCATTCAATCAAGGAGATCCAAACTGTAAAGTTTTAAATTGTTTATATTATTTTTACTTGTATTGCTCAGGAAAGTTGGTATCTAGTCCCAACTTGTATTTCAGTATTTTTTATCTTTCTTTCTCTATGGATCATCAGATGCATACAATGTTTCACAGATTATTTTGTGATGACTATATTATGCAGAGCAAAAATGGAGAATATTACATTTATAAAGAATGGAATTGCAAAGGAAGGCATTATGAAAATGTTAAACATGAAATTAAAAAAGAGGAATAGAAACGAAAACAAGGTTTGAAAAACAGAAGTTAGAGCGAGGACATACACTTTTCAAGAGGTCATTAAAATGTTCTTCTAGATAAAATGTAAAATACCACCACCTCTAAATCGGAGTCATATGTTGAAAAACCTACATGTGTTTAATGATTTTTGACAGTTCCTATCTACATTCAAGGTCCAGTCTGGACTCACAAAGACAAATGGTCATAACAAGCCTGAGTTTAAGTTCAACAGCACATTTACCCCTCACCTCCAGGAAATGATTACCACAGAGAGCCATTTGATAAATGCGGGCTTGTGTGAGTGACCAGAGAGACCTTGAGGATCCGCATAAGAGCATCTGCAGCTGTGCATACACACACACGCACACGCAAGTGTGTGGGCACACGCATGAGTACACAAGTGCACAAAGGAAAATCTCTCTTGCACTACTTCACTGGGGACCTCGTGATGGTTTATAAACTCTTGCCTTTTTCTAGTAACCATGAGAGCTTACAGTAGAATCATTGCTCTTAGTCATTATCTTCAATCTTTGTTTTGGTTTCCTGCACACACACAGGCATTCAGAGAAGGCTCTCATGGCCCTCAACTAATGTGAACTGTTGTCATTTCTTACAGCCAGAGGCCAACCTTGAATTTCATACCTATGCTTTTTTTTTTTTTTTTTTTCAGGTTTTATTAGAACAAATGGCAGACGTGTAGCTGTTGGAGAATTTATCCATCCTGCATGTCTGAGGTAATAGTACTGACTGTAAAGTGCTTATTTTTTTTAATATAAATTGACACTGATTTAATATTTTATTGGGCTCACGTTACTTGTCTGGGGTTAGTTCCATTCTACCCTTGTCTCTTGCTTACAAGATTTGCACTTACTCTAATATTAATTATTGTTTTATTTATTTATTTATTTATTTGTAATGTGTCTAATTAAGTCACATCACAAATATAGCTCAACTAAAACACATAATTTCAGGGTTTTAGTCTGCAACTACACAAAATTAAGCATAATTTGGCATTATTTTGATTTCTAGACAGAAACAAAACAAACCCCAATAAAATGTCCAGTCAATGATTAATGAAAATCATAAAAAACAGATAAAATGTTGACTATTTGTTTAATCTTGATAACCTTTTATTCAACCATATAAGGATCATATGGAAAGACAACAGCATTTTATGAAACTGAGTTCTGAGTTAACTTTGAAACTGTTTGATAATAATAGCCTTGGTCGTCATCAAAGCTTATGGGAACAATCTAAATCCCTTTGAGGCAATTTTTCCCACATGTCTACAAGGTGACTCTTAACTTTGTCTCTTGTTTGAAGCAGAAGAGCATGAAGACTCATAGTTTTGTTGCACCGAAAGAAAGCTAAATTTAACAACATGTAAGTCTTCAGCAGAAACGTACCATAAACACATCATGTAAGTCTTGATTTATGCATCAACAGTAAACCAATTAGTATTTACAATCAAAATTCTCAATTAAAGAGCAGGAGTAAAAGAAAAAGAAAGGTTTGCAGAAACTAAAATGCTGAGGTGAAAGGGTTACTGTTTTGAGTTATAGTTAAAGTCTGTTTACCTGTTTGACTCCATCATGGTAAAATTTGGAGCTTGGAAGTTGTATACTTGGGCCAGAGGGCTTTTGAGTCACACTGACCGACACGGGACGACTAGGCACTCCCATGACAGTGATGTTCTGAAATTTAAGATTATTTGGATCCCTGTAGCCCACCTTGGTCGCCTGTAAATTCAGGCTTCCCTATGATGCAGCAGACAAGAAAAAGGTCAGCTTAAAATTCAAGATATGATAGTTACATTTCAGCAGAATACCAGTTTCATGATTTCATTTTAACAAATAAAGCACTGTGACATTTCCTGTGAGTAAGCTTTCAACATTAGAGTATATGAATAACATTAACACTCACACATTAAACATATCTGCCAATTCTCTATTCAGTATGAAGGAGGAACATAATTTTTATGTTATTTTTTTATCCAACAGAGCTTTAGCAGCATCTGTAAATCAATCCAGAGTGGCAATGTGGACAAAAGTCTCCAGCAACTCTCACCATTAAGTGAGAGCTCCAATCAAATAGAGTATGTGAGCTTGTGTCAATGAAGATACGGTGAAATTGCTTGTGTTTGGAACTTACACTGGCAAAAGAGAACTGGTAGTGGGTGTAAATGCCATTTTCAACAGTATCTGTAAGGAAAGTTCAAAGGTTAATAGTAGCTGGTCCCCACTTGTGTGGGCTGCTTGCTTGTGTTTGAAATACTTTTATTGACTCATTCAATTCTTTGAGCTCAAACGGATAAGGGCTCCCCATTACATAATAATAAAAAGAAGGCCTGTAATCAGCGATAATAACAGTGTTGGCGACACAAACACATCTGCTGAAAATGAGAAATGTTACGATACCTCGGGAATCTCCATCATCCCAGAATAACTCCCCAGCTGCTTGATTGTTGTCATCAAGAGCAACAATCAAACCCATTGGGTTACGGCGACTGCAGAAATATGAAAAAAAAAAAAAAAAAAATTGTCAAAAATATAATATATATATATATATATATATATATACAAAAAGGCACAGAGTTAAATGTAAATGTAATTATATTTATGGGTGAGTACCTGTGTGTTGTGGTGACTTCAGGTTTCTGCGTAGGAAGAATAGCGCCTCCTCTGATGTGCAAGCCAAGCTTGTCAGCAGGTAGATACATTTCAACATGAGTTTTCCGGTCTCCCACCCGCTCCATCTAAGTTATTAAAGCAAAAATAATTGTAGGTGGTGTCAAGCATTAGTTTAATCAAAGGTAACCCTCATGACTCTGTATTATGTGTCCACACTTTTCACAGTTTAGGTTGATGATAAAATTGTTTACCCTGATGTTTGATTTTCTGCATGTATTACATAGTCACATTTGTTCTACCTGAATCTAGTATACATAAGTACCAACTGAAATATTGTCTTTATATGATTGCATTTACATTTTAATGAATGGAACCCATTCTTTTAAGCCTGACATTGAACATCTCAACCACTTTAAATTAAGGCAAGTGTGCTTCAATAGAAAATGTCTGTTTACCATCTGGTTTTCATTTTACATAAAACATTTAAGTGGTGTCCCTCCAGGTGAAAAGAGTGGCCACCACTATCCACAAGAGTGTATTTTAGGAAGAGAAGCTGTGTGCTTGCTTGCAATTTCAATCTTTAGATCGGCTTACCTTACTTTCCTTGAAGCTTCTACATCTTTAGTAACAGTAGAAGGATAAAACTGTTTACTACTAGTGCAAATAAATTAACATCTGTGTTTGTCTTCAGACCTCTGGAGGTGTTTCAAAAGCCAGCTAACTAAATACAGTTAGCTTTGGTTTTTCTACTGTGTGTTTTACTTTGTATGCTTTATGTATCTTATCACAGGTATCACACAAAAAAAAATGCAAAATTTTAAGTATGCCAACAGCCTAAATGCATCATTTCATCTGTTTCCTTTTTTCCTATTTTTACTAGTAAATATTATTTAATAATTAGATGTTTTTAGTTGGTATTGATAGATTTAAATACAAATTGAAAACAAAACCATAATGGACGGGGAATCAATCACAGTCTTGCTGATCACAAAAGAAACCACTGATTGATGTTTCTTTTGTCAACTTTCTTTGATGCCTCAGTTTGTGAGTTCAGGTTTTTTGACATGCGATGATAGTGGAGTGGGCCTGACCCTGCTGGTTATCTTTATGACTGCATCTGATCTCAAAGGCAGTGCAGTCTGATTTATCTACATCTATCTGCTATATTGCAACATATTTCTGGCTTCTGTAGCCAATTTTCCTCTGATGATTTTTTTGACCTGTCTTCCACTTGCCTTTCATGCCTCTCTTGCTTTCCAGATCACACTGATTTATTAAAGATAAGATTTCTGCAATGTGTCCCTTCTGCATCGTAAAGTTCCAAGACAGAGATCTGAACATCTGCAGGAATGTATCAAACAATTTGCTAAATGTTTTGTTTACAACTATGGTAAAACTACAATTTGTAATCTACTGATTTCCCATTTTTGATTTGATTCAATTTCAAATCAGTTTACTTGCATAGCACCGATTCACAAAAAAAATAAATTAAACTGCCTACATTCAAACTTATCCTAGCTATGAAATGGAGCAGTCAAGTTTTATTTTTATTCAAATTGGTAAAAAGTTTTCCATCGAAGGACATCTAGCTGATGACATCTAGATTTTATTGACTGTTCAGCAATTACTCCTGAAGCAGAATGTGATGACAGTAATTTTTGTAATTATTTTTTTTTTACTTTAACGAATTATGGTTAATTTTACCTCTGATAGTGACTGCCCTACATTACAGGTCTGCAATTTGTGGCTTCTCTTTATCCACTCCACAGTGGATCAGAATGATTGCCAAGTATCCAAAAATTTACAATTTTATATGTAAATTTAACGTTTTTAATTAAACATTTTCATTTTAGCATTTCTATCTAAACTATCTATATAGAAATTCCACAAAATAATAAAACTAGTGGTGAAACGAATGAGTGTTTATCCTATGATTAGCTTTATATAAAGTCTATCTATTGTGAAAATGTCAAAAAATAAATGTCAACTCATCCTTACTTTTACTGACTGATATTTGAATTCTACTAAAAAAAACAGAAATACAAATATAATGATTAAATAATTACTTTTGTTATTCAAGATAAAAATACAAAATATTCCCCAAAATATTTCATATAAACTTTATAAAATAATGTTTTTTTTTTCTAAGTTCAATGAGCTTCTGCAATTCTCCACTCAATATTTTGTGGGAACCAAACCAAGATAATTCTTTTGATTTAAAAGCTGCTGATCCCATTTAAAGCATTAAATAAAGTTTTCCAATTTTCATCCAAGAGTTTATTGTGTGCATTTATTGTTAGCATGTGGTGGACAATGGTATTTGGACTATAATATAAAAAGATTTAAAATTTTTAGAAATATTTATACATAAAATAAATTTATAATGAATGTATAAAACTTATATTTTGCAATGTATGGGTACATTGTATAGGTAGTTAACACTTTTCATTTAGAATGAGAGTAGACCCTCTAAATTTTTATCATTCCCCTTGGTGTTTCTCTGCCTTCATTTATCAGAGGATCCTGACTCTTCAAGGTTAATTTCTGATCCACTGAAAACTGAATCCTCAGACCAGTTTGACACACACTCTCCTTTCCACGCATTCTTGTTCTACTTCTCACCCAATTTATTTCCCACATCTTACTTTCCATTGTTGTGATGCTCTAATTCTTTTTTTAAGTCCATTCCAACCAAAATAATGTGTCTATGTTGCCATGGCTGTACAGGATGTCTTTTTTTTTTTCTTTTGGCGCGTGTGTGGGGTTGGGAGGTAGTATAAGCAATTTAAGATCCCATCTTCTCCCCCATTTCTTCCTGTAGGTTTTCTTTAGCTTCATCTTGTCTTTGTCTTGTTAGTTTTTTCTGTCCAAATGACACATCTTCCTACTTCTCCAAAATCTGTGACTCTCATCTTCCTGTTTTTATTTTTTTATTTTATGTGCATCCCATGTTTTCTCTTCGTTTTATGAAAAGGAGTGTTTTTTTCTTCACTTGTTTTATTAATATTTCGCTCTGTTCCATCAGCTTTCTCTCCACCAATACTTACCAATACACAATTTTTTTTTTTCTGGTTTCAGTACTTTCCTTTTCTGGAACTTGTTTTTCTTTCATGGTCATTTTCACTCATATTAAAACTCTCCCACCCTTCCATCCTCCTACCCGAATAGTCACAGGGGACCAAACAGTACAAGGGGCCAGCAGCACAAGAGCCAATCTAATCGCTCATCTGATCAGTGGGCGCTTTACATCATCAGTGTAACGCCCAAATAAGATCCCAAAGGAGTGCGGCACCTCTTTTATCTCTCTGTCAGTGAGACAGTCTCTTCTCTCTCCTACTTGTCCCCTCTTTCACTCTATCTTTGTCCTCACTCTTATTAGTTTCTCCATCACAAACAAGTAACCCAAAGCAAAGACTTTCATGTGAAACAAAGTGAAAGTCCAGATGCCTTGAAAAATGATTATGTAATATCACAATACAAAAACAAACTTTACAAAATGTAGAAGAAATTAAAGGGTTAAGACTGTAAATAAATTGTGTAAGATATGATGTGATGCTTCTAATGGACAATTGATGAAGAGTAGACAATATTCTTACTGTTTCATAGTTGTACCACACAGCATCTGGAATATATGCAGAGACTCTCTCCACACCCTGCAGGAGAAAAGACAAACACTTTAGATTTGTTCACATGTGCAATACCAATAAGCTTATAATGTAAATCTAAGACTGTATGGCTCTAACATGTGGGGTGGAAATCAACATGTCAGCATCTCATTTAGTTTGAAAGCAGACCTTTTTTTTCTTTTTAGTAGATTATAAAACACACTGTTCCAATCCTGACACTTCAATCTTATAAGGCAAAAGATTAAAAGAAAAGCCATATTATCCAAATGAAGGCAGGACAGACATAGTACTCATTTTGTAAAAGAAAAAGATCAAATGTTCACAGCTCAGAAAGCCATTTTATAACTGCCCTTCCTCTTAAAAAAAGTTTTTCACAAAAAATCCTTGTCACATTTCATCTATGGAGCTACGTTGCAACAGATGACGGAAAAGACAACACCAAGAGATGACTGATAGGTGACAGTCTTTGATGGCTTAAGGTGGTGCACAGACAGGGGCAATCAATAGACGTACGGCGAGGGCTTTGATAGCATTGTCACTTCCCTGTTCTCTCTGACAGTGTGGAACAGAGGGAAGGGGAAGAGATAAACACAGAGGGCACAGCAAAAGGTAAGGCAAACTGCATGTCCTTCCAAGAAATATCAAATTGTGAAACACTCTGTATCAACTGAGGACAGACAAAAATAATTTCCAATAAGTACCAATGGCAAAAGTCATCGTTTTTTGTGTTTTTTGTGTGAGTGGAATGATCTCTGCTGAGGTCTTTGGGTTCCAAAAAAGAAAAATATTAGAGAAGACATATATTAGCTCATTTGGTTTCAGAGGTTTGTTTTTCTGGCTTTTGATATACCCTCACTGGTCAATGTATCAGGTATACCTGTGTAGTTCCCTAGTTGAGACACCATTTTTCCTTACAACTATCTCAATGCTTTGTGATTATCGCATAACATAGTTGCTCCACAATCATAATGTGATTCTCTTGTTTCACATCCCACAGGTGCTCTACTGAATTAAGATCTGGAAAGTGTGGAGGCGACTGGAGTACACTGGCATGATTAAAAATAGGTTAAGCAGAATTGATTTTTATGACATGGTACATTATTATCCTGCTGGGAGAAGTCATTACAAAATTAGTACACAGTGGTCATAAAGTTAGGGACATGGTTTGGTGCTTAAGCAATGCTCAAGTTTATTCTTTTTTATTTGAAACTCAATAAATAATGGTAAATTATAATAAACAGACGGTTCTAAAAGGATCTATAAACCAAATGAAAATCACATAATATAGCCTTTGGGGGTCTGTTTACCTGTCACAAGTGCTGCACATAAGTGCTCCTCTCATACCTTGACATATTAGTATCACCTATCACTCACCTCACCAACTAATGGAAAGGCTTTACAGGCTGAAGCTCTGCAGCTAATTATAATTAGAGGGGGCAATGGAAAACGCATGCATCCTTGTTTTTGAAGCTGGGTTAGTCAAAAGGTAAGATTTGATCTGTTGGACCAAAGATTTGCTCTGGCAGAATGATCACTAGCTAGAAGAGAGACAGCTACAGACTAAAACTGAGAGCGAGCTAAAGAGAAACTTGACGCAATGGAATGTGATCACAAGGGTAAGTTGGGAGCGGATGATTAAGAGAATTCCAATGGGAGCCAACGTTTGATGAAAGGTTGAGTTAAAAAGAAAAGGGAGTTATCAGCAGAGTGGAAAGCACTCTGAAAACCAGAGGGGACAGCATAGAGGCAGTACAGGAGATCCTCTTGGTTTATCACAGAGATCAAAGTTAAATCATGCATTGATTTAAATGCTATACAAAGAGCAACTTTAGAGAAATGCATAGCCGACGGAGAGACGAATAAAGAGAGAGGGAGAAAAATGAGAATAAAGAAAAAAGTAAAGCCAGACACATATGTTCCACATAGCAGATGCTATGGTGATGTCCTGGACTAAACTCAAACAAACAGCTCAGAAACTCCCTCATGCTTCACACAGGATGGACATGATTGTGATGTAAGTGCTTGGGTGGGATTCCATGTTAAAACCTTCATAACAGCAAAAAAGAATAAGGACTGGCTTTATCTAAGTGGTAAGTGTGGTAAAATTAGATAAATAAAAGATGGTTTATAATAATGATAATACATAGTTTTTATTCCAAACCGCTAATGTCCATTATGCATCCTTGACTTTAGGAGTCTGCATGTGCACGCAGCTGCAAACTTGTCATTATTAGACAAGGGCAACATGATGTGCAAGTTCTGAATCCATTTCCAGAATATGTTTAGGTAATGTACTGGAAATGCATTCATCACAAGCCTGGTCATTAATTTCTTCTTTGGAGATGAACTTTTATGGCTGATTTTTCTCTGTGTTCAATTATCAGGGCACAGCGATGGAAAGCAATTACTACTTAAGAAAAAAAAATGAGTGCCTAGTCATAATTGATACCACGGCCATGATTCCTGAATTATTATTTCTTTTTATAAAATCCTGTTTCCAGCTGGACTGCTAAAGCTGGATTATATCTCTGCCTGCAAACAAGCTGTGAAAAGGTACATTTGTCTTCTTTCAGAAAATCATGTGTGCTTAAAATAGCATCCCACTAAATCACTCTTCGACTCTTCTTTCTCCTTGCATTTAGCACATCGCCAACTTTAAACCATTGTCAATACACTCTTCCACTTTTACAAAAAAACTTTTTTCCACAATGGTTAAAGTTATAATCTCTCCAGCCTTACACAAATCCAGTTGGGTTTACAATACTTTGTGACACACAAGAGGCCATTCAAAACCACTTAAAATTCAGGCCCTTTTGTCACAACTGCAATTACTTCACATACTGTAAAAGTAAGCATGTTCACACACATTTGCATATCTGCACACTTATAAGTGCACACAATATCATGCATGCACTGTCAAACAAACAAGTATAAACACTTCTATCTGCACTTCTAATCTTCTAGTAATGAGGTCAACGTTCTCATTAGAGCTGAGAGAAAGAAGGGCGTATTTGAAAGAGAGCTGAATGAGGGATGAGAAAAGGAGAGGGCAACAAAGAAAATCCCATGTCATATTTTCTCAGGGGAGGTCACGGTTTGCACGTATAAGCAGCTGATCATCTAATCTGCTACAGACCTTGATTTGTTTAGCAGCTTTTTTATTAAATATAAATAATATAATAGAGCTGCCTCTGTGTCATACAAGACTTCCCGTGCATCATTTGTTCATTCTAAAATGATTCTTTTCATTTTGATTATGAAATTCAAGTATATTTGTTTCTTAACTAACCGGATCAAGCACAGGTGTGATGAGCAGGTGTTTTCCCCAAAGAAACTGGCGATCCACATCCCAGGTGGCGTTGTCATTGTAGAACCTTACAAGAGAAAGTGTGGCAATATATAGTAACTTAGAATGTCCAAATTTTAAAAAACAACATTTATTAGAAAACCCTCCTGAAAAACTGACATTTTAGGAGAGCTTTGGATCCTTATTAACCTAAATAAGCAAGTCAGTTTTCACAAACATTTGATTTCTTTACTACATTCACTTAGTCTTCTCATAAATGTTTATCTGTTCTTATTGTCAGTGTTGTTGTCTGAGTCCACTTTAATAAATAATTGTAACTGGATGGATTAGCTCTTTCACTAGGTTCCTCATTTCTGCTTCTCTTAATCCAACTTTCTCAGTCTGAAGTGAATACGATCTCTGTTTGATTTTTTTACACTTAGTTTTACCATCCTTATGTTCTTTAATCTGTGCAAAACACTTTTTTATTGTCATTTTAATGAACAAGAGACTCCAAAGCAAGTTTAACGGTGCAACAAAATATGTTTATTATCTTTGTAACATTTAGTTTCTAATCTTCTAATAAAACAAGCTCCCTAAAAGTTAATACCCTTAATATAATATACTGAAACTGTACAGTATCATTACCATTTGCTCTTAAGTGACTGCTGAAATAACTTTAAATAGAGAAAATTCCCATTTCATGGTTGCTGCAACTTACTCATATTTGCCTCAAGATATGGAGGTTTTACATAGATTTTACGAGGGAGCCAATTCAATAAGTATAGACAATAAGGTTACTTTGATTAAAAAGCAACAAGTTATTTTGAACACTACCAACTCTACGATATAACAACATATACATCTGAATAAAGACAAAACTACAGGTAATATCACAAAACTAACAGTTTGAATTGGCACCAACATAATGGATGACTTACTCGTGCACAAGAGGACGTACAACAGTCTCCCCTGTGGTGTGGGCTTTGTAGAAGAGAGTGTAGAGGTAAGGCAGGAGAGTGTAACGTATCTTCAGGTAATGTCTGGAGCTCTTCACCAGCTCTGAGTCGGCACCGTAAAAAGCGGGATCCTGGGGCTGGAGGCAGAAAACCAGATTAAAGCGTTGGGGTTGATGAATGGGAGTGGATAACAAAAAGAAAACAAAGATTTGTCTTTAACCTTTTGGGGAACAAACCAGAAATAGATAGGGGGTGCAAAAGAAACTTGTCTGAATAAGGCCTGGGAGTAACTGAGTAGGGAAATTGAGTGAAACAGGTGAGGAATAAAACCACTTTTTATAATATGAAAGTAGACCTTAAACTCAGGGAAAATGAAAACAAATAAATAAATAGAAATGGCCTTTATGGATTCAGCAAAGAAAATAAGTGAAGAAGTACAGTATGATTTAATTTCATGACGGTTGAGTGAGAGGATGATTAGCTGCTAGTAGGCCATACTTCTAACATCTAGCCAATCATTTCTGCCCCAGGCACCTCCAAGAGGCTGATGAGCAGCTTGTGTGAGTGGGTCAGTGTGTGCTTGGTCTTGGCCGCATGGGCATTTGATGAGAGGCATGATTAGGGCAAAGTAAAGGTCACACATTAGCTGTCTTGTTTGGTGGGTATAGTGCATCAGATTAATCATCATGTTGCTGTCCTCTAGCAACTACCAATCTTTATAACATACTTATAGATGCCATCTTAACACCACCGCCACCCCACCTCTGCCCCCTCACACACACACGCACACAGTCACAGTTTAAGACTATTTTTTGCATCAGTGATTAGCATGGTAAAGCCCCTGAAAGAGTGTAGTCAGTTTTCACAACATTTGTTATTTGAGATTGGCTTTTCTTACAAGCTGTATGTGTCAACAACAAAAGTAGCTCAGTTATAGACTAAGCATATACTTAACAAATCCATCTTGCTTGGATAAATGTACATGTTTTTGAGAGTCTAATATTTCTCTTTTAAAAAAAATCCATAATGCAGCTCAGATGGCTGTTTGCTAAAGCCTAATTCTAATCAGGGAAGCCCCAGGCAAAGTTGTTCAGATTTATCTTGCCATAAGAAGATACTACAATTACCTTTATTGGCAACCCCTGTTAAGATCTTTGAAAGTCTATAAATGTAGTCATTTTCATTGCAGTATGGTAATCTCCTGCTGAAAATTTTGCAACAAAATTAAGTCTTAAATTTGAGTATATGTATTCAGTTGCGGGGGGGAAAAAAATCCCAAATCATAAAAGAAATAATTTGAAAACATGAAGACTAGGAAAGAGGTCATGATCTTGAGGATGTTCTCTGCTGTCAAGAATCAACAGATCGAAGGGTTTAACTGAGTTACATGCAACTGCAATGAACTAGTGTCCGATCCTTTCATTTACAATGTTTTGTTCTAGTCTATCTCATTGCTATGGGTCGTTTTCATTTATTTATTTTATAAAGCCAAATCAAATGAGCATCTTAAATTTAACACCAACGTACCACATTTCTACAAATTAGGAATGGGAATTCTTAGCCCCATCAGTGAGCCAGATCATTTGGATCAGATTAGCAATAAACGTTGGCTCCTTTGGCTCCCAAATGGTCCGTCATTTAGCCCGCACTTGACTTGTCTAATTAGGCTAAATTTAGCAGTTTTTTTAAGGAGCAATTGCTCTGCAGGCTTTCAAAGTAAAAAAAAAAAGTGTCCAATGAATTTAACCCCAAAATTCTGGGATTGCATCTTCCCTCGAATTTATGTTTTGTGTAAAAACCTTGACACAATGTTTAAAGAGCATGTCTTAATGACCTCCCCCATTCAGTCTGTTAATAGGCCTATTAAGAGATGTAGAAAAGTTTTTGTTTTTTTTTTACTTTGTCTTGTACTAATTAACAGATGCATTAAAATAAATGTTGTCAGATGGTAGCTGGCTTCTATCATTAGTGTAAAACAGTTGGTTTACATTTCTGACCAGCACATCCAGCTAGGCTCACAGCTGGAGGTGAGGATGTACAGGTAGAAAAATAATTCTTCCTAGTCCATCTGTTGTCAGTGGGGGGCTTCTTAGCTGAAACTATCTTGATATTTTACAACATGCTCGCATTGCGTCCACCATATGGTACATCATATTATGCTAATCTGACATACTTCAGCAGAGCTCCTACATTTTGCTTAAGCGTAAAATTAGCAAATATTAGTGTGAGGTGTGTGAATCCATTTTTTTATTCTAGTCCCTAAAGAGGTTGCGCTGTTTAACAGCTGACATTCAAAGTTTTAAAGCCAAAATTCAGAGGTCCCACTGCTCCCATTTCATAAAGCAATTGTACTAGTATTGGTGTACACCAATCTCTGTGGATAAAAAAAGTAGTTTATGTTTTAACCGCTTGGACTTTATAGCACCTATATAATGTGATGGAATAAAGGGTATACCCTGCAGCACTTTAGACCAAACAGGGGTAGTGCAGTACATAAATCTAAAAGTGACACTCAAATAAAAGAACTTCAGGACAAAATGCCTTTACTGTACCTGGTAGCCCTCAGCATTGTGGTTCCGACTGAAAGGATAGAAAGCCCCAACTTGCATCCAGCGACGGCACAGCTCTTCACTTGAATCGTCAAAGAATCCACAGATGTCAGCTCCGATCTGGAACACACAGGAGGAATATCAGGTTTGACATTTCAACAGAAGCTGCGGTGTGTGTCTGTGTGCCACCATGTTATAGTTGTACTAGAAACAGAGAGACCATTTAACAAACCCAGCATAATAAACATTGTGGATTCATGCTGTGGATTCCTACTTTGATTTATTGAAATGAAATATCTAAAGGTTACAAATATCAGTCTAAGCACCTGTTTTGATAAAACACCTGTCTGATGATAACAGATCACCTGGAGTGTGAAAGAAAACCTCGCCCTAGAGAAATGCCTGGCCACAAGATTCTCTTTTAAAAAGATTTAATTCAGTCAAGATTTAATTGCAGACTCGATGTGAGTATGCCAATTGTGCAATGCAAACTTCTGCTCTTTAGTAAGTTAACGAAAACTTTTCTATTTTGAACTACTTGCAAATTTTTAATGATTGACAGAATAAGAGGGAAACGGTCCAAATCCTATTTCCATCTTGCTGTCTTCTTTGTTTGTGAAGCATACATCTGTGTTTATGTGTTTGCTGAGGCTCCTAGAATCTGCTTGACAGAGTCCTACCAGGAGTAGTTGGCATCTGTAAGACCACCTGATGTGCACAGCTGGAAGAGTGTGTGTGTGGTGTGTGTGCAGTTTGCTTCCTGTTGTTTTCTCACTGCTGTTTGCACTATGTGCGATGGAGAAACAAACACTTGGGTTGTTAGTGCCAGTGCAGTTCTAGTTTTAGTATGTTTGTCAGTAAAATGTTGGTTTTATAGAGTAGTTACTGGTAGTCTTACAGAAAATTCAGTGGATACTGTGCTGTATACTCTTGCCTACCTTGTCAGAAAATGTAGTGTGATTCATTAAGCACAGAATAACTACATCTTTAATGAGGTCAATATTATATATTTTGCAGGCACATGTTGCTATCTTATGTCACACAAGTATTTTATCTTCAGTTGTTATAAATATGATGTCTATATTAAAAACAAGCTAAGAAAAATTGTACTTTCCATGCGTTGACATGGATCTTTGTCTCTTTAAGATCATAATTCCCTTTCTGTCTTCAGCACGTTATCACAACAATTCTTCTACATGCCGTCCATTGGGTCATGTACAATCATTCTTAGGAGCATTGTAGTTTGCATGACTTGTAATTCCACAAGATATTTGCTAATTGCTGCTGCTGCTAGTCTGGAGGAGCTGTGTGGGAGAAGTGTGCTCTGAGGTTCGGAAACTCAGCTGGGAACTGAAGCTCTAAGGAACTTTGGGGAAATAGTTAATAGATAATTATCATACACAGTTGGAAGAGATAGAGGAAGGTAAAGATAGCAAAGACTAAACAAAGAAACGGTTTGCTTACTTTGCCTTCCTCAGATGCAAATTGTCTATAAGCAATAAAAACCTTCACCATAAATACAATGTGGCTACTTTTTCAATCACAAAAACAAAACAAAAAAGTCCTCCAATAGCTAGATAGTGGTGGACTTTAGGGAAGGAGCTATCTTTGACTTGCCTGCTATGGGTGTAATTGAGTGTTTCACATTATTTTATTGAATTGTTCATAGGCAAAGATGAGGAACTCGTAACACAGAGTAACTTTTGGACTAAGCCTTTTTATGGTGTGCAAATTCCATAAGTCGCACAAAGTCAACATATCAAACCAGCTTTGATTATTGGATGGTACTGTCATGGCAACCAATAATTTGCCATGACAGTATCTTATTGACCTCATTAAAGGAAAATAGTTTTCTTTCCTGCATTTCTTAGTTCACATGTCTCTCTGTGTGCATGTACAAATGGACTGTGTGGTACTCACGTAGGGAATTCCAAAAAGCCCAAACTCCAACATGCCAGGAATAGCCCATTTTATGTCATTCCAGTTAGCACCATTGTCACCCAGCCAATGTCCTGAATATTTTCCTACACCTGGGAAGGACGAGCGTGTCAGCATCAGGGAACGGTTTGACCCGAACACTTCCTTCAGAGCTCTGAGAGAAGACAGGAGAGACTCGGGTGAGGTGGAAGGAGGTAATTACAAAGCAAAGGATATTGAAGCTAAAAACAAGATTACAAAGGGCAAAAAAGTTTTAAAGCACATGCACACAAACATGAGTGTTTGCAGGATAAAATACACAAACACACAATTTTGTAGTACTTTTTTTGCCTTTCCTGGCTCTATGTTATTGCTAAGCTTGGGAGAAATCGAAGCTGCATTGATCTCCATGACAATACAAAGTCTTGCTGATGTTTACAAAATGTGTCTCCTGCCAATATTACATTTTAATTAGAAGGAGGGAGAAAAACAGGAAGAGAATAAAAAATAGACAAATGAATTATGAGTCAACGTAAATACAAAAGTAGTGATTCAGCAAATTGTCTTCTGTGGGATTATATTTCTGAGTCTCAGGTGGGTTTGTGTTTGGTTTGTGTGAGTGTGGGTGAGCACTGAGCACACAGTTCTGCTGCCTTTTATTGTGAAAGTGAGAGGCAATAATAACACATCCTGCAGATTTGTCATGGTTATGTACATAATATTTTATATATGTATATATCGTAAGCTTTTGCACTTTTGTTATATTTTTCACCTGTGGAGGTCACCATTTATTCACCTGTTCAATGCATGCTGGGATGATGACACGTGGTCCGTTCAGGACTGTAATTTACGAAGTAAACACAGGAAGGCTAACTTTACCTGAGTTGGTTTTCATAATATTGCATTTAACTGGTGTAATTTTAGAAATGCCACACACTGCTTCACTGTCAGCTGTTATTTAAAAATAACAGTGAGGTGTTAATCTAGATAATTTCCCAAATGAAAAAAAAAAAAAAGAAAAAAGAGTGCAGTGGGAAAAGAGCCTAACACAACTTCCACAGGAGCTACATTTGTGCCCTCAACATTTCTCGCCAGCAAACTTTGAGTCATGTGTAGGAGCAAAACTGATGAGGGCTTTGACAGGTGGTCTTACCTTCACAAGCTAAAAGCAAAAGCATGTCCACAGTTTTCATCCACAAAACCCCTAAACCACGGACAGAAGACCGGACCCTAAACAACTGTTATAGAACTACTTGTCGCACCGTCAGTCGTGTCATTCAATGAAGCTGAAAGTGGCAGCAGCCACAGCACAAACACCAGTTTCTTCTGCCAACTCTGAACTCTTCCTCTGTTTGGTCTTCCTCATCTTCATTCCTTGTTATTTCTACATTTCCATCGGTTTCAACTCTCTCCGGTTGAAATGGAAAATGCTTAACGACGTTATTCAATCCTGTTTTGGCTGGACTAAGGGAGCGCAATCGGACCAAGCATATGCCATTTACCCAGAATGCATTGCAGCGTAAACAACGTGGCGTCCGTGACAAGTCTTTGAAGAATTGGAGCATTACCGCCACCACTGGTGTGAAGTGTGTCCGTATGACAATATCTTATTAAAATGTATAGACATTAAACATTCTGCAGTATTATTGCTGTATTGACATTTTCTGTTTCATTCTTTTATAAATAAATGCAAATCAATTTGACATTCACCTTCGGCAGTGTTAAGTTTTAGTAAATAAATAAAAGCCACAACATAAAATCAATATTTAAAATTCAAACTTCAATTAGACTGTGTAAAGTTAAGTTGAGAAAAAGCTTTAAAGCCTTCTTATAAATACCTAATCTCACTTATGTTGGTTAAACTCAGATAACCAACAGATAACTAAAAAAACTCCAACTAAAACATGTTGGGAACATTGATGATGAGATTATTAAGTCAAATAGTTTCTTTAAGGGGCCTTTAAGATGGGATATAAATTTCTGCTAGGCCATATGTTTGGATAAAACTTTTTTTAATATCAGAAAAAAGAAAACACATATCTGCATATATAGTTTTAACTGTATGTTCATTTGCAGAGACATTACTTATTACATTTCAGATGTTTAATTTTGTTAAAACAGTAGGGGTTTTATTGGCCGTGTCAAAGTTTCACAGCCTAATTCATAAAACAGTAATAAAAAAACGGCACTCTGACTAATCTTAGATGATTTGTAAAAGACTCGTCTCCTGGTTTGCTTGGTTTGTTTTGAATTGTAGACAAATTTGATATGTGATTTGATATCTGCAAATCAGGGATACCACAGAAACACCAGATTATTATGACTAATGTTTAACACAGCCTACATGATACATATAGAATGAAGTGTATGTTAAGAGGATTTTTTTTCAGCACAAAATGGTAATTATTTGTTATAAAGCCTGCATTTGTGCAGTCTTTTGGCAGATATCCATGATCCATATGAATTTCCATGCTCCGGTGATTATGCCCTATACTCACCATGATGTCTCTTTGTAGGTTTGCAAACATAATGGGTCATTACACACTTCCAGTGCCAAAACCCAGATGAGAAATTTAAGGCACCCTGGGAGCTGGGCTCATTAAAACATAATTCTGCACATGGTATCTGACTTACAATTTTCTACAGGAATCATTTCCTGCGATTTGGAGCAGGGCATAAGTCACCTCAGTGCAATGAACTGACAAAACTTTAAAATACCAGTTCTTTGATTTTCTTTTTCAGTCAAGGCACAATATCGTCTGATTTTAATGGTCCTTTCTAATGTTTTGTGGAGTTTCATGTTCTTTCATTTTCTATATATATATATATATATATATATATATATATATATATATATATATATATATATATATAATAGATTATAGATGCACTTGCACTTACTGTTCAGTGGCCAGCACCATAGAGTAGCCATACAAACTGTGGACATCATAGTGGTTCCCCCACTCTTGCTTGGCATCCATGCAGAGGGTCTTACTGTACATCACCTCATCCAGAATCTCTGTGGGAAAGGAAAGGATAAAAGAAGTAAGAGGAAGACCTTGACACAATGCTAAATACATTCTAAACAATACGAAGGCATGGAGAAACTAAGAAAGAGGGAAGTGATTGATGAAGAAAACGAAATGTACTAAAAACCATTCATGTCATTTCGGTCATACTTTATTTAGGACCCACTGTTTCTTATTTGTATATCAAAAGTAGACACACATCTAAGGCCAAAAGTGGTACAATCCATTACACTAAAAGTTGCTCTGTTATATTTAAATATAATTTGAAGCCAATACACCAACTGAAGAAATAAATTAATGTGAAAGATATTCATTAATAAATATCTAAATATCACAAATACTTGAATTAGAAGAGATTTTATTTTTGACTATTAAAATTGAAAGTCTTACTTGGTGTGTAGGGAGGGTAGTTGAGGTTGTTTACAGCACAGCCTTTGACTGATCCTTTCTTGAAGTTAGCCACTTCATTCATATCCTGAATGAAAAAAAAAAAAAAAAAAGATGTTATGTCAAACTGATTACTTTAATAAAGGTCTATTCTTTATTATGTTCAGCTATTTGTGAATGCATAATTCTTTACATTAGTGGCCAAGAGACTTGGCTATACCACAGGATTTCAGGGAAATTTGAAACTGAATGTGTGTTTTGTAACAAAAACACACAACCACAATTTCAACTACGAAATCATTGATGGTACAGATTCCAATCTGGTTTCATCTTCCCCTTTGTTCTATGTAGTGATACTCAACGCACAGGAGAGCAATTGCCACAAAATGTTTCAGAGCTTCAAACAAGATGTCCCTTGCTGAATATTTGTAATTGGCTGCTGAACAATGTCAGGATGTTTGGAATTTCAGCTAATTACCAGGATTATTTTATGTGTCTGAAAATCCACTTACAATCCAGAGTGCATCATGTTTGATCTCCTTGGAGAACTTCACATACTCATTTATCCACCACTCAATGCATTTTGGGCTGGTGTAGTCCGGAAATACCGTCTCCCCTGGCCAAACCTACAAAGAAGATACACACATGAAAACCATTTGATTCTGCCATTACATTTAATTGTTGTTGCAGACAACGCTGTGGAAAAATTTGTTTGGTATTCACTTTGCAAGCTCCATTCTTTGTTTTCTCCAATTGTAACAATACATATTTATTCTATCATTCAAATATGTTTGAGTGTCTGTAACCACATGCTCCTGAAAATATGTAGAAGAGAGATTTATTGAAGTTATGCAAAAAAGAAAAAGAAAAAAACTGCCTGTGAGGGTGTTGGAGAAACAGCTCTGACATGTGAGAATAATAAAGAGAGGAAAGTATAGATGAACTAAGAGAAGGGGTGGGATTGATGAGGGAAAGGTGAAAAAGGAGAAAGCGGATAAAGAGTCGAACGAGTTGAGGAAGAGAACAGAGAAGAGAAGAAATCGATAATGCAATAGAAATCTTGCGACGTGACTGTGTGTTAGAAGTCACCCTTAATGACGTGTATTGAGAAAAATGATTAATCCACACAGAGAGAGGGAGAAATGTTCTATGCATGTGTGGGTGTGTAAGCAGTTTCTATGTGTAAACCCTGCTGTGGATATAAAATCTCAAGGTTGCTCCATTCTGGCTATCTTTTTCCTTTACTTCTCCTGGCAATAACTTCACAGCCCAGTTTGTAGCGAGCGTATGAATTATGCTTATGTACACTCACGTGCACGCACACAGATTTATGGGCAATGCTTTTGGCACGTGGAAAGAACGGCAAGGTCAGAGCTTATTGATAGACCGTTGCGGATGCCATCTTTCTTTTATGAGTCATTTGTTCCCTAACTCCAGGATTTTGTCATCTACACATCCCTGCTGATGACTTCCACAGAGCAAATGCTTTAAACAAATCAGCTGGCATTTGTCGCTGCATACCTCTTGCTGCCTTTTGTAGTTTTTATGTTCCTCTTTTAGCATTTTGGATTTTGACTTTTTTTTCTTTTCTTTTGGATGGTTCGATGTCCGTTTCACAACTCTCTCTCCAAAAGTAATTCTCCTGCTTCCACCTTGTCTATCCTCTTGTTCCAGGTGCCTGATAAACTGTTGCTTTGTCTTTCATGTCTCATTGGAGATTGATTCTTGTGCAATTGTCTTGTCAGTTGCTCAGTAACGCAGACAGTCTGATCTATTATCAACAACCCCTTCTGATCCATTAACTGTGATTAATCTTCTTTTTTTTCCATGTAACCTACACTTTCTGTTCACTACCAGTTGCTTCCTTTAGTCCAAGTATATTTTAACTTCTTCTCCTGGAGAAAAATACAAACACTGCTACACAAACACCGAGACATAAGGAACAAAAACAAAAAAGCAATTTCTCAAGTAATCGACTTACATGAGATTATATTTACAGGATTCACTTATAATGGAGAAATTATTTAACCAGTTGTATATCTTTAGCGCTCTTCCATTACAAATCTCAGTCCAAAGGATTTCTCAAGATGAAAACATATCACTGCCATATCAGGGGTTTTTTGGGGGGGGTACATTCATACTCTGACAATCTGTTTTCATCCTTTCATCTGCGGTAAAGTGTTGGGGGGATGCGGTTCATTCTTAATAATGTAACGATGACCCCAAAAAGCAATCAATTATAGATCGGGGGAAATAAAATAGAAAGACAGGTGTTTAAACACCCGGTGAATAGAGAAGGTTGTTCACTGACTTGGCTCAACATGCAAATAAGGGAACAAATGAAATATAAATATGTAATGTGTTCCAAACTTAAATCTGAATTCAGACATTTATTCCACTTTCAATTCCAACTTGTCACTCCAAAAGCAACAGGTCTGGGTTAAATATTTTTAGAAACTTTGTAGAGACTAAGCACAGTTATGAGGTGTAGTTTCTGAATCAAAATCATTGGTTCCAATTTATCAATTTGTTGTTATTGTGTGTTTTTGCATAGACTTTGGAGTTATAACAACGACAGATGAGTTGAGGCTGGATGTGCTGCCAGCGTGAAGCTGGCAAGGTGTGCATGGTTTGGGAGATCATGGGACAGGAACTGCAAAAAAAAGGGGGCACATCCAGGACGCTTCTGGATGTATCACTTTTTAACTGGTGTAGAAACAGCAAATGTTATTTTATAAAAAGCCAGTTCATTCTTAGAACAAAAGCACTGTCTGGCATATAAAAAGAACTATACTCAGTCATATTCACATGTGCAGTCTGCATGTGCAGACGACCTAATATAGCTTTCAATTTAAAAATGGGTACACAGACATTTTTCTCCCTATCTCACATATGCACACATCTGAACACCCAATCTGTCATGCAGTGACTCAGAACATTTTAAGATTAAGCACTAATGCAGAATCAATGCATATGTGTGCCCTGTTCATAAACAGCATGAAAAGGCAATTAGTTTGGGGACTAAGTCTAATCATGTGTATAATCAAAGGCCACAATATAAAAGCATGGGAGCAACATACTTTTGCTCCCCACCTCGATACTCTGCAGGAGAGTGCTTTTCAAATGTGTGCAATGTGGAAAAAATGATAAAAAATAACCTTTTGTATGTCTGAATGTCTGTACAGAAATTTCTTCTGACATGATGGAGACAGTAAAATAATAGCACAAGCACATGTAGCAGGGTGTAGCTGATATTACTTGGTCTTTTTTCAACATCTGCATTTGATAATCGATACCAATAAACAGCTTACCTCTCCTAAAAGTGGAGTTTTTCCATCTGATTCATAGACCCAAGCACCCATTTCAGTACCACTGTCATACGATTCATACGGAGCATTCCCCACCCTTTTGCTGGTGGCTATTGCAGGGTCCTGGGGAAAGGAAACACTTTTTTAGAAGAATGCTACAATATTTTATATTGACATCAGTAAACATAATCTTGTTATATCAACTGAAAGCCACAATGATTGATTTACATTATAACATGGATGAGGGAATTAATTGTCACATTGGTGTTGATTGGAAAAACAGTATAAAACGCAGTTTGATAAGTTCATATTGTTGGATGTATCACTGTGTCTGTCGTTGCTTTGTGAGAAATGAGAGTTCTTACCAGGATGAGTATGTACTTCTGCCCCTTCTCGTGGAGGTAGTCAGCAAACCCAGGAAGGTCTATGTACTTCACTTTGTCATAGGTGAAATCTTTCTTATCTTCCATGTAGTCTATGTCTGTGTATTGAATGTCCTGTCAAGAATGAAGCAGATCCAATAAATTGTCTATAATATGTCCATTTTTCTCTGCATCTGTAAAAACGTTACGTCAGAGTAATTTTACAATGTGGCTACTTGTTTCCAGTGTTTGCTGTTATTTGGTAAATTTTAATAAATTTCTTAACATGCATTTCTCTTCAGTTTTAAATAAATAACATGTTAAGACACAAAAATAATCATTCTACAATCTTTTTTAAGAACTTTGTACCTTATGTATCTTATATAACATATGCCCGTTAAGTAATGAGAGTCTGTTATGTTTCTTTTTGACGGTATTCACCTCCAGAAAAAAAAGAAAATATTATGTGTTTTTTGTGATGTAGCAGTCTGACATGTCCAACTGGTTGCTAAAAATATTACAGACTGTAGGTGTATTTTCTTTTTGATAAGACATAACTCAAGTTGAGCCCTTGATTTGTGCATTTATTGCCTTGTTGTGATACAGTTAAATATGCCAAGATGGTATTCACAATCTTATTAAATTTTGATTGAATAATTAGGGTTAAAAAATTATAATTATGCTGAATATCAGTTTTCTTTAGTCCCCCCCCCCAAAAAAAAACATCAGACAGTGGTCTTACTGTCATAAGCTCCACAAAGATAAGTAGTGAGGTTCATTTCCAAGAAAATGTCAACCAGAACTGGTATTTATCTCATGGCTTAGTACGAATGCAGTACTGGACTATTTTTAACATTCTGTTGAAGATGAAAGAGATAATAACAGGAATCTGGTCGATTGATCTTTGATCAGTGCTAACATTCGTTGATGCTTAAAAAATTGTGCTTCCTGGACTGAACCTGTACAGGCCAGCAGACTCTCCATTATTTGACAGAGAGCTGGATTACCCAATCTAAGCTAAAGGCCACCCCTATCACTCAGGCTGTCTATCGAACTCTTGCTCCAACCTTCATATCGCGTTCTTACAGGCAGTGTAGAGGTTTGAGTTTCTAGCCTCTGGAAACACACAGGGGTTCAAATTCAAAAACAGGTTTACAAGGTGAGTTATCAGCTGCTTCCATTTCCCTTCCTGGAAGCTATAAAGCAGTGGTAATAGTTAAAGAAGGCCCTCTTTTGTGTACCAGACATTACCACTGCTTCTTCCTGGTTCATATAATGTTTTAAACACCTGTTTTTCTCTGTATATTGATTCTGTGTGTCAAAATCTCCAAATACAGATTTTGATACAGTATTCAATTAAAATAAAAAAAGTTATTCTTTAAGCAATAAAACAGCTGTCATGTTTCATCTAAAGTGGTATCACTATCAAAATTTTACACCAAAGCTGACTTGATAGAGGGTTTATCATTTACTCACAATGAGGTCATAAAAGTGATACAAACAGATTGAAATTTAAACAGGATTGCGATTGCGATATGACAACATGCCAAACATCAAGTATAAAACACATTGTTGCAGATAAAAGCTTTGGTAATAAATGCTTTATAATGCTTTCAATATCAAGATATGAGAGTAATATGTAGCAATTCTAGCTCTGTAAGGTTCTATCAGTTTTAAATAGACGAGAAGAAAATTTTGTAAGGAGGTAATGAAGTAAACTTAAAAAGCAAAAAGAAAAACTACCAATGACCAGTTGAAAGAAAACTAGATCTTACATATGGAAGATCAATGGCACGATTCCGCTCCACTGTGGTCTTGACTTCATCGAGGCTCCCATAGTTCCACCGTGAAAGCTGGAAGCCCAGGGACCAATAGGTAGGAATGACAGGCATGCCAATGAGCTGGAGAGGAGGATTATACATTATCATACAGCTTTAAAGCTTTCACAGTACTTAAAATAAATTAGGTGTCCATGTATTCCATGTATTTATGAAACAAAAATATTACCTCAAGGAACTCATGCACCACGTCTTCTGGTGTGTCGCCAAACAAAATGTAGAAGTCAAGGACTCCTCCGATGGTCCTGTAGGTCACTGCTGGGGCAGGCTGCAAAGTCACCTCTGAAAAAAGAAAAAAAATGATTTATGTCAATTGCTCTCCAGGTTGCCCTTGTCATTGTTTTTGTTAGACGCACTCCTGTCTTAATAATGCATTATTTATTGTGAAAAAGATTGACCTTTTTATTGTGTTATAGATAAACAAAAGATAGTTAAACATGACAGTGGAGTTTTTTGTTGGTGTTTTCAACCTACTTCAGCCAGGAGTTATTCTCTTTGATTTCTGTGCACAATTGCTTGAATGAGTCAGCAGAAGGGCTTTTCGGGTGACTTGGGTGAAATTACTGTCATGTGTGGAGTCATTTCTGAAATTTGTTTTTCCTGTTTTATGTGATGCCTTTTTTTACTGTTTGTTTTGTAATTTTCTACAGCACTCTCAATATTTCTTTGGACCATTAGTAAATATGTGAAGATAAATAAAAACCCTTCCCGTTAAGTTTTTCTTTTTTGCAGTAGCTTAATCTCACACAACAATTTTTTTTAACTGTGAGTATTGTAGATTATTTTTTATAATCTCTTCCTCAAGATAACTGTGTCACCTCCTTCATCTTTGTTTCTCACAGTTCCAGGTGATGTAAATCTTTAGTTATTGCTCACTGTATAAGAGGGCAAGCTTAGGACAAACACTCTATTCAAACAGCCTGGCTTTTGAAGATTTATGCACATCTTCCCTACAGCTAAATGGAATGTGCTCTTATTTTTCCCATTTTGAAGAACTGGAGGGAAAAATGATCTACTATTTCATTTTGGGTTTGTCACCAGTAAACATGAATTTCCCTGGCATTATAAATGTACTCAAATTAAAAGTGTAAACCTGAAATTTTAAAATGATGCATAGCTCTTCATACCTATGTTTTATTGTGCACATTACAACTGACGGAGTGCATAGACTTTGCTCTTAAACATGCTGCTGCCATTTCACACTGTAGACTTTGGCTGCCGTGAACATCCCTAAGGAGAGTGAAACATAGAAATGTGTGTATGGCGTGTGCACGTCAGTGTTTATCTTTACCCATAGCATTGCTGTTGAGCAGAAATACCCCGAATGACTTTCCACTCTCATCTTCCAGACAGAGGAAGAAGGGATAGTGTCCATAGAGGTTGTGTGTTCCCTGCAGGGAGAAAAGAATGAAGGGATGTGGGAAAGAGCTGTGAATTGCAGGAGTGACCCGGGGGGCTCGCTGTAACTGAAGAGGGGTGACTATGTTGTCCAATTAGATCATGAAACATTCAATTAAAAGCCCTTTGAGGGGGCAGAATGCAAACACGTAGGAGGTTGCATGTGTGCACAAATGCATGTGTACATCAGAGTTAACTGGTGTTGAAGAGACTTGATTTACATGCTGCATCTACATCAACAGTGGTGTGACTTGCGTGTGCAAGTTCTTACCCCATTAGGGAATGAATCCCTGGCGAAAATGGGCCAAGTTCTCCAGTTCGTGTCATGGCGATATCTTTGATGTACATGCTCACCCAGGCCATAGATGTTGTGAGATGGGAGCTTAGCAGACAGCTGTAGGTACTGGTCCGCAAAAACAAGTGGAGCCACTGTGGTGTCAAACCTGAATGTGTTCAGATAAAAAACAAAACAAAAACAACAACAAAAAAAAAAACAGATGTGAGACATGATTTTGATGTGGAAAAAAAAAAACAGATTGGTGAGAAGAGAGAAAATGTGAGAAAGAAAACAAGAGTAAGATGCAGTGGAGAGAGGAGAAATAAGACAAGGAATTGTGAAGGGGTTATTGCTAAAGTTGCAACAAAATGAAAGTTCAGTAGCAAATCACAAGACTCATATCATGTCTCCTGGCTCAGGTAGGAGGAAGATTTGTGAAATGCACTGATAGGGAAATATACTGCTTAATGCTAGAGCAAAGGTTGCAACATGACCTCAGGATGACTCTTTACTCACTTGTTCACCTGAAAAAAATGCAGCAATAGTATGGATTTTCCAAGACAGTGTCTTCTTGTTTGTTTGTTTTGTTTTTTGGAAGCACAAAAAAATTAACAAAATAATAAAAAAGAAAAAATCCTGAGAGAAATTTATATTCAGGCAACATTGCTGAATAAAATAGCCAAAAAAAAATGTGGTAACAACAAACACCCTAACTAAACTTGACTTTCGAGTAAAGATATAGTAAGGATAAGCAGGCCTCCCTTAGATAGCCATGCAAAAGTGAATAAACACAAATAGGCTATATCTACATTTTTCTAATTGCTGTCAAATGTACATATTTTTTTGTGAAATAATGTTTACTATGGGCTGCATGGTGGCACAGTTCGTGGAACTGTTGCTTTCTCTGGGATACCCTGTCCTTTGCACCGTATCCAAATGAGAGAAACAGACTTCAGTTATATTTTGGGGGGATATAAAAAAAAATCCTTTTGTGTTTTTGGGAACAGAATAAAAGGGAACCAGTATTTTATTTATTTATTTTACAAATATTAAGAAAAATTCAGCTCAGGGCTATGTCATCAAAGTATTTTAGATACTAAAGATGAAGAAATCTAGTAAAAAAAAAAAATGAACCGTTGATTCTATGTTGCATGACTCTGTGTTTTTGTATTTATACTGATGTAAAGCGCTTTGAAATGCCTTGTTATTGAAATGTACTATACAAATAAAACTTGACTGATTGATTCATAATAAAAAAAAACAACAAAAAAAACAAAGTGAACTGCATTCTTTCAAGGCCATAAAGTATTCTAAAGAAGTCATCCTCAATTGTGGAGCTCACTGTTTATTTCACATGTTCTCTGGCATATCAATACACACGGCCACATTTGCATGATGAGATGCAGGGATTATAATGGAAAATGAGTGTGTGTGTGTGTGTGCATGCGTGTGCGTGTGCGTGTGTGTGTGCGTGCATGTGCATGTGTGCGTGTGGGGGGGCCCTCTTAGAAAGCTTGTTCCCAACATTTGACATGTTACCATTTTTGAAGTGTTTCAGACTTCAGGGCAATCTATGCGTAAATATATTTGACAGCCTTTGCTCATGCATTGCTTTTCTTTATCCTATAATAAATGCATATGAGATAGACGCTTAGTCATCCGTAATTCCTATATTAACACACCAGCAATCCCCAGAGCGCCAACTTTAATGCTTTCTCTTTATCAGTATCAACCCGTAATAATATATCATATTAAAAATTGAATGGATGTGTTATTAAATGGATTAAAATGCCATGGTCCTTTGTTTTAAGAATAATGTAAGATTAAGCTTTCGTTATCCCTCTGAGACAGGAAAACCATTCAAATAACCAAAGTTAAGCAAATGCTGTTGATGAGAGACAACAGATCTGCACATAGAGGCCAATTGGAACTCATTTCAAGAAGTTATTGTTGATCATTTCTCATTATTATTCTTGTCATTATTTATTGACTTATGTTTATTGTAACTCACAAAAACAAACTTATACTACCGAGCTTGTGCACACATTTCCAAGATCCAATTGACTATAGAGACGTCACCGTTGACCTATCAAGTTTTACCTGAACCTGAACTAAATTATGGTAAGGTAATAATGCATGAAAACAAGATGATGAGCAAAACAGCTCACTTCAAAAGATTTCAGACATAATTATAGCAGATGAGAATAATTTTGTTTGGCAACTTTCAGGTTAGATAGTTATTAAGCAAGTCACTTCATGAAATATCCAGTAACTCATCTTGCCTCATAGATTATAAGTCCTATGACACATGATGTATCTTCTTAGTTAAAACTATATTGTCTACATATATTTAAAACATCCCCTTTATATTCTTCATATCTAATGTATACATCCTTTTGTCCATTTAGTCTTTTCATACCATGTAAGATTTAATTTTACCACCCAAGACAAATTGTAGAAGACCCTCATGGGAACACTCACAGGACTTTCTTGTTCTCCTTTCTGCGCACAATCAGGCCAAAGGGGTCGTTTCTGATCTCGAGTGTTTCGCTGATAGGACTGGCGGCGCTGTTTGTGACTTTAGGGATGTGCTCATGAGGGACCTCGAATCTCTGGTTTTTGGTATCGTAGATCTAAGGCAAAAGGAACAGGCAGTCAAGCTGTGTCCTATTTCCTGGTCATTTCGCACATTGCGACCTCTGTTTGTTTAGCATTCCAGTGGAGAGGGACAGAGACAGAGAGAAAGTCTGGTAGCAATCACCTTAAAATGAAGCCGATTGTTTGTCTGCATCTCTGCATGGAGTGTCAGCTCCTGTATGTCTCCACCGAACAAGGACGGAGAGGCCATTCTCTTCATTTCCACATGAAACACTGCAGAAGAAAACCCAAAAAAACACTTTTACTCCAGGTGCAGTAGTGAATACACTTAGTTTTATGAAATTGCTCCATGTTAAGAAACATTTTTTTCCACTATTATCAGAGTTAAATGCAATACAGTTAAAATAATTTTGAAATTTTGGTTGTAGTTTAGTTTATTCAATCCAAAACATTCAGACACACAACTAGTAGTTGCTACAGTCAATCAACTCTCAAACTACAAATTAAAGAAATGCAAAACAAAGTCAAGTAAAAATAATTCCTACGGGTTGTGTTGCATGTTCACTCAAATAAATCATGTTACTTCTAAGGAAATGGTTGGACTGGGTGGCGAAGAAGGAGCAATCTAAACAACCCATGATATCACAAGCTAATCTTCCGTGCTGTATCATGTCTCTTGGTTGAAGGCCAGGTAGATTGTTGATTCCGGTGAGTCAAAAATAAAACTGACAGGTGACCGGACACAGGCACAAATTAATTCACTGCTTAGGAACCAAGGAACTCTGATCATGAAAAAAGATCACAAAAAGTAATTTTTAGTTCACAAAAATGTCAAAAGTAAACCTAATTGTTCTGACTTTATCTGGTTAATGAAATTTATTTCTACTAATCAACAAATTTTGTGCTCAAAGTTGATTTTTTTTTTCTTTCGGCAGAGATATCAAGCAGAAATTGGAAAAACCTGTGTGCAGTGAAGTCAATCAGGTTTTCTGATATGCCATCTATGTCTTACTTTCACTGAAAAATCACACCTTGGTCAGAGTGAGTGAAAATAGTGGAAAATGCAGACATTCTGAGGGAATGACGAGCGATTAGAAAAAAAACCCCACCTGTATTGGTAAGTAAATACTAGAGCTTTAAACTTTGAAGCATAGGTGACAAGTGAAAAATATAGCTTTACCAGTAGGCATTGGGTTGTGTACTGAGTGCACTGTGTATCCATGGTTGGTGGGGAAGAAACACCAGGGAACATTTCGTTCATCCAGAGGACTCCAGCAACAACCACGGTTCTCACATCCCGTCTGTTCAAACAAGATGATGTGACTGTCATTACCTTTAACCAACATCGTCTTTAGAGCTACTATTTACACTGATGTGATTAGTGTTGAGATTTTTGTAACAGCCAACATAATGTAATTGTAATAACTGTGTTATTTTTATATGCTAAGCAATGAAAAAAAAGCAAAACACAATTAGATTGAATTATTGGAGATGATGTTGACTTGTACCTTTGAGGCTCCAGCATCAGGATAACAGTCGACTCTTTCAGCCATAGGAATGTTGGGACACTGAGGAACAAATCCATTTGGTGTTTCTGTGAAGGCAATAACAAGTACACAAAAGAAAGCAAGTAAATGTAGATATGTTTTGATCCCATGAATAATTCTTGTAGTTTTTCAGGCTGTGGTGATTTAAAACATCTCAAGGTGTCATACTGCTACCATCGTCCTTCATAATAGAAATTGTGGAAGGAGATGCGATCCATGTTAAAATGCAGAACCATTTTCCCAGATAGCAAAACATTTTTTGAAAAATTTACTTTCTGACAACTTTGTAAAAGAATGTCTTGGAGTAATTATTATTATTATTATTATTTTTTTTTTATAATTTTCCTCTGAATTTACTTCAGAAGTTGACACAATATTGTGTGTGCAAACTCTAAAACACACACACACTAAGGTTTGACAAACTTTATTCAGTTACATGCAGCAAATTAATGCAATTTTTAAGTTGGCGCTCCATTCCTGTTTGGTAGTGAATACATGCACACACTCATGCCTGAGAACAATTTAGAGAGACCAAATAACCCAACAGTCATGTCTTTGAATAGTGAGGAAGCTGAAATACCTGGGAAAAACCTACACTTGCAACACTCAAACTCCATGCAGAAACATCCCGGAGTGGGATTGGAACCCAGAGCCTTACCTTTTAAAATATTTTTTCTTTAAATCTCTAATACTTCTTGTTATTATTTTATTAGCATAATTCACTTACCCTCGTTAATGACACCAGGTTCTTTGGTGACAAAAAGAGCAATCATAGTGACGGCCAATATGGTCATCAGGATGAACAGAATCAAAAGGATGATTTCTGTAACGGTCCATCGCTTTTTCCCCATCTAATCATCCACAAAAATAAATAAAAAAACAAAAAACAAAACAGAAATATACAGATGTTACATAGTGCAACCATGTAACTCAAAAAAACATTTTCTGAGTCCTTCACAGACATTCAATAAAATCAAGTTCTAAAAATGTTCTGACCCTGCATGTATCTATTATTTTTTCTTTAGATATTGTCAAGGCTCATAACCATTAAGTTTAATCTGCTGTGAAGAAAAGGAAGGGAAATTAAAAGGTGTGACAGGGCCAAACATTGTGCATGCCCCTATTTGTTTCCAATCAGCTGCGTGTAAAACACAAAACATTTCTGACTAGCATGCATGGTTTCACATAGAAAACAACATAGAAATCACATAAACAGAGAGTGAGTGTGCAAACTTACTGGTCTCCTTTTAGCTTGCACTACTCTCCTAAAAATAACTTCCCCACTGTGGATCATCTTACTACTTTCATCACAGGGTTTATGACGACACACAAACTCAACACACTTAAACTATTTAAGTTAATTTTTGCAGAAGATTTAGAGTGTCTTATCATTTGGGCATTAAATGGTTGTCAAACACGGTTTCTCACAGAATATACAATTTGCAAATTGAAAACTGCAAAACTGCAAATGGACAATGATGAATCTAAATATTTACATTTATAATTTAAATCAATGCATATATATATATATATATATATATATATATATATATATATATATATATATATGTATATATATCTTCTTTTTTGTCTTTTTTTATTGATTTAAATCTGTAAAGTATTGCACATATGCAATCATGTTGCATACCAAAAGCTGTGAAGCAGACTGTGGGGAATATTTACTTGCTGTAGATTACAGTCAATGTAACAGATGAACCATGTTGCACTTACCTTGTCTCTCCTTTGCATCCAAGGAAAAATGATGCTTAACTCAAAAGAGATAGATTCTTTATAAACCAAAGGATTTATTGTTGTTGAAGGCTACTCCCACTCCTTCTCCTAAATGTGCAAGTCATTGTGGGTGTGTGATTTACAGCCTGAACATCAGACCCCAAGGTCACCGAATGTCAGATAACAGTCTGCAGCGTACAAAACAACTGAATCAAAAAAAAAAACTCATATCAGCATGTTGTTATCTATCATGCAGTCATTTGAATTCAACCTGTGGAAGTGTGAACTCAGTCTGACCTCGACATCAGTTTAAGCAAGTAAGTATCATTAGCCTGTAAAAACCTACGTAACAGTGTAACATATGATTCAGTGTAATCTTTCACCCACCATGGTCATATCACCACTTGTTAGTAATTAACACTCTTGGGTATATGTTCTCATATGCCCAGATTCCAGAAGTTAGAGGATTAAACCTAGCATGAATAGGAACGTAGTAGAATACAAAGTATATTGCTATTCTGCTGAAAATATATGTGTAATAAATTGTTTTCTGTTGCAGCTTTTAGAATGTATGTTAGTAGATCTAATAAGACAAGTCCCTATGTACTTCTTGTGCTGTAGATTGAGTGGCAACTCGTCAAAAAGAGAAGATGCATTTAAGAGTGAGCAGTTTAAAAAATCAGCCAAATTACAGGAATTAAACATACCTTAAAAAAAAACATTTTAAAGACAAAATTTTCATATAAAACATGATACAAGATGGATGTTTTTTTTTTCTCCTTTTACCTAAATACACCAAAAGTAGGGTGCTCCTTACTTTTGGTTGTGGTTGTTTTGTGATGGTGGTAGGAGTTCTGCAATCCCAGTCCCTACTACAAAAAAAATTGTGGGACCTATTCCAAAATGTACTTTGGAAGACCATGTCTAAACAGATGTTTAGTCAATGTTTGTCACACAAATGTGGCTTGGGATGATAGCAACACCATATTCTGCTCACTGTGAACTTGTCACAGTACATCACAAATTTCATCCATCCACACGTTTACTTATCCTTGCAGATTTGCAGAACATCACAAAATTGAAAGACATGAAAAGAATAAATTGATGGCATTCTAATACAATCTGATTTCCAGGACTTGCCAACAATAAAACCTACAATGCAATCCCAAATCTAAGCTAAAAATCCGGGTGACAGACTAAGAAAAAAATACAAATGCAGATAAACTGAAGTAGACAATGATGCTCACAAAGAGTAGGCAATGAACCGGGAGCAAACAAAGGAAGTTGTTGGGAATGCAATTAGTGAGTGACAACAGCAGTTTCTCTGATTTGACTTTTTAAAGGTATATGTTTGAGTAAAATGAACATTGTTCTTTTATTCTGCGAACTACTGACAACATGTCTCTGAAATTCCAAGCAAAAATGTTGTATTTATTTGCAAAAAATTTGAAATGGAAAACAAGTTTATATTCATTTAGAAACAGCAATACTAATGATTTAACTCAGGAGGAGTTCGGACATTAATATTTGATGGAATAATCATGAGGTTTTCAATGGGGCTCAATGCAGTGGTCTTTTCGTTTTTTCCAGAGCTTTATATTAAGTAAATTTAACCAGAATACCAAATGAAATCCTGTTAAGCAACTGAACACATAACCAGTGCAATCAAATTCAAGCGACATTGTAAAACAAAGACTACACCAACAAAACCTTTAAACATTAACCGGAAACACATAAAATACAAGCTTCACTGTCCGCCTTGTAAAGATAAAAAGAGAGATAGAGAGTTAAGTATGACTGCTATCTTCCTGCTACATGTGCGGCTGGGGAAGTGAAGTTTCCTCTGCCACATGTTGAGAATAGAAGCAGTATTCTGAAACGATGTTTAGTAAGCTTGGCTGTGATCTTGAAATACTAAACAAAACTCCACGCTTCCTGTAGATGTAATTAATTCCTCCATGAAATTGATTTTATCCAGTCCAACCAGACCTTTGTCATGAGTTAAGAAAACAAAACTAGAACTGTACTCCAAATTGACTTCCAATAAAAGAGGATTTTAAAGATCGAACAATCAAAGGTGACAAAATATGGTTATGAAATTTGTGTTGTGCAAGTTTATGACGGCTTCATAATTCATCCAAATACACAACAAGTAAATGCTGTATGTTTGTGAGAATACGTGTATATGGTGCACTATAGCCATTCTGTTTACTCCTCAATCTCTGTCTCCCTGAGCAAATTCAATTCTACTCTGCGGCTGCCAGTTTCAGGTGCTTTCCCTCCAGAATGCAGCGACAGCCGATTTCAATAGAACAAACTGAAATTGGCAATTCACTCCCCCGTATTGATCCAGTCACTTCAAAAGTCGGCACTCAACACTGAGAGCTGCCAAGCAAGTTTATATGTGTGTTAATGCATGTGTTCTACTGCTTGTGTGAACATGGTTATACAATATGCCCATACAGTCCCTTGTAAAAGTATTCACAAATCTGTAACTGTTTCACAATTTGCTGTATTACATAGACATGTCTGCATTGTACAAATCAGTATATTTTCCATTAAGCACTAATGTCAAATTGTTGTGGCTGTAGCAGCTTTGTATATAAGTCAATTCAATACAGTGCTTTCAGCTTCCAGGTCCAATGTTGCTCATATATTGTGTTCATTTGTCCTTGTCCCTTGTGAACTCTCCTACTCATACATTTTTAATTGAATTTTTTTTCTAGCTCAGAGAAGGCAGAGAAAGTATTCTTTGTCTTCTGTGCTTGTGCTTGCACCAAGCTATGTGCAAGGCATAGCTTGGTGCGTAGCACAGAGCAAACTCAGCCAGAAGTTGGAGGAAATCTGATCAGTTATGAGCATTAATTATTTTATGTAGCCTGTGAGTTTCAACCTTTAACTTTAGTCTCTGTATTATGGCAGCAATTCATTTCTATGCATGCAGGAGTTTTAATTTGCTTTTTCACAAATTAAAACTTATTTTATTTTTCATTAATAAGATTTGTAAATTTGCAGTTCTTCAAGCTTTTCCGTTGTATTGAATGAAGATTCCTCATATCAACAACATTTAACTGCTTTTCTCAGTCCTATTTACTTAGATTTACAATACACAATAACAGGATAATGAAAAAATATTTCAATACATAGAAAAAATGCTTTTTTTTAAATTACATACATTTTTATTTCCCCACAGAACTAAAAATGAATTATTGGAACTATTGCACAACAACCTCAGTGAATTCTATAAACAGTACAAAAGACAACATTGAAACTATAGACTATAATTCAACTCATGCTCCTTGTTTAGCAATCAACTCTCTAGTTTAAATATCTTTCAGTCAGTTCTGTGTCAGATCCCACTGTTATGTCTTCAGATCCTCATAATTCCCCTGAACTTTGACTTTAAATGTTTTTGAGTTTTCTTATTTCATCTAGTAAATAGTTTTGTTTCAACCTCCTTCATCCTCTCTACATTTGGATTCTGTTCCCCGCCCTTCCACAACACTTTTATTGATTAAGCTAATAGGTGAGCAACGTAGGTTATCTTGAACTATGTCTGTTCAATATGCCTAGGCCGCTGAAGAATGCAATGACAATTTGAAACCACTTTACATTTTCCTACTACTCTCCAATTTTGCATTTCTAGCAAAAGTGAAGGTACAGTATGATACATGTGGTCTGGCATTTTGTTTAGCTGTCCCAGCTTCTTGGAATGAAGGCTTAGCTACTGCTGCCAAAAACCCCACGTTCTCCTCCCACAGATAAAACATCTGCCTCTTTCTCTTTTTAGCCCTCTTTTGTCTCTTCCTTAGACAAAGCAGCTGAAGGATACTGTGAGCTGTGCTTCAACCTATATTTTTTACTGGCTCAGAGCATATGTTTGTGGCTGTGTTTCTGTCCGATTTGAAGCTGCTAAATGAGCTACTGCAGCTATTAATTGTTTAGTGTTCTTATTTAATGTTTATTTTAGTGCCTTTAGTTTCGTCTCAGAAGCCCAAGTCAGTCATAGCAGGAAGCCACACACATTAAGGCAGATTTATCAAGTTATAGGGAAGTTATCTCCCCCTTTTCTTTGTGCTTTCTCAGTATGAGAGATTGGTACAAATGTAAAGACTAATTGTAATTGACTGTCCACTATCACAACTACATGCTGGATCAGGAGTGATTGGAGCAGGAGAAGCCAGTGATTTTGTGCAATCACACAGATTTTCTTAGAGAAAAGTGTTTTTGTAAACAAAATGAAAAATAAACAGTTTTCAATTTGTTTGTTTTTCAGGTACGGAAATTATAGCTGCAAAATCAACACAAAATTATTATGACATTTATGATTTCAAGTGTAAACTTCTAACCAGCTTCTTAAAACACATCTGTGGTCTGTCTTCATCCTATTTGGAGAATCCATAAACGAACTGTGCATGAACACGCAAAGTTCAATTAAAAGCAGAAACTGCAGGTTTAAACCAACCCACCAGGTAATAATGCTGATGATGTGTGGTGTCAGAAGGTGATCTTTTGTCTAATTGATATTTTATCTCTATGAGCTGTGGAAATGTCGACGAAGGCACAATGATCTAATGTGTCTCCAAATCGCCAATCATTTAAAGTCAATAAATCAATATATGGTTTCCGAAAGGGCGTGTTGGAGAGTCGGTCTACTTTTTTTTTTCTTTTTAAAGCAGCCATTGAATAAGTTGTAAACATTTCTACAGAGCTCACATTTTTTTATTACATTTTTTTGGTCTGATGTTTCTAGTATTAATTGGTTGTATGCAGAAACTCACAAACTGTCAAAAATAAAGGCATGAAAACATCAGTCTGCATGTAATTTATAAAATATTTCAGTTGCAAATGGAATTATTGAAATAAGTTAACCTTTCACACCTTTAATTTATCGACTGAGATTTTTTTTTTTAGGTGAATTGGATTCTCTAAATTCTCCCTTGGTGTGAGTGTGTGTACGGTTGTTTGTAATGTCTCTATGTTGCCTGCGACAGACTGGCGACCTGTCCAGGGTGACCCCGTCTCTCGCCCGGAACGTGAGCTGGAGATAGGCACCAGCAACTCCCGACCCCCACTGGGGACAAGGGTGTTAGAAAATGGGTGGATGGATGGATTGATTTTTTTTTTTTTCTTCATAGAAACTTCCTCCTTAAAACGTGATTCCTTGTAATAAAAAGTAAATAAATAAAAATAAGAAGAAGCATATGAAAATAAAAATGCAATGTTTTCCCCTGTTGTCAGGATTTTTTTATCAACGTATGAGATAAGAACATTTTATTTTCCTCATCAAACAGCAATGAAAGGGTTGCTTTGAGTGACATCAGAATCAGATGATGGAAATGTTTGCTTTACAATCAGCTGCCTCGTTTTATCTAGTTATTTATTGTCCTTAGAAACATCATCACTCTTTTATGACTCTGTATTGTAAGACGTGACTAGTTCTCTCAAAGACACCTCAAGGATTAATATTATGTCATCTCCATAAAATAATGGCTTATGTCATTTTTTGCTAAATGTCATTTTCTGGCTTAAATCATCTTTTGGCAAAAATGACTTGTTCTTTTAGGAACATGATGATATGCAGTTGGTCTGTCTAAACGTCATCACTAGGCTTTCATTCTAGGAGAAGATCAGTGCAGATGTTACAGCCCTTTGAAGAAGAAACAGGACAATCAATGGACACAAAAATAATAATGCACAGAGCTCCACACATGTATGTGCACTTTGGCTTTTGTATCATTCTTGAGAGTTATGTTCTTCATCGTTGCTGTTACTGTCTGCATGTTTTGACAGAAACAGACTTACAAACACTCAAATGAGTGTTTCTGCTCATTGTCGCTCATAAAATAGGTATGATAAAAGCTGTTGCTGTTGAGCCTTGTTTGCTTCTTTAACCAGAGTGCTTTATTGCAGTGTAATGATTAACTGTTGCTCAATTGTGCATGGAATGCAATTCATGTTACTGAACAAAGCACAATGTTTGAAAGAGTTGGGCATTTATTAAAGGTATTTATCAAAGTATGACTTTATCTACTTTCCTTTGTCATGGTTGTTGTAAAACTGGCAAGAACTTTATAAAATCTGTGGGGGCTGGATTTTAGAGAAGCCATAACACTCCATCAACAGTTGTACAGAAACAAAGATATCCATCAGAATGTAATATCTACCACTGCTTGGCTTCTCATCGTTTCTTGTAAAAATTTGTTACACAGAGTATTTCCAACAATCGAAAGGCAAGAAATGTTGACCTGGGATATTTAGCTCCAGAAGAGTGTTTCTAAAGAAATAAATCCTTTACTTAGGGGAAATTGCTCATGTAAAAGATAACATGCAGTTCCATCACCATTTTTGTTTTTCAATTGTTTTTTGTTGTTGTTGTTGCATTATTAAATTATATGTTTTGGTTTGACGCAAATACATGGCCAGGGATGGGTCAAGTATAATGACAATCACAGAACAAAAAAGCACTAGAAGGTTCTGAACAACAGGGCGTCCAACCAGGTAATAGCAAGAAGAGAGACATCTGCAGACTTTGTGCTGTTAATAGTTAAACCCAATCTGCTCACGTTGGCTGTAGCTTCACAGTAATGACCTCACAGATGCCTCTCATTTTGAATTATGTATTAAATGACTTCAGGTCATTTCAGAATGAAAAGCTTCTACTTGCCTCTGTCATCTATCATCACTACAAAGACCCGCTTGGCACTTCAAAATAAAAACTTCAAAACTTCATGTTCAAAACGGTACATTATTTGCATTCACAGTCACAGCAACGCAGTGTTTTTGACAGAGTCGATGGCATTGGATCTATTTGGTACTTGAGAATTGGTAAGAAGAAGAACAAATTCAAAGGACAAGAAACACTTTACAAAGAGAAAAGCTGGAATTCGTTAATGTACATATTGTGGATTAAATACCATATTTGTTTCAGAGATGAGAAATAAACAGCTTATATGTTCAAACTGAGACCATGCCAGGATTTTTTTTTTCCCCAAAGTCATCTCATGATGACGTTATGTTGTAAGATATTTATAACAAAAGAAATTTTACCACAATTCATTTGAACCTCACTTCAGTGGTGCCACTTCAGTGGTGCCAAAATCAATAAATATTCATTTTGAAAGCAGTCTTTTTACTATTAAGCAGTCTTTTCACTGGAGGCTGTATTTGTCGAAATTATTTAATTAAACACACATTCAGAGAAGAGAAAAACAATAGAGGAACCTCATAAAACCAGTGCCTCCAAAAAAAAATCTAAAATAGAGGTATGCTCTTTAAGCATTATTATTTATATATTAAAAAAAAACTCTTCAGATGTCTTCATGGTCCCTAAGTAAAGTAATAAGTCAGAAAAAAGCAACAAATAATAAAAGTCATTTCCATAACATTTTAGAAAAATAACTTTGAAATTGAAATTATTAAACATCAAAAATTATAATATTGATAGCTCCTGATCAGAAATTATTATTATATTCTGAACTTCTGCCAAGATTGAAAATTTTTTAAAAATTAATAAAGTAACTGGCGTGTATACTCAATGTTGAAAAAAAATATTTTGCTGAATCAAATATCAATTAGATGGCATCCTTTTTCTTAATCCATCATACTCTCTTTAACTCATCAGGATGGGATCCAGAGCAAATGGGTAGCAACAAGAAACGTCTCTGTTGCCATGACAACTTGAGCAGATGAACTTTTGTCAGGTGCCAAGAGCTGCGGCAGAGTAAAGCACACAAAGAAATGAGGTTGTCATTTCTGAACCTAACGGTAAAAGATTCTCTGAAATGTGCATGGCACAAATATCTCCTTTTGGAAATCTCTCAAATTTTTTGCTTGATTATACATTAAAAGTACCATGTACAATTTTATAATCCAAGCCTGTGGGACATGGCAAAAATAAATCAAACTTCAAAGTACAAGGTATAGCTGTCGTAATGATGGGTTTGTTTCTACTTTGGACTTATCGTAAGAAATATCCAGGTTGGAATCTGTGCTTGTTTCTTATTTGGACTTAAACGGTCATAATTTTAATACAATAGTTCTCTCTGAGCTGCCAGTTTATTTTAACTGCTTAAAAACATAAAACAAGTGGCTTGAAAAGCACAACATAAATTAGATTAATTTACCAGATGCTATGTTTACAAGAATAATTTATATTCAGTGTGTATTTTATTATATTTTTTTTATTTTGTTGGGATGTGCAGTGTGCATGTTTTGTGAATGTTAACATTTGTATTATTAACCATAAAGCTGCACAATTGCTTGAACTGCAATGAATGCTGCCTAATTACATCGATATTATGGATTTAGTCTCAATATGCCAGAATATAGTTGGAAATTCAAAGTATTGAATGTAGCATAATACCTTTTGCTATAGAAAGAGAAGTCAAGGTGCTAAAGTTGTTTGAAAATACAATATATCAGTTTCAATGGCAAAGCAAGACATCAGCAGATATTTTCAGTAAAACCTTGTTGCTAAGATCCAAACAATTAATTTGTTTTCCAGTGCACTGATTGACCTTTCATTATCTAGGGTCTATGTTTGCTATGAACTCAAAGCAGCACTTTTTCAGTCATTGTTTTTGCAACATTCACTAACATTACAGCATCTTGCATGTTTTCCAAAATGTACTATGTATTGTTGTAAAATAAAAAGTGCTTATCTTGGAGAAAAACCTTCTGTCTGCCATTCTGATTTATCAAGCACCGTGACTATGCTTCTGTCTCAGCTTCTCTTTTGATATCCTCCATAATCTTTCATCGAGTAATTCCTTTTCATGATTATGTTTCTTTCTTTTTGGATAACTGAAGAAGGCTCACCTTTGTCAAATTCTCTTTATCTATTATCTGCCCTGATGTTTTCCTTTCCTTTGTATCTGCCCTGAACATGTGTAAACAAAACGCGAAAACTTGCTTTGTGCTTTTCTGTTTTCCTCCTCCCACGTCCCACCCTCGCCCTGCATCGTTTTTTTTTCACGATATGCAGATTTGCTTCTCTCAAAGTACAGACTGTATTGATCTTTCCCATCCTCTGTCTCCGTTTCTGCCCGCTCTATCCATTATAGTCTCTTCTTTCTGGTCCCATCTTCTTTCCAAGCTCTTTTTCTGATGACTGCTTTACTTAATCATAGGCCAGTACAGCGTATTTGGACGATAGTAATAATGTAGCAAAAATCTAAAGTTTGAATTTAAAGTGCAGCTCGGTTGAAAAACGCTATTTTTCTTCAACATCTTGAAGGTTGTAGCTTCTGTATGCATCATTATCTGAAGGATTCTGGGTTAAAACACGGGTGTGCGTGCGTGTGGGGGTGCGCAGGGGTGTAGGTGTGTGTGCGTGTGTGTGTGTGTGTTCTAAATTAGGTGAATGACTTTTTGTTACTAAGAGGCTCTGCCAACACAGAGACCCTCTCTTCGACTTCACTTAGTCAGTATGCCAGTGCTCTCCTCATCACTGTCCTTGTGCTATAAAAATATACACACACACGTATACACATGAAAGGCAAATAGGGATACACTTCATTACCAGTCTCTTTTTGACTCCATGACTGTCCTTGTGATGTAAATATCATATATAAAATTAGGAGAAAAGGCAGAACTTGGACTATGTCCAGAATCTCACACACACACACACTGACACACACACACATATTTGTGTGTTTGTATTGATAGGCTCACAGTCTCCGGTCTTCTCATACATAGAAGAAATTAATGCATATTCTTTTCTGAAAGGCTTATATAAATGTTGTCAATCCCAAACATGCTTCTTTTGGAAAGCAAAAGTCAAATCTTTCCCTTTTCAAAACAATGCAAACAACATAATGCCCAGTTCACACTGCAAGATTTTCATACTGATATTCGTCCCATTTTCCCTTCCAACAATCTTAAATTGATCCACGATTAGTTCTAACAATAGATTATGAGAAATATTTATTTTAGATGTAAAAACTGTAAAGTAAAAATACTGTAGGTTGTCTGGTTTTTAAAGACCTAAAAACCATATTGTCACACGGAGATGTTTACGCTGCAACGTGTGGTAGGTCCAATTACGTTAGCTCTGTCCAGCCAAAACAGCAACAAGTAGCATCGTTACTCGTTTTCGATGTGAAAGGGAGCATGTTGAAATTTATGGGAATGTAGAGATCACAAGAGGTAATGAAAATGAGGAGAACCATATGGAGGAAGGGGAAATAGTTGGCCAAAGAAGCTAGTATTTGTGCCGTCACCTTCAATTTCATAAATTTCCATTTCTGCTCGGGCTGTGTGATCCGGTAAACGATTGACATCCTCTGTGTCTGGTCCGGTCTTCTGTCCACTGACAGCTGTTTAAGGTCTGGTCTTTGGTCCATTGTAAGGTCTGTGGTTTCATTCACAGTAGTTCCTTTATTGCTTAAAAGAGTTTCTTGTTTTGTCTGTCTCTTTTGTTTCTTCCAGGGTCGCTCGCTAGCCTGGAAGAGGCAAGTTAAGCCGCTTTGTCTAGAAAAACTCTTGGCATGGGTTTCGTTTTAGCTTGCGAAGGAAACCAGTTAGATAATCAATTTCGCTGGTATAAATGACTATTTTCTGGAGAGAAGTTTTGAGAGCACAAATGTAGGTCCCTCAGAAGTTGCGTTCGTTTTTTGTTTTGTTTTTTTACCACTGTGCTCTTCTGTTTTTGGGAAGAGTAAGATGCAGAGAAATGCAGACTCACCTCACTATTTTTTCTTTTTTTAAAATTGTAGCCAACAGACTGTGCTGCTGTTGTTCTTCCAAACAAAGAACATCGGATATGGCGCAGCCAAAAGTCTGGTGGCAATCAGAGATGGAGGAGCAACACAGCGAAACTTCAATGACTCAATAGTGTGCAGAGTGAAAGGCATCACATCAGGATGACTACAGGAAGAGGAGGAGAGGAGATAGTGAATATGTGTCTGTTACATACACAAAAAAATGCAACATTTTAAACAAACTGGAGAGAAACTGAAATTGATGTATCCATCCCGAGGAAATATTGATCCAGTACCAATGACAGTATTGACATGATAAATATTTGTATCAATCCAGCCACTCCTACTTCAGGGAGATAAATAAAGCAGTGTGAGCTCAGCATTAGCTATGTGCCATGTCAGGCTTTATGGATGTCCACTTCAATCCACTGCAGTGTTTCAATCAGGTCCCACAAGAGCAATCTAATCTCAGACACCCAATGTCAACAAAAACACACAAAGCAAGAAAGAGAGAGCATTTAAATGTATACTTCTTTCTATTTTTCACTAACAGTAACAAACCAGTGATTGAGATTAATATATTTAAATCCTAATAACAGACGACAATAACTTTTGGACTTCCAAATGAGTGGGTTATTGAATAGTACCTAAGTCATAAAAATTGACATACATTTAAATTTTAAATCTCCCATCTGAAGATTCTTTCCTGCAGTTTTGTATGTCCAACTAAACATACCTGTCCCAGAACACTTCCTTGCTTAAATTAACAAATAGCCATATTACCAAACTGGATCCTGTTGCAGCAGTTAACCACTGAAGCCTGGGGCAGACATTCCCCATGACTTTCCTTCTTAAATTCTCAGTTAATGGTGCCTTTACCATTATTATTTTTTAATTCACTGTCGTACTGTTTTGTTTTTCTTTCTTTCTTTTTTTTTTTTTGGATTCTCTCTTTCCTCTGTTTTGATGACCAAGTAGTTCCACACATCTGTCCAAAGAATATTATTTGAGAAGTCCTGATTTACATTTATTTCAGTAAACTTTAGTTTGGCCTTTGTGTTGTTTTGAAAATGCATCAGTGCACATGAAATGAAGCCAAAAAGCTTGAGTCCTTGTGAAGAGTCATCAATGTAGCGCTAATGTCAATGAAATAAAGACGTTGACTGTCAGCCTCTAAAGCTTGATAGTCAACATGTTGATAGATAACCTGGGCGGACACGCCCTCGGCATTGTTGCAGTAGAGAGAATCAATAACATTGAGTGGCCTACAGATCTCTGATGACATCACCTGGTGGAAGAACACCACTGGTATTTTGAAATAGGCCCAGTGAGAGGAAGATGGACAAAGATTCACCACCAACCAGCATGTTCACAACATTCTATGGAGTTGGGGTTGGGAGTGTGTTGACATACTGAACCTCAAGGCCATGCTCCATCTGCGGTAGTATGGCAGTCAAAAGGTCCTGCAGAGAATGGTGAGGGGAGCTGATAAGATCATTAGGTTGCCTGTTGCCCAGGATATGACACCACAGGTACAAAGCATGGTCAGAAACTCCTCTCGTCCTCTCTTTGGGCTTTTAGAAGTTCTGACTTGAAACTAAATGAAAGCATAACAATCTGACGACTATGTATACAGGTTTTTAAAAATCTAAATCTTTTTATGAAAAACTGCAGGTGAATGAGACGTTCAATCACAAATAAATGTCTACTTTGCAAAAACTCTGTCAGCAAAATGGATCTTAGACTTATTTTTTTTTTTATTCTAGTGGAAATAGTTTACAAATCAAAAGCTAAAGGTAGTTTTTGAGGTAATTGTTGATTTAGATATAGGTTTAGATTTTTGGATGTACAACCATAGCGGTGATCAGTACTCCCTCCCTCTTCTCAGTTTTGTCTCAGTAAAGGGCAACACTGAAAGTGCAGCAAAATTGTTCCTTTCCTTGCAGCCAGGCTTCCATCTCATATGTAGGATTAAAATAGTCGGAGTTAATAGTGTCAAGCAAGTACTGGAGCTGTAGGATTAAATCCAAATTAAACATCTTTTAAGGTAAAGCAATATAAAGTGATTAGCTAAACTACACTTAAATGAAAGTTGATAAGTATCAAATGGCAAATCTTGGGAGAAAGCCATGATCATTATGTCATTTGGGGATTTATAGTGATGATACAATAGCTTCCAGCTAACTACAAAATAAAGGGGAATAGGATTTGTTCTGCCCCAGATGGTGGGCACTTGTTGTAGATATAGTATTCTATTAAATATTACAGCACTCATTTTTTAATTGCCAAGCCACTGGTGTCTTTCTAATTTAAATTCTAAACCTCCAACCTTTTTTTTCAGGGTTTTCATTTTCTGCTTAAACTGCTGTCATACTTTTTCTTATCTTGCCATTTGTGTTGGCATATCAAAACCCACTTTTTGCAAGAGTCTGACGGAAAATAAATTAAAAGCATTTAGTGAAATCTCAAGTCCTGCCAAGTCTTTTTCTGAGCTGCTGTTGGAGCCACTTGAACATTTCAGATGATTAAACATTCATCGGTGCAGACAGAATGCCAGCATCATGGAGCACGACACTCAGCGATCTTATAACACATAGATGTTTTTCATCACTGGCGCATCTGTTTAGTGAAATCACACCCAAAATTGTTGAACATATCCAGAAAAAATCTGGCAGGGGGATTAAACTGGAGTTATGTAAAACTACTGTGTACTGTGCTAGAGTATTTTTTCACTTTATGCAGCGTACCTTTGTATGTAATCATATTTTGCACCACAGTTGTATTAGTCTTATTGCTTCTACTTTCAGCAAACATCCAGTGAAAGCCTGTAACTAATGAAACTGAAATGGATCAGCAGGTGGTTTGTTCCATCTGTCTTCCTCATAAAAAATTGTATTGAACAATTTCTTTTCTGCTGTTTGTTCATCACTTAAATTTGTTTGTCTTCTGGTGAAATATTCATCAGAAGTTGATATTGAGAATTGTCCAGGAGTGGGAGAAAAATTGAGAATTGTTTTTATTTGATCCACACAGGTTTCTAACCATAAAGTCCCAGTGTGTGGCGTACCACCATCAGGCTCGACTGCCAGTAAGATCATTTTCTGAAAAACTTCACTTCTAAAGGCACACCTTCTAAAAAGATCCACTTTTGTCTGTCCTCAAAATATTTTCTTACATTGTGGGTCAGCAATATTTTTTTGGAGAAACATGAACAGGACCACCATGTTCTTTTTCTCAGGAGTTGTGATTTTCACCCTCAGTGCCAGTTTTGGCCAATACTTTTCTTATTTTCAAAACTGTGTTTCTTTTTGAGATTCTATTCCATGTCGACCTACAACATGTTGCCAGAAAGTCTGTTTTTTTGTTTTTTGTAATCTTCATTCTATAGATTTGGTTCTAATCAGGCTTGGATGGGGTTCGTGAACTGAACTCAGCTTTCCAAATCTAGAGTTAAATACAGGAGATTGGGATAGTTAACATATAGTTTTTCGGCCAGCGAATAAAACCTTCTTTTAAATATTACATTTTTAATTTAACTTTGAAAGCGTGATAAAAAAAATTTCAATGCAAGACCCAAAATACAATTATAAAGAACTGTAATTTTGTGTAACAATGTGAAAAAACTATGATGGTTCCCCATATACCACTGTCAAAGGCATCATCACAAACTGCATTGGAGGGGACTATAGCGATACATTTCACACTTTCCCCTTCCTTCCATGTCTGTCCGTCTCCTCCTCCTATTTTCTCGTCACTGCTCAGTTATTCTTCAAATCAAATTACTCATGAAGCCCCAAAGATTTTTCATCCAAAGTAGTTAAGCACATTCAAACATCCGTCATTTAAAAATAGTCTTTGCCCTTTATAGTACCTCTCTGTCTTCTCTACTTTCCATCTGCCCCTTCACTCTTTGGTCCAGTGTCCATAATTTTACTTGTCTGCAGCTCCTGCACTGTTTATCTCCCACTCCTCTTCTTCATGCCTTTTCATCTTATCACCCACCCCACTTTTCCCTCTGGCTTCTTATCACACTCTGCCCCTCTCCTTTTCAGACAAGATGGAGGGAATTTAAAAAAAAAAAAATCTGACCATGGTGGAAGAGGAGATAGTGGGAGGAAGAGTGACAGCAGCTTACAGGTAATTTATTGGGGGCATTTCATCCACTGTTTCTGCTGTTTCTATGTACTCATTTACATCTTCACACACATCATACCAACAGTGTCTGTGTTCACTCGTATACCAAAACAACGGCAGAGATGTGTTGCATCGTCACGACTTGATGCACATTGATCGTGGACTTAGGACACTTTCTACTGTATTCCAAAATTGAGGTACAGTTAAATAATTTCCTCTCAAGTGAAAAAGTAATCATTGTTTCCCAAACTTTGAGTTAAACTGAGAACTCAAAGTGTTCGTTTGATGGATAAATCTAAAATGTTGTGAGTCTTTTATAAGATGTCTTTTGCAGTATCATGCATGTCCTGTTGAATCACTGAGTAACTATGTGTGCTATATTCAAATGATCATGTGTATTTGTCCTTGTGTTACATTAGCAAGGTTTTCTGTCTTTCAGGGAGTCTTTATTCAGAGTAGTATCTTCATCACCTTTGCTAGAAGCAAAAAGAAAGAAAGAAATGTGCTACTTATTCAGCCTTGCTGATCACTTTTCCATTTGTTTTAAAATCTGTAAATAATTTTCTGTTTGTGAGATTACAGCCATTCTGTAATCTCATAACATTTGCTTAAACATAACTGTCTTCAAAACCTGGAGGTTTCATGCATCCTTTCTATGCACTCCGTTCAAGCAACATTTTATATAAATATTACTTTTGCTTTTACATTACTTTAATAACAATTTTTCTACAGGCCAGGACAGTTAATAAAATATGTGATTATGCCAATATATCCATTTTGTGCATTCTGTACCCTATCTTACATATTTATTTTTATGTCATCCACACTTATTTCTTTTAATTACTCAACTTATTTTATGGATTAACTTTTGTTGATTTGTATTTACTCCTAGATTATGTGGGTGGTTATTGACATCTGGAGGGTATTTAATTTTATTAATTATATATTGAACATTTAGATTTCTACTTAAAAAACAAGTGTTGCCATATTCGGCACAGTATTTTACCTGCTGAATGCTTTGATGAATGTCTCCATTGTTTGCTAATATGAACATAACAAATCAGACAGTGATTTTATGTCCACGATTTAGCCTGCTGTTTGACAAATAGGGCTGTATTATGAATGCTCTCGTAAACATGCATATTGTCCAGGCAAATACCAAAAACACACTGACATATAAGTAGTAACACAAGCAGTGAACAGACATCAGCAGAACCTTTCTGCTGACTTTAATTTTCTCCCTTTTGATTTGACTGATTTCCAGGAAGATTATGCAATGGCTTCGGTGCCACTAAAAGCAACACATTCTCCTCCTCCTACGTTTACACTTCACAACAAAACAATTCTAAACATAACTTCAGCTTAATTATCAGATATATAATTTTAGCTTCCCCTTGTACTGTATGCAAAAGGAGTAGTATCATGGATTATCCACCTACAGGGAGGGTCTTTCCTTTTAATAGAGGCATTAGGAACTCCAGCTTTCATTTGGATATTCCACACATGGGAGCATAAATTGTGTGCTAGAGTATGTGCTTAGGAATTTGATGTATTCCTAAGCAGATTTTAACAATTATTATTATTATTTTTTTTTGCTTTTGATATTTACAATATGAATTCAAAAAACATACAGAGCCTCCTCCTCAAAAATTATCTAATTATTTCAAACAATTCATTATATACATAATAAATCTTTAAAACTCATTTTAATTAGTCAATTACTTGACTTATAAAAGTCAAGTAATTTACTTGACTTTAGTGATAAAAGTCAATTATTAAAGTTAACTAATTTTTAATAAGTCAATTGCTTGACTTATTAAAGGTAAGTTATTAAGTCTTTAACTTGACTTAAAGTAAATCAAGTTACTACTTGACTTACTTTAATAAGTCAAGTAAGTAAGTGCATGCATATCTTTACACGTTTGGAGTTCTTGTCTTCCAAAAAGGTAACCAAAATTACAACATCATTTAAGCCCCAAAAATTGTTTTGCTGCAGGAACAATGAATCTCTGTATTGGGACATTTATGGCCCTCAGAAATTTTCAGGGTTGTGTGGGTGCGTGGAAGTGTGGGGAATTGCTGATCCCTCTAAAATCTCACTTGCCTTAATTAAGCTAACTCCTGTAATGCTGAGCTAATGCGAGCAATGCACCTAATCCTTCCTCAATTAGGCAAAATGCTCCACAAATCGCTTCTTCTCCACTGAAGTACTTTTCACAGAGCACAACATCCGATGCACATCATTACACACATACAGAATCACAGTCAAGGCCACACTCTTGCAAATTATGAGCATCATTATGTTGTCTAACCAGAAAAATATGTTTGGTTAGCGTGGGATCAGTGGGTGTGAAGATGGTACTGGTCTCTGTCCACAAGCTGAAACTTCAACACAAAGACCTGCATCTTCAAAGCCTAAACTGACATCAGCTACAACCAGAAACTCTCATTTTTACATTTAATGGAGCAAAAATGGCTGCATGTTACTTGAGAGTGCATAGTAGTTTGCAGTGTTTCTTATATGTTTCTTTCCATCAGCCCAATTTTGAAATCGAACAAGGGCACAAATTGTTATTTTTTTCAAACACATTTAAAACTTCTTTGTCTCTGTAATTAATAAAAAGATTTAATATGTAAGAAAGAAGAAAAAATAACCTTGTTCAATTCTAAAGCATACAGTCTTTGAAAGGCTGCTTTACAAACATGTAAAATGTTAAATAAAAGGAACAGAAGCTCTTAATTGACCAACTACAATCCAAAGGAGAACCATTTGCTCAATTAAATTAAGATAGTGTCTTTTTTTCTTAACCAGAAAAAGTGTAAAAAAAAAAAAAAAAAACATGTTTTAATGTATTAGTGATGTTCTACATTAATCAAATGCACCTAAGTTCAAGAAAATTGTCATTCATAACTAAGGAGAATAAATAAAACGAGTATAGTGGCTGTTTTGTTCTCTAAGACATTGATGTCTTAGAGTCAATTGCATTTAGTTTGACATCATGAAAACGTCACAAAATGTTTTTAGAGTTAAAAAAACTGATGGTTCAGTCACGGGCCTCGCAGTATGTCAAACCCCTATTAATAAAACCTTACTGTGTGAAACAATATGACATTATCTTTCACTTGACCTCAAACAGTCAATTTTGCATAATGGTGACCCACATGAAAACATGAATAATTTATGTAAATTCATTAAAACTTCCTCAGTGGTGCACTGTTGGAGCATTACCCTTGTACATTGCTTCCACATCCATGGAAACTTCAACAATCAAATTGTCCAAACAACAAGAAAACTTGACAAATTTCAAGACCTAATTATTGGCTTCAGTTTTCATCTCTTCTTTCACCAAATTGCTGACATTTTCAAAATTTGTAACAGCTGTGAAACCCCCTGAATGAATGATACTTTAAAACAAGAAAGATTACAGTGTCTGAATAAACAAGCACATCGGTCATAAAAGCGATCAGCATGAGGGCTTGGCCAACTAAACCATTTGCATTTAAGAGGAGCAGCTGTATTTTTAAACATGGGCAACAAAAAAGACAGCAGTCTCCTTCATCTGTCACTTAATTCCAAGTCCAAACAGTGTTTGAAAAATGGATTTTCACACATTCGTAAATGTTTTGTTTTAATTAGAAATCCAACATAACAAAAGAAAAAAATGATGATAAAAAATATGAAGCAATACTTTTTTTTTTTCTCGACAGAAAAAAAAATTAGCAGAAAGTGAACCCTAAATATACAAAATAAATCGATGATGGACTTGGATCTGAGTGGATATGTGTGTGGAAAAAACACACATATGTGTTTGTGTAAAGCAGCATTTATTCAGTCATTCAGAGACTGCATGACTGAAAGTTGCCACAGAAAACTCTGTTCCTACACAGAGGCAGGAAGGTCTGACCACCATCTTGTTTGCCAATATATACAGGAAACAAATGGATGGCTAGGCATGGTTTCACATAAAATTAAAATTTCATTCGATAAGGTAAAATTGTTATGTAAATCTAAAAGGCGTTGTATGAAAAAGTAATTGTGTCTTCTTATTAAACTATGAATTAAGTGCGATTGGAAAGCTGAATTCATTTTAGCAGCCGCACCTAAGCTTGATCACAGCCAGAATGACAATACTAGAAACATAATATTGCCATGTAATTAGACCTTCTCTGACAACATGAAAACGGCTAACACATCTCAAATACTGAGACAGACCACGCCCAAATTTAGACATCTATCAGTCTGGAAGGATTATGAAGCTGTTTCTACTTTGCAAGCCCACAAACATGATCCAGGTGCAAAGCACCTTCTCCATCAAGACGACACAAAATACTTCATGTGCCTCAGTTAAGGTCAGGGTTCAGTTTGTTAAGAAAGAGACCGGGTTAAAGTGACATCCACAAAGCTAAAGTCTACCAAAAATAGCAAAAAGGCCTTTTTAACATTTTCCAAAAACAATCTTAAAGATCCACAAGAAGGTTGTGAAAATATATAATAAAATTGAACATTTTCTGGATTAAAATGATACAGCATTCCAGAAAATTAAAAGCATACCAACAGCCAAACAAAGAGGTGATAAAGTGATGTTCTCAGTCCTCTTTGCTGCTTTAGGACCTGGATAACTTTACGCAATCGATAGAGTTATGATGGCTTCAGGTACCATTTCTACCTGAAGCCATTTCTATATGGGCTTCAGGTAAATGTACAGAGCTTAAAAAACTCAATCGTAATTTGAAAACTGCATTTTGCATTTAGTCAAGTCATTTGATGTTTGACATTAAAAGTTGTTTGATGATTTGAAACAATTAGGAGTAACAAAATGCAAAAAATTGAGGAATTTGATAAAGGTGTAAACAATTTCACAACACTGCAAATGGGCGTAGAAAACCGCAAAATGTTTCAATAAGGTTTAACTCGAGTGCAAATTTTTGCACCACATGGCATCTTAGGCTATTAAGATGAGTGAGTGTGCATATATGACTTCATTAGAAAGAGGAGGGATAGGAGAAGAGGTCTCCTGCAGTAGTTCATAGAATTTCATTGCAAGCCATTTAAAAGCACAAAGTAGGCCCCACACTGCGGAACAAAGAGAAATGGACTGTTCCTAACACTAGCTAGGGACACCATGCTCCATATTCGTTTTTTTTTATAAATTTATGCTTCCTGTTCTCTTTTGTGTCTCTCCCTGGAAAGAGTGATAAGGACATAGATTTCTTAATCTGTTTTATGCACGAGAGCTGCGGCTACAGTACACTGCTGAGCAGCACAAACGACTCCTACTTTTTCCCAAACTTGCAGTATTTTTTTTCCAGACAGGGGAGAGAACCAGAATCTCAAGGGAGCCAAAACTCACAAGGCAAACAATACGGCTGCAGAGCTTTACTGCGCACATGGTGGCAGAGGTAGCACAGGGTTGAGAGAATCACCCCGTTTCCCTCTTTTTCACTCTACTGCTTTCTGCGCCCATTTCTTTTCTCTCCTCCATCTCTTTCTCTTTCTCTCTCTGTCGCTCTCTTTTTCAGCATACTGGGTCAGTTGAGCTCCTGCACTGCAGTGTGAAAGAGTTTTTTTTTTTCATAATTTCAGGACATAAGAAACTGCCTCTACAGGGGTGGTCCTTTAGCTTCTCCTTCTGAGTAACGTACAATAAAGCTTCCACACGGTGATAAAAAATAAAAATAAAATATAGTTTACCAAAATCTTCTATTTCAAAACAGTACCTTGCAAACATATTCACAGCCTCTGTTGTACAAAACAGTGGTCCATTTTGTACAACCACTGTACAAAAAATGGTTGCATTGTTTTAACAAGCCCTGTCCTTCATTAAATAAACTGAAATAACCCTTTTTGAACTGTGAACTTGAAGTGAACTTTTTGACACTTTGTCACATTACTGCTAAGAAAACATCTGGGTATATCGATGAAATTTATGTGTTGATAAATAAAACAATTCAGCACAAATAGTGCACAACTGTGAAATTGGAAAAATATTACATATTTCTATTATTATTTATGGTTTTTACAAATAAAAATCTGAAAAGTTCTTCAGGCCTCTTTGCTACAATCCCCTGAAATACATTCCATTTTAAGCACTTGCCTTTAGAAGTTACCTAATTAGTAAATCCAATTCATTTGTGTTTGATTTACTCGTCTTCAAGATAAAGCTTTACTGCGAAAGCTCAGAGGTTTGTAAAAGAAACAGCATTTTGAAGACAAAAGAAGACAACAGGCAGGTCAAGAAAGAAGCTAGTAAGAAGTTTAAAGGAGTTGCAGGTTATGTTTTCCCATGCGTTGCACATCTCGAAGAGGACGGTTCAGTATGAATCAAGTAGAAGTAAAGGGAGCTCTCATCCACTCAATCTAACAGTCCTGGTAACAAGAACATTATGAATAGAAGCAACACAGAGCCCTAAAAGTAACTCAGAAGGAGTTGCAGGGACCCATAACTTTGGAAAACTACCATACAAAAAATAAAAGATAAATAAATAAAATATGATTTTCTTGCAAGAGGAAAACAATTGTTGAACAACAGGCATAAAAAGCTGCATTTGTAAAGGGCACAAAAATTGTGGAAGCAGATGCTCTCATCAGGTTACACCAGAATGGGACTGAGATCTTTGTAACACACAATGTGGCAGATAACTAACATTGCTCATCACTCAGGAGACACTATTTCCTGTAAAAGATGGCAATGGCAGCATCATACAGTAATGATACTGTTTTCTCTACCAGGGACAGGATGACTGATCAAATCTGATGGAGCTACATAACAAGCAACAGAACTACATAACACATCAGCATAAGCATATTAGCTGCCAGATAAAAGTACAAGCAAAGAAAGATTCTCTGGATCGCACAATACCTGCTACGGCAACTATGTAGCATTTGCATCACACTGCAACTCAGCACAGTGGTCAGAGGCAGATTGGCTTTTTTTAACCAAACTAAAGATGATGATGCATTTCACTACAATAAAGGAAATGTATACCACACATAAATTGCTACCAAGTGCCTCTTTGTCTCCTCCTACTCTTTTGTCTTTTCATTACACTTGCATTTTTAGATGACTAAACATATGCTCATTTTCTTTATAAGGCACTGTTTTCAGAACCTCCTTCTGTTGACTCAAAGTCTGTCACACCTTCCTAAATTGTTGGTCATTGCTTGCCTAAATTATCAGTGCTGCTCTCAAGAATTCCTCTTGTCATTCCTCTCCATTCATAAAGGGCTGCAATTCCAAATCAAAGTCTAAACCAATTTTCACTCAAATAACCACAAAAACAAATCAGCAAACAATCTATGCAGCAAATGATAACGTCAGACATTCAGTGACATGCAGACATAAGTGCACATAAATGCACACAAATCCACTTTGACAGCATGTTTCCTCCAATGTGCAGTGCAGACAAATACTACCCAAACAACTAGAGGCCACAACACATCATAAGGTAAGTAAAAAGAGGTAAGTAGAGAGAAGGAGAAAACATCACACCACACCCAGTTTGAAAAAAGATCCCACTTTTAGATTGCCCCATATTATCAATTTTTACTCCAAATATTACCCAGCACAGTTACAGACAATTAACGGCTGTCCTGACTTCAGAGTTGTCACAGGAGCCTGCTGACGCTCTTCTAATAGGATTATGGTATCTCATATCTCCTGAAGAATTAACAGCAGCAGTATCATGGCAATGTCATGTCACATGGCAGACATAGAAATAAACATCAAGACAGCTGTGTTAATAAGCGTGCATTGCTGACATAAAAATCCACTACAAAATAATTAAATTTTAAAAATGACGGCACGTAAAGAGAGCAGGCACAGTTAAAAAACTGAGTGCTATTTCAGCTTGGATGACATCCACATGGGAAACTGTATATATGCTTTTGCTTAAGAAACTGCTATAGAAAAATGTCGGGTCAAATAGAACCTCAAGAAATTAACCACAAATTTATTAAGTGAAAAATAACTTGAATTCCACCACATCTGCACACTTTGGACTCATGATCCAGAGTAAAATTACCAGCTTCACAACAAGCTTATTTCTGAAACCTCAGCACATGACGGGAAGTGCTCTTACTCATGGATTTATATCATAGAATTATCTTATTCTCGAAGAAATATTAGCAACCCTCACAGCCAAGTGGCCAACAGATGTTCAAGCAGAATAACAAGAACACATGAAAAAGTCCTGGAGGAAAGCACAATGCTCATCTGTCTAATCATACATTGACTGAACAATGGGGAAAGAAAATAGGTAATAAAATAATTAACGACTGCAATGTTTTTATTTATCTGTTAATTTTAGAGTGGGTTGGAGGTTGTAAGGTTTTAGGTTAACAGACTAATACATCATGCTTTTAATCAAACTGAGTGCACACTGAAACTCTTTATGGTATAATCTGACCTTGTATTTGTGGAAACTAAGGTTTTGTGTGTTTTCTGTGTGTGAATGTGTGCAAGTGCAGAAAAAGAAGAAGATAAATTAGGTGGAGCAGATTATCACATTTCAGCACTGTAACATCCTCTAAAAGCAATAAAGACAAAAGAGGCTTGGTATTATACAGCCACATTTCTGAAGAACTTAGATGAATGTGTCATTTGTTTGTCTGATCAGCAACACTTGCCAAAAATAAATGAACAATGAAGGCAACATGAGATAAAATGCTCAATTTAATGCAAGCTTGTAGACTGAATCACTGATAACCGATACCGGAGATGACTCATCAACAATACCTCAACATGTTTTAGAAAATAAAATTTGGTTTGCTACATTTTTGTTTGTGTTATATTGACATATATTAGGCAATATAACACTATATTCCAGCTAAGCATCACTTACTTAATTCATCGAAATCAAAGCAAAGGGATTAAACAAAATCAGAATCAGTCTCCCAATTCACACACAGTGAAGGTGTCTGTATACGTTAGTGTAAAATACCTGTTATGTTTTTGTGATCCAAAACAACTGAGACCCAGATCAATCGTTTGAGAACATTTTAAAGCTTTCATGTAACCTATTTCACATGCAACTCAAATGAAAGTGTGGGGAACCTCTCATATGTGGGGATCTGGCTGGCCACCCTAAACCCTAAATAATATAAATTTTTATACCCTATCCAATCATCTTAAATAGGTGTCAGTACACACCTGTCACTGTTTAGAGTGCCTCTTATAACCATGACATAAATTCAGTCATCCTCGTAAGCTTTTCCCGTAAGCTTTTCTGTGCTGCATCTTGGAGCAATAATCTGCAGAGTTTCAAAGGCATCAGAGGGATCTCTTTGTCAAAACGTGCCAATTAGTGGATGTGCACAAAATACTTTATACGGCATTATGTACACTACACATCAGGTGTAGAAAATATCTCCCAACATTGTCATTATCAAGAATTAGATTTTCCTTCAAAGGTGATGATATTACAATGAAAACTGGTCAGGGAGGCTGCAAAGAGGAGCTGCATGAACTTCTGACAGGTACTGATAGTAATCTTCATTTATCTGGGCCTGGGGTACAACGGTAAGATAGAAAAAAATTCAAGCATCTTCATGTAAAGAAAAGCCTTCTAGCCTAATCTGTTAAAAATACATGGGAAAATGTGTTATGATCTTATTAAACCAGTGTTGAGCTTCAGAACCATAATCCCAAAATGTTTGTTTGGGGCTAAAACGACATTACACATCACCAAAAGAATATGGTACATAAACTCAACATCATACTGTGGGACTGACTTTCAATGTTTTCATAGCTGAATTCAGTTTTCTGCTAGAAAACTGAATTCAGCTTTCAGCACACCAACTCACAGTGCATTTCATAATCCACAAAAAAATGACTTCTCCAGAAACAAATAACTTTTTGTTCACAATATAGTCTACCAACACCTTAGACCTCATTTTGATTGGAAATCTATAGTCAGTCGGCTGAACAGAAGAGATGCCTTCACAGTCGAACAAGTCTAGAGCATTGCAATGAAAAACCAAATATTTCCAAATAAACATTTGCTATGAGATATTCATTCTCACTAAAATAAACAGTTCTGTAATAATGTCAGGTTGTATAGGTTAAAAGTCGCATTAAGGGTGGAAAAAAATTCTCAAAGAATTTGTATTGGTCTCAGTGGTTTCATCACCAAACACCGGCATTTTAACATGGATATGTAAACGTCTTAGATTCACTGTACTTACAAGTTTGACTTCACATCTCTCCCCAAAAAATTTTACTATAAGAAACAAAAAAGACTATTGTTTGAAAATATTGACTTCCATAGCAAATTAATTTGTAGTTGACACAACCCTCAGCCTTTGTTTAAAATTTTCTTTTCATTGTTTGTAGAATGGAGGAGGCTAAGAAAGGAGCCTGTGGTATACAATTAAAAATCACATAAAATTATGATTGCTGAAAGTAAATTACATATTCAATTCATAGTGTAGATTTAATACGCTAATAAGATATCTTCATGATGTAGTCACATGTGTACATGTGTGGATATGCATGTGTGTGTGTGTGTGTGTGCGTGTGTGTGTGTGTGTGTGTGCGTGTGTGAGTGTGTGTCTGTCAGCTAAACCCAATCTAGCTTATATAATGACAACATTTCTGCAATGGCAGAACACTTATCGCCCTCCAGTGGAGTGAAAACACATAGACAACTTGATGAGAGAGCCAAATAATGAAATGTATACATTTTTTAAAAAGTATTTTCCAATTATGATATCACTCACCATTTCACTTGCATATATCAGTGATGCATGTTCAGATAGCGACAGCTGTAGCTGTCTGATCAACTCACTGATTTGCCTTTTACTTTTTAAGATATCTTCTTCCAGAGGCAGCTGCATTTCTCTACTTTTCCTGGGTCGTGTTTTACTTTGGTTTTAGATTAAATGTGGCTAAACCCTGCAATGTGCTGGACAAAATAAAGTCAAACTGTGCATTAAAAATATGAAAATGAGTCCCTCTGTTAAAAAAGAAGAAAAAATAAGCACCCTGCATTTATGCTTTCCATGTAGTTTAGATACAGTGGTTGAAAATCCCATTATATGAATACTAACAAGTTTGTATTATCATACCTTGCACTGCTTCTTGGTCTAGCATGCTTTTTGAGTCCAGTAACAGCTAATGGCTGACCACGTCCTACACCAGATACACACCCTGTTATTCCACTCCACACATGTTCCACTGGAATTGGTATCGACACCTTCATCAATTAGATTAAAGAGTTTGATTTTATTAAGAAGGCTATACCAGACGCATAATCACTATACATTGATTTAACATTATCTTTACAATAAAATTCTTCACTGAAATTACAGAATAAATATATGCACATTTTTTCTTCAAATCTTTGTGAAAGAGAAAACATTAAAAGTGCTTACTACAAAGCTGTTAGTGGATTGCAATGGGAACTCCAGAAGCAATGAGAAGGGAAGAGGGAGTGGGGCCATAACAAAGAGTGTGGAAATATTCAGAAAACCCTTCAGTATGGTCTCATAATAATATTCACAAATGTTTTACCATCCCTGTATCGGTGCTTCCTTTTCTTTACGAGAAGCACCCTGATATAGACATATGTCTTCATTTATAGTAATAACCATATTAATAAGATATAAAAAATTAAATAGAACACTGAACCATAGATGTGTTGCGGTATCTCTGTTCATACAGTGACGTGATAGTTCTGAGTAAATCCTCTCACTTCCTGCACTGAAGCGAGTGCATGCAGCAAACTGCAGTTCAGTTTGAATATAAGTTTTTTTTTTTTAAAACTTTTTTGATAATGTCCTATAAAGAAAAAAATGTGCACAGATTCCAGGTGTTTGTACATCCTAGTTGAGTAATAAGAGAGAGGAAAAAAAAAGAAAAAAAAAAGTAAGGGAGACGTCCAGCTCCCGTCTGTCCTCATGGTAACTAGTAGCACATCATGTTAGCTCCATACAAATGGATTTTAGTGACAGATGTAACATGGTTCATGTGTTTTATTTCCCAGAGCCCCATTTTTTTTCTCCTTTGCTTTCTTCAGGGCATATAGAGATATTTATATATTATAAAAATAACGGTTGACGTTGCTGGCTACTCTGAAAAAAAGGCACTTAATTGAAACATCTGAGAATGATCTCTCCTCGAAGGTGATTTTAAGTGGGAGTGGGGGCTTTGTGACTGTATAATTATACATATTTATTTTAATTCATGCTGTTTTATCAAATTTTGCTTTAAGATTGGTGTAAGTAATTTTGTCTGTCAGGTGGCATAGTGAAAATGACAAAATCATGTTGGTTTTTTTTGTTGTTCTCTTCTATCGGGCTACAAAGTTATTAAAAACGGTAGGATTTTTCCAAGACTTCGAGGTAATCTGGCTTGGTTTGAAGTTTGGCCCTTAACTCGAGGTAATCACTTTGGGAGGGATCAGGGTAGCAGCCTTTCCCAGCTGTGAAAAGCAACGTCTCCTTCAGCCTTGCGTCCTGCTGCAAATCTGGGTACTGCATGCCTGGTGGATGCGCATGTGCAACATGCATGTCCTTTAATTTGGGCACTGTCCCATACAAACAGTCTACAAAGCCCACTGTTGGTGTGGGCCTCTGACTGTCAATCACTGTGGGGCAGAGCCCTCCATTCTCATGAAATCCTGAAATGTCCGCTGTGGTGTGGTTGACCGTAACAATAGTGTTCAGCTGAGAGTTGGAGACCGCCAAGGTCCATTCTCTCTCTTTCTCCAACAAGGTTCTATAGTTACTGTTGCTACTGCTGCCATTGTCTTTCTTTTCTGCAAACTGTGCCATCTCCTCCTCAGCAATCTCTCCTTCTCTTGGCTTATAGATAGGGTTGTTACACATTTGAGTCACAGGGTGCGGGATGTAATCATAAACGTGGCCATGTCCATGTGTGTGAGTAGTGTGCGAATGTGTGTGCAAACTGGGTGTTGGTTTCTCCGGCGTGCCAGGGTTGCCGGCACAGCTTTGCCTTGGCGGATCCTCAAAAATCCTGCATTGCATCTGGATTCCAGTCAAGTCCACCTCAGAACGTTTCCGGAAAGGTAGCTTCTTTCTGCGACGGAGGACAAAGGCAAAGAGCCCAGCAGTAACAAACACTGCTGAAATGAAGAGGATGAGCAGACTGAGGATGAGAACCGACAGTGGAACAGCCCCTCTCCTACTTGATTCTCCCATTTCAGAGCTCCCTGTGGTGAGGTCATCCCCACCAGGCAGAGCTGGAGAGGGACCTGAAGAATACTTCAGCTCAGGACAGATGACCTCAACCTCAAGCGAACGCAGGTCCTTTCCAAAAGCATACTCTGGTGTGTTGCAGGTGACTTCCCCCACCACAATGACAGAGGACAGCTTTTCCAGCCATTGTTTGAGAGGGATGATATCACATGAGCAATCCCAGGGATTCTGATGGAGATCGATCTGGACGATGGAAGTCAGATGCTCCAGGACGCCATGAACTGGCAGGGAAACAAAGTGATTTCTGCGAAGATTAAGACGTGCAAGGTTGGTGCCAGCAAAGGCATCATTGGGTAATGACCTCAACAGGTTATTATTGAGGAAAACCAATTGCAGATTGGGCATTAGGGAGAAAGAATGAGACTGGATCTCACGGATGACATTGTATTCAAAGTAAAGATAGCTCAACATCTGAAGTCCACGAAACATTCCAGGACAGAGCCGCTCAATGTCATTACCATTCAAATATAAACTTTTTAAGTTTGGCAAGTTGATAAATGCACCCTCTTGGACATAGGATATCTGATTGTTCCCTAAATGTAGTAAATCCAAACTTGAGAAGTTCCAGAAATCTGAACGATAGATCTTCTGTATCAGGTTCCCACTAAGATACAATTTCTTGGCATTAAGGGGTCGAGGCAGAAGCTCTGAAATGTTGTGAAAGCCTTTGTCTTTACAGTTTACTGTTAACCCAAGGTCATTGATGTGAAGGTTACAAATACAATTAGCCGGACAGATTATTGGAATGGGTGGTCTGGTTTGGTAGCCAGCAATGGGGGGCTGGTTGAGGCCTGGGTAAATGCTACGAGGAGTTGGTGGATTCTTTGTGGGCCGTCTGGTAGGCTTCCTGGTAGGCTTTGCAGATCTGTCCTTGTACTCCACAGAAGAGGCTGTGTTGTGAAAGGGCGAGAGCATGGAGGAAGGTTTAGTAGGCCAAGTGTTCTCATTGCTGAATGGCACCCGAGGAATTCCCAGCTTGGCCTCAATCTCTGCATTGGTGAGAAGAGGACAGAGCTCGCTGCGTTTAATTTCCCGCAGGTCTTTTCCATGTAGGTGGAATGGGGTCTCACATGTGATCTCTCCCACCAAAGCTGTGTAAGGGATTCTCTCTAGCCATGTTTTTAACTGGACAATCTCACACACACAGTTCCAAGGGTTTTCCTCAAGCTGGATTTCCATCAAGCTCCGCCCAACATACTCCAGTGTGCCTTTATACTGCAAAGTCTTTAGTCTGTTACCTCTTAAGTCCAAATGTGTTAGGGACACAGACCGAAAAAGGTAATTCGGCAGCATGGGTATGAGATTGTCATTTAATATAAGTACTCTTAATTTGTGAAGGTGCCTGAATGCACCACTTTCAATCCTTTTAATAACATTGTAATCTGCTTGGAGATATTCTAGATTCTCCAATCCCAGAAATGTGTCGTTTCTGAAAACTTCTAGTTTGTTTTCATGGAGAAACAGTCGTTTAAGTATTCCCAAGCCATTGAATGCCCCAGCATGTATGTCTTGCAAGGCGTTATTACCCAGATTGATGGATATAGCATTGTTAAGATGGAGGAAACTGTTGAAGTAGAGCTTCCTCATTAAGTTCCTCTGCAGGTTGAGCTTGAAGGGTCGGCTCCAAATTTGAGAGATCTGGCTGACATTTGTAAATCCTTTACTGTCACAATGGACATGGAAGATGCCTTCCTTGACCTCGCAGTCGCACGGTTCAAAGCAGGGCTCGTCGATCTCCTCCGAGTCCTCCAGCAGTGGGATTGGTGTGGTCCATCCTAAGGCTATGGTGCTCAGCAAGGTAACCCACAGCATCCTCGCTGACACCACGGCGATGAAGTTTCAGCTCCAGGGACAGAGCCACTTCACAGCACTGCAACAGAGAATTCCAGGATGGATGAGATCGCAAGAAAAGGGAAGGCTTATGGTTAATGCTTTCACGCACACACACACTTCACATGCACACGCACATGCATGTATATACACACAGAAACCAAGAGAAGTTTGAGATGACAGAGACAGAAAAGGAAAAGAAAGATACAGGAAAGAGTGCATTAGTTTCAGTAGAATGGACGGCAGCTTTGAAATGAATACCTATGAATAATAGAAAGACACTGGACACCACTTTAGACTCGGTGATATTGCTGTCTTTTTAAAAACAAAATATAAAGCCCTATACTCTTAAATAGATAATATGATACCAGAGAGCACAAACGACTCTCTGCAGTCAGACACTACACTTCACTATGTAGCCTGAAATGCCATTTATTATACAGCAGATGTGCTGGTAAGGTCGCAATAAATCACAGCAGAGATTCTTATCGCTATGAATAAACGAAGGCAACAGCGGATAAAAAAGAGTACCGTCGAGGAGACTCTGTCCCTTGCTTTATTTAATACATAACAAGAATCTCCAATCAAAGTTTAAAGCATGGAACAAAATAGTACAACAGAATAGTCTATTGTGCTGAGCCCAGTCTGAACATATCCCTGTTACTAATTCAAAGCTGAAAAAAAAGCGTGTTTTAGCCTCGCATGTAAAAATCACTGGTTTATGCAACAAAAATGTTAATTCATTCCTACCGAATGAGCAAGTATTGCATTTTGCATTGTAGTGTATTTTCAAAAGATTAGGGGACCCAGCAGTTTGCCTCTTGTGTTTTACCTCCAGTTAAATCTATGAAATGCAAGAGGACACATTTTACTACAAAATGTTTTACTTATTTTTTTTTTTCCCTGTCCAAATTTAATAAAACCTCATAAATTACATTGTATTAGTAGAACCAAGTCTTTTTAAGATAATAGGAACAATTTGAGACTTAAAAAGAGCAAGGGGGTATTCTGACACTTTGAAAAGCGCAGCTGTGAGGCAAAAAGAAAACTAATAGCAATTGTGATTGTGAGAATGGTGAAATGTGTCAATTTCATCTAAAAAATTTTTTTATTCCTCTCATGGGGACAACAAAAAAAAAAAACGTGTCTGCCAGACACTCGTGTTATTGTCCCTCTATCTGCCTTTATTTTTCTCTGTCTCCCCCACACGCTCCTGCACGCACGCAAAGCTTCTGAAAATCTTTGCCATTATTGCAAACTCATGTATCCACTGCGCTGTTCAGCTCAAAAAAAAAAATAAATAAATAAAAATACAGGAGCGCATACGGCCCAGGCAAAAGCGCTGCCCGTGGTGCTGAATGCAAAATCCCGGCAATTGAAATAAAAAAATAAAAAAAAAACAGGAATTCCTCAAAAAATACGAGATAAAAGAAAAATAAGTAAAAAAAAGGCCAAAAAGATCTTTACACGATGTTCGCTTCATGTTGTCTCCCTGTGCCACGAGTAATCCAGCAGGATTTGATTCCGCCTCCGTTTTATAGAGATCAAAAAGCCAGATGCGATGTCAAAAAAAAAAAAAAAAGTAACAAAAACATTTCAGGACGCGCAGCAAATTTGGCACCATCGTAATTCCACTCGCGGTGCATCGGTTCTAGCGGTGAATACGTACTTAGTTTAGCGGGATTCCAACTTCACATGTCCTCCTCCTGCGGTGATGGGTCCCGTCGTTGCCCGGTGCGTCCCGCGTCTCACGGTCCGTTGCCGGGCTGCGAGGGAGGGGGGAGGAGAGAACGAGAAAACGAAGGGGGTGACTGAACCGCCTGAACGGGGAAAACACAAAGGAGGACATGGACAGAGACAGCGGGGCATTGAGGAGGGAGAGAGGAGGAGGAGATGCGCATAAGAATGAACCCCGGATGAATTTAAAAAAAAGAAGAAGAAGAAGAAGAAAGAGAAGAAGTAGTGCTGCGTGTCATGAATTGGCAAATTTCAACCAGCTTCCATTAAAAGATATAAACCTTTCAACGGACATCATCGCGCTGAGTTAGTGTGGGAAAATAAAAAAATAAAAAAAAATAAAAAAAATAATTATGCTGATCAAGTTCCGGTCTACAAGGAACGGTCTCTGATTTGGTGCCAACCCAAGGCACCCCCCCAAACCCACCCCACCCCCAATCAAAAAAAAAAAAAAAAAAAAAAAGAGAAGGGAAGACAGCAGAGCGCGTGTTGGAATACATGCCAAGCATAATGCAGGCTTTCGTCGTGACATTGGCCGTAGAATTGGGGACCGAAGCAAAGAACAAAACGGGTATTGATTAGTAGGATGGATTCCTGCTCTCAGTTATCCTCGCTCGCTGTCGCCCTGTTTGAAGTCCGTGGCTATGCAGACATCAATAGAAGCACAGAAACACACACACACACACACACACACGCACACATACTCTCACTCACAAATATCGGGTAAATACTTTCCATGATCCATAAGAAATAGTCTATAACTGCTCACCTTAGTTTCGTTGAGCAATTGGAAAGCATCGGGGAAAAAAAAAAAAGATCACTAGTTTGAATCTGGTAAATCTCTCGTTCTCCCCTTCTCTTCCTATTCTCTTTCTCTCTCTCTCTCCTTTTCTCTCCCTCTCTCTCTCTCTCTTTTCCTCTCCCCCTTTTCCTCACCCTCTCTTAGTGGCTGAACCGAAAGAGAGGAGAGAAAAGAAATGAAGACGTGATAAGAATGCGATCTCTCGCCCTATCTCTCTTTGCTCTCCAGTGATACCGACTCTCTCTCTCCTCTCTCTCTCTCTCCCTCTTTTTTTTCCTAAGCAGTTTGTTTAAAATGCAAGTCCTCCACTTCTGCCCATCCTCTTCCTTTTCCACCACCACCACCTCTTCCACCTCCTCCTCCTCCAGCACCACCTCCTCCTCCCCCTGAGCCGCCTCTCGGGCGAGCGTTCAACAACCGGGTGAGAGTGTTCTCCTGGCGGCTTCAGGAGCGCGTCTCCGTCAGCGCAGCGGCGGCGGTACGGGCGTGTGGATCATATCGGCCTCGACTTGTTTTTTTTTTTTTTTCCCTTCGCCCCCCCCCTCCCCTCGTCGTGCGTCAGAGAAAGTGGCGGACCGAGCTGGGGAGAGGTTCTGCGAAGAGATGGGAGAAGCAGAGAGGAGAGAGAGAGAGAAAGAGAGAGAGAGAGAAAGAGAGGGATCTGGCAGTGAGAGAAAGACTGAGGAAGGGAGAGAGTGGAGGGGGGGGGGGGGGGGGGGGGGGGGAGCAACACGAGTGAAGGAGAACTGCTGCTCTATAGTTCTGGATGCTGTCGAGAAGAGGGAAGGAAGTGAAGTGAAGGGAGGAGAGTGAGAGAGAGAGAGAAGCGCTCTGGCTGCGGCGGCGGGAGCGCGCGTCAGTGAGAAATAAATAAGACCTGTGGATCCCAGACTGGACGCGGGACGCATCCTGCTTTCTTTGTGTCTCTCTGCATAATCATTTTAAATACTTGTTTAATTGGAATGAAGTCCCATTTTTTTATTATTATTTTTTTTTCTCTCTCTCTCTCTTCTCCTTTACTTTCTTTCCTCCTCAGGACACAGTCACATTTGGGGAGAGGTAGTCTCACTCGTGCTGAGAAGACAAAGAAGGTGGCCGCGAATGTCTACAACCGGAAGGGCAGGGACTGCAAAATCACGGAGCATTTCTTCCCTTTTATTCAGTCTGCGTGTCTTCCCCGGTCTCGCCTCTAGCGGGCGACACAAGCCCACTTAGTGAGCAGGAAGATCCTTCTGCTTTTTTACTTTTTTTTTTTATTTATTTATTTTTTTTTGCAGCTTAACTCAGAGGAGGGTGATTGCAGCGGAGAACTGTAATCTTCTTACAGGATCTCTGGTTGATACCTTTAGCAAGACTTCTGTACCACAAACACAACCGGAGTTAAACTTGCATCTTTAACACTAAGATTGCTGTAATTTGGCCTATAGGATATATTGAACAAAACTTCAACAATTAATTTTAGAGTGACTCATCTAGTTTTTTTTGTTTTGTTTTTGTTGTTCTTTTTTGTTAAAGGGAAACAAAAAAAAAAGAAGAAAAACGGCTTGTTAATATTAAATACAACGCTCAGTTGTATGTATTCAATATGAACTTTTTCCTGTCATTCACATCAAACATTTTCTGGTTTGACTTTATTATTAGCTCTGTTACTAAACCAGTCCAATCTGTAGCACATCCTGAAAGAATTCACCTTTTCCACTTTTTGTCACAGTGATTGTGAACTATCCATTTCACTGGACTTGGAAAGTCAAACACACGTCTATGAAAGGTCCCGTAGTTAATAATACAAAAGAAAAAAGAAAAAAATGAAAAATCTGCTGCTTTGAAGATCTGAGTGAGCTCATTGGCTTCTATGATTCATAAATCGAATAAGTTTGGAATCACCTGAACTCTACCTAGATCTGGCTGGGTGTCAAAACTGAGTAATCGGGAGGTGACCAAAACCATGATGGTTACTCCGTCAGAGAGATGAGAATCTTTCAAAAGGACAACTATTCCTTCAGCAAACCAACAGTGAGGCCTTTATGGTGTACAGATAAAAGCCTGGCATGGCGGCCTCCCGGATATTTGTCAAAAGGCGCCTGGAGGACTCTCAGACCACTGGATGCAACGTTCTCCAGTCTGATGACACAAAGATTTAACTCTTTAGTAAATGCCAGGTGTCATGCGTGGAGGAAACCAGGCATAGCTCATCAACAGGCCAATGTTTTCTCTGGAGTAAAGTGGAATGGTGGTAGCAGACACGACAAAACCTTACATACATCGGCTAATAACAGGGTTGTAAATACCCCTCTTGCCTTCTAAGAAATAATTAAAAAAAAGACACATTGTATTAAATCCCTCATGCTATCCCAATTCTTTCAGAAAACACAGACAAATGTCTTTTTGTAAATATTGATTAAAATTATACTCCAGAAAAATGCAACTTCTTACAATAATGGCTAAATTATAACAACTTGTTTCATTTGTGTAGAGCCTGTTGTTCGAAGACTTGGACAAAGATTAGTTTGATAGTTAGACAGAAACAGTCAACTCTACACTTTTCTACCAGAGTTTTCCTGTTAAATGTATTAAATACTTCTGAAATTAATCTGCTGAGATATAAGGCAAGCGAGCAAATATTCCATTTGTAATCCCTGCTGAGATTTGTCATTTTAGCTTCATGGTGGATTAAATGATTGAGCTCTGGAGACATTATCATGTGCAGGGTATATAGGACATAAATTAATGTTCTCTGTGGTTGCAACCTTAAATGCCATTCCATAGACCTCTGAGGGACTAATATGTTTAAAAGGCTTTTTTCCTTGTAATACACAGCTTGTACCCTTGACTTTTCATAACTCAGAGAATCTAACTAAACACATACAGTGACCAATATGACCCTCAAATAAAAATAAAAAAAGATATATCAGTGAATAAGTAGTATGGGACCATGAATGATTTGTAAAAGGACTGAAAGTAATTTTTATCTTGGTTTAAGTGAATTCATCTCCTTTCCTACAATATGCTACTTCAGAAAAAAATTTATAGGACTAAGTCAATAAATACTTGAATACTTGACTCAACAGGCAATGCAGTGCAGAAAGGTCAGAGGAGTGTTTGGGAGCAGCTTGTGGTCTGTAAAACTGCCATTCCTCCTCATGAAAAGCCATCATTCACTCCGTCAGTCTGTCAACTACTGTCTCACTGGGTGACATAAGGCCACGCTAAACCCTTCATTCAGTCGCAGGACAGAGGCTGCAAAGACTTTGTGCTTCAGTACTGTTTGAAATTGACAAAGTACAAATCAGGACTAATGAGTTTGTCAGCCAGAATGTACAGTGGACACTGATGTCACTGTGCTTGACAAATATCACACAAACTGCCATTTCTCCTATATAAAAAAAAAAATGGAAAAAACTGAAAGCACGTAAGTGGAGGAAAATAAAATGTATTCATCATAAGCTGTCAATAAAGGAAAGAATATTTTGATCTGTCTTGGAGCAGGTGAACTAGAATGAACGAAAATAATCGTGCAAAAACATTAATATCCTTTTAACTTATTCGCATTAAATGTACAACAGTATTGAGGTTTTGCATGATGAGTCACAGACCACTAGTGTCATACTGAATGAAAAGAATGCACCGCTTTTATTTTTGTTTACAAATATGGCGTTAATATGTTTTCAGCGCCTTTTATTTTGACACCCCTAAGCAAAATCCTGTACAACCAGTTGCTCTCAGATGTCAACTACTCAAGAAATTAGAGCCCATCTTGAGTTTAATTGAATCTAAATTTAGATATGGTTGTTCTGTGAAGCTGTCAGAGGCTTGTAGGTGGATATTACCAGATAAACATCATCATCACTGACGGAAAGAAACAGAAACAGGCAATGATGAAACTTCAGAAAAGTTTGAGAGATGTTTGGTTTAGAAACTAATATTCCAAGCTTTAGGCATCTCACCAAGAACTGGCGGCTTTAGTTTATTCAGAAATAAACTAAAGCCGCCTTTAAAGGAATGCAAATGTTATTTAACTTTCTAAGCTCACACACAATATTATGCTTAATAAAACAAAAAGGTTGTTTTAAAAAAAAAAAGGTATGGCACAACTGCAAACCCACCAAGAGATCTCTAGCCATTAAACAGGCCAAACATCAATCACATAAGTCATAAAGAAACCCAGGAAACTGTAGCATCTGCAAAAATCCCATGGCTGAGGTGTGGTATCTGTTGACTGAGAAATAATTAACTTCCAATGTACCGTACAGATAAGAACTCTATGAAGTGAAGGTCAGAAGTACAAAGTCATTGATGAAAGAAAGTTAAGTGAGCAGGTTCGGTTTAGGTATGATTAACGATTAACAAATGGCAAGGCAATTATTAATAAAGTTAGTTGTACTGAATCAAAGTTGGGGCACCATCTGATTATCAAGAATTAATAGGAAAGTAAATTTTAGTTTCTGTCATTTACTGTATTATGAATACCTGCCTGATGAAGTGGGATTTTATAGCACAATGGATGAAGCAGCTGGGATAACGGAGTCACAAGTTAGCATATTTATAAGGACTGTGCAGACCTATTTTATGTGAAGAGGAAGCTAAAAATATCAATAAAATGGAACAAGCTCAGTGTTTAATCCTCCCATTGAAACAAAGTTTGCTGCAACTTTTAATCACAACCCACAACAAATTTTGGTAGCATCAAGTTCAGTGACCTGAATCACTCGGAACAATAAAGATCCACAAGGAAAGCAGAATACAATGAAATAAACAATATTTAAATTATTGTATCATAACAAAAAGTTATTTGACAACTTCCCACTGCGAACTGTACTGATGAATAAGGGAACACTGAGTTCTGCACCTCCGACGAACACAAGAAGTGGCGGTCACTAGCAGAAGGAGAGAGGGTTTGTGTAGATTGGTGATATGTGTCAAGTGTGCAGAGCTTTGGAAGAAAACAAGTGACTCGGCTGTGCACAGTGTCAAAGTGCATTCTTGCTGCATTCACATGTGAATGCAGCAAGAAACGTCAAAATCAGCCCGAACATCTGTGGCCTTTTGAGGTCATCGCTGCAGAATAAAGAGACATTAGTGACAACACTGTCTTCACAGAGAGCAAACAACTTCCAAACCACAAAGTAGAAATGGATGACAATAATGCCCAACCAAGACTTGAACTAGAAAACAAACAAAATAACAGTGTTGTCACTGCTGTTGATGTTGCAACCAGGAAGATAACAAATGTCCATTATGTTGAATAACATGTTACAAGAGGAAACAGAAAAAAAAATAATTTACTTAAAAAATATTCAAGCTTATGTACTTTTTAAAAGAGAAGAGAATTTATTCATATCAAAATTCTGCATTATATGAGTGCAAGAATGTTTAAAATGGAATCAAACAGTATGGAAATAAGAGTTAATTACTGAATAAATCTTAAATGTCGCAGTATTAAATATGAGATAAATTCTCTTTCTCCCCAGGTAATACTGAGGTAAATATGTTTACTTTAATAATTTTACAAGTTGCATTTTAAATAACGCAACTTGAAATAATAAAAAAATTAATAGATTAATTAATTATTAATATGTTTAAATAAAATGAAATCTAAAACAAAAGAAAAAAAAAAAAAAGTTTTGTATCCCATTAAAAACTTTCCACTCTTCAGCTGTCTCTTTTAAAGTATTCCGTTACTGCCTCTCTGCTTGTCATCAGGCGCTTTCAGTGACATACCACATGCCACCCGCTCCAGCCCTTAGTGGACCCCAGGGGACGACGAGGGGCACAGTCAAGCAATTCCCAGCCTGTTGGTCTGTCTGTCTGTCTCCATGTCTTACCTCCTGTCACTCTGCCTGACTACTTGAGTCAGTGTAACCAACGTGTCACCTCGCCTGCCGCTCTTGCTTTCCACTTACTTACATCCCCACCTGGCTGCCCACCAACCAGACCACCTACCTCCTGCCAGTCTTTTCTGCCTGATGGCCTGCCCGTATGGCTCACTGCCTGCTTGCTTTCATGTCTCCCTGTCTCTATGCCAGTGTATCAGTCCATGAAGCTTTCAGTACGCCAATCTGTCTCATAACATTCCACTATGGTTAGCACACGGTTGAGTCATAATCTTGATTAGCTTGTTTCACTGACCAACATAGACAAAATCAATTATAAAATGAAGGGTGCAAAAAAACAAAAAAAAAAGTCTTTTAACATAATCGCACAACTTCAGGCTGTTTTTCACTTGGAAAATTGAGTATGGCTGTTTGATTTTTGGTACATCAAACAGAAGAAAAATGAAAGGCAAAAATTTATTTGCTCTCCATGCTTGAGGGCCAAACTGTATGAACGTGAAAATGTATTTAATTATTCATATGATTTTAATGAAAGCAGCAACCTTGCAAGAAAAACTGACCAACTGTTTTATTTGAGGTTCTCTTTTCATAATGTATTCATCGTTTCACTGAATATATTACCGGGACTGTATAAAGTTGCTGACTGACAGGCTATATGAAAAAGCTCTCGATAAGGTTATGCAGAAGACATAGTGAGAATATGGAATACGCAGCTGCTTTCACTTTAAAAGTTGCTCTGTGTAGTTCAGGGCCTGGCCTTGTTTGAAATTTCAATCCGTTTTCAGGTTGAAAAACAGATTTCAACCTGAAATCTGTTTTTCAGGTTGACCTATGTGTTTAGAACCAGTGGCTGTTCGCAACTATGGTGTTAAAAAGCACCACAGACAGTAATTCAATCAGCAAATGCTCATTCATTCGAAACAAATGTTTTTTTTTCAGTAGTACAGAATAGTTTCCTTTTCCTCTTTTATTCCATGGTGTCTTACAAGAAATTTGAAGTGAGAATTTTAATTAACCCTGTGTGCTTCTGGATATGTCAAAATGATTATTTTACCGGAGAAGTTATTGCTTCTCAATAAAGTAAAAACTACAATTAAATCTTGGACAAAGGTTTGCATTTAGTAAATTCTCATTGTATAAATTCCTTGTTTTTTCCAGGGTGTACATTTATGTGTGTGTGTGTGTGTGTGTGTGTATTTGTGTAGGTTGTCCATTTGTTGGCAGACATGTCTTAGTGTCACTCACTAATCTGGTCACGTCTCAGTGATTGGGCAGACAGTGTAAATGAAGCTCAGGACAAAAGAGCTTCCAAATATAAAACGTAGACAAGTGTTCTTTCTCCTTCGTTCTCTTTCACACGCAGCGTCTGACATTGTCCCTGTCTGCAATTATGACCTCAAAACCCTCATAGAGCTACTCATCATCAAACTAGGAGACATATTACCTTTCTAACCTTAGTCTTTATTACAAAACTGCAGAAGCCATGTAGGAATTCATTTCTATGAGGGCTATGGCAAATTTAATTTCAAATCGCTTGGCACATCAAATAATTGAACACAGTAAATTATATTTTTATTGTCACTTAATTTTATAATGCAAAAGTAATCAAAAAAAGAAATTGTTTTCACAAAGTATGTAAAATAAACGACTCACCGTCGACTGGTTGCCAGAAAACACGCAACATAAACCTTCGGCTGTGTTGATTTGGCTCTATTCAGCAGCATTTTTCATCAATTTTGGAAAACGCTAAGCACAAACACCAAGCACAGTGACAGCAGCAGCAGCAATGGAGGACATCCGAGTTCACCTCTGACCCGGAACTTAAAGTCTGCTGGCGGGTCTATTTTGTCAGTTAAACCCGCCAAAATAAAACACGGGTTGATTAGTTTCTGCAGGTTACACTTGCATATGAATGAACAGATGAAAGTTGCACCGTCGGGAATCTGAAACTTGTGCCAATTCTGCATCAAACTTGGGGAAGTTTGTATTCCTCTTCCTGAGATCTTGGTTCATGTCTTTCCAATATCTCATGATGTCACACAGGGAAGCCGTGTGTCTGAGCTGATGCCTTAAAATTCCCCTATAGGCAGGCCTCCATTTAACTAAGATATTTCAAAGAAAAAAGAGTGACAACAACTACAGATAACAATGTTCTTCTCTCGAAATAACACACCTGCACCATTTTATGAAAAACCACAAACAGGGACAACCACATCCTTGAGAAGTTTGTAGAGCAAGTCTCATTCAAAAGAATGGAGGGAATTCACAAGATGTGGACAAAATATGCATAATTTGTTCTTCATCTTGCAGTCATCCTAAACCCAGGGCCAGATGGTGTCTTCTAAAATCCCTGTTGTGTGACCAACCTCGACACAAGCAGGAAAGCTAGAAAATCGAGAAGCCTTCCATCTTGTCCTACAATCTCTCTCTGCCTGCTGTAGCCTCAAACTGTCGAAGCAAAAATACCCACAACATATCTACTGAGAGACCTAATTCTCACACCCAGCTCTCCCTGGAGAACAAGACAGCGAGAGACACACAGGAAAATTAGATGCTGCTTCGACAATATTTTTAGGGGCTAAATTTCGATGACAAAATAAAAAAGTGTAGGTGAAGTGGGGTCTAGTAAGGGAATGATAAAAATAATTTTACACAGATAGTGAGCGCAGGAGTTGATTTACATTTTACCCTTATAAGCATAAACACTAACTGCCTCACTGATGCAGATTTCCAACCCAGCTTTGGTATCAAAAGCTGAATTGAAAATCAAGAGAAACCCTCTCGAAAAGGGGGGAAAAAGGACAAAACCTGGTTTTTGGCTAATAAAAGCAAAAACATAATTAAATGTTATATTTGTTCTATTTGGACTTTGCCTTTTGTTTTTCTGTCTCTGACACTCATTTAAATGTTTGGTTTAGTTTCTATTTGTTGGAAAGATTTTTGTAATTAAGATTTTCTGACAATAGGTTTAGCAGTTGCATCGATGGTTTACATTAGCTGCATAGAAGGTTATTGATAGTGCGTGAATGAATAGATGGCCAATGTATTTGTCTTACCACCATTACATGAGGAAGGATGTGCACTGAGCTTTTACAACTGGCTTCTTTAAATAAGGCTAATGAGGTCAAAATTACCATCTGTGGTACTCTGAACAAGCTACTGTATGTAATGCATTGAGATCATTAAGATCTCAACAACTGCTTCCAACTTGTTAAAAATTAAAACATTACAGTATTCTGGTATTTTGTACATATCAAAACACTTCAGTGGGCCACCCTTAAATTAATAGCAAGTGTTAACATTGATGTATAAATGTTTGAACTGTTTTTTGTCGGGAACATTTAGGTGTGAGTTACCTCAAAGCCAAGAGGGAAAGACATGAGGTCCTGATTTTAGATGGGAAATTAACATCTGGTCAGTCAGTGAAAACGAATCTGGCACTTTGAGCTTTTCGTTTTTCTTTGTGCTTTTCTGTTAATGCGTAAAGCCCAGATATTTAATAAAAACAGAAACATGCATGTCCCTGAATATGTTTCCTACCACGTGAAGCATTGCACATGCCATGGGATTGTTTTGAACAGCAACAATTGAGACATAGCTTGCAGGCATTTATTTTACATTAAAAATTGACTGAAGTTGTCCTTAAATTGAGTTCCAGTAGAATATTTTTCTAGCCCTTGGCGACATGATGAAGCACAGTGGGGGTGAAGAGAAACAGCAGGGGTGCCTTCCATCTCTGCTTTTCTCAATGTTGATTTAGTGTACAGAGCCCTTAGAGGGGCACTTGTTGCTGTCGATCAATCATTGGAGGTACAATGACATTTCTAATCTTTCAAGAAGTTGGCCACTGAGAGAGATGATCATGAAGTCAGACTGTGGATTGCTTACTGAAGTTATTCAGTCTAGTTTGAAGGGTTGTCAGAAAAAAAAACAATTTAGCTTGAAGAGTTCTATGCAAATAAAGCAAAAAGGCAAAAAATTAGATGCTTGAGTCACAATCAAGCTGTACATTATGTCCAATCAAATTCATCATCGTCCACGGTATACTAAAAGTAATTTTAACTCGCTTGTATAAAAAAACTGAACTTCGTAAAAACAAGAAGGAGAACAAGATAATCATCACCAAGAAAAAGGCAAATGTAAACAGAAGATGTAATCAAACAATCAACAGAAAGCTGCTGAATTGCACGAAACAATACAAAGAAGAGAACTAATGTGGTCTGACAAAATTAACTCCTGTAACTATCAAACATTCTAAGTAAAATAGTACAAAAATTTTATGATTCAATGTTCTGATAAAATGACACATAAGATAATTACAAAGAAAGTCTTCTAAATTTATTTAAATGAGGAGCTGCCACTTAAATTCTATTGCTCTGTTTGTGGATTTAACATCTATTTTAAATTAAATAAACAGTAGGATGCAAACTGACATATAGGACCACCAGGAAATTCCCCGGTGGACCAATGATATGGTGGGCTGCCAGTTTAGACCGTCAATGTTGCTTTGGTTGACACTCCGCCTCACACTATGCCTCAACCAACGCGTCTCTGCCTCTCCTCCGCTCCAATAAGGCAGCTCTCAGCACATGAAGGAGTGCAAAAGAGCCAGCCAGCTGACAATGAAGAGCATTGATCAGAAAATCTAGTTTCATGAAATCTGGCCTCCAAAAATGAATAACTTCTGTGGTCTTTGTTAAAAACTCAACAATTATAAAGCAAAAAAACATTACCCCACAAGTGCAACATGAATTAAATCTCCCTGTTTGTCTCTTGCATCCAGCAGAGAGCTGAGCAGTGGCTCCAGCTCGTCATGCAGGGCTGGCCCAAAGCTGTGTGGGGCCTTAAGCACAGTACAATTTAAGGGCCGCTCTTGCTGTTAGGAACATCACCGCCACTAACAGCTTTTTAATTCAGATTTGGTGGAATCTGGAGAGAGGGCCAGGTTTGATTGGCCAAGCTTAAAAGCAATCACAAATTTGCTGAGAAATATTTGAGAACAAACTGGGTAGTCCAAAAACATGACTGTCAGGTTAATTGGTCTCTCTAAATTCTCATTAGGTGTGAGTGTGTATTCATGTGGCCGTTTGTCCTGCTTGTCTCTGTGTTGCCTTGCGACGGACTGGTCAGCTGTTCAGTTGATCACTGGAGATAGGCTTTATCCTCTCTTGTGAACCAGCAAGATAATGGATGAATGGATGGATTTTGCAAATACAAAAATCACATGTTTTTTTTAATTTTTTTCAAATTATTCCAACAAGTCATTGAAGAAGAACTTACAATAACAATCTCTGGCCTCGAAGTACTTCTATTAGTAATAAATACTGGTGTCAGATTATTGTTCAAACTGTAAGAAATTACTGTAAAGCTCCCCTATTGTTTTAGAACAACAAGACGACCAATCAAATTGTTGAAGGCTGCTTTTTTCAGGAGACAAGAGAATATTTGTGTGATCCAAAGGAACTTGCAGTAAAAGAACAAAGAAACACAGCAGAGAGAAAAATGGTGGACTGAAACTCCAAAGAGAACACAATCTACTTGGAGGTACAAAGGTGATAACTATGTTTTGCTGCCATCATATCCTGACTGATAGTGCTGCCATGAAGGGAATTTGACAAAGACACAGCTTAGTGTAGGCAGTATTTCAGTGAGTCTGTGTCACACAAAATGCAGTTTCCCGCATTCCTTCACTCTGGTGCTTAAATAAAATTTTCAAATATGAATTAGAAAAACAATCAGCTTTGCTTCGTCTCTGTTTTCACTTAAAGCTTAATTAACTTGATCTGTACCTGCTGGATAATGAATCTGGACCGATCTGGCTTACTAATACGACCAGCTGTTTCAGGTTTCTCAATTTTAATACCAGGATATACAATATTTGAAATCAACTCTAGAAAGTATTAGCTCTTTACATAAAAGGGGATCTGTAATAATGTACATCCTCATAACGGTTAATGACTTCTAAAAAGCCTGAGTGCATTTTTAGATAGCTTTAAGCTCCACCTAATTTAGCTGGTTAGTTTTTAGATAATTTTGTCTGTTCAAAATTATCTAAGCAGTTTGCAGCTGCTTAGGAGGTGCAACCTGGTCATTTTGTTTTAGATATGTGCAATCTGCCTGTCAATGTTTTTTGCAGCCTGCTTTGTGAATTCATAGAACAAAATGGGTGCAAAAAATTAAGGATATTGCATTGCTTTGTAACTCCCATTTTCTCAATGTGTTAATGTTTCCCGGAATACCAAACTAATGCTTAAGCATCCATCTGCTCGCCAGCATTTAATTCGGTTTTTCAGCTAGCTTTGTGTCTGAAAAGTTAGCTGAAACTTTTCAGACACAAAGTTTTGCTCTTTTTGTATGTGAGTCAAACTTTTTTAGAGTGATTGGCACATTCCAATATTTGAAGAAAAAAAATATATATATATATATTTTTTTTTTTTTCGATTTGGCTTAGAATTTCCTGAGGAACCCATTTTCTCTCCAGCTTTTGGACACCATAGGTTCTGCTTGTGGTTATGTTTAGGAATTTAAGGGCCTGCCGATCTGATATCTACTGCAAGGGCTCATCATGCGGTGATGAGGACAACACATCATTATTTCTATGCCGTTGTGTAGAGATCAAGAGAAGCCAAATCTTCTTGAAACCATTTAATTTACTTCAGGCAACCTTCTGCCCACATTTGCGTATCACACTACTTTGATTTGCAGATTGACGAGGCATTTACTCTTTTTGTTAGACTGCATGAATTTTTTACCTTCACCCAGTAATTAACAACATCATTTGAATGGAACAAAACTGTAATTTATCACAGCATATGCAAGTGATTTATTCATAACACACACCTCTGTGTAATTTTTCTAGAAGCTCACCTGAATCTTTTGCAGCTGTCCTCACAGATTTGGGAATCAGCAGTGCAAAGCAATCAGATGTTGCTTCTGTTGTGCAATACAGAGACTAAGTAATTATTTCGCACAACTGACATGTTCCAGGATTCACGTGAGCTCATTGTTTTAGTCTTTAGTTAAATAATAAACTAAAGATGCGAGATTTGTGTTGCTTTTAACTGCTTTGCTTTATTATGCTTCCCCACAGTAGCAAACAATCAACTCAAGTCCTTCAAACAAATTTCCTACCGATTCTTCAACCTGAGATCATTTGGGTTATGTTTACCCTTTTATGATGTACTGAATACTAAAAACACCCCAAAAGTCCATGAGATAATGGCTCAAGTGGCATTTAAGTCGCACAAACTAAGACTTCAGTGTTGACTTTGTTTTGTAAATGCAAGAGACTTGAGGCCATCTTAATTTCCCTTTGGGATCAATAAAGTATATTAAATAAAGTAACATTTTTACTTATTTTTAAGTTGTCGACATAGGTTGACAACTTAAAAATAGGTATGATTCAACAAATTATAGGAAGCCTAAAGAACTACTTTTGTGCCAGTACCTAGAAAAAGTCAAATTATACAGTAAAGCAAAATGCTTGACCAATACCATGTACGACAAAAACTGACTCGTAGCAAAAAGAGACCCTTAAAGGTTGCAGTGTTAAGTCACGAAGGGAAAAACCTTCCTGCATCTGAAATTCATTGAGGTAGTTATCGCTCTGTCCATCTAGATTTATACTCTTCTAAAGCCATAAGAGACAATAAATGGTTTTCTATTCCAAGCACTTTTCTTTCTAAGTGCCCAACTTTAATGACTATGGGGTAAATGGCAATTTAGGTTTCAGCACTTCTCCATCTTAATGTATTTAGCCTTACTTTAGTACAAAGCGTAAACTGACCGAAGAATTGATTAGTGAATTCAAACCTGCCAGTTCTTAGGTTTTAGAAGATCATGGTTGGCAACTTATTCAAATGTCAAACACAAAGTGATTGCACTTTACAATATGTATAAAAATTATTAATCTTACTATAAATGTGACATTACATAAATAAATCTGTTTATGAACATTCCCATGAATTTGTGTGACCCTTTAGTCAATGTTTGCTTATATCCAAAGCAATCACAAGTGGTAAGTCTATACATTTACAAGTTGCAGACCACAGATTTACAAACCAGACCCCAGTTTTGGCTAAAATTCTTTTGAGAATACCCGGAACAAGATCAGATAAATGGAGCAACCACAGTGCCATTTTATAGCACAATACAGTAACTGTACTATCTTCAGTTGTTATAAAAATGCTGCATCTATCAAACATGGCTTAAAATTATCTTGACTTTTCAATTTAACACCTTGAAATTGGGTCTCTGTGTCTTTAAGAAGCTCCTCCTCTTTCTGACTCTCAGCACACTTCAGCACACCATCACAACAATGTTTCTCCATTAAGTTGCTTCCAACGTTGTCAGGAGGTCTGCACTGGTCAGTAGATTTTTGTATGATGAGTTAGACAGATGTGCAGTTCTACCAGGTGTTAGTTGTTGCTGTCACTTATCTGAAGTAGTTGAGTAGATAAGGTTCAGAGTAGGGATGCTGGGAGGCGGAAGCTCATCTTGGAGGCTGCAGCTCTGGAGCTCGGTGAGAGAAAGTGGTTCTGCTTCCCGATCAGTGTTGGGCCTTATTGTCACTGGTTCAAATTAGACTACCTTATGACCTTTTAGCCAAACAAGTTTTGATCATGATATACTGTTTCTTAACAGATAGAAAGTAAGATAATGCTTGACTAAAAAGAAATGAAAGGTAAATTACATGGCAATACAACTGAACAACATGGCTTTATGAACAACACAAGCAGAATTAAACTTTGCAACATGGACATGGGAAAGTTAAAAATATATTCATTTCTACTGCTGGGCAAATTTTTATATCAACCGATGACATCTACCCACACACTGCATAATGTATGCAGGAACTGAGGTGGTTTTTAAAGGAGAATGCCAATTACGTTGTCACTGTGAATGACACCAAAGCGGTTATACTTTTAATAGACAGTCAGTACAAGGTTGGTCCATGTAATTAAAACTCTATGTTATCACTGGTTAAATGTTTAAGTCACAAAAAAGCATCTTTGTGAGAGTGAAATGATATCAGGTTTAAAGCTAGTGATGGGTCCAGCAACACCGATGCATCTGTGTCAGTATTCAGTGACACAGTAGCAACACAGTATCAACACAGTAACCCTAACGTAACAATATAAAGGAGCATGCCAATCACGTTGTCATTAGTCAAGTCACACTTTAATAAAATAAAATAAAACAATTCTCTAATTTACAGTGAAATACTGGCAGCTCTGGTGGTCAGCACTTAACTGTATTTATATGGTCAAATTCTGGCAACCAAAACTGCCAGTGTTTTGCTAAATGCCAAAAAATACAGTAAAATTACCTTTTTTATCTTTTGTCACTCTTCATGTGTCGAGTCCATTAAGCACTGGTGTGAATTATTTAACCCTGCGTGGGACAGAGCCTTTTAGATCAAAATAGTGAATTGATTAATGTATGTTATGAAACATTAACTTATCAATATCTTCAGATATTCACATGCGTTAACCTGCTGAGATGGAATAGTGGAGTCAGGTCGATTTTTACCCTTTAGAAAACTTGGAAACTGAAGCTGCAGTCTGGAACCAGGACCGCATAGTGCCGTTCACAGACAGGATTCCAGACACTTATGAAGGAGATGTGGCTGCATAAACCTGTAAATGAGCTGGAGCTTAAAAGACTCATTTAAGAGCCACTACTTTGAAGTTTAGTGGAGAAGCTACAGCTTCAGAGACCTGAAGCTTGACCGGGGTTTTGGAGACTCACAAAAGAATGCTAATACATGAGAGTGTGATAAAGATGCTCTATACTCAGCTTGTCCTAAATGAAATCTTTATCCGGAAGCCTGATGTCTGTTTAGCTGTTGACAGTTGAACTCCTCAAAAGTCAGGATGCCATCACCATGAGGATGACATTGTCAAAAAAGCTAAGCTCTATGTGGGCCAGACACAGAGTGAGAAGAGTGGGAGAAAAATCACTGCTAAACGTAGCTTTAATATACAACATTAATACATCTTTAAAAGAACACAGAAAATCCTTTAAAAAGCAGAATTAATAGGATCATTCACACTGTATCTGGGCACATGGATCAAAAGAGGAGTCTGTAGTTTATGTGCTAGATGTAGCTCAAGAGGGAGAGAACAGCTTGGAAACTCAGAAACACTGTTGTCTCTGTGTTGCTTTGTAATGAATTGGAGATCTGTCCACGGCCTCCCTCCCTTTGGCCGTAGGAGAGAGAAAATGGAGAGATGGATGGTATCCAGGGGCGGGCAGGGGTTGAAATTCAGCCTGGGAGCTTGAAGTGGCCTTTTATCCAATCGCACACAAGACAAAAGTGGAATCACAATTTTAAAATGACAGAACTTTCTGTGGTGTATGAAAACACTACGTTTTTTTCAACAAACAGAACTACTGTGCAAGTGTATGTATTCAATGACAGAAAGTCAACAAAAGTTTATTAACCCCTTAACTGTCTCCCTGAAAACACTTATATGTTGTCCAATGGGTTCATGAGGACAATTATGTCCTCATGACAGTTATACAAACAGCCTATAAAGCAAATATTGGGGAACAAAAAAAAAATCTTTCAAATTAATACAGATCCAGACATCAAGACATTATAATAATTTTATAGAATGTTTTTAGATGTGAAAAAGCTGAGGCTTGGATTCAAACAGGTCAACATAATCCAAAGGAAAGAAACATCTTAATCCTGCACTTGGCATCTGGACCTGGCCTTTTATTTTCATGGTTCCTGCTCCTCTCTCCTGTTTCTCCTCCTTCTGCTCATTTCTACTCTGACTGGAAATACTCTGTCCCTCTTTTACAACTCTTAGACCACAGATGACACCGTCCTTGTCTAAACAGCAATAATGATAAACTGTATATGATTTTTGCAAAGAATTCATAGTGTTAGAGTACAAACAAGATATGAAAATCAACTTAAGAAAAGCACTAAACAGACAGGAAGCTAATGACTCACTTTATATATATATTTCTTGAGCAGCAAGAAAAAGGCTAAATATAAAAAAAAAACAGAATAGAACAACTAGATGTGTAGTTTGAATAATCAGATATATTTTCTAAATCTGAACACAGACTTTTTCCTAAAATGATTTTATACATATTAAGAAATGTGTCTTCTGGTGTAGGATTAAATGACTTATTCATGTATGCATTAAGTAACACTACTGATAAGCTGCCTTTAATGTTCTGTGTCCTGAACACATTGAAAAAAATAAAATAAAAAAATACTGTATGCCAAGTCTGCGAACGAATTGTAGAGCCATGCAGACAGTGCTTGCTTACCGAGTGAAAGAAAATATCTGTTAATTTCGCCTCATGTTACCGTTTTTTTTTTTGTCTTTTTCAGCCACTTCAATGTCTTTCACCTGTCTTTTTCACATGTTGGCTAACTTATCCCTCTCCTCCTTACTCCTTTCCTTTTCAAATTGCTGCTTGGGTAACTTCCCAGACCTTTCAATGGCGAACCAGCCAACGATGCTATGTATCCTGACAAACAAACCACAAAAGGAAGTGGAAATTCTCATTTTATATGTGGTCCAACAGTAAATATTGTTGAATGGAGCCATAACAGCAATTGGCAAGAGTCTCAATAGACAACAAAACTTCTGGGAAAATATCTAGTCAATGTTTTTAGCCTCAACTCTATACTGAGTCACAGACTTGTTCTTGCACTCTTTAATTTTCCTCCACGTTTTAATTTAGATTACATACATATTGCACATACCAAAGTCTAAAAAGTCTAGAAATATTGGTAAGGTTACTCTAAAGTAATGCAGAGGCAAACATTCTAAAAGTCACACATCGCTACGTATCCACTAATGCATAAAGTATTTTAAATACTAGACAATACTGAAAGTAAAGATAAAATTCACAGTTTTAATCTAGGTGTTCACAGTTATGGTGGAAGACATTTCCCCAAAACCTTTAGTAATATAGATTGACTGCAGTGTTGGACACCGAGTCAGTTTTCATGTTTTAATTTTTTTTTATCTGAACTCCAAGGCAAGTTCCATATCCAAGCTCCTAATGTGACTAATGAACCTGATTTCATCTTCAAGAAGAAATTCCTCTCTGTCTCTAAATCTACACTTGCTGAGGAGGAGAAATCATAAGTAAGCTGGAAGACAGGAATTCACTGCTGTTTTTAGCATTTATTCCTTTTTCTGAGGATATGGATGGTGAAGTAGCCATACAATGTATCTGTCTTGACCTTGTCTTGAAAGCTCAAGGCACCATATTCTTTGAGAAAGACATTGGTTAAGAATCTAACATTGTGGACACAAATATTTTTCTCACATTTGTTGGACACTGAGTCAGTTTTCATGTTTGAGCTTAGTTCAGACAACCAGAGTTGTATCTGTTTGCTACAAGATTGAATAGTAGAGGGTTAGAGCTAATTTTGAACCCCTGAGTTTTAATTTCTTGAAACTCAGAAACTGACAGGAAGTTTTTACTATGCATTTATACAATATCTGAAAGCCAAAAAGATGATGTAATAGTTATGTAAGCTTTGATGGGTTAAAGTTCTCACTTCAGTGAACTTCGTAACTCAATAATAAACAAACCACAAGCTTAGAAATAGCTCTTGCAATTGTAGCTTGTAAACAATAGAGAGAGAGAGACCTGGATCTTTTTCTATTGCATATGCCCTGTTTGTATTTAATAACAAAGTGTTAAAAAGGCCAATGAAGGATTGGTGGCTTATTGTGTGTCTATAACAAAAAAAAAAAAAAAAAGACAGTCAAGGGCTCATAGCATAAGCTTTTTTAATGATGAACCACTCTATAAACCATTTCTAACCAACACAGGAAGCAAATTATTCAAATAGTGTAAACATAATTTTTAAAGGCATTTTTTCAAACTATGCTTTGCAGTGAACCCTTAAGTAAAACAGGCTATTGGGCCCCAAGAATCAACCTATAGCCTTCAGGTGGTGCTGAGAATATTTGACATATTTAAGAAAAGCAAAGCACCACTGTGTTACACATTAGACATTAAACACATGAACTAAACAGAGAGCAGGAGCTCAGTCAATGGGGTAAACTGATATATATGACAAAATAAGAAGGAACACCCAATTGTATTGAACATTCCCCCCACTTGAACTGCACTTCATCAGGGAATCTGTGAAAGACAAAGAGCAAAGAGACTGTGTGTGGGATAAAGTAATCTTTCACAAGGAATAGTTTCAGTTACAAGCTTTATTTTCCTCTTTGAGTTGAAATTTTGTTTAAAAAATTAGAGCAAACCAGAACGGCTAATCTCAACAGGTAAAACATCTCTTTTTGAGAAATGAACAAAAACTTTCCAACTAGAGATGCTTTATATGAAACTCAACATGTACATTTGTGTCAGACTGTGTAGAGGGATTTGTTAGTGTGTGTCTCACCTGATAACTTTTGATATTCAGGCATCAAGGTGTTCCACAAATGACACTCATTAGCTTTTAACCTCTTCTTTACTCCTTGACTGCCATTATTCAAAGTGACATACTCCTGAGCGACAGTGGTAAATAGTGGCCAAGCACCTTGTCTAAACCCTGGATTTCTGAAAGGGTAAAACAAAAGTGTTTTTAGGTTTCTCACAATTCCTCCATAACTGATTTAGGATCTGTTTTGCCTACCCATTCCGGGCAAAGTTGCCATAGTGCTGCATAACTGCGTTGGTCATAGTCACTTCATCCTCTGTGTACTTTAATGAAGTATTCAGAGGCAACCCAAAGACAAATTCTATCTCGTAGCCATGCATAACACCTGCCCATTTTGGCCAGGGATTTTTGGATGACACATGGTCAAAAAAATAAAAAAAAGTCTTACCGCCGTGTTCTGCATACCTAAAAAATAAAGAAAAGTCAATAAATACATCATATTTGCATTTCCTTAGAAATATTGCCACAGTTCAGTGGTGACACTTATTTCAGTGAAGATGAAGCAAAATTAAGTAGTAATTCTATAAAGATAGAACTATAGTTCTATCTATAGTTCTAGAAAGTTTTCTTGGTATTGCTTTCAGGGATCAAACATATGTACACCACAGTTAGAACAGAGGATGTTTTTCTATATAAAAGTATTTATCACTTAACCTGAGACCTGGAACTTACTTAGTAGCAAATGCTATTAAAGGACAATTAAACAGCACATCTCCAACCATCCTAGCCATTTCATCACGGTTGGTCTTCGTATTGTTTTCATCTTCCCAATCAGTGTAGTGAGAAATAGCGGTTTTTTTAACAATCTCACTTGAATTTGTGAGTACTAGTGGTAAACCATCCATAAAGTCCTTCCTGGTGATGAAACTTTCCCCCTCGAGAGAGAAACCAGGCATTCCATAAAAAAGAAAGTAAGTTCCTTCATCTTTATTCAAGCCTATCAACAGCTCTTTTTTGGGAAGAGTACTGTTTTTTAGCAATGTCTGCAAAAGAAAAAAGACATGATTAAAATAATTATGTTGGACCCATTACCAATTAAAAATGTTCTTGTTAGGTATTCATGGCCAAGTCAAACTTTTTTGTTACGGGTTTCTAAGATCGTTTCAGAAATTATGTTGAATTGCATTGTTTGCTGGTAGTGAATGTCACTTTCCTTGTGAGTAGAACATAACAGGCAGTAACCACACGACTACTGGTTCCATATCCAAATTAAGACATTTCTGGGACCACAAGTTTACAGAAATTTACCACAAAATCTTAATATTTCTTTGAAAAATAGAATGTACTGGAGTTAAGCTTCTTCGAGGACCGACTTTGGGGACCCCTGACGTAGAGACTTACTTCTATATCAGATGGTATGACATCTCCATCAATATGTGGGACAAATGGCAAGGACAAAACTGAAGGCGGTACAAGATTTTCAGATTGTTTGATTGACATCTTTTCAGGATCAGCATTCAGCAAACAATTCTCCAGACGAGCAGGATAATCCAGGGGGCAGCCGAGCAATTTTGCTAGTTTTAAGGATCTGTTTGTTGGGTCAGAATAAAGCAATTACTTAACATCAAGCAGGAACTGTAACATTGTGTAAAGTAAATAATAAACATTAAAAATAAAAAATAAAAAAAGATGGGGGAAAGACTAACATGAAAATATAACTTGTAGGCGTTGGGCTCTTTGGTTGTCTTGGTGTTTTTTCTGAATTCATAGTTTTGATCATTTGTTATGTCTGTTTAGTGTTTATTTTGACCAAAATTTAGATCAATCTGTCCTTGGTTAATTTATTTAGAACATGTTGATTATTCGTTTCTTGCATTTAGTTTACAATTCATTTGCATTAAGATAAGATAATTAAGATAAAATTATTTTTTATTATTAAAAATTAATACTTGTCATGTAATATGTAACAGCAGTTTGACACTGATGGCTAATGGGAATGGTTGGCACTCTAATCAACCATCCCCCAAGTGCCAATCTGAACGAGGTGACTATTAATACTAATTCAATACTTGAATTACGTCAATATATGGGCACAGAGAAGCACATTTACATCTACATAACATGTGAAAGAAAAGAAAATATCATATTTACATCCAATACATCATTTTCTTTTAAAGTGGGTGACACTATTTTTGGAAATAAAGTGGTTCAATTTCAAGCTTTAAACAATTTAGCTTTAAACAATATTAGATTAAAATCATGAAAATTTGGTTTGATCCTCTTTGAGTTAAATGACACTGAATGGAATAATATTTCAGTGCAAAGAGGTGAGTTTTGGAGATTTGTAGTTTGTTAAATGAAAATGTTTGTGCTGGTGCTGTAAACTTTGATCTTCCACAGCAGATCAAAAGTTTGAGTTGTGTGATACTGTATTTTTTTGAGTTGATCCAATACCAAGTACATACAGGGTCAATATTGCTGATACCAGTTCTGATCCCGATAATTTTCTTTTAAGACTACAAATGTAGCAGTAGTTGGTGAAGAAAGAATGCTGTCCTTGGGTTTTTATTAAAGGTAAAAGACAACTAAAACAAACAATTATTTTTACTTGATAATATTAATGTTAGTCAGAGCGTGGCCTTACAATTTTTTTCTGACATGAAAAAGTTACGGCTTCCTGTCCCTCACCCCATTTTGTTCCTCCCTTTTGTTGCAAAAAATAACATGATGGATGTTTCTGCTTCTGCAAAAGTGCCTGTAGTATTTATCTTTATTTTAGTATTACTTTAATGACAAAAATTTAAGATGTGTTCATTGTAATTGTTGATATTCACTTGTAGTTGATTTAAGACAAATAAAATAACTGGGAGTGTACACAGAATATCCAGGATCAACTAGATCAACTGCTCAATACTAAGCACACATACCTTTCATATATCTCAGTTTTATTCGCTATGGCCCATGCTGCATTAGGAACGCCACTCTGCATCACAGCCCTTTGAAAGAGGCCCTGGCTGCCTGGAGAGAGCAGGTGGAACCCCACAGATGCTGCCCCAGCACTCTCCCCAAATACTGTTATCTGGGAACAAAAGTAAATACCAGTGTATTTACATTAATTTATTCATGGTCCATATAATATTACTCTGATTTTAGGAAAAATAAGAAGATTATTTTACCTTGGTAGGATCACCTCCAAATGCAGCGATGTTATCCACCACCCATTTAAGTGCCAAACGCTGATCCAGTAGACCTTGATTTCCCCGGATGTGAGCGTGGTTAGGAAGAGCCAGAAAGCCAAATGGTCCCAGTCTAAAAATTATGAGCACAAAAAAATTCAACATACGTCAATGCTGTAATTAACATATTTTGCTGTCACTTCCAACTTGTGTTCAAACTGACCATTGTTAGGTTGTTTTAAGATAAAGTGATGAAAAGGAAATTTTATAGAAAGTATAGCAGTAACATGAAAAACATTATGACAAAATATGTAAATGATTCAATTCAAATTGTAAAATGTGATTTGATTAATATATTACTGTTATGACATATTCCACTGATACTCTCTTTTTAATAAGCCGACTTTGGCAGGATGGTATATTCAGGTAGATAAACATCAACTACCTTATCTTCCGAACTATTGAGCGCACCTTACTGTAAGCCACACCTACAAAGTTTTGGAAAATAAAAAAAATTAAATTAAAATTAAATCTGGAAACGTACATACATAAGTCGCACCGGGCTATAAGCCGCTGGTATCTCCGTCGCTTGGTTTTCCACAAGGACACAGCAGAGGGCTATGTCTTTAATAAGTTGGAGACGCAGCCCTGCTGACGTGCAACGGCTCTGTTTCCCTCCTGTACTGCGAGATCGATACTCCTCAACTTAAAAGCAGCAACTTTTTATTCGTGTTGTTTCCATGATGAGGGGTATGAGTTTGAAAAAATTTCTCCATCCTGCCTGCTGCTAGCATATGCGTGTTCTAAATGAAAATTAGCACTTTCTTCTTTTATTTTCATTTTTGACTTCCAATGATTCATCTCCTGCTAAAGAGCCCCTTGGTGGCTGAAGAAAAATCCACAGAAAAGCTACACCAGACTATAAACCGCATGGTTCAAAGCGTGGGGAAAAAAGTAGCGGAGTCCGAAAAATACGGTAGTTGATCTTGTGAATTCTTAGTGATTTCTCTTCTTCTGGCTGTAGGAGTGAATATTTATTAATGTTTATATTAATGTTTCCAAGAGGAATATTGAACTGGCTTTCATTGTATTTGAGATAACCAGTTTAGTCAAACAGATGTATGAGATGCCTATTCAGACTTTGTAACAGCGTTTCTCTAAATCTTTTGTTTTCAGTTTTAGCTTCCATGTTCCAGATTACTCTTGTGTCTGAACAAATAAGTCAGAAAAAGAGTTGTGCAAAACTTGATTCTGTTGACATAATCCTTTTCTTTGAAACCAATAAAATCTTGATTCAATGTTTTTAACAGAAACAGCCAAACATATAGAAAGCCGAGTCACAAGAAGTAGGATTGGGTACACTTGTGGTTTCAATTGAAATGATTTCTCACCTGTAATTCATAGATACCACAACAACGTTCTGAGCTTTACTCAAGAAATGGCCTTGATAGAGATCCAGCGTGGATGTTCCTGACACAAAGGCACCTCCGTATATCCAAACTAATACAGGAACACGATCTTCCGGTCTGGGTGTGGGTGTCTTGAACAGAGGGGCCCAAACATTCAAGTACAGGCAGTCCTCACTCACAGGGGTGTTTGGATTCCACATCTCTGCACCTTCAAACCCTGCAAAAAAAAATAAATAAAAAAAAAAAAAAAACATTGTTGAACATGAGATAAGAACTACATGCATATAACACATTGCATGTTGTATGGTTAAACTGAAGTAGTGAACCCGATTTGTCCAATTTGTTGAAATAATAATAAAAAAATAAATAAAAGTATTGTTTATGCAAAACATTTTCTGTTTGGACAGTCACTCTGTTTAGACAAATATATATATGAAACCACTAGAGATTAGGTCACTCCACTATATCATGTCATTAGGAAGCTATTTAAACAGGCACGTACTGAAAGGGGGGTGGGGGCGCAAAGGGCCCTTGAGCCCCTCCCGCTTTTATCCTTGATTCCTCAAGTGCCCTTTTGATTTTGTTTTTTCTCAATTTTTTAAATATTTTTATTTTGTATTTTTTTAATCTGTCTGTCAGAAGGCCTGCTTTAGCAAAATAAACTACTCTGGCTGCCCTCAGTCTCGTAATAATTCTCAGTTTCTGCCTCTATGTTGTTCAGACTCCAGGTTCATGGTGAGGAGGGGAGCGGATCTGTGCCCTCTAACTATCAAATTATGGGCAAGAATATATATTTTTTTACCTTGTTTTGTGAATAAAAACGTAGGTCTGATGTTGACGTTAGAAAAACTGATTCTATTTATATTTTCCTAATTGTCCTCTCAATAGCGGAAACAAACCTGCCTCGCCCCTAAACACAGAAATGCTTCGGCTGCAGAGAAACTTCTGACTTTAACTTCATCATTCTGCTAAATTCCCGGTTCACTACAGGCAGTCTGAGTCAGTCCCACAGACAGATATAAATAATGTCTGTCTTTATATCAGACATTCTGATATAAGACACTGCGACTGTCACTGTGAGTCACGACAAAGCTCAAAGCCCCGGTACCACCCGGTACCACCTGCTGACTGTTCGCTCTGCTTCTCCTTAACGTTTCTAACATGCGGGTTAAAGGCGCTGCTGAGGGGATCTGGGCTGGAGGTGAGCGACTCTAAATAGAAGTTATTGCAGAACCTCAAGTGTTAAAGGAAGATTCGGCTCAGAGCATTTAGAGTTCACAAAATAAACATCAGAGAAAATACTGTAGCGATAATTAGAACCGCAGCATAAAGCCAAACATGTCACAACTAAATGAATCAAAATGTCCCCAAAGCATCGGGGGACTGGTATAGGGGCCACCGGGGGATTCCAGGTAGATTCCAGAGATGTGCATCGCAGCGGCTCTTCATGCAGGGCCAGACCAAGGTAATATGGGGCCTTAGATAGAATCCCCACCCCCACCTCCGAAACCCTTCCTACTAAGAACCTCAGCCTCACTAACTTGCTTCAATATAGATAAGGTGACGTCTGTGAGAGAGAGACCAGGTTTATTGACCGAGTTTGAAATCAATCACTGATTATTGGTTATTTGCTGTGATGTATTTGTGAACAAACCCAATTCAAACACAAGGATTACACCATACTGTAGCCATGGTAACACAACAATCAAATTATCAAGATGATTCTTTAAACGTTTACAAAGTAAACTTCCTAATTAAATCCTAAATAACATTGTCATTTCTATAAATGATGCTACATGTATAGAGAATGCTGTAAATGTAGCATTCTCGACAATGGTTTAATTGTGTTACAATTTAACCATTGCAACACACAATGCTTTAATTCCATGTTACAATTTAACCATTGCAACACATAATGGTTTAATTGCGTGTTAAAATTAAACCATTTCTAGGGTCCCTGAAAGTCTGAACGACCCCTACCAGCAGCTACTGAGTTTTCTTTTCCTTGCTATCTCAGTCTTATAATTCTAGATCTCAGAGGTGCTAAAATCAAAAAAGTTATATAGAGTTAACCCCTTTGAGCAGCCTGCAGCCACGTTGTTGTGGAGGTAAAACTGTCAGATATTATTAGGGCTTATTTAGTAAAATAGCTGCAATTTTGCTTATTTCATAACTTCATAACCTTTGACCTTCTCTCCTCTGGTCTGTTTGACAGCTACAGTCTCAGATCAACTCAGCCCTCCAAGACTGTCATCAGCAGAAATAGCTGTTGGGGAAAATATACTACATTTGCTTTGCATTGTCCCCACATGATGGCAATGGTAGCATAGGATCCAATTAAATTCTTGATTAATATGGTTTGTTGCTATATTGTTGTATGGTGTTTTAAGATCTTGTTCAATGTGCCCCTTTTTTTAACTTTGAGCCCCTGCCCCTCCAAAGGTCTCTGCACGGCCCTGTGTTTAAACACTTTTTCAATAGGTTTGCTGAAGAATGGGACATTAGAGATTTAAGTTAAAGTTACATTTAGGTCATTGCATTTTTTCTCAATTGAGAATTTCTGGCCACTTCAGTTTTGCTACCTCAACTTTACAAATATCCCCCACATCCACCTTGCAACAACAGCAGATTATATTTTTTACTTTTGTTTTACTCTCCTAAATTTAGTCAATGCAAAGGACAGAACTTCCATCATATTAAGACAAGCTTTTTAATGATAGACAATATCTAGGTGAATTAAACTTATTTTGAAACATTCTGATTTGTGTAGCATTGAATCATACCTGGAAACATTTCATCTCGCAACTGGTAGCAGGAATTTGGTAAAGTCTGGGCATCTCTCACACCGTCCCATTTATCCATAGGCTCTGGAGCACGGAATCTTTGATATTCAGTGGGCGGCTTTGCATACGGAATTCCATGAAATGCTTGAATATGACCATCTAGCACACTAAAAACATTCCCTCGAACCTTTCCATATTTGGTGGTGATTACAGGTTCATTTACATTGGCATATGATGCAGTCACGATGAGAAGCAGCAGAAGCAAACGCTGAAAGTCTGCCATGGGAAATCTAAGAAGGACAAAGCAAAGGAACAGATACTCATTATTATTCATTCAAGAACTAACACTTTTAATAAACAGTGGTTTTACTTGATTTTATCCTCCTTGCTATTCAACTACACTCACTTCTTTCATTGTCTGATTTTATGGGATCTTATTTTGTGTGCTGTCTAAATATCCTCGTCTCTATATCTAGTTTATTTATTTTGATTTTATTTCTGGCACATTAAGTCTACGTTTGTCATGTGACATGTGTTTGTCATTTGACTCACAACATACCCTATTCAATTTAAATAGAAACCAATAGATTTAGAGCATATTATGCTTTGAATCGCTTGTTGTGGAAAAAAAACAAAAAACATTACCAGGCACTGTCAGGTGAAAACACCCAATCAGGTTTATTCATATATTGTGCACAATGCTGAGAGCTTGTAGGACAATGAATAATGAAGGAGTTCTGGGTGAAAAACTCTCCCAGGCAGAAACAACACACGAGGTTTTTCCAAACTTGGGCGAGACAGTCTGGTTCCCCTTGCAGCTGCAGCAAATCAACTTCCTACCTTGCACGTGTCGCCCAATCAGGTTGTTTTGGTGAGAGTTCACAAGCATCAAATCACATAACACGATCGGCGGACGTTAACTTACAATAACTTTCCACCACACGCTGATTCTGGAACGCACTTCTGTCCACGCCTCTTATTTTTGAGTCAAGCTAAGGTAATCGCGTATTTCAAATCAAGCACTATCGCTTTCATAATCTCCGTGCCCTCTGCAAGGTGGCCAGGCGCTGAATGCGGTGAGTGGCATGAGTGCTGCTTGTGACAGGCGCACAGCCGACAAAAACACTGATGAAGCTGCAAGTTTGTTGCTATTTCTGCAACACACTTGCAGAAATAGCTATTCTTTAAATATCCGTGAACTCCCGAGTGAGTGACAGTTCTGGTTGCTGGATGAAATATCTCCACACACACACACACATATATATATATATATATATATATATATATGATCCACGTTTACATACATACACAGTGTTTTAGTCATGTCTTACCTTGTCAGTCACTTAATGTATTTGCGTGGACTGAGTCGTGGTGAAGCCATAATAAGTTGAGGAAGGCGTTTGCACCCTTAGCCTTGTGCCTACCCGGCTGTCCCACCCATAATATGACTTCAACAGCTGCACCCGACACCCAATCACGATATTAAAAAGTAAATGATAAAAAATTTAATCGTTTCAGTTTACTTTATAGTGCTAATTTGCAAGTGACGTCATCCACTTTATGGGACAAACATACTCAGTTCATCCTCACAAACACCCAAATGAATCCAGTTAAGCAGAAGCAAATTATAGCACAAACCACGACTAGTCCTAGTTAAGATAAAAGTCATTCTGAGTCTAAAGGTGTGTGCGAAATTCACGTTTTGCACGTTCCATTTCCATTCTTTCATTCTCAACTGCTAAAAAAATCAACCCGAGCTTTAAAAAAAAAAAAAAAAACGCCCAGGTTTAAGTTGTTTTTCTTTTTTACTGCTTGGAAAGGCTCCGTTTAAAAAATCTCCAGCGAGTTGCAATTAAGGAAAACGACGGCATTACCTAGCCCATTTTCTCACGAAACAACCCAAGCAGAACTCCAGCACCTTGTTTAAGCCTCGTCCACACGGCAGGATTTTTGGTCCCGATTTTCCCTTTTCGATAACATTTTGGATTGTGTGCAGTGACCGTTTTGGGCGAGAGGAGGGGTACACCCTAGACACCTGTTAGTATTGTCTGCTAATTCTGAATTCTGATTAGTAGACTATCCATCCATCCATTTTCCGTCACCCTTCTCCCTAACGGGGTCGGGAGTTGCTGGTGCCTATCTCCAGCTGCGTTCCGGGTGAGAGGCGGGGTTCACCCTGGACAGGTCGCCAGTCTGTCGCAGGGCAACACAGAGACAAACAGGACAAACAACCATGCACACACACACTCACACCTAGGGAGAATTTGGGAAGGCCAATCAACCTGACAGTCATGTTTTTGGACTGTGGGAGGAAGCCGGAGAACCCGGAGAGAACCCACGCATGCACAGGGAGAACATGCAAACTCCGTGCAGAAAGACCCCGGGCCGGGAATCGAACCCAGAACCCAGGACCTTCTTGCTGCAAGGCAACAGCGCTACCCACTGCGCCACTGTGCAGCCCTTAGTAGACTATATATATATATATATATATATATATATATATATATTTTAAATGGACAATAGCACCTAAAATGGTTACAACAATAGAAGGGCAGCATATTCTTCGAGAAGGATATTGGTTAAGAATCTAACATTGTGGACACAAACATTTTTCTCACATTTGTTGGACACTGAGTCAGTTTTCATGTTTGAGCTTAGTTCAGACAACCAGAGTTGTGTCTGTTTGCTACAAGATTAAATAGTACAGAGTTAGAGCTAATAAGCTTGAACCCCTGAGTTTTAATTTCTTGAAACTCAGAAACTGACAGGAAGTTTTTACTATGCATTTATACAATATCTAAAAGCCAAAAAGATGATTTAATAGTTTTGTAAGCTTTTGATGGGTTAAAGTTCTTATGTAACGTTACACTTCAGTGAACTTTGTAACTGATAGCCAATTTGGTAGGCAGTTGCTATTGAGATGCTAGAGCAATAATAAACAAACCACAAGCTTAGAAATAGCTCTTCCAAATGTAGCTTATAAACAAGAGAGAGAGAGAGGCTACTGGACCTTTTTCTATTGCATATGCCCTGTTTGTACTTAATAACAAGGTGTTAAAAAAAGCCAAGGTAGAACTGGTGGCTTCTTGTGTGTATAACAAATGACAAAAAAAAAAAAAAAAACAGTCAAAGGCACTTAGCATAAACTTATTTTAATGATAAACCACTTTATAAACCATTTCTAATCAGTATAGGAAGCAAGTTATTCAAACAGTGTAAAAATATAGGTTTTTTGCACACACATACAAAAGGGCCTTTTTTCAACCTATGCTTTGCAGTGAACCCTTAAGTAAAACAGGCTATTGGGCCCCGAGAATCAACCTATAGCCTTCAGGTGGTGCTGAGAATATTTGACATATTTAAGAAAAGCAAAGCACCCACCTGTTACACATTAGACATTAAACACATGAACTAAACAGAGAGCAGGAGCTCAGTCAATGGGGTAAACTGATATATAACAAAATAAGAAGGAACACCCAATTGTATTGAACATTCCCCCCACTTGAACTGCACTGTGGCTCGGAATCTGTGAAAGACAAAGAGCAAAGAGACTGTGTGTGGGATAAAGTAATCTTTCACAAGGAATGATTTCAGTTACAAACTTTAATTTCCTTTTCAGCTAAACTTTTGTTCAAAAAAATAGAGCAAACCAGAACGGCGAAACTCAACAGGTAAAACATCTCTTTTCGAGATATTAACAAAAACTTTCCTTCCTTCTACATGCTTTATATGAAACTTAGCATGTACATTTATGTCAGACTGTGTTATTGTGTGTCTCACCTGACATGTTCTGTAATTTAGGCAGGAACGTATTCCACATATAACACTCTTTAGCTTTTAAATTCTTCTTTACTCCTCTGCTATCATCATTCAAAACAACATACACCGGATTGCTAGCAGAAAACGTTGGCCACAAACCTCCTTTAAATCCTGGATTTCTTAAAACAAAAAACAAAAGAGTTTTTAGCTTTCTCACAATCCTTGCATGACTGACTGACAATCTGTTTAGCCTACCCAGTCCGGGCAAAGTCGGCAAAGTGCTTCATAACTATCTTGGACACAGCGACTTCATTCATCGTGAATTTACGGGACTCATTCAGAGTATTTCCAAAGACAAAGTCTATCTCGTAGCCATGCATAACACCTGCCCATCTTGGCCAAGGATTTGGGGATGACATTTGGTCAAAAAAATAAAAAAAGGTCTTACCGCCACGTTCTGCATACCTAAAAAAAATAATGAAAAGTCAATAACTACATCATATTTGCAGCTTATTTGCATTGCGGGTGGTAATACCAATAGGACGTAACAGAGGCAAAATAAGTTCATAAACCTGTTTTCCCTTAGAAATATTGCCACATTATATGCACAGGGATATTAAAAAAGTGGCAGTGTTACTGAAATGTATTAAAAAATAATCAACTGAAACATTAAAGTAACTACTGATATTTTAATGACTTATTTCTGGTAATTATGATTTTTGCTGACAGATTATGAAATTACATAACATGGGATTAGTATGTTACATCAGACCAATTAAACAAAAATATTGAATGGAAAAATGTGGCCTTAAAAAAGGTATGCCTTAAAAGTTATTTACAAAAGGCTTAAAAGTTATTTACAAAAGGCATTTCTAATCTGAAAAACAAGCCTCATCGAAATTCACATTTAGATTTGTTGAATATGACTATGTGACTAAGATTTTATGTGCTGGACTTACACAAGTACATAATTTTGAAGTGTAGGGAAAATTATGTATTTTTTTTTTTTATCTTAGAAAGTTAACCTGTGTTTGGTTCTCATTTCAATTTCAATTCAAAAATACTTTATTAATCCCAAGGAGAAATTTAGCAATAGTTCTATAAATTTTTATAAATATACTTCTATAAATACTTCTACTTCTAAAGTTTTCTTGGTATTGCTTTCAGGGATCAAACATATGTACACCACAGTAAGAAGAGTGGATGTTTTTCTATATAAAAGTATTTATCGCTTAACCTGAGACCTGGAACTTACTGAGTAGCAAAGTCCATCACAGGACAATTAAACAGCACATCTCCAACCATCCGACTCATTTCATCACGGTTGGTCTTCGTATTGTTTTCATCTTCCCAATCAGTGTAGTGAGAAATAGTGGTATTTTTAACAATCTCACTTGAATTTTTCATTACTAGTGGTAAACCATCCATAAAGTCCTTCCTGGTGATGAAACTTTCCCCCTGGCGAGTGAAACCAGGCATTCCATAAAGAAGAAAGTAAGTTCCTTCATCTTTATTCAAGCCTATCAACAGCTCTTTTTTGGGAAGAGTACTGCTTTTTAGCAATGTCTGCAAAAGAAAAAAAGACATGATTAAAATAATTGTGTTGGACACCATCCCCAATTAAAAATTGTCTTAATCTTAGGTATTCATAGACAAGTCAAATTTTCTTGTTTCATATAGGTTTCTAAGATCAGTTTAGAAATTATGTTGAATTGGTTTGTTTATTGGCAGTGAATGTCTCTGTCCTAGTGAGTAGAACATTAACAGGCAGTAACCACACAACTACTGGTTTAACATGAGCAAAATGTTGTCTGTCCATATCCAAATTAAGACATTTCTGGGACCACAAATTTACCGTACCGGATGGTGGAAAACCTATAGGAATTTACCACAAAATTTTAATATTTAAAAAAAAAAATAATAATAAAAATTATTAACAATGTGCTGGAGTTAATAGATTTTCATTTCCATTTGAATGTTTGGAATTCCATAAGAGAGGAAAGAATTAGAGGTCCTTGGTCACTAAAACAAGGTTTGTTGTTGTTGTTTAGCAAGAAGTTATTTTTTTTTCAAATGGTAATTTAACATAACATTCAATACAACAAAATATTGTAAGTAATATGTAAAACATTTGTAGTTCTTCACTTTTTGAAGAAATCACTTATTCAAACACGTAGAGACTTACTTCTATGTCAGATGGTATGACGTCTCCATCAATATGTGGGACAAATGGCAAGGACAAAACTGAAGGCGGTACAAGATTTTCAAATTGCTTGAGTGAAATCTTTCCAGGATCAGCATTCACCACACAAAACTCCAATTTTGCAGGATAATCCATGGGGCAGTCTAGCAATTTTAAAAGTTTTAAGGATCTGTTTGTTGGGAAAGAAGTTCCATAAAGTAATTAGTTAGCACCAAGGAGGAATGACATGTTAACTAAATAATGCTGAACATTTATTGAAAATAGTAAAACATGATGGGACCAAGGCTACCATGAAAAATAGAAGTTCAGGGTTTT